>OX031007.1:199855158-201105158 GCA_943735925.1 Pollenia amentaria | reverse complement strand
AACGTTTGCCGCCTTGTGAAAAACAGGCGTTTAATGTTGAATAATTTTGTTTGTTTTTTTAATTCACTGTCTTTTTTAATTAAACCATTTTTTAAATTTATTTTAATTTAAAAACATTTAACATTTTTATATGGAGAAAAAAACAAAAAAATAAAAAAAAATATGAAATGAAATGAAAAAACCAGCGATGATTTATGAAAAACGTGTTTCATTTTTGAGCACTATTTATTAAAAGTTAGCAGACGGAAAAAATTCTTTATGAATAAACTCCGTGCTAACAAGCTGCTAAGCTTAATCGGCATTCTAGTAAGCAGATCGTTGTACGTAGTGTACAAACTGTGGCTAACTTTTTGTTATGAATACAACCTTATAATAGCGGTATTCACACCGAGCTTGTTAGTTTGTTAGTCGTTAATAGTTACTTTTTTACACGCATTTTGTTTTTGTATATTTAACGCGCTACCGGATTAACATTTAACAAATTAACGACACGGCACCCCTGATAAAATAGTTGTTAGTTGGTAACTTTTTTTTTACACTTTCTCGTGGCATGTATTATTTTTTCCAGAATAATAAATTGTGTCAGAACAATAAATCAATTGTTTTACTATGAAAGTTACCAGACTAACAAAGTTTTAAAAAGGGGTCGTTCACAGTTGGTAACTTTAACAAATTAACAAACTACCGAGTAACAAATTAACAAGTTCGGTGTGAATACCGCTAATGTCTTATAAATAATTTCAGAAAACTGACGAAAAATTTCATACTTTCTTTTATGATGATTATTTTCACAAAATTTACAAATCAACTTACGACGTTCTTATTCGTTTTATTATATTTTTTTTTTAGTTATTATCATTTTATTGTACCTTATCCAAACAATTATAGCGATAGTACCGTCCGTACCTTTTTCCATATTTTGTTTTTATAAGCGGAGTTCCGTATTATTCTTACAAAAGAGCAAATGCAAAATATTGTAGCACTTTAATGAAATGAAGCTACGCTATTTTAGATTTGCACTTTTACAAGCCTATTACTGAACTTCGCTTACATGTTGGTTTTTTATTTTTGCACTGACGGTTGAAAATCAGTCCATATTTAATTTCGCATCCACTCGTAAAACTGCTCTGAGTGGAGAAGCAGCTCGCGCTCGTTGTCATTATTTCTTAAGGGCAATCAGGTCGTTCTTGTTTGTCTGCTTTTCGTGCGTTTTGCGTTGTCACCTCGCATTGGTTAATGGCGTGGCGTCGTATAACTGTACCGAGTTACAGTTTTTGCGGTTGTCGGCATTAACTTTGTGCAATCGTTTGTAACCTCAAATTTTTAACTTGTTTTCTGGTGGAGAACCAATAATAACTCAAAGTGACTGGTGGAGAACCATAAAAAACTCAGACGTTTACTGGTGGAGACCAATAATACTCTGGAGTGGATTCTGGGAGCTCTCGCCTTCCTATACGATGGTTTAGGTCGAACGAAGTCTTGTGGTTGAAGCTCCAAAAATTCGTGGGATACCCTGGCAATATGACTTTAATAGTCAGCCAAAAACTTTTTAGTTTTTAAGGAAAGCCAAAAAAAAAAAAAAATTATTTCGCATACGTTATTCAAAATAGATGAAATCGTTATATTATTTAACCTAGCATCAATAATACACACGCCCCTTATAAAGAGGCTCTTTTACGCGATAGAGACCACACACCATGAGCAAAGACAATTAAATTCCTGGACACTGTATAGAAAAAATGTTTGTTGTAAAAAATGGGCCAAATCACGAAAATTGTCCAAATCCATATTTCAAGTAGCCTTCATATGAATTTTCACCCTAATTAAGGCTTTAGACACGATAACGGTCACACGGGATGAGCTTACCAAAATTAAATGCATAAAGGGTGGTTTTATCAGGGGGGTTACAGCGTATTTCGATTCGAAAGAAATAATTTACGAGTTCGAACAATTTGTACTGTGTATTACGATTTTCGTACAATTTGTTTTGAATGAACGGAAATTTTTTTATACACTATCGAAAACAAAAAATCCCTTTCGAAACGGCAACTCTCTATTACGAACAATAAAAATCCCTTTCGAAAGTGCAACTCTGTATTACGAAAACACGAGTCTGTTATGCAAGAAGCGTTAGGAAATTGTTCGAAAGCTATTAAGTTAGTGAAAGAAAAATAAAAAATGTAAGTATTTAAATGTTTCATGATAAATAAAAGTGTAAAACAATCAAATTTAACCTTATAATGTTAGATTTGATATAAAAAATGTATACTAATGTTTTTGTTGAAATTTTTTTAATATTTGTGGTTTTGAAATTTTTAAGGAATACTTCATAAAAAAACTACATATACAAATAAAAAGCATTTTAAAGAAATGGTTAACATTTTCTTTAAAATCTTCAAACCACAGGGAAATACAATCAGTTTTTATTAAAAAAAAAACATTATAATATTTTTCACACATTGAATAGTATTTAATATTTCTTTTGTTTTGGAATATTTGCGTCCATTTTGGTATTTTAATAGCAGTGCTACCAACTTTTAATCAAATTTCCCATTTGTTTATAAATATGACTCTGACATCGTTTCGAACGAGTTACGCAGTACGGTTTAACTTTCGAATCGGAAATTGCTTTCGAAAAATTTAACTTTTCGAATCGAAAAACGCGGTAGCCCCCTAAAGTACCGAAACGCTCGCTCATTTTTCAGTCATGAGCGAGCGTGAAAATTTCAAAATGTTTCTGCTGATTCACCCTTATGAGGGTGAGGAAAAAAATTTTGAATTTCGTCACTCATGAGGGTGAGCAAAAAAGAAATTCACATGTGAATTTTTCAAAAATAATTCACGTTAAAATTCTTCACAAGGAAAACAATGCGAATGTGTGTCATTGGAGACTAACGCCTTGCCCTATTGCATCTACTTTAAAGGCTTCTGGAATAGGTAAGAATAAAGCTTTATCCCAGTTAATTTGTTATTGCTAATAATGCAAAGTTAGTGAATTAATAACTAAACTTGCTACATGTTCCAACATAAGTAGTAATAAAACGATTTCGAAAGGTCTTATCTTAGAATAGAAAATTTGAATTTGTAAAATATTTAATAAAAACCTTTCTAAAAGACCTTTTGAAAGAAGGCAGAGTGGAATAAGTAAAAGTTTACTAAAAATTCAATAGTAAACATTCGCTTGCAATTTTTCCCGCTGGACAGCACGATTAGCGTGTGTGTGTTTTGTTTTTGTAACATTATTTCTTGGCTGGTGAACCAAAATGTATGTTTTTTTTTTTTTTTTTTTTTTTTTTTTTTTTTTTTTTTTTTTTTTTTTTTTTTTTTTTTTTGTTATTTATTTAGTTATGTGTGTTACGTTACGAGGTTTCATTAACGAAAGTATGTTAGTATTAAGTAAAATAAACATTTAAAATATTATTAAATTTAAAGTACATGGTTATAAATGCAATACTGCGTTTAAACAATAAATTTTAATGTGGTTAAATGCACCAATAAAAATGATAATCACACAATTAAATCGTCAAATTGTCTAACCTAAATCGTCACAAAAATTTTCATTGGAAAAAACCATTAACTTTTAATAAGTTAAATTTTAATATATTCTGCCTGTTTTTGAAATTAAATAAAAATTTTGTTAATAATTAATCTTCGATAATATTTGGTTTTATCTTTTATTATAAAACGTTATAAAACTTAAGGGTTGAAAACTTATGACAAAACTGAAAAAAAACTTATTTTTTCAAATACAAATTATAAAACAAATTTCTCAAACTAATTCGATAAAGTATTTACATTGAAACCAAAGTAGAATTGAACAAAGTACTTCCAACAAACGCCACCTCAATGTAAATTCCTCTATCATTAATAAATTACAAAATCAATAACGAAATAACAAATCAAAATTAACATCAGTTTAAATTTAAAAATTTACAACATTTAAAATGATTTTGATTTGGTAAAGATTTAGTTAATATATCAGCCACATTATTTTCTGTTGGTATATACTTCAGACATATCTCGTTGGCATTGTACTTCTCTTTAATGTAGTGATATCTTATATCAATGTGCTTGCTTCTCTTCATTGAAGTAACACAACCACAAATTATTCCAATGTATTGGCATTCATAAGAAAAGTAATATCAAAATATCAAAAAATGTGAAATTATATTAAAAATATTTGTAAATTTTAACAAAATTCGTCATTTGAAAAATCGTCAAAATTTGGGTATAAATCGTCCTATCGCCAATAGATCATTTTTGTTTGTCAAATCTGGCAGCTATGCCCATAGCCCGAGACACCACCCGATTCCCTTACGAAATTACTACCCAGCCATCTTAGCCTAAAGAATATCTCAGGCTCAGAATGTGCTCAACTGTCTCTCCTCTGTGCCCTCGCAAAACCTACTTAAATCAGACGAGTCTAACCCCAGTAACACCGCCAACCTTGCTATCATAGTTAAAATGCACACCTTGCTCCTGCATTGAAGTTAATTAGAATTGGTCTTCTGAAAAAATAACGTTCGTCCGTGAAACTCTACAATCCGTCATATTCCTCCAGGCTCGATTTATGTATTTATTCACAAAGAATTTATATAATAAGCCTCATAGACCAAAAGCAATTTTATATTAAAAAGTATATATTACACCTGATTTTATGTGCATAATACAAATTTTTTTTTTTTGCTTAGTCATCGTCCAGACTTGCTGCAATTTGTTGTTGCAGCAATTCTTGAGTTTAATGGTGAGAGGGGTGAGATGATTGGGCAGGGGTACTCCGTTTCATGTGCTCTGCAATTCTGTTTTGTTTTGTTATTCTCACACTTTTTAACTTGAAGTTGGCTGTAGGTGTATTTGTATTGATATTTAAAATATAAATGGGAGAAGAGGAAAGACAAGATAAAAATTAAAGTTGCAAAACTATAATTTCATAATCTGGACACAATGTCAACAAAAGTTGCTACAAAGTTGCAAGTCTGGACGATGACTTAGAAAATAAATATTATTTTTGAGTTTTATTTATTTCTCAGAGAATAAACGTTAATGTAATTCACGTCACAAGTTACACCCTTGTGAAAAAGCAAAAGTGCAAGAACATAACAACAACCACATGGGTGGAACTTATGACGTGAATAACCTTGTTATTTTTTAAATTTTAATTATTACTCCGAAATTAAGGCCCTAATCATTTACAACGCAGCGCAACGCCAAACAATAACATTGAAAGCACAACTTTTGTAATTTTGTTGTTGCTTTCAACAGAAATTCATGTACCGTTTTAAAATTTTCAACGACACAAGCAATGGAGCGTTTGAAATTTTAAGACGCAATGTGAATTTCTGTAGGAAGCAACAACAAAATTACAAAATATTTTTAGCATTGTTTGTGCTTTCAATGTTATTCTTCGCCGTGCGCTGCGTTTTATATGATTAGGGCCTTAATAAATTCGAACCGAACGTTTCTGGAAAAGTACACCAAATTATTAATTTTATTAATTCAAATGTAAGTCGAATTTATATCTTATCTACATCAAAATTTCTATTTTCAGACAAGTAGTCCAGTATTTTTCTTTATTTTTCATAGAGTTAATCTTTTCAATAAATCGTTTTCAATTTAAAGAATGGTATTGCTGCGTTGTTTTAAAGTGTAGAGTTGATTTGATGAGTACTTTTTAACCATTTTGCTTAATTTGGCAATGCGATAAAAAGTTACACAACTTTTACACTTTTACTCTGATAACCTTACACTTACTTAGACTCTGACAATTTTGCATCGTTTATGCGAAATAATTATCTATGTGGTTGTTGCTATTTTCATTCACTTTTGCTTTTTCGCAACCTTGCAAGTTTTGCCGTGAATACCTTTAATAAGAAAAAAAAAGTCCCAAAGTAATAGGCAGAGCTAAATTTAAAGCTGCCTGTGGTTGTCTGACTATGTCTGGCTACCGCCACACATTCAGGATCATCAGTTTCCGAGCCCAGCCTCGCAAAGCTTATCGGCCACTTTATTACCGGTGATGTTGCAGTGATTCGATACCCAACACAGCCTCACCACATACTCCCTTCAGATTTCCCTTAGAGCCCTTCTACAACCATCCGCTAGCTTGGATTTCACAAAAAAAACCTACCAAAACCTTTTGAACCGACTAGCTATTCAAATATATAGGAGGAGAAGTATAAACTTTTGTGAAATTTTTATTCACAGTTGGGTTGAAAGAATTGTAGATCTCGAGTGAATCAAATCACCTATTTTTGACTTTAATAAAAATTTTATAAAAATCTCGTTATTTTACTTACTTTAACGGTAACTTCTTCGGCCGCACAATGTATATGCATAACGGCTGAATAACCAGCACAGATAATTGATTTATGCTCTAAAATAACTACTTGAGCATCAAAAACTTTGCCTGTTTTAATAGGATTAGAAGCGTCACACAAAACGAAACCTGGAGAAACATCTTCTTCTTCGATTCCCTTCATAAAAAAAAGTAAATTAAAAATACATTAATATTAATGAAAAATACAAACCTTCAGCTTAATTTTAACATTTTCGCCAGGACCTACAGATGTAACTTCATCATCATCTGACCAAAGTTGATCAACAGCTACTTGTGTCTATAAAAAAAAAGCAAAAGAAAAGGGAAATACTTTTTTTTAAGTTTTATGGATATTTTTTTCTTTACCGATACTCACTCTATTTGGCATCACTAACAAATTCTGACCCTTTCGCGCACATCCCGATTCAACCTTTCCCATTACAACTGTACCCATATCCTTGTATTTATCAACAATGGGCATAATAAAGGGACCATCAGCTTTGCGATTAAGTGAAGGCAACAAATCAATGAAGGGAATAAAAGCAGGCCCACTAAACCAAGGACATATTGAATCGGAAATAGGATCTCGTAGACCGGCTCCACTTAAGCCTGAGCATGGCATAAAGGTTAAATCCTTGGCTGGATTAAACCCTAATTTTTTGAGGTAAGGAAGGATCTTGTCTTTGCATTCGTTGTAACGAGCTTCATCCCAATTGACCGTTGGATCGTCCATTTTATTTACCAACACTACCAAATGTTTAACACCAGCAGTTTTGGCCAACATAGCATGTTCACGTGTCTGCCCACCACGATCGAAACCAGTTTCGAATTCACCTTTTCTCGCTGAAATAACTAAAACTGCCAAATCAGCCTGAGCAGCGCCGCCAATCATATTGGGTACGAAACTCTTGTGCCCAGGAGCATCCAAGATGGTAAAGTGTTTACGTTCTGTTTCAAAATAAGCACGACCCACCTCTACCGTTTTACCTTTGTCACGCTCTTCTTGATTTGTATCCAGAGCCCATGAGAGATACCAACTTTCACGAGATTTTTCACGGGCTTCACGTTCATATTTTTCTAAAGTACGTTTATCAACCATACCGGTTAGAGACATAATTTGACCACCAATTGTTGATTTACCAGCATCTTAAATAGGGAAAACAATTAAATGAAAAAGTTTGTTTAAATTTGTTCATATTTCTTACCAACATGGCCAATGAATACAACATTTACGTGTTCCTTTTTGCTTCGCGATTCTTCAACTTTTGGTAATTTTTTTTTAGACACTTTAGGTGTAGCCTCACCCTCAGTATCATCATTGTCATCGATATCATCGTCATCGGGTGTTATAACAGGATCATCTTCTACATCCCAACTATCAGCTAGATCGTTTTCTAGAAATAGTTGATATATTAATATGAAGCAGTTTATTGTACATATGTACATATTTATATTTAAAGAACTTTACTCTCAATCATTCTTTATTTTTTTTTCTGAGACTTAAAAACCCAATAGGCTTGATTTGAATAGTTATAATTTTGTATGATGTCAATATTAAAAAAAAATTAAATAATTACAAATACTATTAGTTTAGTTCCCATACTCAAAATTGAGATACCATTGTTACCAAAAAGCGCTCCAGTGCGATCAGGCTCAATCGCACCGTATAATTTGTCAATGCTTTCAGCGCAGCCTGACTATCGGCGTAAATTGTCACCACAGATCCCCCTTGAGATTACTCCCCTGATCAAGCAGACCCACTTCGTACAAAATTCTCGTGTGATCATCTCGCCTAGGTCTAACCAAAGACCTAGAGTATATTCCTTATTATTATTGTTATTATTATATCTTTATTAGCATTTCTTAAATACTTTAACATTTCACTTTTTTCATAATATTAATCTTTTCAATTCATGTGTTACAAAATTACATTATTCCTTACAAAGTTTATACATTCTCTTCTAAATACATAATCGTTTTGTTAATTTTTAATATTACTTGATAATGAGTTAAATAATTTTAGCCCTTTGTACAAAAGAGATAGTTGAATTGCTGCTGTGGTAACTCGTTGAAGTCTAAAGTCATCTGCGTTTCTCAATCTATACGGTTGAACATCACCCACATATCGTATCATGCCTCAGGCCGTGCTTAATACAATCCACCACATCATGTAGTGCACTCTCAACAGATTTACCCTTAAGGTAGGCATGTTGAGCGTTGCTAATGACGTGGGTATCAAAATTACAACTAAGATAGAGATCTATCAGTCTCTCAAGTGTCTTCAATAAGAATGAAATCTCCCGGTTTCGAGTGGACTGCCCTGCCAGCCTTGGGTATAAAAATTACCCTGATCTCTCTCCAAATCCTAGGTAGATACCTCCTACTGAGGCATTTCCTAAATATATTAACCTGCAGAAATAATGCGTCGTCCGGGATATTGCAGAGCATGACCGGAAAAATACTGTCCGGACCCGGTGATTTATATTGGTCGGAGGTATCGACCGCCCACTCAAGTTTCTCCCTTGTGACTTCTTCATCGACGCGGGCGGACGTATGACTCGATATCACAGACATTCCGTCCCGTTGACCATGAAAATTTTAAATTTTGTTTTAAATACATATGTTTTAAGAAAATTAGCAGTTGGTTAAATAATCGAGCTACTCGTACAAGAAATTTCTTTACTTTGTAACCATTACTATTAGTGTTAATTCATTAAGGATAATAACGATGGGTAGTGCAAAGTATGCAAACGATAAAAATGTGTTTCTTATTTGTAAAAAGAAAATTTTAATTAAAACTGTTTGTGATCGACTTAGCCCAAAAATAAAATAAAAGCTAAACTGCTTGCGTATAATTGTAAACAAATGAATAATTTTGACAACTTATGCTAGTGCTGCCAGAAGTTTCTTGTGTTGCCAAAATAATTTTTTGGAAAAATAGCACATTTGCACAAAAAATAAAAGTGGTAAGCTCACGATCAATCATATGTACTACAAATTTACAAATTGAAAATTTGCAAAAGGCCATCGTAATTACCCTCATTATTTCGAAAACATTTTAAATTCGTAGAATCATTGGGAATTTACAAGCTAAAAAAAAAATTCTGTTTATTTATATTTTCATCCGAAACACATTTAACAAGTGAGATAGAAGAACAATAGTACATTTTACAGCATTATGATCACTATGTCACATTATCCAATTAAGCTGGAACAGATGGAGTTATAATCTATTTTAAAATGACGTGGCATGTGAAAAGGTAACTGAAACAAAATATTGGATGTGTGCATATACTGCAAACAATGAAAATACAATTCCATCAATTATGGCAGTTTATAGATCTCCAAGTTGTAGAGAAGTGGATGGAGTTTTGTAATGCATTCGACGATATTAGCGAAAGGGTTTGTGACACAAACATAATATGATTATAGTCGGCGATTTCAACATAGATTGGAGCAAAAATTATACCTATAAAAATAGAATTCAACCAACGCTAACTGATAGTGGTTTCAAACAAATACTTTATTCGAGGTTGACAGAAAATACAAAAACATTTAGGTAATTCATGTCACAAGTTGCACACTTGCGGAAAAGCAAAAGTGCAAAAACATAACAACAACCATATAGCCAATAAGTTGTACTCAAATAATTGTAATTAGTCAGAATCTATACACAATCAATATGGAGTTCAACAAGGCCATATTTTCGGACCACTTCTTTTTATTATATGTATACATAAACTATATGCCAATTGCTTTACAATAATGATTTTTACGGAAGGACACACGGATTAAAAATGCCAAGACAACATGATTAATGATATAAATAATGTTAATAAATAATTAAAGAAGAATAATTTAAAATTAAACGAAACGAAAACAAAACTAATGCAAAAGAATTGGTAAAAAGGTAGGTTTATTTAAAAGGATACTTAACAAGGTATCAAACAATAACTGCTATATATAACGTAATAAAAACCGCATTTTGAATTTGGCTAAGAGGTCTTATATACTCTCTGCACGGTAACACAAATAGATAGGTTCCAGAAATTACAAAACAAAGCTATGAGATCAATATTAAGATGTAACATTTATACACCAATTGTATTTATGCTTAATACATTGAAATGGCTAACCATAAAAAAGCATAGAATATTCACTTTCAAATATTAACTTTATTCAAAATATGAAAATCGGAAACGCACCAGCTGCAATGCACCGTTCTCTTTTTGAAGAAATGACTGAACCCTTACAACATGATTCGCAATCATATCAAAAACTTAATAAATAAATTAATAGCGGTTTTCACCCTTTGTGTTTAGTCTACACTCTTTTATATGAGCAGGTGAGATGCAAAACTCGTTCGTTACACTTTATTCGAATTTTGGGAAAATGGAAAAAAATATAGCGCCCGATTAAATAAACCAAATTAGTTGAAGTTTTTTGATTCTGAAGTGTTATGCCATTCTTAATTAATAACTCAACAGTAAAAAAATTTAAACCAACTGAAATATAGAAAAATAATAGATTTAATTTTGGAACAACCGAGTTGTGCTACGAATTTTCCAAAAAAAAACTAGTTTTGCTACAAACCATATATAATCGAACCAGTTTTGCAACACATTGTAGCCCACCAAAAAAATGAATCATTCAATTTCACTCAATTTTGAAAGGTATATAATTTATTAAAATTATGGAAGCAGTGCTAAAAAAATTAAAACTATTGTTAAAGGTGGGAGATAAATAAACAAATTCCATTTTATTTTAAAGTACGCTTTTTATACTGCTGGAGTTAGAATTTTTTCTTCTATGGATGGGTGAATTCCAATAAGACCTATCTTGTTTAGTTTCCGAGATCGAAAAATTAAAACCAACATCAAGTCCACTTAGAGGGCATCAAATGTACTCAGTGCAGTTTACCACTGAATTTGTAGACAATAATCACCCCTATCATGAATAATTTTTCCCTCGTAATTTGTTCCCATGAAAAAAATTAAATCATAGGAGAATAATAACGAAAAAAAAATGTTTGCGGGAAAAAATTCCCCTTATCGTGAACAATTTTTCGCCTCGTAATTTGTTCACTTTTCCCTTTGAATTCCTCACTTTATTTTGGCTGGGGAACAAAACATTTATGTAAGTAATTCTTCTCATAATTCGAATATTGAAGTTTACAAAATTAATTTTATGGTCGATTTCCGTTAAAAGAGACACAGACTTATATGTATATTGTTTAACAAAATGCAAAAACAGGTCGATTGCCTGTTAATTAATTTCATGTTGTAAAATTTCTGTCTTCATAAAAATAATTTAATGAAAATTAAATTCAATCAACTTAAGCCTAATTAAAAATATCTAAATTTGGATTCAAAACCATTAACAGTTCAATAAAATAACCACAATACTAATTATTGTTTAATAATTTGTATAATACATTTTGAAGAGAAAAGTAGGGTAAAAAATTGATGTAAGCCTTGTACTGTTTTTTGGAAATATAAAAGCATTTGTGATTTTCAACATGTTTTTGCGGTCTGCTGTAAAGTTTTAAAATTGTGACTTGGTGTAGTTTTCCTCATACCTACAGAGTTAAAAAAATGAATTTTTGAATTTTTAAACAAATTAAGTGAAATCTTCTTCTTCAGTGTACTCGGCATTGTTTTTTCCATTCCATAATCAAAATTATAATTATCCAACACCGAAATATAAATCTAAAAGTCTTTATTTTCTCTCCAATTTTCCCCAAAGTAAGTAGACAAAAGGATTCTGAAATTCTTTTTAGCTCCCACATTAATGGGAAGTAGTTCTGGAACAATATCATGCATTTTATCCATGTTAGTTTTTTTCTATTATCATTCGCTTTGAAGGTTGCAATTTAAAAGCACTTGGTGCTTTCACCACAGGAGCTACAGTAGATTTCCAATCATATACATATGTACATAAATATGTATATGAAAACAAATTTCAATATACATACGATAAAAAACAATTATGTCAAAGCGAATTTGTTTACAAATTTGCATTTTTATGTTCCCTAGTTTGACTTTATTTCATTAACGATATATTGGCGCATTTCAAACCAAAAGGTTAAAACAGTGAACCAGCGAGTTTTGCTACTAAAAATGTTAAGAGATAGTTTTGAAAATGTCTGGTCTGTTGAATTAACGAGTTTTGTTACCAACCGCAATTTATTTTTATTTTATTTTATTTTATTTTATTTTATTTTATTTTATTTATTTATTTATTAGATATCAATACAAAGAAGCCTTCGTGGCCAAGAACATGTATTGTTAGTAAAATATCTATGTACATATGTGAATTTAGTGAATATTAAGAACAATATTATTAAATATAAAAACTTAGATAAAAAATAAGAAGTAGAAGATAAAAGGCTCCCCAGTCATATAACTATTGTATAAAGAATTTAAACTAACAGGTTTCTACAGCCAAAGTTTTAACGATGTAATAAATAAGGGAGTTAAGAATTTAAAACAACTTAACATTTAAAGTTGATCTCTATTAAAGTAATCAAGGAGTTTCCTTTTATATGTAAGGTAAGAATACGAAAACAATTTGAGATCATTGGGAAGTGTGCTCCAAATTCTGTGAGTTCTAATTAGAAAGGAACGATGAATAATAGAAAGATGTCCCAGTGAAACATCAATCTGAATCTTACGTGTTGAGTTAATAAAAGAAAACATATTTAACAGTAATGTAGGTTGTCTATGTATCATAATTTTGTAAAAGTGAAACAAAATACGTAGATTCAGATAATCATAAAATTCACATCTTAAGAATATAGGAACAACCGACGAAACACGATCATGTTCTTGTATATTTACATCAAATACATAGCGCACAATTTTTCTGACAATTCCTTCAATAATGTGCAAATTATAAGACCATGTCCCAGAAAAAACTTCAAGGCAGTAGTTTACACGTGACATAATTAGTGAATAGGCAAGTCGACTCCTAATATATTTTGGTGTATAGGCTTTTAATCTGTAAAGTCTTCTCAAGACTAGACAACATGTGTTAGCTATGGAATTAACATGATCTGAAAATGTAAATTTAGCGTCCAAAATAATACCAAGACATTTAAGAGAATCAGAAAAACCAATTTCACAGCCACTTATGAATAGTCTAGAGAATGACAAATTTCTATTAGAAGAACAAAATTGCATAGCCTTCGTTTTTGAAGGATTAATCTCAAGCGAATTCGTATACATCCAAGTTGATATAGAATTGAGATGATCATTTAAAGAATATTCAAAATTTATATTTCTAAAATCCGCAGTATACAAAAGGAAGATGTAATCAGCAAAAACATAGGGCTGACAGAAGTTGTTGTTCATAACTGAAATGCAGTCATTTAAATATAAAAGGAACAATATAGGCCCAAGAACTGAACCTTGAGGTACATCCGAGGTAACAAGATCAGTACTAGAGCAGGACCCGTTAAAGGAAACATATTGGTAACGATTTATGAGATCAGAATATACTAATTTAGATGCTGATTTAGAAAAATTTAAGTTCTCTTTAAGCTTTTTTATAAGAATGTTATGATTAATGCGATCAAAAGCTTTAGTAAGGTCTAAAGAAACCATTATGCAATTTAAATGACTATCTAATTTTCTCCTAACCGATTCAGTTAGTGAGAGGAGTAAAGAAGTAGTATTTAGATTCTTTTGAAAAGCATACTGATTTGGATTAATTAATGAAAATTGTACACAGTGGCATAAAATCTGTACCTTTATTAAGTTTTCCATAATTTTAGACATAGCCGGTAAAATAGTAATGGGTCTAAAACTTTCATTATTGCCTTTTTTAGAGATGGGTACCACTTTACCAATCTTCCAATTTGTGGGAAACTTGCAGACAGTAAATATCGTATTTACTATGTGAAGAAAACTCAAGGAGATGAGGGGAAAAATTATTTTTATAAATTTAATAGGAATATTGTCATGTCCCCTGGCATTAGATTTAATGGAGTTTAAGGCTATGAGAATATCAGTTTCGGTAACCGGGTTAAAAGAAGAAGATCCTATACTATCAGAGAAGTTATCAAACCTAAATTCGCCATAAGCGTTAGGCCTCATATTATTTAAAAAAGATCTAGCTATTTCCTCAACATCCCTAATATCAGCTTCAGATTCCACACGACCAGTACAACCTAAACTACGTAATCTACTCCATATTTGATTATTATTTATCCCAGTAAATAATCATTCACCATATTTCCGACGCGATTTTCTAATTACGGATTTAGCCTTATTTCTCAGTTTACAATAACACTTCCAATTTTCATCAGTTCTATTCCTAAGGTAAGCCCCATAGGTTAGGTTAGGTTAGGTTAAGAAGGGTTATGCGCCCAAGGGCGCAACTCCACTCGGAGACCAATGAGGTCCATTGTGAATCCCTTCAGTAGAGGAGAAAAAAGGAAAAAGAGAAAAAAGAGAAGTAAAGAAGAACAGTAGAAAATAGACCTAAGGTTCGGTATATTTGTAGAAGCGCAGGACAAATTCCCCCCTACGGCCCCCCCAACAGATACAGCCGTCCTTCCCTGACAAACCCCAGCAGATCGGTTGGATTACATCCAGCGATACACCCCAGTTCGTCGTGAAACCTAGCCCCTAGCCATTTCTCCCTGGGGCCGTGCATCCTAGGACAGTGGCACAGTACATGCTCAACCGTCTCCAGCTCCTCGGCATCTCCGCACAACCTGCAGAAGTCCGGTCTCGCAATGTCCCATTTACCCATAGAGGCCCTAACAGAACAATGCCCCGTCAGGAACCCTATCAGAGTCCTGAGACTACTCCTATCCAGTCCTAATAGAGCCCTGCGTCCAATGCGGGCCATAAGGCCCTTGACACCCTGCAATCCGTTCTATCCCTCCAGGACCGGTTAACGGCATCACGAAATCTTTCCCGCAACACCCCATAGTAGTGACATAAGGGGGGTTTTACCCCTCTGTCCCTTACCTCTAAGTCCAGATTCGAACCCCCTCTCGCGAGTTCGTCCGCCACATCGTTGCCATCCACCTTGCAGTGTCCTGGTACCCAACACAGCCTTATTGTGAATGCCAACATGAGCTCTCTCAGAGCATTCCTACACCGAGCAACCAGGCACGATCGCACCGTGTGATTTGTCAATGCCCTTAGCGCAGCCTGACTATCGACGTAGATTGTCACAACAGATCCCCCCACGATGTGATCCAGTATCACTTCCGTTGCCCTCCAGATCGCTAGGATCTCAGCTTGGAAGACACTGCACTCATCCGGGAGTCTGAATGACCTTTTCACGTCAGTGTCAGCAATAAAAACACCAGCACCAGTGCCAGTGTCCATCTTGGACCCGTCCGTATATACTGCCCACCCCTCAAACAGTCCGTTGGATCCACGCCAAACTTCCCTATCCGGGAACTCCACCGGTGGTGTTACACCGAAGTCCAAGGTCATACTCCTATGATCCGAGATTCCCCCCGGAACCCTTTCCTGATCAAGCAGACCCACTTCGTATAGAATCCTTGTGTGGTCATCTCGCCTAGGTCTAATCAACGAAGACTCGTAGAGTCTAAGTAAGTTCCTGGCAGCCACACTCTTCGCATAATGTTCAATGGGGGACAAATGTAGTAGGATGTCCAACGCCGCCTGCGGCGTGCTTCTCCTTGCACCAGTGATGCCAAGTGATGCACTCCTCTGGGCCTTGTTAAGCATCTTCCTATAGCTGTCCACTCTCAACGCATCCCACCAAACAGTGAATCCATAGGTAAGAATAGGTCTAACCACCGATGTGTAAATCCAGTTTACCATATCCGGTCTCAGTCCCCAATTCTTACCGATGGAGTTTCTGCATGTGTAGTAGGCATTGAGTCCTCTTTTCATCCTCTCCTGGGTGTTTCTTCTCCAAGACAGTTTACAGTCGAGGAAGTTACCCAAGTACTTAGCACAGTCAGATAGAGTTAGCTCGACGCCATTTAACACTGGCCCCTTAAAACCTTCTATCCTGTACCTTCTGGTAAAAAGAACCAGCTCAGTCTTCGCCGGGTTTACCCCCAGCCCTCTATCTTTTGCCCAATCCGAGAGTTCGCCCAACATCACCTGCATAATTTCACTGATCGTGGACAGAAACTTTCCCCTGACCAGTAGAACTATGTCATCCGCATAGGCGACGGCTTTCATACCCTTGGAATCAAATGTTCTGAGAATACCGTTGACCGCGAGCAACCATAGTAGAGGAGATAGAACCCCCCCCCCCCTCCTGTGGTGTCCCCCTGGTAACCTTCCTCCTTACCCTATGATCCCCCAGGCTCGAGTTTATAATCCTGCTGCCAAGCATGCAGACTATCCACTCCACCAGAAAGCCCTGAACTCCCAGCTCCACTAAGGAATCCTTGATCGCCTCAATCCTAATGTTATTGAAGGCTCCTTCTATGTCCAGAAACGCGGCGAGAGTATATTCCTTATGCCTCAGGCCGTGCTCAATGCAACCCACAACCTCGTGTAGCGCACTCTCAACAGATTTACCCTTAAGGTAGGCATGTTGAGCGCTGCTAATGAGGTGGGTACCAATATTACTCCTAAGATAGAGGTCTACCAGTCTCTCGAGTGTCTTCAATAAGAATGAAGACAGAAGCCCCATAAGCAAGATCCCTTTCAGATCTAGCATAAGTAATATCTCTGCAATTCATCCAACTGGAAAGAGATGGATTTGGTTTAATAGTGGATGAAGGTACAAAGTTGTGAAGGCCATAAATTAAGTTGGTCAAAGTCGATAATTGCAGATCAACATCATTTGTACAGAAAATAGGTGATATATCAAATTGCTCAGAATATCGGATAAGATCACTGAAATTAACACGATTATAATCCTTAAATCGAACTATGTTATTACGTAACGGCATAGAAAATTTAATGGAAATTATTATAAAACTATGATATGATGAGAAAAATGGAAATTGCAATTGAGTTTTGTAATCTACAGCAGAAGGTTGGCTACTCAGGAAAAAATCTAGGAGCGATGTGGAACAATTTGACAAATGAAGATGAGTGGGTAAACAGTTATGAGAAATGTGAAGGCCACATCTTGAGATTAATCTTCGAGAGTTGATTGATTTTGCTGGATTAAAAAGATCACAATTAAAATCCCCCATAACAATAATATCAGAATATCTATCAAATAGGTCACTATGAAGGCTTTCAAATGCATGTATATCACGGTGGCATGTCATAACGTCCAGTGTCATAGTGTCCATGGACGTTATGACACCCCAAAAAGTGTCATAGTGTCCATGGACATTATGACACTTTCAAAAGTGTCATAACGTCCGCGGACACTATGACACTTTGGAAATGGACATTATGACACTTTCAAAAGTGTCATTAGGTCCATTATTACTAAATAAGTTAAATACAAAAAAATTATCTGCATACACGCAGAGAGAAACATGTTTCATTATGGTCCCAACCAACAAAACTATTTTTAAAGAAACTAGTTTAACCATAATATGGTTGTCGGTGACAATGATTTTTTTAGATGAAACATAATATGGTAAAAAAATTTTTAAACATGGTTTTCCTGCTTTTTCTCTGGGAGTAAATATTAAATATATAACGAAAACACTTTTGGGCGCAAGGATTTCCTCCTCTATAGTATAACAAATACCGGCTTCGCTAACTAAAGATTCTCTTCACAGCCGGCCTTCGGCCGGGCGCAAGGATTTTTTTCTCTATGGTATAACAAATACCGGCTTCGCTAACTAAAGCTTCTCTGCATAGTCGGCTTTCGTTCGGAAACAAGGCAGATTTTAGAAGCTTTACTTAGCGAAGCCGGTGTTTGTTATACCATAGAGGAGAAAATTGAAAGTGTCATAATGTCCACGGACACTATGACACTTTCAAAAGTGTCATAACGTCCATGGACACTATGACACTGGACGTTATGACATGCCACCGTATATCACCACCAGGTAAATAGACAACACCAACAATTATGGAAACACCATTACCAAAAATCTCAATAAATAGCGATTCACAAACACCATATTGTCTGTCCCGAAAAACAATTTTGTAACGAAGTTTATTAGATAAATATAAGCACCACCAGCTCTACTAGGAAGATTACTACGACTTGTATTCCTCGGTCGATTATTTCGCACTAGATTGTAGCCCGTTATAGATAAAGATGTTGAAAGAATGTCAGGTTTAAACCATGTTTCCGATACTCCAATTATATCCAGATAAGATTCAGCAAAAATGTGTTTAAATTCATCAAGCTTAGTGCCTGAATTAGATGGGCATAAACTTTGGGCGTTTATATGGCCAATGTTCAAATTGTTCACTAAAGAAGATAGACAGTTATTTAAAATTGAATTGTCTTTGGCTATAGGACCAAGGTTGAAGGTTTGGGACATCAAAAATCAAACAATAATTATATTTTGGGGGGAGCCTAATAAAAATAATAAGAAAATAATAATATAACATTTTCAATATAAAAAAAAACATCATCAAAATAGAATACAAAAGATAATTATATATAAAAATACTAAAGAGGACAGTTCAATTTAAAAAGAACTTAAACATTTAACCATAAGTTATAAATCCATTAAAAATGTATGGGAATATGTAAGTTTAGCTTAAATGGGTCAAAAATTGTTATAGATAAACAAATGTAAATTAGTTAGAGGGCTAAACTAAATTATAATTTGAATAAGTCGATACATTCCTGAAAGTTGACAGTCTTCACATCTCCATTAACCATAGTAATTTTAGCCATTAGAACTTCACGATGTATAATATTATAGCCATTTATTTTCTTGTCACTTTTTAACTTCCAGCATATTTTAAGCAATTTGTTAGCAAGACTTGTATAATTGTCATTTAAATACACGCGGTTTTCATTAGTTCCACCAACAATGTTAGTTACTTTAAGGGATTTATGTTTGAAATATTCTGAGATAACCTTATCACGCTTGACAATTTGAGCAAATTTTACAAGAATAGCATTTCCTTTTTTTATGTAGATTGCATTAAGAATATCACCAGGACTAACTTCCACTTTTAAGTGTTCACACAAATTGTTTGCAGTCTTGTTAAGATCATCCAAATTTTTAGGCAGACCAGTTATAACAATGTCAGCACGATTTAAACGGTGTTGAAGCATGTGGTTTTGCAATTCAAGCTCGTAAAACTTTTTCTTATAGGCAGAATCGTTAGCATTTACAATGGTTTCACATCTTGCCACCTCATCTTTAAATTCTAGTAGACTATTACACTTATAAACTTTTTTAAGTTATAATTTTTATACTTTTTACATCAAATAGATTAATTTTATAATTTTTAATCAAGAGCACAAATTTTGCACGTTTACCACAACATAGTGTTGCCACACTATTATCGTTTATGATAAAAGTTCGATATCATATATTATAATTTATATCACCTAGTCGATTATCGTAATGACTTCGTTCGGTTGATTGGATAAAAACTACACTTTTACTCAAATTTTTAAATTTAAAATACATATAAAAATCAATAAGGTATTTAAATTTTTGATATTCAAATCTTTTAAAAATTGTTCTTCATTTATAACAAATAAAAAAAACAAATTGTAAGAACAAATGTGTATTTAAAATCAATTTGTATTAGATTTGAATAAAAAACCTTAAATACATTTTATTATGAATTAATTATAAATTTCGTTAATCAACCCATAAACAAGTGCTTATGTATCCGATTTTATGTCAGCCATTACTAAACTACTTCTATATAATGCAGATATTATGTAGTCATTAGAATGTAAGTTGTTCAGTAATTGCAAGTTTTTGCTAGGTGATCTAATACAAAAAAGCAAACTCCAAGTTCAGGTTGAAGTCAAAAAAGGACCAATCGCCGTGCTTTGAAAATTTCAGCAAAACTATATACATAAAAAGTAAATATTGGGATTTCAGTATTTTGGTAATAACTCGGGCATTTTCCAACCGATTTAATAGATTTATATACCGACGTCTTGAGGAAGAAATTTACCATTTACCTTGGTAATAAAACTTAGACTCGGAAAGATTTACTGTTCCCGAAGATAGGTATTTTTCATGAAAAACATGTTATACTAAAGATTTCCGATCTTTTTATATATTAGACGCATCCATAGGTCATGTAACAGCTCTAATATTTTAGTCCATTTTTGGAGTATTTTGCTAATAACTTTATAAGATTTATATACCGACGTCTTTAGGAAGAAATTTACTTAGATTATAAAACTTAGATCGGGAAGGTCTATTGTTCCCATAAATGGTTATGTTTAAAAATTATTTTGGGCATAACTCTTACATTTCTTGGAAAAAAAATTCAGGTTTTCGGGATATATATTCTGCTAAAAATTACTGATATTTTGATATATAAAACGCTTTCATATGTCATACTAGAATCCTTAAATTTATAATTTTCAGTATTTTCAATAATGTCCTTGTACGGGAGGAACCACGCCCACAATTTTTGAAATTTTGTTTTAGTTTTAAATGTTATTAACTATGCGAACGTTAACGTTCGATATCGGCGAACGACAATATTATATCATTGTTCAACATATTACACCAAATTTAAACGGCAGTTGCAATTGTAGCGGAATCACTTTGTAAAGCATTTATAGCCTTTTGAACTTTGAGTAACATTTGTTGAAGATTTAAAGCTTCGTTATAAAACTGAACGTTATTTAAAAGTCTATGAATATCATTGGCAAATTCATTTAAATGTTCCGATCTTTGGGCATAAAGGTTAAAAAAAAGTTCCACTGCACATTACTTGACAGGAGTTAACGGCATTGCTTAGACCAATTATTATATCATTGCACAAAAACAATTAAACAAAAAACCCCATGAAAAAGACTGCTTAAAAATAACATGAAATTATTTAAATTCATCTGTTTGTGTAGAATAAGTTAAAATATATTAAGTCTTCTTTATTTATTAATTAAAAGATGCAAATAGTTTGGCGTTATATTTAAAAAAAAATAATTTTTCAAAATTTACCATATGCAACAGAGTGTGGAATGTAGTTAACAGATATGTCGGACGTATTTAACTAACTAATTTATCATCACACAATCACGAACAAAGAATGCGAACAAATATGCCTTCAGAACTACTCCTAAACAAATATTATTAATCGAGCCAGGACTTCCATCGCTAGCACAAAAAACTTTTGAATCCCTTCACAGATCGCTTCCTAAAGTACTTTCTTTTAACAACTTTATTCTATCATCACCAAAAACCCCAAGAGCCAAATAATCTCTTTAAAGGATCGTTAATAATAACTTACTTATAAGTTTTATAAATACAACTCTATACACCCAACATGGTTATATGACAACTCATGTAATATATCTCTCTCGTCCTTCAAGAAGCAGAACAAATGTAATAAAATAAGTATATATTTATAACTGTATAACGGACTTAAAATAACTCTTGGGGGCCTAACTGGCAGCATATCTATGCTGACGCATCTAAAGATAATGAGAATGTAGCACAAGCTGTCGTTGATAAAACGGTAATGTAATCATTACTAAGTCACTTCCTAACACATCTTCAAGCCATCTAATACCCTGCTAATAACCTCTTAGAATAAAATAAAAATAGTATAGCTTTATTGTCGCGTTGGTATATTGGGCAACAACTTTGCGGATTTAGCCACAATCAATTGCTGCTTTGTACCAATTATCAGAGATCGGACAACTGAAAAATTTACCTCCGTAACACAATAATAAATAAACTTACAATACAAAGAGGAAATACGCTTAAAGGATACCATCACCCCCACTTTTCCCAAATTAACCTAAATTACACACCTCCATATATCCCACCAACATAGGTACGCAAAACCGAATTAAGATCTTTTCAATACTGCGAATGGGTGACACCAACACCAAAAAAAATTTTAAAACTACAAAACTTTACTCTAAAATCATATCATAATAACACAAAACTTAACTAAAAAACCCACATTATTAACAAACAGCTCACACAGCCTTCAACAATTACACAAAAATCTTTTGTTGATATGTAATTCAAATAAAAAATAAAGTAAGAAATAAGTTAACGTGTCAAAAACAAACACTTTGCAATAGTAAAGAAAAATAGTGTTAAAGAAATCGAAAAATGACAAGTAAAATGACAAAAACAAAGTAAATTAGGAGAAATTCAATATTTAAACATATTTGCAAAATTTTACTTTATACTCCTAAAAATAAGAAAAAAATACAATTCGTAATTGAAAATGTTTTAATTTGCGCACCCCGTATTAAATTTGAGGTTAGGCTCCTTAAATAAAATAGAAAACAACTAGTGGTTAATGACCACAACAACAAGTAAAAAAAAAACAGAAACAGGAACAGCAAAAACAACTACAATACTGATCTATACTCCAAACACAAAGATTCTTAATTCTTTCTTTTTTTTTAATTACATACTTCAGTCGTCATGACGTCAGATAATTGTAAATTTTTTCCCTAACAGAGAGAAAAATGTTTGACCAGTGAAGAAAAGGTCCAATAAAAATGTTTTGTTGTGCACTTACCATTACCATTGTTGGCTGCAATTTTATCGACTGTGTTAATATTTTCTACTGGAGCAGCTGCTGCCGCAGTCTTTATGGGTGACGTTTGCATAGGTGATTCCGCTGGCGGTACATCGGATTGATTAAGAGCGTTTGTGGAGCCTGAACCGGATGCTTCCGAATTAGGTGTGGTGGCAGGAGTGCCGCTTGTAGAAGCTGGCACGCTGGCTGTGTCCATTGGTGCAATTGTAACTGCCGGTGTGTTGTCAGTACTTAAAGCAGTACTAGCAGCAGCACTGAAACTAGTAAAACTTGGTACAAATTCAGCAGCGTTTACATTTAATGTGGAGAATTTTGTGGACATTTCCGCATTATCCTGAGCCATTGTGAAATTTCTTAATTTTATTTGTTTTTTATTTGTCGACTTACTTTTCAAAACACGCACACACACGCAATACAGCTTTCTTCTTCTTTTATTACTTCGTCCTGTTTTGCTTCTCGCACTCCGGTCAGCTAGATAACCTTCGATAAGTTTTCTGATTTTTTTCCGTCCACGACTGTTTTCTCTGCTGGATGTAGTAACAGACGGACACGTTTTTTTTGTTCAAGTTACTTTTCGATTACTTGATCTGTTCACTAAATTTTTTTTGGTTAAATATTTTTTACCTTTCTACTTTAATTCATGTTCCCTTTTTACTCATTTAATATTTTTACGCTTTCTTTTTCTTGTCTCGTTTCACGAAAATCACGTTTTTCACTAGTTTGACGACAAAGGAATTTTAACCATACCAACGTATTATTTTGTGACAAAAAGCTATCACAACTGCTTTGGAATTGATTCAATATTTTAATACGAAATAATGGTTAGGTAAAAAGGTTTCCTTTTTTAATTGTATTAAAAATATTGAACACAATTTAAAAAGTTAACCACAACGATTCGTTTTCCAATCACTTAAAATGGCCACGCAGATAGTACAAATTTCAGTCACACCGCTAAAATATATACAGAAGTTTGTAGCTACGTAACTCCACAATGTCAAAATTCGTGTGGTGATTGGCAATTCGTACAAAGTATTAAAAGTAGTGCCAAGCTGAGGCGTGCGAACAAATCAATACCGAAATCAACCGCAAATTTGAACATGTTTTTGTTTTGACCACGTGCTATTATTATTGTTTTGAAAACAGCACGTGCGTGACAAACAATAACAAAACATGCAAAATTATATCAGAAAACATTACGAACACCATGTTATTCATAAAAAATTAGATAAAATATGAAAAAAATCTTTAAATTTAGCAGTTTAAAATGTTTGAAAAATTATGCAAAAAATGTTGTTATATGAATAAAATCTACAAATTTGCCGGTTTATAAAATCCGATAACTGATTTTAAAAGCACGTTACTAGGTCTATTAAGGCCGCCAGTTGTCACTTTCCACAAATCAAAATTTTAAGGGGTGTTTCATATTAAAGGAAAAAAATTAAAAATTTACCAAAAAATTGTTACATGAATAAAATCTACAAATTTGCCGGTTTATAAAATCCGATAACTGATTTTCGAGTTCGAGCCAATTTGTTTTGATTTGTTAGTATTTTGTTAGGAATGGTTGACATTTTGGACCGTAAACACTAACAATGCAATGCAAAAAACAATATCTTGTTTCTGTTGTTTTTGGATTGTTGTAGTTTCAGCAAGTAAAATGACAAATAAAGAAGCAGTGCTACCGTGGATGCCTTTTGTATCAATTTACTAGTACTTAGTTATATTTATAGCTGATTTTCTGTGTATTTATAAAAATAAAAAAACAAAACAAAAACACTACTATACAGCAGCACACTTTATGGTATTTTTAAGCATAAATTGCAATAATTTTGTTAATAAAATATTTTCTCAGAAATTTTATAATATCGGCAATACTGGATTCACATATTTTTAAAATAAAGATAATATTTTCATCAAGATGGACCAAAAATAAAATAAAGAAGAAATTATTAAATCAATTTCGTGATAATGTTAACATGATAATATTTTTTAAACCCAAAAATAAAGCATTTTTCATAAGATGTTTTCGCTTCGAGAACATTTGAAAAATAAACTTGCAACTGACTGTGACTCAAGCTACTTGCAAGACTTTCGGCTATTTCTTCGGCATTTTCGTCGATAATACATATACACTACTTGCAAGTAATTACTTGGTTGTGTAAAGGCAGGGTTATATCCTTTGTACGGAAAGAAAATGTTGCCCCGCCCACTTTTACACTCACTTTTTTCGTAAGATTCACAGCATATATATACATACATACAACCATATGTATTTTTAAATCAAATCTAAATCAAACATATGTATGTATATGAACAACATTTTAATTTATAATATAATAATGATGAAACAGAACTGGGGATGAACGATGTTTTACATGCAGTTTGACATGAAATTTTGCCAGAGAATGCGGTTTCATGGATTTTTATTTAAGGGCCGTAAATTTCGGGGCCAGCAACGCGGACCGGGTCAGCTAGTATAATATATAACCATTGATTTTAAACGTATTTCTTGAGGTCAGATGAGTTTCAGAAACCATCATAACATTAATTTGTTTATTTTTAAGGAAGTATTATAGTTCATTTTTGTGTTGGCGGATGCCGTTTGCGTTCCAAAAGCAAATTTTTAAACAGTTCATGGCTTGTTTAGTACAGCTTGCAATAACATCGATTGCATTCTTAACATTTCTTGCATCATGTTACCCATTGTGTTAGTGAAATTGTTAACTGTTTGACCTAATGTTTCCATGGTTTTTTCTAGCCAGGTTAAATTAGAAATGGGAATTTCGTCATTATTTGGTACATCACCTTGCAGTGGCATAGGATTAGATTTTAAGACATTAGCGTACCAGGTTCTGTTAGTATTTGGCTGTGGTATCTGGACACCGTACGTGTTTCCTTGATTAGTTGCCTGCGTTTGAGGGGGGTTAAGTTTCTGTCCAACAGAACGCTTGAAAATCGAATATACCGGGCACCCTCTATAGTTGGCAGTGTGATTACCACCGCAGTTGCTACATTTTTTTACATTACACTGCATTTACACGTGAAAGTACTTTCATGAAATTTCTGTATACGTATAACAAATAAGAATTTGAATAAAATGGATGACTTTCTTGAAAATTTCTTGTGCGATTACACAGGAAAGTGAAAGTTCATTTTTAAAATGTCGTCCAAGCGAAAAGTTGCAAAAATTATTTAACTTCTAGAATTAAAAAAACTAGAAATGGAAGGTATATGTATGATTTATTATTCATATCGCATAAAATTGGGTATGAACATTATAAATTTATTAATTTAATTGTACTTTGGTGGTTTAATTTTTTCTTCATTTGTGTTGTTTTGTTTACTGCCTAATAAGAGTTGCCAAAGTTATCACATACACAAATGAATAGGGCAATAGTTGGAAATAATTATTATGTTAATTATTATGTAAGATTTTTCTAATTTTTTTGTGGATATGTTGATGAAAAACATGCGAAACATGTTGCATATTTTACCCACAGTTTTACTTTTGGTACTTCTTCTTTGTTTGTACAACCAAGGTTTTATTTTGTTTGTAATAACACAAACTGCTTAGAATTTTGTGAATTTTGCTTCAAGAGTTGTGGCAAGATGGGGTCGATTGGGATGAGGGTGTGAAACTTCACATTCTTGTCAAGTGGCAAACCTTTGTTGAGAATTTAGTACAAATTGAGGATATTAAAATTCCTCGTTGGGTAAACTTTCAACCTGATAATGATATTCAACTGCATGGCTTTTGTGACGCTTCTGAGGTTGTATACTGTGCTGCACTCTACATTCGATCAGAAGACTCAGCGACTAGGAACTCTCATTTATTAGTCTCTAAAAGTAAAGTAGCTCCGCTAAAAAAAGTGAGTCTTCCTCGATTGGAATTGTGCAGCGCGTTACTTCTTTCAAAATTGGTGAGGCATATAGTATCCAAGGGTTCCTTCCCAGACGCCTCCATTCATATGTGGACTGATTCCACTATTGTTCTTGCCTGGCTTAAAAAACCTCCCTCAACGTGGAAAACATATGTCGCAAATCGTGCTACTAAAATTCTTGAAAATGTCGGTAACGCCACGTGGAGACATGTATCAACTGGTGAAAATCCTGCTGATCTTGGAACAAGGGGATGTAAGCCACAGGAGCTGTTAGATAATCCATTGTGGTGGCATGGGCCTATGTGGCTTCTAAACTCTCAGAACAATTGGCCTGTTTCGAGGCGCACATTGCAAATACCTCCAGAACGAAGGAAAATCATTCAAAGCAGTTGTTATTATACTCTGAATACTACTTTGAATATGGAGGGAGTATTGCGGGACAACGTAAACCCACCATCGAATACCCAACTATCCCGAGCGAAAAGAGAGACTTCGGACGATTTCTGTGTTATTAATAGGTTCACGAGGTATCACAAGGCCCTTCGGGTCATAGCCTACATGTTTCGGTTTTTAAATTTAGCCTTGCGCAAATTGCGTAGGGGCAGCGGAAAGTATAGGGGCGCACTATCTTATGCGGAACTGAATCACTCTAAAATTATATTACTCAGAATGACTCAACGGGCTTACTATGCTAATGAGTATGCCGATTTGTCTAATTCTAGGCCAATCTCAAGGAAAAGTGCGCTTCTGACGCTAAATCCATTTCTAGATTCCCAGGGACTTATTCGAGTAAATGGTCGCTTAGTTAATTCTTCTTTGACTTACGACGAAAGGTGTCCTATTATTGTTCCTTACGAATCAAATTTGTGCGAAATGATTCTCGATTTTATGCATAAGAATTTGATGCACGCGGATGTCTCTCTAATGATCAACATGGTGAGATATCAATTCTACATTCCAGCTCTTAAGAGAGCTGTTAAAAAATGTATAAATAAATGCCTGACTTGCGTTCGCTACAAACAGCGGGTTTTATCACAGATCATGGCAGCTCTACCAGCGGAGAGAGCTACGTTCTCTTTACCATTTACTTTTACAGGAGTGGACTTCGCTGGTCCGTTTCAGATAAAAGCCGGCACTCTGAGAAATTCTCCATACATGAAGGGCTATGCTTGTATTTTTGTATGTTTTGCAACACGGTCTATTCATCTCGAGCCATGCTCTACTCTTTCGTCAGAGGCCTTTAGGGCTGCATTTGACAGGTTCGTGGGAAGACGCGGTTTGCCAAAGCGCATGATGTCTGATAACGGCACTAATTTTGTGGGTGCAAGTAGAGCATTACTTGAAGAATATTCAATATTTCTTAAAGAATCAGCCAAAGACGTATCTGAAAAGTACGCTGTCCACGGCTTCGAATGGAAGTTTATACCACCTAGTGCGCCGCACATGGGAGGCCTGTGGGAGGCTGGAGTAAAGAGCTTTAAGCTTCACTTTAGGAAGGTTGTAGGCAATCAAAGATTTAATTTTGAAGAGTTCTCTACACTTTTAGTACGAATTGAAGGCGTTTTAAATTCCCGGCCGTTATCTCCGATGACTGAAGATCCTGACGATTTAAACGCATTGACGCCCGGACACTTCCTACGAGGGGCACCGATAATGGTTCAGCCGGAAAGGCCAGCTAATGACTTGAATATATCTCTTCTTAACCGATGGGAAAGGCTGAAAGCCCTTCACCATCGTTTTGCGCAAAGATGGAAAACCGAGTACTTACAGGAGTTGCATAAACGATACAAATGGCGCCATCCAAAAAAGGAATTACTTGTTGGCGATTTTGTGATTATCAAGGACGAATTACTTCCCCCTTGTGATTGGCGATTAGGGCGTGTAGAATCTGTTTATCGCGGACCAGATAAACGTGTAAGAGTGGCTGACGTAAGGACCAAGTACGGTATCGTTACTCGGCCTATCGTAAAACTCTGTTGGTTGCCCATTATGGATAAATAACTACGTTAATCCTATATTATGATTCAACATTTGTATTTTTAATTTATTTTCAGATAAGAATGGAGCCTATTCGTCGCCCTGGAACATGCCTCATCTGTTTCCAAACCCATCACTTACGGTTTTGTAAGGTTTTTGCCAGTTTTACTGTCCCACAAAGGGTATATAGCGTACGAGTCCATGGCTATTGTAGCAACTGCTTATCTCAGACTCATAAGAGTGCTGACTGTAACATTTCCTCTGTGTGTCGTAAATGCGGTAATTTGCACCACACTTTGCTGCATAAGGAGCGGCAAAAGCCTACGTCCGGAAGTGGTTCCGGCCAGCGGCGTCCGGTACAGGAGCGTCTTCAACTTCCTCGTCGAGATGCCAGCTTGCAGGACCAAATGGTGGCATCGCCCCCCGTCCGTCGATTGCAGCGCCGTGCACACCATACGAGCCTTAGCGATGAGTCCTCTGCGGGAGCAGTCCAAGTCCTCACCGCTCGACAACGGCGTTCGAGAAGAAGGCCGAATCCCATTCAACGGCATCTGGAGCAGCAAGCGGCTGGGCAAGCCACGACTCACCAGCTCCTACGCCAAATGGTGGCTACCATGAACCGACTCAGCGAAGCAATTCTCGTTGCACCCGTGCAAGGGGGGCGGCATGTTGAGGCGCCCTCTGAGGAGATGATGTTAGATCAGGAGGACGACTTTCTTGATCTAGACATCGAGCCCCTGCTGTTGGTTGCTATTGTGAATGCAGTTTGACAGAGGGGATTCGCCTTAATGGCGGCGAGTTTTGTTGTTGGGTGTTGTGACGTTTTTTAGCATTGTACAAAGTTACTTGCAGGTGCACTAGCTCTATTTTTTCTACATTTTTATACTTACAAATAAAAGGCTTATAACGTGTAATCTCTTCGAGTTTTCTTGAATATAACCTTGGTTGAACCGTGAGTAGAACTTACCTCTTACCAAATTTAACTTCTTTATGATTTGGTTTTCCTGCTTTTCAACCCCGTTGAAAAGCCTACAACAACGGATTTCTAGCCAAAAGGTTGCAAATCTGTTTATTGCTTGTTAACAACATATAAAAATGTTGACATTAAAATAAAAAATTGTATGTATATTATTATCGTTTTAAATGCTGGTTCACACTGTTTAAGTCTTAGACGTCAAGTCTTGAGATTTTAGGAGAGAGAGGAAAATAAATGGCATTCTCTTTTCCCTTATCTCCTAAAAGCTCAAGACCTGACGGCTAAAACTTGAACAATGTGAGCCAGCATTAACTTTTTCCAAACCATTAGGGAAGTCAATATTTGTTACAAAACCGCAATAGTTTGCAGAAACCGCTCAAATAGCTAATGTAATAAATAATTCATTTCATTGTAATATGTTATTAATCAATTCATAATGTATACAAATTAACTAAATTATCTAATGAAACTTTTTAAGGTGCTATCAGACGGGACGTATTTTACATATGTACTGTCAAATTTTCCATCTGTAAAAGTTGCACAAATCGTGTGATTCATATGAAACTTTGCATGTGGAAATACATATGTAATTTTTTCGATTAGAACACGCTCTATTTTTCTGTGGCAAACATAAACAAAACAGCTGGTTTGTTTTGAAACGAAATTGTTTGTTTACATTTATAGGTTATGTCATAAGGAAAAACCTAAGCAGGTGTGATAGCAAAAATTATGAATTGTATGTAAAATGGAAATTTTTACATACATACGGAATTACATATGGGCAAGAAAAGTGACAGTACATATGTAAAATACATCCCGTCTGATAGCACCTTTACTTGTTTGTCTTTCTAAATCTATATATCGCTCACTTGCTGCAACGTCGTAATTATTCAAAAAATACATTTCGAAATAAACGTGTTTAAAATTTTTGATTTGCTTGCTCAACTTGGAAAATATAACGACACATTCTTTTTAAACGGAGAAAGTAAAAAAGATATAAAGATGCATTTTATACACAGTATAAAGAAAAACATAGTGACCAATTCTTCATCACTACCTCATTAGTGCGATAAATAACGAAATGCTTATTGTAAGTTTAAGATGCAACCATTATTATCAATTACGTATGTTCGCCTTGATAAAATTACCTAGATTATTTTGTTGTGTGTACAAAATAAATTAAATTTACAATTATCATTTTTTTGTGTGTACAAAGTTAATTAAATTTACAATTATTATTTTACCGCGATCCTGTAAATTTGTTTAAGTCTGTTTAGTGGGCAACATTGTTTACCGCTCTGTCATTTTACTTTCAGAAAGTGTCAAAAAATTACTTTCTTGAAAAAATCGTTGAAAGCTGAGTGGAAAGTAAAAAAATGTTAATGTATTAGTGAAAAAGTGTGAGTGTATTGCGACTTTCATGAAATTACTTTCACGTGTAAATGCTAGGTTAGGATCATTTTTGGACTTATCGCACCGGACGGTACCATGTAATTCTCCACATACGACGCAAACAGGGGGTAAATGGCAGTATGCCCTAGTATGACCAAATTCTTGGCAGTTTAAACACTGAACGGGTCCATTTCTTTTGTGCGGCTCATCGATCGTGATTTTTCTGTACAAGATGTATTTTAAACTGTAAATGGGATGCGTTTCATTTTTTTTAGCTTAACATCGCCGGGCTCTAACTACACTCGAAATAGGGGTTGGGGATTTTTTTTCCCTATTTTTAATATTTTTAACATTTTTTATTTTGAAGCCTTTTTCTTCTAAAAATGTTTTTATTTCGTCGGGGTCCACGCATGAGTCAATGCCCTTAATCACAACTTGAAGGCCTTTACTGCTTTTCAGTTGGTACGTATAGAAGCTTTTTTTAAGTGCTTCAAACTTATTAATTATTTTACGAAAATCATTCTCATGATTAATCTGTATTTTTGTCTCGTTTATATTTCCACGCTTGATTGCAGCAACGTAAAACGAATTTTCACCTATCACCGAGATTAAAATTTTTATAAACTCACTTGAGTTTTGCTCTCTAAGATATATCGGGGGTGGCTTCGACGATTTAATGACGTTAGGTGCTTCAGAAGATTCATCCTCCAGAATTGCAAAACGATTTTGCGAATTTATTCCATCAAAAGATGGAACTTTAGAGGCCGAGGCTACAGCTGAAGAGGCTGGGCTGCGACCCCGTTTGAGAACTGTTATATACCTGTCCATACCAACTTGCACTTGTGGTTTTTGAAAATTTTTTACTTGTGTGTTTTCCGTTGCGTCTGTGTTTGAGTTCATGGTATCATTTCCTACTAGGAATGTCTTTGCAATGGTAACACTTGATGGTTTTGCCGTTAGGTTGTTGTTATTGTTTTCTGTTGTTATGTTTATTTCCACATTGCTTTCGCTAGCATGAATATTATTTATTTTTGTTATTGATTCATTGTTATTACTCATATAGAGAGTTGTTTTTGGTTTTTTTCACCGTTGTTTTAATTTTTTTTGTTGACTGTGCTCTTCCTATTATGTATTATGTTTTTGTAACACCAAAATAATAAATAATTTTTTGCACAGATTATTTGTATTATGTATGTATGTGCGTTCATACGTATACTTTTTTTTTCATGTATTTTTTTACTTATTATTTTTTTGTTTGTTTTTTACTTGTTCTATTGTTCACTTTAATTTTGAGCGTCCAAATTCGCTTGTTAAATATTATTAACAATTTTATGTTAAAAAAAAAGAATCTTATGCGGAGTTAAAAAAAAAAACACGTCTGTTGACAACGAGCACGACCGAACGAATCTAGAAAATAAATAATTTTTTTTTTTTTGTTTTGTAGTTGTATATTCAAAAAACACGCAATACTGATGTTTCGTTTTTAGTGTAATCGTCTGTGATAAAAACTGAAACATTAATAGCAGCACGTGTTTTGACAAATGTTGCATCGTCTGTGGGTACCATAATGACACAGAATCATCATGTAAATATATTAATTTTTAGCTCAATGTTTTTTATGGGAAAATTTCAGGTATATTCCCAAATTGATGTTAGACATTGACAAGTGTAAAAAGGCCATTAGATATAGACTCATTATATTAGAGATTTTCTCATGCTATAACAGCAATCATGTAATAACAGAAAATCATGTCTGTTGTAGACGGGGAGTTACTATTTAAATAACACTGCAGTTACACGTTCAAGTTTTTCTTGATAGTCTTTTACACTGCAGCCACAGTATCAGGTTTTTCTTGATGGTGTTTTAAAATATTAAAAAATTTAGACTGTATTGTTAAAAAAGAGTGAGTGCATTAAAACTTGAAAGGCAAAACTTGATCGTGTAACCCTCAAGTAAAATATGATGAGCGTTTGTATTCTATTAGACTTCTTTAATTTGTATAACTTTTTTTTAATTTCTTATTAACTAAAAATTTCTTTATATTTTTTTTATAAATATTTACAGATAACAAATTAATTATATAAAAAAGAAATTAAAGACCTTATATAAATTTTTTTTAATATCTCATCGTCGAGACTTTCAATTTTTTAAAATTCTGCTTTGTAGTTGAATTAGTGTCCAGATTATGAAATTGTGGTTTTGCAATTTTTGTATTTTTATCTTGTCTTTCCTCTTCTCCGTTTAATATTTAATATATAAATACGAATACATCTACAGCTAACTTCAAGTTAAAAAGTGTGAGAATTGCAAAACAAAACGGAATTGCAGAGTACATGGCATTGAGTACCCTTTCTCAGGGGTACTCCCAGCTCCTACCATTCTTCTCAACAAGCTCATCATTAAACTCAAGAATTGTTGCAACAAAAGTTTCAAGACTGGACCAAGGCCTATCCAATACGCATTTTGGTTGTGTAAATTTCCTTGCGGTTGTCAAAATCTTACTACTACATAGGGAAACCAAAGGAAAAACGTGTTTTGTATGCATGTATATGTGGCAAAAAACAAAAATATGCATGCATAAGCAAAATGTAAACAAATTTTGTCAACCTAAAGGCCGGTATTCACTATCCTATATAATCGTACGATTCATTCACACGAAAATCTGACGGAATTCTATCCGACATAAAAAAAATGTCTGCAAAATCTGCTGTCAATGCCACACTATCCCACAAAAAAGATACAAACTCAAATGACTCATCTACTTTACAAGAAAATGCAACTCTGATCGCATATAATCTATCATTTTATGAAAATTTTTAAAACATTTCCAAGTCGGACAGACTTGTCAAAAAAATCTGTCACTCAATTCATTTTTAAGCCACACTGTCATACATTATGAGCACACACGATTTTTTTGACATATCGTGCGACTAAATAGGATAGTGAATACAGGCCTTACTTAGCATTTACGTTGCCTTTACACATGCAAGTAGTGGCATGCCACTGTTCTATACATATTATCAACGAAAAAGTGTTCGAAATAGTCGAATCTCTTGCCATTTGCTTTTCTGTTTACACATGCCACTGCCAGTTCATTTTCAAAATGTCGTCGAAGCGTCAACTTCAGATAATTTGTTTACTTCTCAAATTAAAAAAAAAAAAAGTAGCAGAAAACAAAAAGGAGTTACCGTCTTCATCACATAGTTTTAGTTTTGGGGAAATAGTTTACATTTATTTATATTAGCATTATTTTAGCAAAATTAATGCTCTATAATTAACAAACTTGCTTTTTTTAATGGGCGTTTCAAAAAATGAATGATAATAATTCATTTAACAGTTAAAACTTTAATTAAAATTCGACAATAATCCATTACATTTGCATTATATGGTTAACAGGGTAACATTGCTAATCGTTTTGACATTTAGTGGCATTCAAGTGCCAATTTACCACTCGCATGCAATTTTTGTTGCCACTGGAGCTGCAAATGCTAGGTTACACATGCCACTGCCAGTTCGAAAAACTCAATACACTCACGATTTTTTACTAATACACTCACATTTTTCGCAATGGCAGCTCCAGTGGCAGCAAAAATTGCATGCGAGTGGAAATTTGGCACTTGCATGCCACTAAATGTCAAAACGATTAGCAATGTTACCCTGTTCAAAATTTAATGCAAATCGACTGGATTGTTGTCGAACTGTAATTAAAGTTTTAACTGTTAAATGTATTTTTATGATTAATTTGTAGAAATGGGCGTTAAAATAAATAAGTTTCCTAATTATAGAGCATTAATTTTGCTGTAAGCATCTCGCTCTTTGCGCAGACCTATTGGATAGGCCTTGGACTGGATCAAGGCGAATTCAACTACAGGTGGTGTCGAAACGCCATCTGTTTTTGACAGTTCGAGCCAATTTGTTTTGATTTGTTAGTGTTTTGTTAGGAATGGTTGACGTTTGGAACGTAAACACTAACAATGGAATGCAAAAAAACCCTGCGTTGTTTCTGTTGTTTTTGGATTGTTGTAGTTCCGAAACCACCTGTAGTTGAATTCGCCTTGGACTGGGCGATAACAAGATATATTTAAAGCAGATAGCCGCGAGATTAAAACAATTGTACAATAAAACAAACAACAGGGCTTTTTATTGTTGTTATGTGATACGAACTGTCAAACAGCAAAGGGGTTGATAAGACACAAATGAAAAACCAACAAGAAAAACGCCATTAAACGAAAATAGATTAATTTGGTTGTTATCATTTATTAAGCTTACTTTAAAGGTTCGTAAGAAAAGTTTGTGGTTTGTGTTAATTTTGTAAGAAAATATGAAAATATTATCACTTTTTACTTTGATTAAAAAAACTTGTTTACTTTTTAAGCTAAAAATTTAGCACGGGTTGAAAAAAACATAAACAACATTTGACAGTTCGTATCACAAAACAAGCAAATAAAAAAATAATCAGCAGGCTTCCCGAGACTACCTGCTACACTACCCGTCTCCACTATCCATTAACTTTGTAAGAACAGCATGTCGCAATGAATTCTACTTGTGTAGACTGTTAATGTTTCGTTCATGTGCTGCCATCGTTGGCTAAACATATGTCTTAGAAACCATGTTCGCCATAATGGTCGCCTTACAATGCAATTTTCTGTCTACAACCAAACGCACAACAACAAAAATTGTGGTAAATCAGAACTTGAACATTAAAACGTATTCGCCACATACAATAACATGAACAAATTAATACCGTTGCTCTGCCGGCGTTAAGTTACCCACACACGAGGCAACATTTGTCGAAACATGGGCATGTTTCAGTGTTGCTACGTGTGTGGGGATGTTTCTGGTTGAAATTCTTGTTACCTTTTTGGTTTGTCAAATATCAAACATTTTTGTCCCCTTTTACAACGTGGCAAGTGGAAGGCAGACATTTTTCTTATTCTCTTTTGAACTTGCCTTAACCTTTTACAATCGCGAAATTGATAGACAGACAGAAATTATTCGTTTCCTTTCTTCGTTCATTTTCGCTGTTGACGGAGACGAACATTTAACAGGCAATGATATATAAAATTACATTGGTATGAGAAAAATGATATGAAGCAACAACATGAAAATTGCGAACAGTAAAAGAGAAACACGAAACATGTCTAGTACAGATAGTCATGTACTACACTCTCTACCTCTACAACCCCTCGCCAACAAACTTCGTCTGTCTGCCTTCCACTTGCCACATTGTAAAAGGGGACTTTGATATTTTATGTTTCCAAACACAATGTTGCATCATGTGTGGCGATGTTGACTGTTTCTTTTTTCTCATTTTGTTCAGAGCAGTTATTGAGTGAGGTGCTTTTGCAACTCTCGGAGAAAAATATATGAAGAAAAAAATCGTCTTTTGCATCGTCTGTGGGTACCATTATGTTCATTTCTTGTTCAAATCGATAGCGCATGGAGACGTGGAGATAAATATACCGTGGAGGCATGGAACAACTACACAAGGTAACCTCGTTGCTTCAACAAGACAAAAACAACAGGCCAAATTGATTTTCTATATTGAAAAAAGCAACACTTTGCCTTCAAAATAAAAACACAAATTGGAAAAAAAAAAACACGTAAAGGAAAAAAATGGCGCGCACTAACTATGTGTAAACAAACATGAACAATGTAAACAAACATGAAAATATTTTTACGTTTGGGTTCTAACTGGGGTAAACAACTGACAAACATATGGGCAAACGAGTCTACCTTGTGTAGTTGCACCATGCCTTGGACGATGATCTATTAAGTTGGCAGTTCCCTTATATAGTGCTGCCATATTGAAAAATCCACTCTTATTTCAATAGGTTGGCAACTAGGACAATAAATTCGTTCATTTGTATTTGACTTTTCTTGCCGTTTGGACGTGTGTGTTTCTCAGTTTGAGAAGAAAATATTGGAGTCCGCCATATTTGTAATTTGCAAAGGCTGAAATTTAGCCACGAGATAACTTTTTCCTAACTTGATAAATATAAACCGTCAAAATTAATAACCGAAAGATGAATCACAATAATAATAATAATAACAACGGTCGCCCCCCGCCACGTATTGATGGAATGATATCGCTCAAGGTACTCTTTTTTTTTTAATCTATAAAATTGTAAATTGGTATTTTAATTTTCCAATTTGGGTTGACGCTTGACAAAAAAAACAAAATGGCGTCCTTTTTTCCTTGGTTTCAATTTCTTGAAATTTAACAAGAGCTTGTAAAACGTATAGTAGATAAAAAAAATTAAGTTATTTAATTATTTTAGGTGGATAACCTTACGTATCGTACTACACCAGAAGATTTGCGACGTGTTTTTGAACGCTGCGGTGATGTTGGTGACATTTACATTCCACGCGATCGTTACACCCGTGAAAGTCGTGGTTTTGCATTTGTTAGGTAAGTTTTTTTTTTATATAAATCTTATCTTTAATAATTGTAAGAAAATATGTACATAGCTAAAAATTTTAGTTTTTATTTTAAACTACGCATATTTATTTTTTGGCTTAGAGCTTTTGCGCCTATCTTATGATCTTATAGTCGTTCAGTTCTGAAACAATGCTTATACCTCTATCGTCTCTTTTTAAATGCAAGCGGTCGAACTACATTTTTATTTTTTTACAGGAGAAGCAAAAAACTAAAAAATCAATAATAAGGTTATTGGCGTTTGAATTTCTTTAATAAAGTCGGCATTTTTGATCGCAGGGCTCTAAATATTTGCGTGAACGTATATTTAGAATTGTGTAGTTACGTCCGTTTGCATTTAAGCTGACGATATGCATTCTGAAAATCCAATTAAATTATATACTTTTTTATTTAACTGTAGTGCTAGTTCATTAGTCCGAGTTTAGACGAGCGAAAATTTGGAAGAAAACAAAGCATTTAAGTATAAATAATATTTTTCGACACAAACCCTATACTATGAGCCCTAACAGCCTGGCAATCTTCAAGTGCCAAAACCATGTACGTATATATTAGGGGCCGCATTTGCGAACTATTTATTAGCTTATTTTTGCTATTTGGCATTCGCAATCACATTCGCTAAAATGTATGCGAATATTAACAGAGAATACTTATGAATGAAATTTCTACATAACCGAGAAAATCACAACTAAACTAAGAAAAATAAAATCACAATTTGGAGTTTTTTAAAAAATTCAATGAAAACTATAAGGATGTGAAAGGATATATTTTTAAAAGGATTTTTTTTTTATATATTTAGGAAAACCGGTAAATATTTTTTTAAAATTCTACATACCGGTTTTCTAAAAAAATATTAGATATTTATAGGTATTAAAAAAATATTTAAAATACTTATTCTTGAAAAGGGTCGTCCTTTAAAAAGGATAAAAGACGAGGAAATGAAAATCAAACACGCAGTTTGACTTAGTTTTGACTAGATTGAAAGATATATAGTGACGTTTCTGCCAAAAAGAAAAAAAATTTAATTTGTCAATACCGTATTGTATAAAAACCGAAATGAAACTTGGAATTCTATAAAAATAAGTGTTGAACAAATTAAAAACAACTGAAAGAAAATGCTTTTATAACGCGCGTAACTTGCCATTTTCCATGCGCTAAAGTTTTTAAACGCACGATAATCGTCGACGAATTAACGCATGTTTTACCTTAATTCTAACACTTTGAGAGTCCACACGTAAGATAATACACTGCGATTGAATTTGACGTTTGCTGATAAAAAAATCTAAAAAAAATCTTATATCTTATCTCATGACCTTGTGTAAATGCCATAAATTGTTTTTTTAACCGATAATAAAAATTTTAAGTTCACTCTTAAATTTATGTGTTTTATTTAACACTTTAAATCAAACCTCACTCACTCACAATTTATATACATATTTGAATTTTAAGTTTATTAAAAAAAAAAAATTTTACACCAAAATAATTTTTTGATTCAAAAATGTTATAAAAATGCTTTTAATTTGCAACAGTTGCCTACGCTACTTTACTAGGCGGCATACGTACAAAAGCTACAAAATGTATTTTAATTATTAATTTTCAACGCTTTTAATTCAATATTTTCCGTATACTAAATAAAAATATGCAATTTCTTTCGACAAGTAACTCCTTTTTAAAAACTTAAAAAAGGTGTTTTTAAGAAAATTGCTAAAAAAAAAAATGGTTTTTAATTTGCAACAGTTGCCTACGCTACTTTACTAGGCGACATACGTACGAAAGCTATAGTTATGTTATATTGGATACGTAATTTAATTTTAATTACTTAGGGCACTGATTTTTCACACCTTGTGGAAGAATTCGGCCTGAGCGATGATCATCGTTTGAGTAGCTGTTGCTGATAGCATATTTCTAAAAGCAGATATCGATTTACACAGATAAAAATAAAAATTGTCTAACCACCAAATACATACCAAATTCATTCATAGAATCAAGTAAACAATTTGTTGATGTTGTACCTATTACCAAAATGATTAAATTTTTAAATGATCAAAAAACTTTGACGTTTCAAACAATGTGTTAATTCATTTAATTTAATATAGCTCAGGTTTTGACAATTCCCAACAACGGTTCTTCAAGTATAAATTTTTTTATTCCAAACAATGGCCCAATTAGTATAGTAGGTCTGCGCAAAACTAAAACAATGCAACAATAGAAAAAACAACACGTAGGTATTTTGTTTGTGTAAATTATTTTAAAGATATCAAAAACCAATGTATTTGTTTGTGTACAAAATGGGCAAGATGTCAAAAACAATTACTACAGAAACAAGGCCTATCCAAATGGATAGACCTTGTACAGAAACAATTGCACGTAAAAAACAGCTCTGCAAAAAATCAGCTGGCGTTTCGAGCAGACCTACTAGTTGAGCCATGTTCCAAACGAAAAAAAATCGATTCAGATTTTTTGTTTTTAATTATTATTTTAATTATTTTGATAAATGACAAAAAAATCGTACACATTGCTAGCAACAATTTTGTTTTTTCTTTTATCTTATTTCTTCCCAAAGTAGGTATTTCATATATTTTCCTTTCTTTTTCGAACAAAAATGTAAGAAAACTTTTTTTTAAAAAGTTGAGTCTATACAAGGCGAATTCATTCCAGGTAATCTCGGTAGTACAACAAGTACTATATGAAAACTAGCTATTTGTATGAAAATGTATATGACGATTATAACAATTTTTTTTTTAGTTTTGAATGAAAACCAGAATTTTACAAAAGTCTTTTAAACTTGTTTTAAAAGTCATGGTCTCATCATCTTTATGTTCTTTATTGTGTTGAGAGTAGAGATGAGCGATATTTCTGTGATTTAGTCACTGTTACTGAAAAATAACGAATCACAGTTGTGACCAAATTTGTCAAGTAACAGGTACTTTCTAAGTCGTTCTTTTTGTATTTTGTTACATATACAAATTTATGAAATGTCGAATGATATTGCTGTTCCTTTCATTCTCTCTTATATCTTATTAGAATTTTTTTATACCAAAATTTATTTGTTCAAGTATGTATGTACATACATGAAAGTAAACAGATTTGAAAGCTCTTACAATTTGTTGTTGTTTCTTTGTAAAGTGCTTACAAAAGCTCGCGCATTGTACATATAGCTTGGCCGCAATTGCTTTAAAAGAACAGAAAACTGATAAACCGTGATCACAATCACGATGATATTTAAAAATCACGGGATCGCTCATCTCTAGTATGAAGGTTTAAAAAGTTTGTCATTCCATGTGAATCTTTTTTTAATATTGTGAGTCCTTCATTAATTCTAAGCCGATTTAGTCATGTGGGTGTCGAATTGTTTCTAGATCTTCTAGGCTGTTTATGATTGAATTCCCAAATGTAGAACAACCGCCCTAAAAACTCAACAAAAACTAACATAAATTTGTGGCGAAATGCACCTTTTGTCATTAAATTTCCACAAATTCGTTTTATAAGGCACCAAATGTCCGTCCATAATTTATCTACGGCTCCATGTTAAGACCGATCTCGTAAATCAATTGAAAATCCCTGAAATTCCCGGGACGGGAAATCCCTTTCAGTTCCAAGCAATTTCAAAGTTGGCAGATTTTAATGAAATTTTCGGTATACATATAATAATTCGGCCTAAAATAACGTAAAAATGTATTTTGAATGCCCATACAAAGCTCATCTCCTTAGGAACAGGACATACACATGAGTACCTTGGGCTTTTTCTTGGACAAAATAGGTATACAAATTTTTGACAAAAGTGCAGTTAACGGGGCACACAAAAAAAAAATTGGACGCCATCTAGATAAAAAAAGAAAAAAAAAGGGGGGCTGAGGCCCGTGTATTCAAAAAATTTAAGGTTATTTTCTCACGATTGTAAATATTTTGTTGTTTTGTAATGTTTGATGCGGAAAACTTGTCCTTTTTGTTTGCGAAAACGATTTGTTAGTTTGCGCAAACGATTTATTTGCATTGTGCCAGTTTCATGCACATTCATTTTCGCCAATCGGTCCAACAGTGGTAAACTGGTAAAGTACCGATCAACGAACACAGAGGAATTATTTGGCAAAGTCCTCACCAAACGCTTGCACCTAATCCAAGTTTTCTCATTAAATTGAGGTAGTTGAAACCCATACTACACATACAGTTTGAAGCATTAATGAGTACATAGAAAAATCGACATTAGCGTAGAAATTTTTGACAACCACACAATTATAGGCAAACTCCCCAGGTCGTGCAGCTTAAAGTCGCCGGTGCGGCAATCGTGTGACTACTTGATATGCAACCGCGTGTCAATAAAAATGACAAAAATGTACCAATATTTATTCGCTTCTTGTGCGGCAATTAAACAACTGAATACACGCCAATATTTGTCTTTTTTAATAAATTTACTTTTGTGTGTTTCTTTTAGTAGGAATAAATTCAGCATAAAAATTAAATGTATCAAAAATAAAAATTGGGAATTTAGCAAGTCATTTTTTTTTTTTTTTTTTTTTTTTTTTTTTTTTTTTTATATAGTATTTTATTAATACTTTTGAAAATTACATATCATTTAATAACTTTACAAATATTTAGCTCTGGTCTATATAATTTTTTTCTAAATGTATTGTTATTAGTTTCATTTTTCACATCAATTGGTATCTTATTGTAAATGCTTAGTCCTTTATAAAATAGCGATCTTTGCATCGCGCTGGTGTCTGCTCGTTGTATCCTGAAATCTAAGGCATTCCTCAGGTTATATGGTTGAACCTCACCAACATATCTTATTTGCTCGATCAAATATTCAGGCGCATCTCCAATTTTTATTTTTTGAATAAAGTTTATTGTATTTATTTATTTATTTATTTATTCATTTATTTACGTAATATTAAGCCATTAAGGCCAAAAATCAATATTACAAGTAATTAATGCTTAAGCTACATGTATAAAATATTCATTAATCTATAGTTATAATTCATAATTAAAACTAACAAAAAGAAAAATAAAAAATAATAATATACCATCACTTTAGATTAAGGCTCCCCAGCCAAATTAAAATATAAATATCATAATTATCATCCATCCATCAGTAGCTAATCAAGAGTATTTAAGAAGTTTAAAATTTTTAACCGAAAGACATTATTTGAATAAGAAAAAATCCGTAACGAAAATGGCAACAAGTTCCAAAGTCTAGCAATCCGAACAATAAAAGATTTTTCGAAACAGGATGTTGAGATTCTTGGTATACGAATTACGGGATTTCTAGAAGAACGCGTAAACACAAAGGAGTTTAATAATTCCGGTGGTTTGCCATTTTTGATAATTTTATAAAACAAAATCATGTTCCGATATTTAATAAAGTTATTAAAAGTACATCCAAGAAAACTAAAAGCGGTATTACTAATATGCTCATAGCGTCTAACATTATAAACGAAACGAATTATTAAATTAAATATACGTCTAATCATCCTCAAGCGCATAGAACCAGTACCTGAGTAAACTTCAATGCCATATAAGATATTCGAAAACATCAAAGCATGTGCCAAGTTATACCTAATTCGCAGAGGTAAGTATAAGTTGGTAGAATTAATTTTACGCAATATACCATAGACTTTACCATAAACCATATCAATATGGGGATCAAAGGAAAGTTTGCTGTCCAAATATACACCTAGACACTTTATATGGTCAACCAAAGAAATATGAGTATTGCTCAAAACTATATTAATGTCAGGATAAAAACGACTGGTTGGGCCAAACATTATTGCTTTAGACTTAGTAGGATTAATAGATAACGAATTGAAAGAAGTCCATTCACATACCCGATCTAAGCAAAAATTTATATTGTTCTGCAAAACGTCACTAAAGTCAATTCGGCTTTTAAAGAGTAAAAAGACATCATCGGCAAAAATGAATGGTTTGCATAACGATGAAGTAACAAAATCAGAGATGCTATTAATATATAACGTAAAAAGTAGAGGTCCTAAAACGGAACCCTGAGGTATACCCTTGGTTAAAATACGCAAGACAGACGTATTACCATTATATTCTACATATTGAGATCTACCAGCCAAATATGAAAAAATGAGTTTACAAGCCGACTTTGAAAATTTATATTCATCCCTGAGTTTCCTCATCATCGTAGAATGACAAATAGAACCAAAAGCGTTAGCAAGATCAAGAGAGATAAGGACACTAAGATTATTCTCATTAATATTATGGCGGATATGCTCAGTAAGATCAAGAATCATCAGCGTCGAACTATAGCCATTACGAAATGCATATTGGCTGCTACTAATATTTAAAAAGGTAGAATCCAACATTTGCTGTTTCATTAAATGCTCAAGAACTTTAGACAAAGCCGGAAGGATCGAAATTGGTCTAAGATCTCCAGGTTCATTTACTACTCGCGTTTTTGGAATGGGAGTAACACGGTGCTAGTCTTTTGTGTATTTTAAGCCATTTTAAATCACTCAGCATAAATGTTACTGAAGCAAATCTGTTTAGTTTTAATATTGCACGCATTGCCTTATTTTGTAAATTCTGTAGTCTGGTTATTTGTGTATCTGTACAGCATGTGTATAAAACTGTTGATCCATATTCGAAATGTGGTTTAATAATTGTATTATATATACCTATTTATTGCCGTAATTTTAGATAAGCTGTTTCTTATTCGTTTAAAAAACCCGATTTTTTTCCCGATTTTTTTACATATGTATTCAATGTGTTCTTTAAATTTTAAGTCATTGTCAATTATAAACCCCAGATATTTAATAGTGTTAACTTTTTCTATTGTTATATTATTTATTTTTAATGTTATATTTGAATTCATATTTATCTCCATTCATTTGGTTTTACTTTCATTTAATTTTAACTTGTTCATTTTTAGCCATTTATTAATATTGTTCATATCATTTGAAAGATTTTCGTAGCATATATTTTCTGTTTCTCCTTCCGTAAATATTAAATATTAAGTCATTAATAAAAAATTTTGTATTCCCGATTTTTTTTTTAAATTAGTGCAATAGCTGTTTAGGACAATATAAAAGAATATATACAGGAAAACGGAGCAAAATGTATTGAAATTCTTTAAAGCGAATTTATTTTTGAATATAAATATTTATTTTAATGCGCATAAGATATCCCAATGATGATCACACATTTAAATAAATATTTAAAGACAACTCAATAATTATTACACGTACATTTCTTTAAAGAATAACTTTTATCTTTGCTCGAAAAATTAAAAATCAAAAAATAATTGTTTTTTTTTTTTTTGTTCAAAAAATAATAATTATAAAATAGCTGTTGTCCAAAAAAACTTAAATCAAAAAATAACTGTAATTTTTGATCGAAAAAATAAAACTTTAAAAATCATAATATTTTATCATAGAAAAGTTCATAAGGATCAATATGGTATACTTAAATCAGTTTGTCAGCATTTACTTCTATATGCATTTTTTGTTTTAATATTTCAAAATAACTATTATTTTAGTACTAGCAAAGAAATATTTATTATTTACACGTCATGTAGTTTTAACTTCTCAGTATAACTAGTTCTGAAAAGTAAACGCTAGTGCTGCTACTTATTCACTCGACCATTATTTTGGTGTAAGAATTTTTTCCTAGAATTCAAAAGTATTTTAAATTTTTATGTATGAATGTAAAAACTCCTTTTCTTTTCAGATTTTATGACAAACGTGATGCAGAAGAGGCCTTAGAAGCCATGGATGGACGTAAATTAGACGGTAGGGAGTTACGCGTACAAATGGCACGTTATGGTCGTCCCACATCACCATCTAACAACAGACGTAATAATAATCGCCGTGGGGGTGGAGGCCGCCGACGTTCACGCTCTCCAATGCGCCGTCGTTCTCGCAGTCCACGACGTCGTTCGTATTCACGTTCACGTTCTGCGCAAAGTCGTTCTCCCGTCAGACGTAATAAATTTTCACGTAGTCCAGTTAGACGTTCCCTAAGTCGTAGTGGCAGCCGAAATGGTTTGGGAGGTATAGCTAGTGGAGGCGGAGTCGCAGATAGAGGACGTAGTGTATCCCGTAGCCGTAGTAGATCTTAAATAAATGCCTTTTTATGTAGTAAAAAAGGCTTTATGAAAGCAATGTGCAAAAAAGGTAATTTGAAAAAAACTAGATGTTTGTTTACAGCTTATACCACTATGGATTGTTTGTCATTTGAAATGGAATCATTTTTTTTGGATCGATCTAATTATAATCTTTTTCTATTATTCTATATAGGCATGTTCTAAAAATCACTTTCATAAAGTGATTTGAAATCACAAAAAGTGTGTTCGGTGCACAAAAATGTTTGAAATCTCATGATTTAAAACCGGTTAGCTTTCAGCATGACGATTGTAAATCACTTAACATTTCTTATAGCATTTTTCTTTGAAATCTTTTAATAATATGTTTAAATAAAATGTTCTTTATTTGTTTTTGCAATCAAATTAATCACACGAAAGAACTTCAAAATTTACAAATTTATATAGACCGCTATATTTTTTTGCAGGCGCTGTATTTTTCGCAGACGCTGTTTTAGCTTTTTACATTTTTCGTGATATAATTTTTATTTTTAGTAGTCAGCTGATATTGTTCATCAAAAAGACTTCTGCGGTTGCCAGACCAACCAATCATTAAAAATAAAATTTTTTATTAATTTAAAAAAAAAAAAAATAAAAGTAAACCACAATTATGAAGTTTGTTTTGTTAAATTTTAATATAAAAAGTTAAAAAAATAAATTAAAATTGCAACAATGAGCCCAATTATAAACAAAAATTCCCCGTTTGTTTTTCCCTTTTCCAATTTTTACAAAAGAATTTAAATAGAAAAAATTGGAGAAGGGAAAAACTCCAGGGTAATTTTTATTTATAATTGGGCTGATTAAGTACTAAATGAATGTGGCACCACTGTAAAAAGAAGCAAACAGTTGTTTGCTCGTGATTCGGTACAATGAAAAAATCACTGCTAAAAATTAAAAACTCGTGATTTTCAGAACACCAAAATATTCTTCCAGTGATTTCAAAATCGTTCGTGATTTGAAATCACCGTGATTTCAGAGCATGCTTTGTATATATAAAATCAATTAAAACATCACTAGAACATTTCGTAGAGTCCGTATTTTATTATTATACTATAGGAAAATATTTCTTACTGACATAAATAATTTACTAATGTTGATACTGGGTTGAAATTCGACAAAAATAACTCCTACAATAACTCGTACAATAGTTGGAAATTTTCCTAAAATTACACTTTTTGCAAACTTAAAACTTTGTACTAAAATTTGTGAAGGTAAAAAATTTAATTTTTGAAATTATGTATTTGAGAAAATATGAGCGATTAAATTTTGACTAATTTTTTTCAAGAACGCCAAGTGCACAGCGGCACTTTTAAATAAAGCAATATGAAAAATGTACAAAAAGGAGTCTCACATCGTAAGATCACAATAAAAACATTTTACTGAGATGGCCGAACATGGGCTTAAATTTGTTCGATTTCAATTTACTCGTATATCGAACTCGATTTTCATATCATGGCCGGTTGGTTATGTGCTTAAAATCTGGTGATAACAAGTGTCGTAATCTCTAATAATTGAACTATATTTTAGGTACTCTTGTTGTGAACTTAAGTCTCCCTATTAAATTTGGAATGATCAGTCCATAACATACTATAAAATTTATAAAAGGCCCATTTCAGAAAATGCTGCTATTTTGCCTCTCAATCTGACGAAAATAGCTGTTTTTAAAACTTATGGCGTTTTCCTTTCTAAAAAAAAGTGTATTATAAGCTAAGCAAGGAAAGTTTTTTAAGACATATGCCATTTTTTGCCATTTCTTCAATTAATTCGTCAAAAAGTCGCTTTGTTCCATTTTTTTTCTTTTTAAGGGTGAACATCCTGAGAAAAGGACGCGTTAAACTTTTAAAATAACACATATATCAGAAAAAATCCATATAGAAATGCAAAAGGCCGAATAAATGCAGATTATAACTTAGAATAAAAAAACGCCATTAACTGTATTTTGAGGTAGTGCACACAACTTTTCTCAAAAATCAGTGTAATTGCGTAAAAACTCGGGGAACAAATTTGAAGTAAACTTTCTGCCATAATTGGTCCATAACAGACCATAGTTGGTATCTGAAATCGATCACACAATGTAGAGTACCATATAGTCCAGCTTGCTCGACTATATTTTCTTACTTGAATTTTTAAAATTTAAAAATTTTTTTTATCTGTTTATTTTAGGTCTCTCACAAACCTTTACTGAAAATGGCTTCTGGGGACACGTATTTTTACACACTTATTTTTAACAAGTACGTTGCTGACTTATCAGCAGGTATATAATAACCTTTAATTATAATATACATATTTTACTTTTAATTTACCACACACATCAACATTTTTAAATGAAAAAAAAAAACAAAATTTGATTTGTTTTTTGTTTGATAAAAACCTACGCTGTAAACAAATATTCAGATTGTATTTAAACATTTTCTTTGAAATTTACATTCTTCAATTTCTTCATTAATATTCTTTGTAGTTAAGAATATCAAAAATTATCGGGCAAGTCCTGGAAATCGAAATGAAGTGAAATGGAAATCGAACGAGATTTTACGTTCAATTATTTACTAAATGTCCGTAGTTTTAGAGATGTTCTTGTTAAGCTAATTGGTACTCAAAAAATGAAATAGATAAAATGGAATATTTTTATGAACTTTCAGTACAGGGTCGTTTTTAAAATTGGCTCGATTTTTTAAATCCATTTCATTTCGATTTCTAGAACATCACCGTATAACGAAAAATAACCCAAGAAAAAGGTGAAATTGATTTTTTTTCATATAGAATATACAGTGTCTCAAAACAACAAAATCATACAAAGAAATCAACATAAAAATTATTTTGCCACCTTTGATATACATACATATTTAATAAATGCATAAACATTCTATTGGTATTATTCTCTATACACCTAAACATCTATTAAATACAACAACTGGAACATTGAGTTCACAATTGTGTATTTGATGTGATTTAAAATACTATTTAGTAGACGTTTTAGAGCATATTAAAACTCTTAAGATGCAATTAATAAAATCGAAAAAAAAAACAAAACTTCTTATCAGTTTTTGCTTACAACATTATAAAGTAATTTGATTAGAATGTCAGTTTTATAGGATTATACGAAAGAGTTCTTGAAAAGCCCTTTTTATTTAATTTTTTCTACTTCTATTTTTTATTTGCTCTGCTATTTTTCTAATAAAAAATTTTTTTAATCCAGAAAACAATTTATAATAATTATAAATCATTTTATATAATGCAGGCATTAAAGCGGTTTGTTGGCTGGTTATTTAATGCAGAAAGCAGGCATTCAGGCTGAGGAGGGTGTGTGTGTATTATCAAAATAATAACCGGTATAAAAAATAGAAAAAAAATTAAAAATATAATTGATGAAGTGCAGAGAGTAAGTGAGCTGAGTATGAGCATGCTGCTTAGACCTGTTTCAAAACGAAAACAAAAAGACTCCAAGCTGCGTAATCGGGGTTATTGTTGCTGCTGCTGCTGCTGTTGCAAATTTTACATCATAATCAAAAAGCTATTAGGTCTTCTGAAGCGAATGCTGGTTATGTTGTCTGCTGCAACTTGTCTAATTATACATGTCTTAATCTACCTACTCCATCCAATTCCTTATACTTTTTTTGGCTGGTTCTTAACATTCTTACATTCTTACGTAATACAATTTTGTATAAACTGCCCCTTCAACAAGCACAAAAAAGCAGCATACGGCGCAGAAGTAGTCAGCAGTTTTTGGTGTAATTGTAGTTCAATGAAAAAGGCAGTTCTAAGTTTTCGTCTTGTTCAGAAACAAAAAAAAAAAAAAAAAATAAGCCGCCCAAGTAAATTATTTTTTTAAACATCCTGTTGCGGTGTAGCTGTACTGTGTAAAGAAAAAACGAAATTTTTGTGTGCGCACCAAAACACAACAGGTCTAGTGTGGTGGTGCTTAAAAACAGTATGTTCGTGGTGTTGGGAGTTGTGTGTGATCTGTATTAAATCTTAGCTAGAGTTTGCTGTACTCAACCATTAATTCGTAACATAAAGCAGGTTTCCAGTTTTCTCAAAAAAGTATTGTATTCCTCCTCTTCTTCAACGAGACTTTAGAAAAAATATATGTGATCCTTGTTTGCAGTATGATAATGGTTGTGGTTGGTGTTTAGTTCCTGTTCGCTTTCGATCGTTTTACTTTTTTATCACAAAAAATATATAGTACAGGTTTTTGTGGCATATCGGAGGCAGGCACACAACGTTCTCAGGACGTTTGGAGGTACTCATTTTACAGCCACAATAAAGGAAATTTTGTGGAATTATGTAAGTAATTGTGTAATTTTTAATTAATTAATCGCATCTTTTTCAGCTTAATTGGATCAATTTTGGACAATTATTTTTTTTAACCGAAAATACAAATAAAAACGTTTATAAAAAGTTACCAAAATGTGTTTTTATTTAAAGAAAAAAAAAAAAAAAAAAAAAAAAAAAAAAAAAACTGAAAATGTTAAGAAGCGCAATTTTTCATAAAAAATTTTTTAATCTATTCATTTTGTTGGTACACGTACATATGTGTACCTTAATTTTTTTAAGGCCTGGAACAGAATAAAGTAGTTGTAGTAGCAGCTGAAGTTGACGAATGCTCTGCAGCGCAACAAAGTTCAAAATTTCGAACTTTGTGCTTCAACTGCAACGACTACTACAACTACGTATTAGGTGACACTTCTTTCAAACTGCCGTTTTTAACTTTTCACAGTTTGCAGCGATATTCTTAACGTTGTGCTACAGCGACTATTCTGTTCCCCACTTCACGGTTGTCGTCTGTTCAAACTAGTTGCAAAATCTTGCCAGCGGAAATTTCTCCAGTAACATTTTCCAAGTTCTCTAACTTCCAACTGTCAAAAAATTCTCTTTGGCTCTCGGTGTAAGAGATTTGTAGTACGCAGACATTTTGCAAGATTTTGCGACATTTTGTACAAAATTATGCAAAATATGTGTACGCAGACAGACCTAATACAAGAGCAAAAAATCGTCATCTGGCGTAGTAATGCCACTTGTTTATTTCATCATGGTTGGTATTATGCATGGCCCAATTAGTAGGTCTGCTTGAAACGCATGCTGATTTTTTGTAGAGCTGTGTTTTTATCATGCAATTGTTTTTGACATCTTGTTCATTTCTTACACATACAAATGCATTGGGTTTTGAAATCTAACATAATTTACACAAACAAAATGCCTGTTGTTTTTTCTATTGTTGCATTGTTGTAGTTTTTGGCATTATGGTTTACAACTTTGCTATATTTCGGTGAACAAAAACATCAAAAAATTACAACTCATCAGAACCAGGGGGGCTACTCTCTATTGCGATGCGAAACTGATTTCGATGCGAAAGACCAACAAAAAAATTCATTTGCAAAAGAAAACTTTTATTTAAATAAAAATCCAACCTATTTTAATTGTGAAACCTTAGTGCATGCTTTTCAAAAATGCGTAAGTGTCTTTTATGCGGTAAGGAAGAATTGCCTGGCAATCTACAATATTACCTAAAAAACAGTCATCGATTATCACTCGTTGCGATCAGACGTGTTTTATTGACTGCGCTTATAGATAAAAGGAATAAGAAACAGATAGAAAATAAACTAATAACGGTTAACAGTTATATTTCATATTCTTTATTCCCCTTTTGTATTTTCTACTGAAACTTACTGTTTAAGTGAAAAAGTTATATTCATATATATTTTGAAAAGAGTTTAATATTATTAAAATGGCCCCACGGCCACCTGATAAACATTCCAATAGATTCGCCTTATTAGGCGATTTTATTGATCGACCATATATTGACAATTTCCCAGCTCTTCCACAACCAAAAGTAAATGTACTTAGTGACCCAAAATATTTAATAATATCGTCTGAAAACAATCAATTAAAAAAATTAAGCCCATTCATCATACACAAAGGTCTACACGCTATATCAACTTTAATTGATTCTATTAGTCAGTTAAGGGATGGCAATCTCCTGCTGTTAGTACGGAATCAGGTCATAGCTGATAAATTCTTAAAGGCTAAAACACTCGAATATTTGCCCAATTTCGGTTAAGCTACACGAAACCCTTAATTATGTAAAAGGTGTAATATTTGCTCCCTGCCTTATTGACGTTCCAGAGGAAGAGATTATCAACGATCTTAAAACACAAGGTGTAGTATCCGTATATAAATTCACAACTTCAAAAAAAGATAATACTAAAGAGAATGATGAGGACGTAAATATCAACACTAAAACTGAATATTCTGGTTACATGGTTGTAACTTTCAACCTCTACAATTTACCTAAGGTTATTGACGTGGCTTGGTACAAGGTCAAAGTTAAGACATATTTCCCCAGCCCAATGAGATGTCATAAATGTCAACTGCTAGGACACACAAAAAATAAATGTAATAATCCAGAAACATGCGTTATTTGTAATCTACCTCCTCACTCTCCTACTGAATGTTCCAGGACACAATGTGCCAACTGCAATGACAGTCACCCAGCTTCTGACAGAAATTGCCCTAGATATGTACAACAAAAAGAAAAAATTCGAATCAAAACCCTGGAAAAATGTTCATATGGAGCTGCAAAACGTAAGTTTGAAATTAAAATATCATCTAATACTCAGCAGAGGGAAGCACAATCGTTCTCACAAATAACAAAAAGTAATGATAATGCTAAAAGGCAACCAGACAAACCATTGCAAAAAAGGGCTGCATCATCGAGTACAGAAAACGTCAATAATAAAGTTACGCGTCGTATATCTTCTAGTAGTTCCACATACAGTGATATTGAAATAACCGTTCCATCTAACTCATTTTTATTGAAAAACAAGAACACAAATATTCAACCTGATAACCAAATTTCAAACCAACATCAGCCCACTACACAAAAAAATTTAACAAATAATAAACAAAAAACAATTCAACCACAAACAACTTCCTCATCGGAAACAACAAAAGTAAAATTAACAAAGAAACAGAAAAAGTCTAAGAAAACTAAATTTATTGGTACTTTGAATTCAGGATCTGAAGGTGAAATAATTCCTTCAGTACAAAACTCTACTAACTCGATCTCTTCTCTTGATCGTTTAACACAAGAACTAATTTCGGATAACCAATATTACTTACCAGCGTCCGCAATGGATGCTACCTCTGATAGCTAAAAGGCAATTACAATGGCTCCGTGCTCCTTTCTAACAATTGTAAATTAATTTTACAATTAAGTTACGATAATATTCAACATGGCTCACTTTAAGATATTGCAATGGAACATGAAAGGTTTCATCAACAATTTCAACGAACTTCGGCTGTTAATTAAAGAGCACAATCCCCTTTTATATCTATACAGGAAACACACTGCAAATATCACTTTAATCCAATGCCCCCAAAAGGGTATATAGCTTATTTTTCTAATCTCCCTTCCAACACAACTTCTAAACAAGGTTTATGTGTATTAATAAGGAACAATATACCGCAAACGAAAATTAATATAACCTCAAACTTACAAACAATAGTTATAGAAATACAACTTAACATTAAATTCACTATCATCTCAGTTTACATTCCACCAGCACAATCATTCTCCAAACAAGACCTAGGTCACTCTAATATAAAGGGAAATGTTAAGGCTGACGAGGCAGCGAAGTATGCAAATATGGCCCCTATAATCATGGATTACTATCCTGAAAAACTAGATATACGTAATTTAATCAACGATCATATTCGTCAGAACAATATCAGCACATGGTCCGGCTACTATCATCCTCATTATAAGGAAATTAACGAGCATTTCATTCCACCACGTTATCCAACTAATGTCAACAAACATCACATCAAAATTTTTTCCCGACTTCGCCTTGGTCATACTGTTGCCACACACAATCATATTCTTCGGAGTCAATCAACCCCTTTGTGTACCAAATGTGGACTGGTACTAACAGTTAATCATATTTTATCAGAATGTTTACATTTTAAAAAGATAAGAAATGCAATTTTTGGTCCATCCAGCCCGAGGAACGTATTGAAAGTTCCCAACAGCGAAAACGTAGAGAAAATATACCATTATATTAAGAAAGTTGGAATAATCATTTAATTTATTTACCTATATATGTATTTTATTTTCTTCTTTGTAATTATATACATTAGATACAAACAAGTTAAGATTCCTTTAATAATTTTATACTTAGGATAGTTATTAAGTTTTTTTTTACTTTAACCCTAGAGCGGATGGCCTTGTTGCTAATGCTCCTGAATTTTTGTATTAGATTTTGTAATTTATTTACTTGTCTAATAAATAATAATAATAATAATACCTAAAAAAGTTTAAAACTATTTGACAATTTGGTAGTGATTAATGTTGGCAACTAAAACTTGTCTATTCTTGTTTTTATCCGATATGTATTCAGACATCTAAAATTAAACTGATATTGATATGCAGTTTTTGATAAAAATATTTTTAATTTTAACGTAATTTTGTTAAATCCAGGTTTTCCGTAGAGACCTTTCTTAAAGTTAAAGCTATTGATTCACACTTTGATTGCACTTTACACTTTGCAGCAAGTGGACTTGTTCTTCTGCATTTATGTATGTAAATCATTTAACTCGCTATTTCTTATATAAAACATAATGTTTATGTTTTTTTACTTTATATAAATTTTAAGTATATGTTTATATTCCTTTTATTTTGTTAGGAATTGACGTTTCAATAAGAATAATATTTTGGTGTGGCGAAAGTCCATATTTTTGACACACTAAACTTTTTTAAACAAAACAAGAACTGTCACTTTACGCTCTCAATTTGTGTTCTCATTTACTGCATTTTGTGTACTCGAACGCAATTTCGTAAAATGCAGTAAAGTTCAGTAAAAAATAGTAAAAACTTTTGTGTTCTCGAACGCAGCTAATAATACAAAAATTAAGAAATTACAACTCAACTGAGTTGAGACTTATTTTTTGACAGCATTCATATGCTATATGAATTATGATACCATATGACCTGATTTCGAAGACATTAGGTTACAGACTAGCTTTTTGTTTTAACCTTTCAGGGATCGAAATTGTAAATAGTGGATTATCAAAATGGTTACTGTGTACCGAATTTCAAGTCTAGCTTTAGAGCAAGGCGCTGATGAGTCAGTGATAATTGTAATTTTTGCTGTTTCAAAATTTTTCTATTTGAAATATTTTGTGATTCATTGTATAATATTATAACGAATATAAACAAATTCGATTTCAGAACGATAATTCAATGGGGGAAAATGTATATGACTGACAGTCAAAGGCTTTTTTTTATAAATTAAAAATATTGCCAAGTTATTATATATTTTCTTACAGTAAATTCCATTAGTTCTCAAATTATTGATTTTATATCAATTTATTTTTGAAAACTCTTTAAAATGCCTGTGTATATCAATATATTAAAATATACTACTGGAAATAGTTCACATTTAGAACATGTTCCTTATATTCAAGGTTTTAGAAACACCAAATCTACTTTTGTGTACTCTTTTCGTCATGTTCTGAAATCGATTCTGCGTGATATATGCACTTTCTACTCTGAGTTCCACTTAAGAGCAGTGAACTCTTAAAGTCAGGAAAAACTACGATCATTTAAAAAAATTATGGAAAATCTCCATCAATAAAACTTCATTTGATTTCCATTTCAGAACATGGCAGTTTCTAATATTAAAATCACATTTGGCAATTTTTTTCTTAACAAAAGTCCTAAAAAATATCTGTTTTGAAAGGGATTTTTTGTTAACGATAAAGTATAAAAAACTTCTGTTCATTTGAATCAATTAACGAGAAAATCGTAGTGCAAAGTACACATTGTTTGAATTCGTAAATAATTTCCTTCGAATTGACCCCCCATGTAAATAAAAAGGTTAAAAATTAAAAAAAAAACGTAAATTGAAAGTGTATCAAGAAAAACATATTCATACTTATTTTATATTTTAGAAAAAAAGTAACCAAAATGAAAAAAATATTCACATCTCCATATTGAGAAAAAAATAACCAATTTTGGTTAGATATAACCAAAAAATTTTATATATACTGGGTGGTATTATTGATTCCGCGCGGAAAAGAAAGTTAAACGGAAATAAATATCGATCGATATGCAAATTGCAATTATTCATTCCTGCGGTATAAGCTTTCCGCAAACCTTTTTAACATCTCTGTTTTAAAAGTTTCGGAGTTGATATTGTGTCAACTGTTGGTAAAAAAAAAACATTTAAAACAAGTTGTTAGAGTTTTTGAGAGTAATAAGTTTTTTACAAGTAAAATTTATCTAAAATATACTAACGTACAAAATATAAATTTGAAATATGGATATAATAGAATTTTTGAAGATAGCAGTGAAGACGAATGCTTAGACCTTCGAGTAGAAAGAAGAGTTTCGCAATATAAATCTGAAGATGTAATGATATGAATGATAGGGAGTAAGTTGTAATAAGAAATTAAATACATGTTTAAGGCAGTTAATCTTTTGTTTAATTTTTCACAGCATTCACTTAAATAAGGAAGCACTTAAATAATTCTTGTATGACCTAGAGAATGCAAGTTCCGGAAGTAGTCGGCAAGGAGCTCTTTCTGCCAAAGTGGAGCTCTTTCTGCTTGTGTGAGATTTTTTTACAGAAGGAAGCTACCAAAATACAATACAAATAAAATAATGCTCGCTTTAGTCAAATTTTACTAAAAACAGCTTTAAACACTGGCACAGTTTATGGGTGGCCCGAAACCATTTAGAGTCAACGCCAAATATTCCAACTATTTGTTTATTTCACCTCTCCAAGGTCTGTAAAACCACAAGCGATTTCTTGATTTAATTTTATTGAATCGACAATAAAAAATTGCTTATAACAATTTGCTTGTATATTTATATATTTTATTCAAATAAAATGTTTTTTTTTTTGTTTAAATAACTAAACCAAATTTTCTTTTTTTAAATTTTATGTTACTTCTTACATTTTCATTCCTTCCGTTAGCTTCTCGCTGTAAAATTTTAACGTAAGCAAAATGGCGAAAAATATCTATATTGCGGTATCAATAATATGGCAATCCCGCAATGGCAGAGATGATACCGCAACAACGGAAAGATACCGCACAAGCGGAATGAATAATTGCAAATTTTGCTTCCGCACAAAAATTGCTTTCCGCAATCGCGGAACGGAATCAATAATGCCACCCACTGTTTTTACTATAGAAAATCTTATTTTCATATTATCTTTAATGTGTTTTAGTGGTTGAGATTTTCACTGAATTATTATCAAGTTAAACAATAGTGTTTAAATTTTTAATAAAATTTATATAACAAAAATTAATAATTTTAAATAAAAAGTATGTATTGGTAATTGGCATTCCAAACATTACAAATTATTTGTTTCATTCTATAAATAATTGTTTTTCTTTTATTTTATTTAAAAAACAAAACAAATGTATTTTCAACTTAACAGTGCCCAATTCATTCATCCAACCAGTTTGTGTTTACGTTACTGTATAGTCAAACTGCCAGTTTCTAGCTACGTTGTTTAGTAAACTAAAAAAAAGAGTACGTCAACTGTATATACAGCAGCTTTTGGTTTTCAGTCGCAAGTTCAGCAGTCTGTGTGTTAAAAATGTAGGGAGTCTGCTGCTGATTCTGTTAACTGCTGATAAAAAAATGAATTGTGTTACTATTTTTTCAGTGACTGTGCGCGCACAGTTCAACTGTTTTAAATATGAAAGGGGATAAAAATTGATGGTTCGAACTATTTTCAGTTTAGTTGCATGTGTAAAAATACAAACTGGCGACTGAATTTTAAACACTGCCCATATGTCCTTAATGGTGTACGGTTTTCACAATTTTTCTTTAAATATTGTGGTCTATGATCGGGCTTGGCCGACTCTACTCTCTTCCTTATTTTTTTACCGTTTATGTCTTATGAAATGCATATAATTGCATTCAATTGCAGTCAATGGTTTCATGTGTTGCTACGTATACTTAATAATTAATATGAATTAAATATCAATCATACGACATACGACACATAAATAACTTAGGCCCTAATCATGTACAACGCAGCGCAACGCTACAGAACTAACGCAACGCCAAAGAATAACATTGAAAGCACAAATAATGTCATAAATATGTTGTTATTTTGTTGTTGCTTTTTACAGAAATTCACATTGCGTCTTAAAATTTCAAACGCTCCATTGCTTGTGTCGTTGAAAATTTTAAAACGGTACATGAATTTCTGTTGAAAGCAACAACAAAATTACAAAATATTTATGACATTGTTTGTGCTTTCAATGTTATTGTTTGGCGTTGCGCTGCGTTGTACATGATTAGGGCCTTAATATCAGGACCGTAATAATTGTTAATTAATTTTTTTCCTAAAAGTCAGATGATAACAGTTACATATTTTTTGGAAAAAACAGAAATTTTTTTAATTTTTTTATCTTAGAGCAAAAATATTTGTTGATTTTTTTCTTTTTTTCGAAGAAAAAAACTCGTTATTTTTGTTTTTCTTTCGAGCAAAAATAAAAGTTACACATTAATAATTAGTATTGTGGTTATTTTGTTGAACTATTCATGGTTTTTAATCCAAACTTTTACTATTTTTAATTAGGCTTAAGTTCATTAAATTTAATATTCATTAAATTATTTTTATGAAGAAAGGAATTTTACAACATGGAGAATTAATTAAAATTGTTATTGATAATTTTCATTCTTGACTGACCTGGGATTCGAAGCCAGGCTGGCTGGCGTGTGATTCGAACCCAGGCGGCTGGTTACCCTGACATGTTTCGACCTCAACCACTAGGTCTCCTCAGAGGGATTTGCCGTCTTACACTCGCAGCCATCGATGACTGCTGACGTCAGTAGTCAAACATCAATCCTTAAACCAAATTGTATTTTAACCTTTGGTAGATCGAAATTTGCTTTTTGAATGATTATCCATTTTTAATTGATCTCACATGTTTTCCTTACTTCTGTTTTTTCGTACTTTTGTCAAGAATTCTTCTTTCTTTTTTCTTGTTGACATTTTTCAGCACAACTTGAAGGACAAATGAACGCATAGAGCTTGTGCCTTAGCTTTAACAATAATTAGTATTGTGGTTACACATTAATTTTAATTTTTTCGAGACAGAATTAAAGTTATTTTCGAAAAAGGTACGAATTATAATATTTCAAACGGCTTTAAATATTTATATTAATTTTGATATTTTAAATCAGGCTGAAGTTCATTGAATTTAGTTTTTATTAAATTATTTTTATGAAGAAAGGAATTTTACAACATGAAATGAATTAAAATTAATGATAATTTTCCTTTCGACTGAGCTGGGAATTGAACCCAGGTTTTCACGGACAGATTGCCCAGACTAGTTTCGATTGTAACCACACAATCTCTTTAGTGGGGTTTGCCGTTTAGCTCTCATCGCGCAAAAATTTTAATTCATTTCATGTTGTAAAATTCCTTTCTTCATAAAAATATGTAATTTAATGAAAATTAAATTCAATGAACTTAAGCCTGAATAAAAATATCAAAATTTGGATTAAAAGCCATTAACAGTTCAATAAAATACCCACAATACTTATTATTATTTATATTAATGTGTGGTCATTAGGGCTACGATTTCCATGCAAAGCATGGTTTTTGTCGATAGTCTCAGAACGAATATTAAAATGGCACCGATTTGTTTTAACATGTTGCATATTTTTGCATATTTCGGTTTTACATATTTTGACATTTTTGAGTGATATTCTTTTTAAATTTCCATATTATAAAAAAAAAATTCTTCGAAAAATTTCCAAACACACAAAAAAATATTTTTTCTAATAAATAAATTATTTTGGGGTCTAAAATACAAGATTTTCAAGATTTCGACAAAAAAATCCTTCTATTTTAACCGATGCAGCACCTTGCATAGTTAAGGCTGCCAATGGGCCTTAAATATTTTATCCAAAACAGGTACAAGTTACTTGTTTGGCACCTGGGTTGCAGAGGAAATTAGAAGACAAGTCGATAATATTGCAATTTTTAATTAAATGTATTCCTTGGTTCCCCTTCCACCGCAGCCAGTATTACCAACAATAACTAAATTGGAGGGATTTTGTTTACTTAATACAGATAAATTGTTATTGCAGAAAGTAACATTAACAAAGTGGAAATTCTTCCTTCCCGAAATTTAAAAAAATAAATTTTAAAAAATCCAAGACATTTTGCTAAAAAATTAAGGATTTCAAAAAATAAAATAAATTTTAAATTTATTAATTAATTTATTTATTAATGATGTGCTAATACTACCAATCTTCATTTATGATTAAAGGACTGAAATTTATTGTTGTGTGAAAGCTTGTTTCTATGCGCATTTCGCTGGTTGCTTAGGTCAGCTCCGCAGGAAACTTTTTCCAAATACTTTAGAAAAGCTAAAAATATACAAGTAAGACCATAAAGAGAATAAGTACTTTAAACACTCAGGTCTTACTTGTAACAATATCAAAGTTTCAACAAAGTCACAACAATAAACAGTGAATTTTTCTTTCTTACATTCTTAAAGAAATAACGGAAAATTCAAAATATAATGTAAGAGATTCTCTTCAATTTAAAGATATAATTAAGAATATTAAGTTAAATGATGATGAGAAATTAATTTCTTTAGATGTATGTAGTTTCATTATTTACAATTGTACCTATAGACCTTGCTATAGGTGTAATAGAGAAAAAAATGGAATAAGGTATATAAGGATTCATTTTTACGTATTCTAAAATTTTGCATAGCTGATAATAGATATTTTCAATTGGATAGTAGTAGATATGTTCAATTAAAAGGACTTCCATGGGTTCACCTTCATCTCCTAGTGTTGCAGATATTGTTATGGAGAAATTAATAGACAATTGTATAGAGCAGTTAACTATTAAACCTAAAATTATGACAAAATAGGTGAATGATTTATTATGTGTAATTATGGAATCAGAAATAACAAACATTTTAAATACATTTAATTCTTTTCATGCAGATATAAAGTTTACAATGGAAAAGCAGTTTGAATCAAGATTGTCTTATTTAGACACTTTGATAATAAGAAAAGAAAAAAGTTTATTAATTGATTGGTATCAAAAACCAACATCGTCTGGTAGAATAATTAACTATTTTTCAAATCATCCAAAAAGGGTTATAATTAACACGGCTAAAAAATTTATAGAAAGGGTATTACAAAGAGTGATACACGTTTCAATAGGAATAATAAGGAAAAAATTTTAAGAGCATTAATAGAAAATAGAGTTCTTAAGGAAATTATTTCTAATTTATTATTAAAATATAATAACCATAGAATAAACAAGTCAGATCAAAAGTATAGAAATATTTAAGCACAACAAAAAAGGTTAATCATCACATTGTGCAAATCTAAGCCATGATCCTGATTTTGAAAATATATCAGTTTTAAACACGGAAGATAATTATAAAATTAGATTTGCGTTAGAAATGTTGCAAATTATAAAGGTGCCAGCAATATCCAGAATTAATTTTAAGTCAGATACTGAAAATGTAACCCAAAATTATACATTTAAGCCTCGTACACAATAACATTTTCACTGGTGTTCATAATAGAGCAACAATTTTTTTCACACGACAAACATTTTCCTTTAAGAACCCGATTGCAAATTTTGCCCACAACAATATTACGTATTTATTTATTATTACTTTTTAAAACATTTTGTTGAAATTTTCATTCAAAACTAAATAAAATTATTACAAACGTCATATACATTTTCATACAAATTGTTGCTGAAGTAAAAGTAGACTCAACTTTTTAAAAAAAATAAAATTTAATTACATTTTTGTTCGAAAAATGAAAGGAAAAATATATGATGAAATTTCATTCATTAAAAAAAAAACGGAAATTAAAAATTAATTTAAACTGTAATAGATATGACATTTTGTTAAATTTGTTAAATTTAACAAAAAAAAATTTATTGCTCTTAATTGTTATGCCAAAAAATAAGCACTGCAAATTTAATTGTTTGTTCAAAAAACTATAACACAAGTATCGGCGTATCGACAGTAAAATTTGTCGATATCATTATATCGGAAAATCAATAAAACCGCCGATATATCGGTACGGTTTGTGTATATGCTAAGTATGTACACTCAAAATATTAGCGGTTTTCACCCTTTGTATTAAGTGTACAACTCTGTTATATTTAATACGATTTTATACTTCAAAGCGTGAGTGTCCTTTTCGTATGCGACAGATAAAGTTTCTTCAACTGTTTTATTCTGGTAAATTCACACACTTGTTTACTACTGCTTTTTGTGGGATTTTTCAACAACAGCGTAGTATATTTTAGTCTAATACATTTTGTTGTTGCAGTGTTGTAAATGTTAGTAATTTTACTAAACAAGGTCTACAAGGGACCTTACTATCAACGGTGAATTCCGCAATTATATATGTAGGTGAAATCAACGTTAAATGAAATAAAAAACAAATGAAAATTTATTTAAAACCCGGTCAACTCCTTTTTCCTTTAAATCAGACTAAAAATTAATTTTTTTTAAATGCTTAAAAACAACTCACTAATTACAGTAAAAATTACTGGGGGCTACACTCTATTGCGATGCCAAAGAAAATTGTAGCAAATCTAGTGATTGGTAATCTTTAATCCGTTTGTCTTTCGCATCTTTTTAATTTTTTCTTTTCGCAAATCGTCATTATTTCTCTTATTTAAACTTTCCAATTTCAATTTTTTTTTACATATTTTGCCATTTCATTACTGGAAATCTACGCTATCTTTGATTTTTATTAAAAGTATTGTTCAATTTTCAAACAATTTTGCGAAAGCGATAGGGAGTTCCAAGTTGGCATTTAGCTTTCGCATCGAAATGGTATTCGCATCGCAATAGAGAGTAGACCCCCTGATTTTAACTTTTTACGGAGTTTTAACTATCAAAATAAAAACAAACTACAATAATAATCAAGGCGAATTCGTGTAAACGGTGGTGTGGATACTACGTATGGAATGTGGCGAGGGCTTGTGTCTGCTAAATAAGGCCTTCTATTAGGCCTCTTTACTCATTCTTTTTACCGCTGGGTAGTCGAAGTCGACACAACACTCTTATAAAATACCAAATTAACGTCGAAGTGATGTAGTCGTAAGGTTAAGAAGGGTTATTCGCCCAAGGGCACACTTTCACTCGGAGACCAATGCGGTCCATTGTGAATCCTAGTCGCAAAACTTATTTTGCACTTTATTTTGCGCTTTAATTTTAATTATTTATCAGCCACGCGCGTATTTTTGACAAGTTGTATAAAAAAGTTAATAAAAAGCAACAAAAAAAGCTGTCTGTCAAACTTAAACGTCAAGTTATGTTATAAAATAGCTTTCAAGACAGATTGCTTACACAGGGTCTCCACCTGAGATAATATCTGATAAAATATGTGAGAGAACGTCGACAGAATGAGAGAGCACATTTCTTCATGTTAATCTTAATCTTAAACAAGGGGAACATGTATCTTATAAGATTTCATAATTTACTGATTTTCGTACAGTAAACTTGTGTCGTTTTTGATTCTTTTTTAGTTTTTTCTCTGTTTTTAGTGTTTAATATTATTTTTAAGCACTTTTTACAAGAATTCAACTATTTTCACTTAAAAAATTAAACATTTTAATGATAGCGTCTTATTATTAATTTATGTGTATGTATGTATGTGTATTTTTGACAGCTCATCTTATAAGATAGTTGTTATAAGATTTCTCATAACAACTGTCTCATAACACAGGGTCTCCACCTGAGATAATATTTGATATAATATGTGAGAGAACGTCGGCAGAATGAGAGAGCACATTTCTTCATGTTAATCTTAATCTTAAACAAGGGGAACATGTATCTTATAAGATTTCATAATTTACGGATTTTCGTACAGTAAGTGTCGTTTTTTATTATATTTTAGTTTTTTTCTTTGTTTTTAGTATTTATTATTGTTTTTCAAGCACTTTTTACAAGATTTACACTATTTTCACTAAACAAATTAAACATTTTAATGATAGCGTCTTAATATTAATTCATATGTATGTATGTATGTGTATTTTTGACAGCTTATCTTATAAGATTGTTGTTATAAGATTTCTCATAACAACTGTCTCATAACATTTATTATAATATTAATACTAACACTATTTGAGAGTCCACACGTAAGATAATACTCTCTGTGATTGAATTTGACGTTTGCTAATATAAAAATCTTATATCTTATATCAGGTGGAGGCCCTGTGTTAACAACGCTGTTAAAACACAAACAAAACACTAACATGAGGAGGCTATACCTAACACTAACATGATGTTAGTTTTAATGTTAACCATTTGATGTCAGTTGTAGCCTGGGTGTAAAGTCATATATTTTGCGATACACGTTTTTAATAAAGTACATTTCTTTATATTTATAATTAAATATCCTGGTTTGAATATAGAAAAGGGTGTATGACAATTATGTGTGAAACAAAATATCGGCCAAATGCTCGCCACAGCTTCGGTGGCATACCTCTATCCAATGGTCCATATTTTCAATGACAGACATAATTGAGGTTCAATGTCGTACATGTGCCGAATTATCTTATCCTTAAGCTCTTGAATTGTTATTGGCTTATTGTCGTACACTTTTTATTTTAATTATCTCCAAAAGTAAGAAGTCCAACGGTGCCAAATCACATGAACGTGGTGGCCAATTAACATTTCCACGACGTGAGATATGGTTTTTGACGATATGCACATATATACATATGTATGTGTTTGTTTTACACTTTTCATTTCCTAGCAACATTTTGTTTATTTTTGTCAAACAATACTAGTATTAATAAAAAAAAAATAGTTTTCAACAAAGTATGTTGTATATAGTTTTAAATCTAAAATTAAAAAGAGTACTTTAGTAAATTTTTTTCAATAAAATATATTTTCTAAAAATGTTAAGAGTACGTAATTATTCCTACTCCCCGTATCTGGAAAGAGAAGGACGTCTTGTATGTCCCATGCCAAAACCTTCTCATGTCGAGAAAAATAAAAGCTGGCATTCAAATTTAAAACCACACGAACGACTTTTTTATCATCAAACCTTAGCTTCCGTACGGGGTTGTAAACGTTTTTTGCCTTCAACAAAAATACCCCAAGATTCATTGGATTTTCAATTGCAATCACGTTACATGCATTCACGTGAGTATTTTCCCGAAAAAGTAGACTTCGTTTTACAAGTGGAAACATGTCAAAGAATGCCGCAAACATTTCGTGTTTTAAGAAATACTCAAGATATACCTTTGGAGAAACCCGAGTTGATAGGACATCCTTTAAAAATCGGCAAGTTATAAAATGCAATTTTGAATAACTCAAGTATATAAAACTTAAAACATTTTTTTTAAAGGCGGTATTAAGGAAAAGTTATCACCACATAGCGTTAAACTGATTAATAGTGGCCCTCATACCCAATTGGTTAATAATGGGTATTCACGCCAACCAGCTGACGGCAATTTCTTCCGTTATTAATTCTAAACAAAATTTTAACTGGATATTTTGTTTATTTTACAAAATAAAATCTTTGTAAATTTAGCTTAATACATAATCGGCCTTTTTATGAGTGTCGTTGTAGTAGTCGAAAACCAGTCGTTTTTACAAATTGATATTATAATTGTCGTAAACGACACAAATATAATAGCGGTTTTCACCCTTTGTATTAAGTGTACCACTCTTTTATATTTAATACGATTTTATACTTCAAAGCGCGATTGTCTTTTTCGTATGCATTGTAAATTAATGAATTTCCTGAGTGAGAGAAAGAGACAGATAAAGTTTCTTCAACTGTTTTATTCTGGTAAATTCACACACTTTGTTTACTACTGCTTTTTGTGGGATTTTTCAACCACAGCGTAGTATATTTTAGTGTAATACATTTTGTTGTTGCAGTGTTGTAAATGTTAGTATTTTTACTAAAATTATAAGATTAACAAGGTCTACAAGGGAATTTACAATCAAGGGTGAATTCCGCTAATAAAATTTCTATGTGTTTTATATTGCCATTGGCATAAATCTTAATTTATGTATATCGACAAAATTTCATACGACTTCGACGACAACAACGAATCTCGTAATAAGGCCGATTTATCTTATAAATAAAATCAACTTTTCTCAGCAAGCTCAAATTTAGCTTGTTTAGTTTTTTGTTCCTCAATGTCTCCATTATTTGCATTTAAATTCGGGGTCTCTTCTGCTTTATGTTTTTGTTTCTTATTTTGATTACGATAACTTTTGGCTACTTTATCCTCTCCAACCCTGTAATGACAAATTATTAAAAATCAAATATAAAAAAAAAATAATTTTTCTCTAAAAATGTAGTGATATTTTTAGAGAAAAACTCCCTAAAAATTTAGTTTTTCCCACCAAAATGACTGTAGTTCCAACATAAAGGCTAAAATCAAGAAAAATGACATCAAATTGCTTATATTTTCAACCAAAACTCGATTTTTTAAATAACATGTAAAAATGGCTGTCGTGCCTTTTATAACACTCAAATCGAGAAGAGGGCGTTGTACCATTTTTTTTTACTGAGAATCGTTTTTTTCATATCAAAATGGAAAAAACTTAAAATAGCTAGTTTTTTTAATAACGCTCAAATCGAGAAGTTAATCTGTGATTATTCTTTTTTAACCAAAATCGATTTGTTCATACTAAAATGTAAAAAAATGTAAAAAACTCCAAAATTTTGACATTCTGGCTTCGAATCCATTCTTTTACAACTCTTGCTGTATGGATCGGGGCATTATATTGTTGAAATATCCACGGAATAGGTCCAAAAAATAAGCAAAATGTGGAAAAGCCTTCTCAACTTCAGTATTGCAACTATTAGCGTTCATTCTAGAGAAAAATTGAAGATTTCATCAGAAAAAAACAATTATGTTGCAACTTGAACTGAAGCCATTTTGCTTTACGAGTAAGTTTAAGAGGCGGCTTTTTTAATTTTGAAACTTCTTAAATGCTTTGAACTTCGTATAATACGTTTTACCGTTGCTACGCTTGCTGTAACAACCATATTTGTTTAATTTTTGCAGCAGAATTACTCGAATTGAAGGCAGCTCTTATGATAGCCCTTCTATCCGCTTTTATTGTGAATCTATGCGTACGTTCTCTTTCATGTTTTTTCTGTAATCAGACTGTTTTCTTATAAAATTGCTGAAAACATTCTGACTTCTTCCAAATTTTTTGCAACATTTCTATGACTTTTTCTTCTTCTTTAGTTAATGGCTTACTGCGGCCAATTAAAGAAAAAATATTAAAACATTATTGCATATATTCAGAAACACTAAAATTATTAAAGATTTTATCCGTTGTTATGGTAAACTGATTTTATTCTTTATGAACATAATCAAGTGAGCTAAAATTTTTTTACTGCATTTTTACAAAAAAAGCATAGAATAACAAAAACTATTTATTGTACCTTTAGTTATGATTCTCTAAATTATTAGCATACATAAGTCCTCTCAACCTTAGTTTAAATAATTTGTTCTCTTAACGTATGTATTAAGAAAATAATTAAATGATAATTGAAAAACTTATTAACATTATCAAGTGAGCGGCAGTGTGCCTTAATCTGTGATATCCAGGGAAACTGTAAATTAGCAATTGTGAGACCAATAAAGGCAAAAATGTTCCGCCTTATTCAACAGTCGTTGTCGTGGCCGAATTCGTAGCAGTTTAAAATGTTTGTCGATATCATTTTAAATTTACAACGACAACGTAAAACACATTGAAAGTTTATCGTATTTATGTCGTTTACGACAATCAATACCGATTTTTTAACTGACAACGGAACGTATTTATCCATTTTTGAGGTTTTTATGAATTTTAGCTACGATTTGTTAGTTCATAATTTGCACTTGCAGATTTTTTTTTTTATATTTTAGTCGAAAGACTATTTAAGCAGCTTTTTAGGTTAAAAGACCATACATATTTCACCTTTTTGAAGCATATTTTGATACTTGTTTAATGTTTTTTAATGCTTAATAGTGCTTTCGTTGCGGAACAAAAAAAAAATTGTTTTAAATTAAGGTTTTCGAATGGGTTTTTCATTTCATTTATACACACACCATCTAAGTGCGGAGGTTATATGCGTTAGTACTGATATTTAGTTAAACCGCTTTAGAGAAACCGTTGCGATATGTAAATATTTAACGAAAGCAGTCCTCATACTTAGAGAACTGCTTTCCATTACCAAATCTACTACTATTATTTGCAAATATAATCAAATTGCTAATTAAATGTTTTGTTTTTAAATAAGGTATTTACAATTTTAGGGCATGTTTTTAAAATATTTTTAGAGCATATTTTTAAGTGTTTACTGAATTTTAAAAGTGCATAAAACATTTTTTTAGCGTAAATGTTCGGTTTTCGTGGTGATCACCCATAAACTAAAAATTGATTTTTTCATATTAAAATTTAAAAAAAAAAAAACTTAAAACAACAGTTTTCTTCAAAATCTGCTCTAGTATTTTAACTTGCGCCTAAATGGAGAAACATATATTTGGCAATAAAAAAAACTTACATTATGGTTGCTCTTGTACCGGGACCCCAATGTGCTGTTGGATTCGCTTGAAATCTGGACAAAGCCTGTTTTCTGCTTTTAGGATTTGCATCCGGATGCATAGTATCAAAATCGTATTCTTGTGAACTTTCTTTACTTAATATTGCCTTTATAGGAGTGCCTTCGATCATACGCTCTTCTTTAACAGGATGACGTTTATTCCAACATCTTAAAATGTCCCATAAAACAGAAGCGGGTGCATTTGTCTTGATGGAATTCTTATAGGCATGAGAAAATGAAACCTGATAACCGGCGTTTAGCAAAGCCGAACGGAATTTTAAAATGGGCACAATTTCTAACTTCAAAACGCAGCAAAGTTTATCCAAAGTATAGTAAAGTGGTTCATTATCCAATTCCTCCTGTACTACAGTCAACATGCCAGTTATACGTCTATGAGTGCCCAAATCACATAAAGGGTTTTCATCGATGACATCAAGTAATTGTTTTACAAATGTTTTGTCATGAATGGGATTAGACCAAATTGGACCACCTAACTAAAATAAAACAATTAAAACGGATTTATATGACGTCCTTTTCTTATGTTACTTACGTGATGTTTATGCCCACAGTGTTCACAGTTCATGCCCACAGGCGGTCCTGTAGGAATGCCAAACTTCACTTGAGTAGGATTTGAGACAGTAGGATTGGGTTTAATGGTTCCCAAAGGATACAAAGTGTATGTGTCACAGCCACAACATTGATAAATCATTGATTGTTTACTCATGCTAAATTTACACATAGCTTGACTGCTAAATACACGCACAAAAATACGAACATAAAAATCTGCGGAAATGCTGAGCAGAGGAACGACATATTTTCCATAACGATTGGCATGGGTTTCAATGCAATGCAATAAAATACGCAAAGCCATTTCATGACATGACTTCATACGCAAAGGCACCGAACCGTATTTGACGTAACAGGCTTCGGGGGCATTGCCTGCCAAGACAGCCATGTCAGTGGCAGTGACCAACAAAAGACCACCGTCTACTAGCGATTGTATGGCACCATCAAGAAAACGATTTGGACAACCATAAGGATCTAAATCAATACAATCGAATTGTTTGTCATTTGAGGTGGATAAATACATGAGAGTCCTAATGAAAAATTAAAATCTTATAGGTAGAACATACATTTATTAATAATTTAGAATCTTACATAGCATCGGCATGACTTGGCTCTATTAAATGTTCCACTTGGTTATGTTTGATATTCTCTTTTATGGCCTCTACAGCCTGTTTGGACAAATCATTGGCTATTATTTCCTTTACTCCTGCAATTTCTTTGGCATAACGTATACTTCGCAAGCCAGTAGCCGAAAGAGCTTCTAATATTCTTAAACCATTTTCATATTTAGTACCAGCAACATATTGCTTATCATTATCCGATGTTTCATTAGAATTGTCAGTAACGGCATTTCCACTTGCATCTTTTCTAATTTTCTTTTTAAGTTTTTCTTGGCGTTCTTTAAGCAAACGTTTAAAGAACACATTTATCACGGAAATACTTAAATCACGATTGAATTCCTGTACAGGGTTATAGAAAACATTGCCTCCGGAAACTATTTCTGCTGAACGTTCACGTACAATTTTGTTAATGGTGGTCTAAAGGGATACAATTAATTAAACCAGAAAAAGTTAAGGTAATTAATAAAGTTTAATTCATAAAATAGGTACATATTTAATTACTACCTTAAATTCTTCCTGGTCCACGTCCATTTTAATGTAATAAGTTTTTAAAAAATATTTACAAATAATACACTTTTTCAAAAAAAATCGTATTGCTTGTTAGGGATAGGCATTAATTATCGATATATCAAAACATCGATATTGGGTAAAAATTTATACGTGTAGCCGAAATTTTAAATACCAATGTATATCTATATTCATCTACAATTTTTTAGTTTCATAAGTCTCCTACTCAAAGGGGAGACGATGTATGCTAACTCTTCTCCTCTTTTGCCAACAAACTTCGTCGGTCCGGCAAGAAATGCCCATAATGTAAACTGCGTATAAGATAAATAAATATTTTAGCCGTTTTTCAGCAGCTTACAATACTACTTTCGTTTTTTTTTAAGAATTGCATTATATTTTTTATTAAGAAATAAGGATGTTTTTCCGTTATACATTTATAGTTAATAGTTAACACAGTCATGGCGAAAAAACTTGAAAAATTATTTTATGTGTTTTGGTCTTAAGTTTTAAGGAGATAGAGGAAAAGAAATGGCATTCTCTTGACTTGACGGCACAAACATTTTAGAAAGAAAATTAGATCTTGCAGTTTTTGGTGAGTTGCCTACATTTTCACCTGTTCTTTCGGAAATTGTTTTCAAATATTTCATCTGCCAGGGTTCCTCAGTATCGTCTAAAATGGTGGACTCGTTTGTAGATTTAGCAGTCCGGATAAAAGAAGCAGATCTGATATCTGATGAGTATCTTAAACAATCAAAAACATTGCTTGCAAAAGTTGGTACTATTTCCAGTGCAATTCAAATTTTAAAAAATGTGGTCTTGGGAACTAAGCGGACAGTTTTTCTTATTCTTTCCTTTATTTGTTTTTATTGAATTTTTGGTTTTTATTTTAGAATTGAATTGAATGAAAAGAAAAACAAAATTGAAAATGAAAAAAAAAAACAAAAAGTTATAATGGGTTTACATATAGAGGAAGTGCGGGTAATATGGTATACGTATTGGATTTTAGATTGCCAAATTTTTAAATTTTGTCCGACTAAAATATGATTAATCCATTTAGATGCTGTATGTTATAGGCTTTTGACACTTGAGCGGATCTTAGGGGAATGCGTGGAAGATGATGGAAATTAAAAAACTAGTTCATATTTTCAATATCTTTCATCTCTCATCATAAAATATTTATTTTCACTTACTCTAATAAGTTTGTTTAGAAAGGTACAATAATTTCAGCTAAATACGTTTGAAATATCGATATTTTTAATTGATAAATATCGATATTCTTGAAAATATCGATACGATATATATTTTATATAGTTTTCAATTTCCTCATCTCTATTGCACGTTTTTTTGCACAGCTGATGTTACTGCTCATCAGTGATGTCAATTATCAAATATAGCGGCTAAATCTAGTTTAAAATTTTGAAATTGATATTATTTTAAATGATGAAAATATTTCAATGCAAAGAAAATACAAACAGTTTAATATTATGAGTTATAATATTAAACTCATTAATTTTATTAAAATAAATTGTAAAATCTTATATATAAATACGGAACAATTTTTTTGTAGTTGATTTGTATCTGATCGTCCCCTGATTTTAATGAGACATACATATATCGTTTTAAAGGTATTTGTGTGTAGATATGCACAATATAAATTTCTTTCTAAATTCTTAGAATTAAAGTGTTTAACCCTAAAAAGATAATCATATCAAGACACTTTAAAGATAATCATACGTAAAACTGACGCATTATATAAACTTGAAGAACAAACTAATGTGGATTAAATTTTTACAAATGTATTAAATAAAAAGTCCGAAATTTTCAATATGTTTATATATGTATGAAATGTCTTAAGTGTACAGCAACGTATTCTTGCTAATTAAAAAGAAATAGTAATATTTCGAAACTTCATGCGTCAAATTCACGCAGATCATCTTTCTAGGGTTAAAGGCGTTTTAATTTATTTTGCAAACACACGAACACACTTGAATTAACGGTGGTTGCAAAATCCAATGCTTTTTGTTGTTTTTAAGTGTTTTCGTTTTATTTTTGTAAAAAGGTAAGTGCAACTCGTCAGCCGTTAATCAGCTGTGTTCACGACGAATTCAAAATATAATTTCCAAACGTCAAAAAAGTCTTTTGCTTATGCTTTGCGCCAACGTAACCGAAAAAAATTTCTGAGAAAAATGTCAGCCTTTATCAGCTGTTTTTGACAACAAGCAATTAAATTGCAAAAACAAAATACAAGTGGCTTTTTATAGTTGTAGAATTCGTCTTGGGTGAAAGAAAATGCGTACGTTTTTGTTGTATAACGTACTGGTAATCTCTTAAAGGCTAGAATACACGGTAATACAATGTACATATTACGACTTTGTAGAATCAAAATATTATGAAATTTCGTCTTGAGTTTAATCGTTCGTTTGTGCCAGTTTGCCTTTTGAAACAATTGCCGCTTTCGTTCAGTTGTTCACTTGCCTTGTCCTCTTTACTAAACAATCGATTGAATGTGTAAAAAGAAACAAGTATAGCATACACTCAAAATATAATGTAGGTAAATTCAAAAGAATGTTAAGTTTAAAAAAGTGAAAATGTAACTAAATGTTATTTTTTAATGTTAATTTCATAACGGGGAAATTAGTTAAAAATTAATTAATTTTTCTCTTTATTTTAAATTAAAAAAATACAAACTTCAAAAAATATATTCAAAAGTTTTTCAGGTTATTTTTACTTAATTTAAATTACGTACTAAGACAGCTAAAGCAGTATTTTTACCTATGACTATGACCAACCAAATGAGCCAAATATTTTTTATTTTTTATATATATATTTATTTATGTACACATGTATTTCTGTTTTATTTTATGCATAAATATAACTGAACATATTAACAGAAAAAAGTCATTTAGGGGTTTCATGATACCGCTTAAAACTCTAGCAATCTGTGCATTTTTACGCCCTCGCAAATGAACTGCCAAAAATTGTATGAGAATTCATTTACACAAAACAAACTTCGTAAATTTGCTCAACAATTTTGACTCGTAAACTTGCGCTATTCAATTGTGCATTTGTACACATCAATTTAATGTTTATCGCCGTTTCAATGAAAAATTCAAGTGTTAAAAAAATCACAAACAATAAATTCTTATAATTTAAGCAAATTAGTCGTTTTGCTTTCTTTATGCATGTTTAAAAAACAAATTTCACTTTTTATTCACAAATTTTACCTTTTATTTTAATATTTTTTAAATTTATTTTTGTATTGACGTTTCTGTTTGAAATTACATTAATTATTTAAAATTACACTAAATTTAAAAGGGTCTTCATGAAACGAGTCTCGCAAGTTTTCCCTTTTGCACAAATGTCAATTTTAAGCGATATCATGATAACCCTTATTAATTTTTGTAGTTTGTTTTTGGAACAATATGCAGAAACAGTTAAATTAGTTTAATTATAACATATAAACATTTTCATTAATTACAGAAAACGATTTTAATAAATAACATTAAAATACTGTAAAACTTTTTTTAATGTACACATGAATAGAAAACAAAAAGCACAAACCAAATTCGCAGTTTTTTTCGTTCAATTGATTGAAAAGAAACAACAATGCTGTATAGTATGAATGATATACTTTTTTCTTTTAACACGTTGCATATAAAAAAGAGTTTTTAAACCAGCCCAAGGCGAATTCATGTATACGGTGGTGTCGATACTACAGCAAGTAACAACACCAAAAACACAACAATGTATTTTTTTGTTGCTTTCGTTGATCGATATGTCAAAAACACAAGCAACTTTTGACATTTCTCTCTCTAAGTAAGAAACAAAAGTAGCACAGCTGTGCTTTCAACGCCACCTGGTAAATGAATTCGCCTTGAACCAGCCGCTTCATTACCAAAAAGTCAACGAAATAGCACGATATATTTAAAGCGATTTGTTCCAAAAAGTTAAAAAAGCAAAAATTTTGAGTTAATACTCTATATGTATTTAAAGTCTGGGAGCTCTTATGGCTCCCACAGACGATGCGACATTTGTCAAAACATGTGTTACTATTTATGTTTCAGTTTTTTCCACAGACGATTACACTAAAAATGAAACATCAGTATTGCGTGTTTTTTGAATATACAACTACAAAACACAAAAAAAAAATCATTTATTTTCTTTGTATACCTATCATATTTTATGTCCCATAAATTTGGAAAAATTTTATATTCAATTATAATAGTTTTCCAACTCTCACAATTTGCAATTGTTGCCATTTTCCGATTTCTTTCATCATATTTTTTTGTCCGAGAGTTGCAAAAGCACCTCACTCAACAACTGCTCTCAACAGAATGAGAAAGAAAAAACAGTCAACATCGCCACACACGATGAAACATTGTGTGTGGAAACATAAAATATCAAAAATTTTTGATATTTTAGAAGCCAAAAACGTAACAAGAATTCCAACCAGAAACATGCCCACACGTAGCAACATTTAGTGAAACATGCCCATGTTTCGACCAATGTTGCCTCGTGTTTGGGTAAATTTAAAAGTGCAATGGTCTTAAACAAGGCGAATAAATTAATTCGCCTTGGTTTTAAGCTACCCTTAAATATTGGCAACTCATATTACTGTAAAATTCAAACAGCTGTTCGAAATCTACTAGTGTTACGAAAACGGAGAACGTTTGTTCATTTTATTTAATTCCCTTAAATTTTTGAAATGAATAAGATCTGCAGATGTTTTATTTCGGTGCTTAGCCACTCAAACTTAGAAAAAACCTATACGTCAGCTGCTGTTTTAGGAAGGAATTTGTCTTTCAAGAGTGATTTATCATTGGACAAAATATATCCTAATAGCCGCATACAACTTTATACACCGCCACTGGTAATGGTTTAAAAAGCATAATTGCAAAAATGTATTTTTAATAAAATATATGCATGTCTTGTGCAAAATATTTACAGCCCGCCAGTAAGGGAGACAAATTTTCTGGCTTTATTCCCTTAAATAAATTGCAAATCACGTACAGTCGTAGTTCAGGGCCCGGTGGTCAACATGTGAATACTGTGAACACTAAAGTTGATGTGCGTTTTAAATTAGCTGAAGCTGATTGGATACCAGAAAAAACAAGGGAAAAATTATTGAATGGTGTAAGGTTTTCGAGATTCTAGAATTTATTTTTTTTTACATATTTTCCTTAATTTGTTTTTTTTTTTTAATTTAAGCTACAAAATAAAATCACCAAAGATGGTCACTATGTCATCAAAAGTGATTTGACTCGTTCTCAGCAAATGAATTTAGCTGATGCTTTAGAAAAATTAAGAACCCTTATAAGAGAATTTGAATTTGAAGCCCCTGTAACATCAGAAGATACTTTAGAAAAAATTAGAAAAAGGTATGTGTTTGGTCGGGGTAGCAAATTATTCCTCAAAAATCATAAGACAGGGGGAAAAAATAAGCACAAGGTTTAATGTCACGAAATAATAACTTTTATTTATAATAAAGCGACTGTAATTGCGTCTTATAACTGACCACTTATTAAGAACCTAATCATGTAAAACGCAACGCAACGCCAAAGAATTATATTGATAGCACAAACAATGTCCTAAATATTTTGTAATTTTGTTGTTGCTTTCTACAGAAATTCATGTACCGTTTTAAAATTTTCAACGCCACAAGCTATGCAGGGTTTGAAGTTTTGAAACGCAATGTGAATTTCTGTAGAAAGCAACAACAAAATTACAAAATATTTATGACGTTGTTTGTGCTTTTAATGTAATTCTTTGGCGTTGCGTTGCATTTTACATGATTTGGGCATAACTTTTACTTGATTATAAAAGTCAATAAGCAGTAACTTAAATTATGAGTAACAAGAAAAAGAGAGTGATAAAAAAATGACTATATACGATTTCTACTTCCAACAGACTTTATAAAATTTATGTAAATACAATTAACAGCATGTGGATGTTGAATTACATTATAAAACATAAAAATAGAAGTTTTTAAAATAAGAAAGTAAAGAAGAAAGTAAATGAATCAATCGAAAATATTGTACCAAAGTTGTAAGAATTATAGTTTACGTAAATCAATAGAAAATTCTCTATTAATTCTTCCAAAACAAAAGAATTGATAATTTGATATTGAAGATTTTCATTAAGTTATTTTTTATTGAAGGAAGGAATTTACAACATGAAATGAATTAATTTTTTTTTTTTTTGATATTTTCATTCCTGAGTGAACACGGGATTGAACTCGTGTCGAATTTACATTTGTCGAGAATAACCACATTTTCATCATCAGAATTATTTTCCGTTCTATCGTTTGCGCCACTGCGGCGCCTGCCAGTCTATAGTCATACATCAATCTTTAACCAATGGTTTTGGTGGATCGAAATTTGCTGGAATTGATTATCAATTTTCAATTTTATTTACATGTTTTTTCTTTCCTTCTGTTTTTTCATACTTTTTGTCAAGACCATTGCATAAGAGTTTTGATTAAAATTTGGTATCACAAAATTTTTAAATTAAGAAATTTCGTAAAAAATAAAATTAATTTATTTGATTTTTGACACTTGTTTTAAATTGTTCCCTTATTTTCTTTTGCTTGGCATTATATGGGTTCTAAAATTGAGAACAAAATTTCTAATGACTATACCTTGTACTTATTCTACCATGGTCAAGACTGTGTCTTAAAAATTTAAGTACATATTTTTTTTATGTTTTTTCCTATTTGTCTTTCTCTTGACCTTTCTTTGTACAACTTGCAGGACAAATGTAAACATATAGAGCTTGTGCCATAGCTATTTTATAACAATTGTGATTTTTCATTGAGCTGATGGTTTTTAATTGAAGTTTTTGATATTTTAATTGTCTTAAGTTAATCAAATTTAATTTTCATTAAATTATTTTTATTGAAGAAAGGAATTTACAACATGAAATTAATTAAATTTTTTTAATAACTTTATTCTTGACTGAGCTTGAACTCGGGTCGAATTTACATGTTTCGAAAATAAAAATAATTTAATGAAAATTAAATATAATGAACATAGTATACAACTAGTATGCCGACTCTTTGACAGGTACATAACTCAACTGTCAGTGGTTCATATTTTATGTTTGTATTAGTAAGATTTTTTTCAAATGTATTGGTGTATAAAACTATTTCCACCACTAAACATAGTTGCATAAAATCGTATAGAATGTGGCAACAATTTTTTTCCAAAATAAAATTTTCTTAGTTCAATAAATTTTCAATTTATTGAATGCTGGCTGCATCTATAAACTTTTAAAAGCCATGTTTGCTAAATTTTTATTCTGCAATATCGGATAATATATAAATAATTAATGATTTCAAATATTATTTTTATACCACAAAATGCTACTCTGCTGGCTTTGATAATATTAACAACAGAAAAAATTTAGTGTCAAAAAAATTTATTTAAAAATTTTTAGTTTGTGAAAAATAAAAACATTTTGCAAAAGCAAATTAGCAAAATGTATTGAAAAAAATTATTAATTATGTGTTTAAGTCATAAAATTAAACATGAAGTGCTATATTGTGAAAAATTTTAAATTGAAAAATTTAAAATTTTGTTTTGTTTTTGTTGTTCCTATGTGTGTTGAATTCACACAGAACCTATATGTGTGATGAGAGTTATAAAAAAAAAGAGAACGTTCTCACCAGTCGGCATACTAGTTATATACTATGATAATGAACTTAAGCCTAAATAAAATATCAAAAACTTCAGTCAAAAGCATTGCTGTTTGGTGATTCTGAACGAATTTTACATGGAAATAATAAGAGTCTATGATCATATAAAATGTTAAGGGGTATATAATCACCCTTGTCGTGGTTGGCGAATTTAAAATACGTATGACCCTGTTTGGGAATTAATTAAAGGAAATAAGTTCAAGTTCTCTTTAATCCATTACCAAAGAGTCGCAGGCGTATTTAAAATTCGCCAACTACGGTACGGGTAATTGAAACACGCTTGAATTTTGCTAATCATATTGATAATACATACTATACTGTTACGAAATTAGATTTGTCTAAGAATTATTTATAGTTTTAGTTATAAGTTATCTTGTAAATTATAGTTTTATGTCATATTAGTTACTATTTTTATGAACGCCACTGTACTAAATTTTCTAGCAATTGTAATTGTAGACTTTAGATTTAAAATAATTCGAACATAATTTTCTAGAAACTACTAGACGGTTCTTGAACCAACTAGGAATAGTTTTGAACTATAAATACAGGCTGACTCATGAAAGTTTAGTTTTGATTGGAGACATTAAACGGTTCAGATCGTTACTTACAATAGTGGTTAAATTTTGTGAACATTATAATTGATTTCAATAAAGTTTGTTAAGTTGAATTCGTGTGTGCATCAATTTTAATTTGCAATTAAAAGAACTCAAAGGTTTATTAGAAAGGAAATAAACCTTAACGCGTTTCATTAAGTAAAAACGTAACAATTGGTGTCAGAAGTGAAATTGCAATAAAAAAAAAAAAAAAATTAAAAAATTGATAAACAATGAAATTCGATGAGCTTAAAGTTGAGCAGCTGAAGAAGGAGTTGGGCAAGTTGGATCTGCCGACTGCAGGAAATAAAGCTGAGCTGCAGAGAAGATTAATCGATGAATTTAAGCGACGCAATATTGACATCGCAGCTTATGAATTTGACGAAAAAGAAGAAATAGAAGTTGCTACCCGTGCAGTAACAAACAACGTGGATCTTAGCACAATGTTTGCTGCTATGATGGAGAAGATGGAAAAAATGTCTGCAGAAACTTCTAGAAAAATGGAGAAAATGATAAAAGAAAATTCAAACGATATCCTAGCAGAAACTTCTAGAAAAATGGAAGAAAATTCAAGAAGCATGGAGAAAATGGCTAAGGAAAATTCAAACACCATTCTTGCCGTAATTCAAGAACATTCGAGGGTGACGAACGAGAAACTCCAGGTTACTAATGAAAAACTTGAGAAGCTTCAAGAAATTTCTACTGCTATAAATGAAAGAGTATACGACATGGAGATAGAATTCAACCAGAAGATGTTTGCTGTAAAAACACAAGTCACTGATGTAAAAACACAAGTCACTGATGTAAAAACTGAAGTCACGGATGTAAAAAAACAAGTCACGGTTTTTGATGAAAAACTACATCATCTGGAAGAAAAAGTGAATAGTCTTCAATATCAAGAGGGATCGGTGAGAGTTTTTCCAGAAGTATCGAATAGAATAAGAGCTCCAAGTTTTGATGGCAGCTCACCATTGAATGTGTTCAAGTTCCAGTTTGACACAGTTGCCAACAAAAATGCATAGAACAATGAAGAAAAAGCCATAGAGTTGATTCTGGCTTTAAAAGGAACTGCAGCTGAAATTCTAGAAAGTGTACCAGTAAGTTGCAGAAACAATTATGATGACATTATGGTAGCACTGCAACGTAAGTATGGTGGTGAACACAGAAAAGAAATATTCAGAATGGAATTACGGGGCAGAGTGCAAAAGGCAAACGAGACACTACAGGATTTCGCACTAGAGATCGAGCGTTTGGTGTAGCTTACTTATCCAGGTGAAAGTCATCCATTGTTAGATCACTTTAAGACCGAAGCATTTGTAAATGGTATACGAGATGCTGATGTAAAACTCGCGGTATGTGCATCACAGAAATCATCGTTTGCAGAAGCGGTATCATTTGCCTTAGCCCAAGAAACCGCCAGGATAATTTCAAGGCCGCAAGCGTATAAAGTACGAAAGCTTGATTTCTCTGCTGAGGACGAAGGAGATATTTTAAAGGAAATGAGAAGCATAAAGGAGGCAGTTTTGCAAGCTTTGGGCGACAAACAAAATAAAACCAAAAGCAAAGTAAAATGCTATAACTGTGGTAAGACTGGTCATTTTCAAAGAAACTGCAAGTCACCAAGAAAACGATCCCGATCCGCTTCGCCACAAAGAGACATCCAAAGTGCTTATCGACATTCATCACAAGAGTCACTTTTAAACTAGAAAGAGCTAGCGCTGCGGGGCATGGGCTAGCTTCCACATCTGATGGCCCCACAATTTCTGTATCAGTTGTGCAACATAGTAACAGTAATCTTACTGCTTGCGGTTATATTAACGGACGAAAACACATTTTTACTGTGGACACTGGGGCATCACATTCTATTATAAGGCCCGATTTAATACAAAAATCTATTGAACCACTGAGCGGGGTAAGACTGCGAACAGCTACGGGAGAGTCTGCCACAGTCTATGGAAAAGTAAAAGTACAATTAAATATGGCTAATACAATCGTCCATCACGTATTTATAGTGGCTGATATTGTAGATGAGGTAATCATTGGCGCAGATTTCATGATTGGACAGAGTATTCGTTTGGATATGGGTCAGCAAATTATGTATTGGCGTGATGTTGAAATACCCCTTGAAGTTCGATACGAAATCAAGGCCCATGTAAGACAATTAATCGCCCTTGAATGTGAAAAGTTGCCACCCAAATCAGAAACTTTAGTATGGGCGCGAATGGATGGAGAATGTGAGGACAACAGTTTGTGGGTGGTGGAGCCAGCAGAAATTAAAGGCGATGTCGTAACAGCAAATGCCCTCGTTAAACCCAGCAAGAGTTTAGTTCCCGTGAGAATATTAAATTTATCCAGTAGTCAAAAAGTCCTTGCGCAGAACTGCAAGATTGGACAATGTACTTCAACTGAAGCAATAATTAATTGCGAGCAGCATCAGGGCGCAGCAAGGAAGAGAATTAAGGACCACGAATCACTAGAGGAACATGTGCGAAAATGGACACAAAAACTAACGCCGCCTAGTAAAAATAAGGCCAAACAACTACTACGTAAATATACCTCTGTATTTGCTTTTAAAGGACAAAAACAAGGTAGAACTTCAATCGTAAAACACGAAATCAACACCGGCGGCGCTAAGCCAATAAAACAGGCACCTAGAAGCATTCCTCTAGCAAAGCGAGCTGAAGTAAGAGAGCTGGTTAGCGAGATGGAAAAGAGCGGAGTTATTAAACCATCATCAAGTCCATGGAGCTCACCAGTGGTGTTAGTGAAAAAGAAAGATGGAAGTACCAGATTCTGCGTAGACTACAGAAAACTTAATGACGTCACGAAAAAAGATAGTTATCCATTGCCTAGAATTGATACCTTGGACACATTAGCCGGAACGGAATGGTTTTCTACATTAGATTTGCAGAGCGGTTATTGGCAAGTGGAAATTTCAGAAAATGATAAGGAGAAAACTGCATTTAGTGCAAGTGATGGTTTATGGCAGTTTAATGTGATGCCATTTGGACTCTGCAATGCTCCGGCTACAATCGAGCGTTTAATGGAGCAGGTGTTAAAAGGTCTTCACCAAAAGACATGTTTGGTGTACCTTGACGACATTATTGTAATGGGGAAAACATTTGATGAACACCTTAAAAACCTGGAAGAAGTGTTGAAACGTGTATCCATGGCAGGACTTAAGCTTAGTTCTAAGAAATGTTCGCTGTTCCAAAAGGAAGTAAAATACCTGGGACATCGAGTAACCTCTAAAGGCATTTCAACGGATGAAGATAAAATAAAAGCTGTAATGGAGTGGCCTCGTCCGAAAAATCTACATGAATTACGCAGTTTTCTAGGCTTATGTACATACTACAGGCGTTTCGTACCGAACTTTGCAAATATTGCTGCAAACTTACACGAGTTGACTAAAAAGGCGCAAAAATACGTCTGGGGTGAAGCACAGGAAGCAGCATTTCAGAGACTGAAGGCACTATTGTGCTCAGCACCAATTTTGGCTTATCCCATTACTGGAGAGAAATTTGTGTTAGATACCGATGCGAGCGGATACGGAATTGGAGGTGTGCTTTCCCAAGTGGTCAATGGCATAGAGCGAGTCGTAGGCTATTACAGTCGAATACTTTCAAAGCCCGAGAGGAACTACTGCGTGACACGAAGAGAGCTCCTGGCAGTACTAGAGTGCATAAAACATTTTCACAAGTATTTGTATGGTCAACATTTTGAGTTAAGAACAGACCATTCTGCACTCAGGTGGTTGCTTCAATTCAAGAATCCGGAAGGACAGATAGCTCGATGGATTGAGCGCCTTCAGAGTTACGATTTTAGCATTCAGCACAGAAAAGGCGTGAAACATGGAAATGCGGATGCCTTATCAAGGCGACTCTGTAAACTGGAATGCAAGCATTGTGTTAAAGCTGAAGGTAAAGAATATAGCTGTGAAGTTCGCTTATTACAGATAGAGTCCAGCGAATACTGGACAATGGCACAGAAAACTGACCCTATATTGAAAAAAATTATGAAGGCCAAAGAAGAAGGCAGAAGGCCGACTCGAAACGAAATTTCATCTGAAAGTCCACTAACAAAAGCATATTGGGCCTTATGGAACAGCCTCCAGTTGATAAACGGCTGCCTTTACCGTACATGGGAAAGTACCGATGGAAAGTCAGTTCAGAACCTTATTGTAGTGCCGTCGTCGAAAGTACATGAAGTTTTAAATGAGTACCATAACGGTCCTAGTGGTGGCCATCTTGGCGTAACAAAAACACTAGAGAAATTAAAACAACGTTTCTACTGGGTTGGGTGCCAACAAGCTGTGGCTGATTGGATATCAAATTGCACCCAATGCATTGCCGCAAAAGGTCCAGCGAAGAGAAGTCGGGGACCGCTACAGCAGTACAATTCAGGTGCCCCATTTGAGCGAATCGCAATGGATATAGCTGGACCTTTTCCTGTGAGTGATTCCGGCAACCGTTATGTGTTAGTAGTCATCGATTACTTTAGTAAGTGGCCAGAGGTGTATGCCATCCCGAATCAAGAAGCCAGAACCGTTGTAGACGTATTTGTAAATAACTGGGTGTGCCGCTACGGAGTTCCAATAGAATTACACTCCAACCAAGGCAGAAATTTTGAATCTGCTGTGTTGAAAGAAATGTGTGAATTGTACGGTATAAGGAAAACTAGAACAACTCCTTTGCATCCACAATCCGATGGCATGGTTGAAAGATTTAACCGCACATTAGAAGAACACTTACGTAAAGTAGTAAGCACACATCAGAAGGACTGGGATGAACACATTCCAAAGTTTCTGTTGGCATACAGATCAGCTGTTCACAATTCCACCTCTCGTACACCTGCCAAAATTGTCTTTGGAACAGAACTCAGAATACCTGGAGATCTAGAATTTGGCGTTAAGCCTCGACTAACAGATGAAAATAATGAAGGCTCTACCTCAAAAGAACAAGATAACCTTAATGAACTTCATGAGTTCGTAAGAAGCCGGATCAAGCTGTCCAGTGACAAGATGAAAGCCAGATACGATCGAGCGGCAAATTCGGAAGGCTTTACAGAAGGCCAGTTGGTTTTACTTTTTAATCCACAACGCAAGAAAGGATTACCTCCCAAGCTGCAGACTGATTGGGATGGACCATATAAGGTGATAAAGAAACTGAATGACGTGGTGTATCGAATTCAGAAATATAAGAGTCCAAGATCAAAAATGAAGGTGGTACATTTAGAACGACTAGCCAATTATGGAAACGGAGAATCTGAGCCTATTCGGGACGAACAGGCTTAAGTGGAGGGCAGTGTTACGAAATTAGATTTGTCTAAGAATTATTTATAGTTTTAGTTATAAGTTATCTTGTAAATTATAGTTTTATGTCATATTAGTTACTATTTTTATGAACGCCACTGTACTAAATTTTCTAGCAATTGTAATTGTAGACTTTAGATTTAAAATAATTCGAACATAATTATCTAGAAACTACTAGACGGTTCTTGAACCAACTAGGAATAGTTTTGAACTATAAATACAGGCTGACTCATGAAAGTTTAGTTTAGTTTTGATTGGAGACATTAAACGGTTCAGATCGTTACTTACAATAGTGGTTAAATTTTGTGAACATTATAATTAATTTCAATAAAGTTTGTTAAGTTGAATTCGTGTGTTCATCAATTTTAATTTGCAATTAAAAGAACTCAAAGGTTTATTAGAAAGGAAATAAACCTTAACGCGTTTCATTAAGTAAAAACGTAACAATTGGTGTCAGAAGTGAAATTGCAATAAAAAAAAAAAAAAAAATTAAAAAATTGATAAACAATGAAATTCGATGAGCTTAAAGTTGAGCAGCTGAAGAAGGAGTTGGGCAAGTTGGATCTGCCGACTGCAGGAAATAAAGCTGAGCTGCAGAGAAGATTAATCGATGAATTTAAGCGACGCAATATTGACATCGCAGCTTATGAATTTGACGAAAAAGAAGAAATAGAAGTTGCTACCCGTGCAGTAACAAACAACGTGGATCTTAGCACAATGTTTGCTGCTATGATGGAGAAGATGGAAAAAATGTCTGCAGAAACTTCTAGAAAAATGGAGAAAATGATAAAAGAAAATTCAAACGATATCCTAGCAGAAACTTCTAGAAAAATGGAAGAAAATTCAAGAAGCATGGAGAAAATGGCTAAGGAAAATTCAAGCACCATTCTTGCCGTAATTCAAGAACATTCGAGGGTGACGAACGAGAAACTCCAGGTTACTAATGAAAAACTTGAGAAGCTTCAAGAAATTTCTACTGCTATAAATGAAAGAGTATACGACATGGAGATAGAATTCAACCAGAAGATGTTTGCTGTAAAAACACAAGTCACTGATGTAAAAACACAAGTCACTGATGTAAAAACTGAAGTCACGGATGTAAAAAAACAAGTCACGGTTTTTGATGAAAAACTACATCATCTGGAAGAAAAAGTGAATAGTCTTCAATATCAAGAGGGATCGGTGAGAGTTTTTCCAGAAGTATCGAATAGAATAAGAGCTCCAAGTTTTGATGGCAGCTCACCATTGAATGTGTTCAAGTTCCAGTTTGACACAGTTGCCAACAAAAATGCATAGAACAATGAAGAAAAAGCCATAGAGTTGATTCTGGCTTTAAAAGGAACTGCAGCTGAAATTCTAGAAAGTGTACCAGTAAGTTGCAGAAACAATTATGATGTCATTATGGTAGCACTGCAACGTAAGTATGGTGGTGAACACAGAAAAGAAATATTCAGAATGGAATTACGGGGCAGAGTGCAAAAGGCAAACGAGACACTACAGGATTTCGCACTAGAGATCGAGCGTTTGGTGTAGCTTACTTATCCAGGTGAAAGTCATCCATTGTTAGATCACTTTAAGACCGAAGCATTTGTAAATGGTATACGAGATGCTGATGTAAAACTCGCGGTATGTGCATCACAGAAATCATCGTTTGCAGAAGCGGTATCATTTGCCTTAGCCCAAGAAACCGCCAGGATAATTTCAAGGCCGCAAGCGTATAAAGTACGAAAGCTTGATTTCTCTGCTGAGGACGAAGGAGATATTTTAAAGGAAATGAGAAGCATAAAGGAGGCAGTTTTGCAAGCTTTGGGCGACAAACAAAATAAAACCAAAAGCAAAGTAAAATGCTATAACTGTGGTAAGACTGGTCATTTTCAAAGAAACTGCAAGTCACCAAGAAAACGATCCCGATCCGCTTCGCCACAAAGAGACATCCAAAGTGCTTATCGACATTCATCACAAGAGTCACTTTTAAACTAGAAAGAGCTAGCGCTGCGGGGCATGGGCTAGCTTCCACATCTGATGGCCCCACAATTTCTGTATCAGTTGTGCAACATAGTAACAGTAATCTTACTGCTTGCGGTTATATTAACGGACGAAAACACATTTTTACTGTGGACACTGGGGCATCACATTCTATTATAAGGCCCGATTTAATACAAAAATCTATTGAATCACTGAGCGGGGTAAGACTGCGAACAGCTACGGGAGAGTCTGCCACAGTCTATGGAAAAGTAAAAGTACAATTAAATATGGCTAATACAATCGTCCATCACGTATTTATAGTGGCTGATATTGTAGATGAGGTAATCATTGGCGCAGATTTCATGATTGGACAGAGTATTCGTTTGGATATGGGTCAGCAAATTATGTATTGGCGTGATGTTGAAATACCCCTTGAAGTTGGATACGAAATCAAGGCCCATGTAAGACAATTAATCGCCCTTGAATGTGAAAAGTTGCCACCCAAATCAGAAACTTTAGTATGGGCGCGAATGGATGGAGAATGTGAGGACAACAGTTTGTGGGTGGTGGAGCCAGCAGAAATTAAAGGCGATGTCGTAACAGCAAATGCCCTCGTTAAACCCAGCAAGAGTTTAGTTCCCGTGAGAATATTAAATTTATCCAGTAGTCAAAAAGTCCTTGCGCAGAACTGCAAGATTGGACAATGTACTTCAACTGAAGCAATAATTAATTGCGAGCAGCATCAGGGCGCAGCAAGGAAGAGAATTAAGGACCACGAATCACTAGAGGAACATGTGCGAAAATGGACACAAAAACTAACGCCGCCTAGTAAAAATAAGGCCAAACAACTACTACGTAAATATACCTCTGTATTTGCTTTTAAAGGACAAAAACAAGGTAGAACTTCAATCGTAAAACACGAAATCAACACCGGCGGCGCTAAGCCAATAAAACAGGCACCTAGAAGCATTCCTCTAGCAAAGCGAGCTGAAGTAAGAGAGCTGGTTAGCGAGATGGAAAAGAGCGGAGTTATTAAACCATCATCAAGTCCATGGAGCTCACCAGTGGTGTTAGTGAAAAAGAAAGATGGAAGTACCAGATTCTGCGTAGACTACAGAAAACTTAATGACGTCACGAAAAAAGATAGTTATCCATTGCCTAGAATTGATACCTTGGACACATTAGCCGGAACGGAATGGTTTTCTACATTAGATTTGCAGAGCGGTTATTGGCAAGTGGAAATTTCAGAAAATGATAAGGAGAAAACTGCATTTAGTGCAAGTGATGGTTTATGGCAGTTTAATGTGATGCCATTTGGACTCTGCAATGCTCCGGCTACAATCGAGCGTTTAATGGAGCAGGTGTTAAAAGGTCTTCACCAAAAGACATGTTTGGTGTACCTTGACGACATTATTGTAATGGGGAAAACATTTGATGAACACCTTAAAAACCTGGAAGAAGTGTTGAAACGTGTATCCATGGCAGGACTTAAGCTTAGTTCTAAGAAATGTTCGCTGTTCCAAAAGGAAGTAAAATACCTGGGACATCGAGTAACCTCTAAAGGCATTTCAACGGATGAAGATAAAATAAAAGCTGTAATGGAGTGGCCTCGTCCGAAAAATCTACATGAATTACGCAGTTTTCTAGGCTTATGTACATACTACAGGCGTTTCGTACCGAACTTTGCAAATATTGCTGCAAACTTACACGAGTTGACTAAAAAGGCGCAAAAATACGTCTGGGGTGAAGCACAGGAAGCAGCATTTCAGAGACTGAAGGCACTATTGTGCTCAGCACCAATTTTGGCTTATCCCATTACTGGAGAGAAATTTGTGTTAGATACCGATGCGAGCGGATACGGAATTGGAGGTGTGCTTTCCCAAGTGGTCAATGGCATAGAGCGAGTCGTAGGCTATTACAGTCGAATACTTTCAAAGCCCGAGAGGAACTACTGCGTGACACGAAGAGAGCTCCTGGCAGTACTAGAGTGCATAAAACATTTTCACAAGTATTTGTATGGTCAACATTTTGAGTTAAGAACAGACCATTCTGCACTCAGGTGGTTGCTTCAATTCAAGAATCCGGAAGGACAGATAGCTCGATGGATTGAGCGCCTTCAGAGTTACGATTTTAGCATTCAGCACAGAAAAGGCGTGAAACATGGAAATGCGGATGCCTTATCAAGGCGACTCTGTAAACTGGAATGCAAGCATTGTGTTAAAGCTGAAGGTAAAGAATATAGCTGTGAAGTTCGCTTATTACAGATAGAGTCCAGCGAATACTGGACAATGGCACAGAAAACTGACCCTATATTGAAAAAAATTATGAAGGCCAAAGAAGAAGGCAGAAGGCCGACTCGAAACGAAATTTCATCTGAAAGTCCACTAACAAAAGCATATTGGGCCTTATGGAACAGCCTCCAGTTGATAAACGGCTGCCTTTACCGTACATGGGAAAGTACCGATGGAAAGTCAGTTCAGAACCTTATTGTAGTGCCGTCGTCGAAAGTACATGAAGTTTTAAATGAGTACCATAACGGTCCTAGTGGTGGCCATCTTGGCGTAACAAAAACACTAGAGAAATTAAAACAACGTTTCTACTGGGTTGGGTGCCAACAAGCTGTGGCTGATTGGATATCAAATTGCACCCAATGCATTGCCGCAAAAGGTCCAGCGAAGAGAAGTCGGGGACCGCTACAGCAGTACAATTCAGGTGCCCCATTTGAGCGAATCGCAATGGATATAGCTGGACCTTTTCCTGTGAGTGATTCCGGCAACCGTTATGTGTTAGTAGTCATCGATTACTTTAGTAAGTGGCCAGAGGTGTATGCCATCCCGAATCAAGAAGCCAGAACCGTTGTAGACGTATTTGTAAATAACTGGGTGTGCCGCTACGGAGTTCCAATAGAATTACACTCCAACCAAGGCAGAAATTTTGAATCTGCTGTGTTGAAAGAAATGTGTGAATTGTACGGTATAAGGAAAACTAGAACAACTCCTTTGCATCCACAATCCGATGGCATGGTTGAAAGATTTAACCGCACATTAGAAGAACACTTACGTAAAGTAGTAAGCACACATCAGAAGGACTGGGATGAACACATTCCAAAGTTTCTGTTGGCATACAGATCAGCTGTTCACAATTCCACCTCTCGTACACCTGCCAAAATTGTCTTTGGAACAGAACTCAGACTACCTGGAGATCTAGAATTTGGCGTTAAGCCTCGACTAACAGATGAAAATAATGAAGGCTCTACCTCAAAAGAACAAGATAACCTTAATGAACTTCATGAGTTCGTAAGAAGCCGGATCAAGCTGTCCAGTGACAAGATGAAAGCCAGATACGATCGAGCGGCAAATTCGGAAGGCTTTACAGAAGGCCAGTTGGTTTTACTTTTTAATCCACAACGCAAGAAAGGATTACCTCCCAAGCTGCAGACTGATTGGGATGGACCATATAAGGTGATAAAGAAACTGAATGACGTGGTGTATCGAATTCAGAAATATAAGAGTCCAAGATCAAAAATGAAGGTGGTACATTTAGAACGACTAGCCAATTATGGAAACGGAGAATCTGAGCCTATTCGGGACGAACAGGCTTAAGTGGAGGGCAGTGTTAAGAAATTAGATTTGTCTAAGAATTATTTATAGTTTTAGTTATAAGTTATCTTGTAAATTATAGTTTTATGTCATATTAGTTACTATTTTTATGAACGCCACTGTACTAAATTTTCTAGCAATTGTAATTGTAGACTTTAGATTTAAAATAATTCGAACATAATTATCTAGAAACTACTAGACGGTTCTTGAACCAACTAGGAATAGTTTTGAACTATAAATACAGGCTGACTCATGAAAGTTTAGTTTAGTTTTGATTGGAGACATTAAACGGTTCAGATCGTTACTTACAATAGTGGTTAAATTTTGTGAACATTATAATTAATTTCAATAAAGTTTGTTAAGTTGAATTCGTGTGTTCATCAATTTTAATTTGCAATTAAAAGAACTCAAAGGTTAATTAGAAAGGAAATAAACCTTAACGCGTTTCATTAAGTAAAAACGTAACAATATGTATTTATATTAAGGGTTTCAGTATTTTTCGCGGAGTTTATTCTACGAGCATTTATTTACCACTTCGTATTAAAACACGTTTGGTACATAATGTATAGAAGGTATTTACTTTAGCAAAACAATAAATGTTGTCGGTACAGCAGAAGGAAAACATGGTTGTGGTAAACATATTTGAATAGTAACATATTATGATAAGATTCATGATTGTACTCAAAACATATTGTTTGGGTATTCACAAGGTATGTCTACAAGTGGAATTTTTGTTCCCATGAAATTTATATTCCCCTCGAAGGGAAAAATGCTATCGTGAATTTCCCGTGAACAATTTTTCGCGCTATCAGTTCTCAGTGAATGTAAAAAAGAAGAAATATTAAAAAACATTAAAAAAATTTTATCTTCAAAAATATACAAGTATATTTTAAAGAAAAGTAAAAAAAAAAACAAATTAAAATATATTGTATTGGAGTGATAGTTTGATTACGACATTAGCTTATTGCGTTTTTATGTAGTAATATAATTTCTAAAATTCTGCCACTACGTCTTTTAAAAGCTTCATAACTCCTCAGCAGGGCTGTGGAGTCGGAGTCGGAGTCGGAGTTGAAGAGTCGGAGTTGAGGTTTTTGTACCGGAGTCGGAGTCGGAGTCGCAGTACCCAAAAAAACGCGCGACTCCGACTCCAAAATTGTTTCGGCATAAAAAATTTAAAAAAACTTCTAATATTTTCCATTATAAAAATTCTTCGAAATTGGCGATGCCATATTTTGCAGATCAATATGAATAAGTAGATTTTAATTTATTTTATGAGAAATAGTTGATTCAAGTACTTTACTATTTAAGTATATTTAGGTATATTTTTTATACGTGCGGGAAAAAGTCTAAATTACATTAGTAAAACTTATACTCAGTTATTGATCTAGTTGAAAAAGATGTATGATTTTTTAAATAATTTACTCATGCTAAAAAATGTTAATGACAGGAATTGCCAATAATTTTAATATCAGAATTTTTTAACCATCAACGCTGAAATATTTTCAACATTGTACAGAATAAGTGTTGCTATAGCGCATAAATACTTGTATGTATTAGAAAAATTGTGACGTAAAATTATTTCTCTTTTGTGTAGAAACTTCTTTATCGGCCTGCCTTTAATTCCTACCAAAACAATCATGTTTTTCTTATGCACATTTCGCGGGGATTCCCATAATTCGTTTAATAAAGATGTTTCTACACAAAAGAGAAATAATGTTACGTCTCATTCATTTCGCATCACGGTTAGAGTAGGAGTCGGAGTCGTAGTCGGAGTCGTGAGTCGGAGTCGGAGTCGGAGTCGCACTTAAAAAATTTCAGCGTTTGGAGTCGGAGTCGGAGTTAGTACTTTTTTCGGACGACTCCACAGCCCTGCTCCTCAGGCAAATTAATTTTGTAAACTTCAATATTCGAATTATGAGAAGAATTACTTACATAAATGTTTTGTTCCGCAGCAAAAATAAAGTGAGAAATTCAAAGGGGAACATTTTAGTACGCCTAAGACCGTTATAAATAACGCTATCATACTCAAATTTGGTACGCCACAATTTTATAGGACCAGAAATAACACTGTAAAATTTTTGGAAGATCGGTCCATAATTAACACTAGGCCCCATATAAACCCTACTCCCGGGAAGGAGTTTAGTACTAGAAATCACACTGCTAAATTTCGTGAAGATCGGTCCATACTTTACCCTAAACCCCATAAAAACCCTACTGCCGAAAAATATTTTAGTACGCCTAAAACCGTTATAAATAACGCTATAATCCTAAAATTGTTTGAAGATCGGTCCATAATTTACACTAGGCCCATATAAACCCTACTCCCGGAAAACAGTTTAGTACGCCTTAAACCGTAATCAATTACGCTATCATACTATGGTACGTCACAGTGTTATATAGCGCGAAATCACACTGTAACATTTTTTGAAGATCGGTACATAATTTACACTAGTAGACCCCATATAAACCCAACTCCTGGAAAACAGTTTACTACGCCTAAAACCAAATAAAGCCCACTTTGGGAAAATAATTAAATTCGCCTAAAATAGATATAGATATTGTGGTAAAATGTTTTCCAACTTAGATTCATATGGCCAGAAAAAATATCATGCAATTTTGTGAAATTCACTGTTAACGCTAAAACTTATTATACTGCTGTATTGAAATTTATTCTAATTTATTTTTTGTAATACCTGAAATAAGTCTTTAGAATTTTGGGATGATTGGTCCATAATATACCATAGGTCCAATACAAATTACCCTCCTAAAAATAATTTTAGTTCGTCTAAAAATTTTATGAATCATGAAATTTTACTCAAGCCAGTTCAAAGTTCTAACAAGAAACGCATAAAACTTTCATATTGTCGGTCAATAATTTAATATAGATCTAAACCGCAACCAATTTTAATACTGACGTTCGTTTTTGTGAAGATTAGTTAATAATATATATGTATTTATCATATAGAGCCCACTCCTGTCGGTAGAGGGTATCAAAGATTCGGCACAGCCGAATACAGCACTCTAACTTGTTTTTTAACTTTTCTTTATATTATACGTGTATATTTTTAAACAAACATTTCTTTGATTTTTCCTAAAACTAAAGTTTTTGGCTGACTATTTTAGTCATATTTCCAGGGTATCCCACGAAATTTTGGAGCCTCAACCGCAAGTCCTCGTTCGACCTAAACCCTCGTATAGGAAGGCGAGAGCTTCCAGAATCCACTCCAGAGTATTTTTTGGGGTCCACCAGTAAACGTCTGAGTTTTATATGGTTCTCCACCAGCCACATCGAGTTATAAATGGTTCTCCACCAGACAAACTCGTTAAAAAATTTAAGGTTAAAAACGATTGCATCAAGTCAATGCTGACAACCGCAAAAACTGTAACTCGGTACAGTTATACGACGCCAAGCCATTAACCAATGCGAGGTGACACCGCAAAACGCACGAAAAGTAGACAAACAAGGACGACCTGATTGTCATTAAAAAATAATGACAACGAGCGCGATCTGCTTCCTTACTCAGAACAGTTTTACGAGTGTGTAATTGTTTTTAATTTTTCTTCTTTTTACATTCACTGAGAACTGATAGCGCGAAAAATTGTTCACGGGAGTTTCACGATAGCATTTTTACCTTCGAGGGGAATACAAATTTCATGGGAACAAAAATTCCACTTGTTATTCACGATAGGGGGTGATTATTTAATGGTTAGAAAAATAATTATTTTTAGTGAACCATACTCAAATTTACAATTGCGATAAACATTGAAATGTTTACAGTAACTAAAGTATAACACGAATACTGAAAGTGTAGTACAATGGGCATATCCCTTGTTCTCAATGCCAATTCTCTTTGATATTAGCCATAATTCGACTTCTTTAATTGAATGTTTTCTGGTTTCGTCTACTCAATTGGTTTAATTAACTATCCAGTTTCAATATCCATGTATAACAAGACATGCATTAATATTTTTATCATTTGAAATAGTGCGACCAGTAAATATACAGTTTTATGATTACAATGCCGTCGACATTCGCTTGCTTGAGACTATGGCAGATTATACGAAATCGTGTAGTTGGCTGGAGCAATACGCCTGAGATAAAGTACCATATTTCTCTTAGGGATCTTCCGTTATAGTTTTGCGCTTAAAACAATATTTTTTTTTTTTAAATAAATAGTATAAAAAGCTATTTTATTTGTTTAATTTTTGTGTTTGGCAATGTTCGCTCAAAAAAGGAAAAAATATTGGGGTAATAACTACAAATTTAAGGTGCCAAAAACATCTGACGGTCCAAGTACTAGTGCCAACAGATTTCAACTACTTTCCATTCTTTTAACGAACTCCTGTATCAAATTTACTATCCTCAGAACTCGTCCAAAGGTTTTGCAATCGGTCCACGTACCTATATCTTGTGTTATATCCGGTCATATTGAAAGTATTACTCATTCAATCCCCTTGCAGTACCGTGCAGACTGGTCTAAAATTAAAAACTGGGTAGAAAATGAAATCAGGGATCTGAGCATGTGTTTAATACACATAATCTGGATTTTTATTTCAATAAACTAATATCTATTGTAAAAGAAGCTTTTGGAAAGATACCTGTCGGCTGTCATGAAAACGTGAAATTTCTGATACAAGTATAATGTTAATTGGTCAGAGAAATAAATTTCAAAGATGTAGGGATTATAATTCTAAATGCCAAATTGAAAGTATTTTGAAACTATTAAATAAACGTATTGATTTTCATCTTAACAAAGACCGAAACGATTCTTGGTCCAAATTTATTTCCAATTTTTCTTCGGGCTCTAAAAAATTTATGGATCTACATCTAGACGGCCAAGTTATAAAATCAGGTGAAGATAAGGCTAATGCTATAGCAGGCGTTTTTGGCAAATCACACACTATCACATTAAACGACTCTTCCTCTATGGATACAGAGTTCTCTAGTTTCATCCAATTTCTAAACGATAAAATAGTTGAAAGATCGAGCGTCGAACTAACCAGTTCAGCTGATATTTTTCCTAAAAAAACAAAGCCCCTGGATAAGACAACATAAATATCATTATACTTAAAAATATGACTGATAACTTTTATGAAATCTTAAGTAAACTTTTCAAAAGTTGTTTAATAAAAGTACATTTTCGTACGACTTTTAAGAAAGCAAAAGTAATCCAAATTGTTAAACGAGGTAAAGATCATAAATTATCTTCCTGCTATAGACCGATTAGCATATTAAGCCTATTAGATAAAGTGTTCGAGAAAATTATAGGTAAGATGTCGCTTACTTCAATAATATTATCAACCTTCAACCATTTGGCTTCCGGAAGGAACACTCTACCGTTCATCAATTTAAAAGAAGTTGTAAGAGTACTGGAGTTGTTTTCCTTGATATAGAAAAGACATTTGATTCCAATTGGCATGATGGCCTTGTCTTTAAACTTAATACCTTTAACTATCCAAAAAGATAATAAAAATCGTTTTATATCAACGCTCATTCGTTGTTTCTGTAGACAGAATGCTATCTAGTGTTAGACACATTCCCGCTAGCCTGCCTCAAGGGTCGATTTTATCCCCCACACTTTATTCAATTTACACTTCTGATATCGCTGTTCGCAAAAATCAAGAAGTTGCGTTGTATGCAGATGTTAGTGATTTTATATGCTGCGGTAAGGTACGTATCTAAAGCAATAATTAAGAAGATAGTCTGATTAAGAGGATAGTCTGAAATTTAGCAATAAATATTTTGACAAATGGAAAATTAAAATTAATGTCAACAAAACCCAAGCTATTATATTCCCATATAATAGGTCGAGGAAAAGGATTCCAACGAATCATTTATTTTCTAAAAGAACTAAAATTGCACAACAAAATAGTATCAAATATTTAGGAATTATATTAGACATTCAAGGAACACTTAAAATATGTATGCGAAAAGGCGAGTAAATGCGGCCGTGCTCTTTACCCTTTACTTAGCAGAAGATCTCAGCTTAATTTAAAAAACAAAATCCTTTTTTACAAAATGTGCATTCGTCCGATTATGACATATGGATGCCAAGTCTAGTTTAATAAAGCTCCTACAACTTACAAAAGGAAATTACAGATAATCCAGAACAAAAATCTGAAAATAATTCACAACCTTCACCCCAGATATTCTACTAACTTATTAAATAGTAATTTTAACCACACTATGTTTAATTCATTCGCAAGGAGATTGACTCTGTCATTTATTGCGAAAAGCAGAACGTCTAAGAAATTTACTGAACAATCACCAATGAACTCTTTTTTTTTTTTATAAAAGGTAATATTGATGATTGTTGTTAAAATTTTTTATGACATTGAATAATCACAAGGTTTTTTGGTGGTCAACTTTTCCTTATTTCTGTGATATAAGTAGTTTTGTATTTAATTTTGAAGATGTTTGTTGCTGTAATACTTTTAAGTAAAATCTCATTACATTGTTAATAAATATTAAAGCTACTTAATATTAATCCAAATTTTGATATTTTAATCAGGCTTAAGTTCTTAATTTTAAGATACGTACTTAATCACCCCTATCGTGAAAAACAAGTGCAATTTTTGTTCCCATGAAATTTTTATTCCCCTCGAAGGGAAAAATGCTATCGTGAAACTCTCGCGAACAATTTTTCGCGCTATCAGTTCTCAGTGGATGTAAAAAAGAAGAAATATTAAAAAACATTAAAAAAATATTTTTTTTTGTTCAAAAATATACACGTATATTTTAAAAAAAAAGTTAAAGAAACAAAATAAAATGTATTGTATTGGAGTGATAGTTTGATTGCAACATAAGCTTATTGCGCTTTTATGTAGTAAAAAAAAATTTTTAAATGCTGCCACCACGTCTTTGAAAAGCTTCATAACTACTCAGGCAATCGACCTGATTTTTGCATTTTGTTGAACAATATACATATAAGTTTGTCCCTCTTTTAACGGAAATCGACCTAAAAATTAATTTTTTAAACTTAAATATTCGAATTATGAGAAGAATTACTTACATAAATGTTTTGTTCCCCAGCAAAAATAAAGTGAGAAATTCAAACGGAAAAGTAAACAAATTACGAGGGAAAAAATTGTTCACGATAAGGGGAATTTTTTCCCGCGAACATTTTTTTCATGGCAGAATTTTAGAAATTTTTTTACTACATAAAAGCGCAATAAGCTAATGTTGTAATCAAACTATCACTCCAATACAATATATTTTAATTTGTTTTTTTTTTTTAACTTTTCTTTAAAATATACGTGTATATTTTTGAACAAAAAATTTTTTTTTAATCACCCCTATCGTGAATAATTTTTCCCTCGTAATTTGTTCCCTTTTCACGTATTTGCGATCATGAAAAACTCCCATGAAAAAAAATTAATTCATAGGAGAATAATAACGTGAAAAAAATGTTCGCGGGAAAAAATTCCCCTTATCGTGAACAATTTTTTCCCTCGTAGTTTGTTCACTTTTCCCTTTGAATTGCTCACTTTATTTTTGCTGGGGAACAAAACATTTATGTAAGTAATTCTTCTCTTAATTCGAATATTGAAGTTACAAAATTAATTTTAAAGTCAATTTCCTTTAAAAGAGGCACAAACTTATATGTATATTGTTCAACAAAATGCAGAAAACAGGTCGGTTTCCTGAGGAGTTATGAAGCTTTTCAAAGACGTGGTGGCAGAATTTTAGAAATGTTTTTACTACATAAAAGCGGAATAAGCTAATGTTCCAATCAAACTATCACTCCAATACAATATATTTTATTTTGTTTTTTTTTAGCTTTTCTTTAAAATATACGTATATATTTTTCAACAAAAATTTTTTTTTTAATATTTCTTCTTTTTTACATTCACTGAGAACTGATAGCGCGAAAAATTGTTCACGGGAGTTTCACGATAGCATTTTTCCCTTCGAGGGGAATAAAAATTTCATGGGAACAAAAATTCCACTTGTTTTTCACGATAGGGGTGAATGTTTTTTAATATTTCTTCTCTTTTACATTCACTGAGAACTGATAGCGCGAAAAATTGTTCACGGGAGTTTCACGATAGCATTTTTCCATTCGAGGGGAATAACAATTTCATGGGAACAAAAATTCCACTTGTTTTTAAAGATAGGGGTGATTATTCTCCTATGAATTAATTTTATCCATGGAAAGGGAACAAATTCCGAGGGAAAAATTACTCACGATAGGGGTGAATAAAAAAAAAATGTTTCTGAGGCACTGCAGGATTATTATGGCTTTTTTATGTATCGGCTTGTAAGCTGATTTTTTCTTATTTATCGCATAGAAAGCAATATGTATTTAGTGGTGGTCGTGCTTAAGGTTTGCTGCCGGTTTATGGTGGTGTCCTACAGGATTCTGTGATTGGTCCTCTTCTGGTTATCATGTATGTTAATCATCTTTTTGGTAACAGCTAATAGAATGTGTATTCCATTTGTATTTCCTTATGATGTGCAGCTGTTGTTCAAGGGTACTGTGGAGTTTTCCGATGATCTGCAGAATATGATTATCTATAGTGTTGGGTTATTGCTTGATAGAACGACCTGTCTATTATTGCGAAAAAGAATAAGGCAATGCTGTTGGATAAATGTGATAGGATTTATTTTTCTATTACATTGGATGGCCTCTTTCGGGAATCAAACCCGCAACCCCGCACTGATAGACTAGCTCACTACCAACTAGCCTACCGAGTTTGTTGAGAAAATGGAATGCCTTGGAGTTATTATTGATAATAATTTAGTTTTGAAAGCCACGTTAACACTATAGTATTTATGGTTAAATTTTCTTTGCGTAAATTGTATAGTTTGGATTAAATGTTGCTTTTTTTGTTACTCACTGTTTTATTGTTGGTATTTTGTTTAAGCTTTACTATCGTTGCAAATAAGACTTTTTGAGTGTATGTAATTCTCATTCCCTCTGTAGTCTTGTTTGCTGATAGCTTTGGCTTTTCTAAAATTGTTTAGGAGAACGTTTCCTGATGATCTGGTCTAAGCAACCAGTGAAATGCACAAAGGAACAGCTTATCCTCCAACAATAAATTTCAGTATTTTTTATCATTATAAAAATGGGGAATTAAGCACAACAAAGAAAATCTTTTAAAACCAAAATCCAATCGTATACAATTTTGAATCAGAAAAAATTTTAGATTTTTGTTGAAAATGTACAAAATAAAAAACCCCAACAAAACCGAAAGAAAACGTTAAAGCCAAAAGTTGAAGGAAATCTAGATATTTTAAAGAGGTGTGCGTGGCGTGATTTATTTACGTTTGATTCACGCGTGGCATAAATTTGCCGAACGTAGCACTCTTTCTTGTTTATGAATTTTAGAATTTTGAATTAAAAATATTTATAGAAATCAAATAAAATTAATTTATGCTTTTTGTTTCATTAAAACAGAACCTTCTTTAATAAAATATATAGTGAGCTGGTGTAATAACAAAAATTTTGTTACTAAGAGCGCGTTATCGAAGAGTTCTAAAAAACCATGTTCGTAAGCGTACGTGATTACATTTCTATTCCTTGTGAGTTTTCCGCGCAAGTGGTTTTTGACCCACATACCGGACAGCTCCCAACGGATGCAAATACGTACGCTTACGCACGTGGGTTTTTGAAATTCCAAGAAATCAAAATTTAAAAAAAAAGAAAATAATTGTTGAAAAGGCAAAAAAAAAAAATTAAAAAATTATGAAAAAAACAAACATAGATAAAATAATCTATGGAATACAGTTGAAAAATTATAGAAAAAAGCCAAAGTCTAAACAAATTAAAAGTAAGAACAAAGAACTGAAATAAAAAAAAAAAAGATTAAAAAAATTATCAAGTGTAAAACCGCCAACACAGGGAAATAACAGCAAATTCAGAATATTAAAATAAACGAGAAGTGCGGAGGACTTATATTACGAGTACATGTTATCGTAACAAATAAAAAAGCTGACAAAAACATATTTCAAATTACAATAACTGCCTGTTCAACAATTTTGAAATTTGAAATGAGAAACACACAGTATTTAAAATATTTTCCATATAAAATGCTATACGAAAAGTTACGTTCGAAATTATTGAACAGGCAGTAAGTAAAAGTGTAAGTAATAAAATAAAAAATATACAAAATCGGACCATATTCGAAATGGCAGTAACATTTTCATTTGGTGTTCACAATAAAGCAACCATTTTTTTTTACAGGCACACACGTTTTCTTAATAAGTTTGCAAATTTTGCGCAAAACATTATTACGTATTTTTTTATTTTTTTAAATATATTAGGTGTGCTCATTAATTTTACTAACAGAAACTTTACTAGCACCAACGAGACAGTAAATTTAAAATTTATAAAACTTTTCTTCTAATAACTCGAAAAAATAAACAAGTAAATGAATGCTTTACCAGAAAAACTAGCAAGTTAGGCATATCGACACTATTCAGCTGTAAGACACGAGATTATTTCTTCAATTGTTTTGAACTTTTTGTGCAAGAATATTGTTTTTAAATTTTAGAAAAATAAATATTTTACGTTATTGAAAAACTTTATTTTAAAAATAATTTTTGTTTTGTAAACAAAAATATGCATCAGGTGGCTAGTAAACATTTTACTACATAGCAGAGATTTTCCAAAAATTTTTTGCCTCCCAAATTTTTATGCTCCTTTTCACTCTTTCGTTGCAAGTTTTTTGAGTCCGTGAACAATTACTATCTGTTCCACATGCATAACGAAACAGTCCGAACTTGCACAAAGTTACCCAAAAGCGTTCCACACAGTTTTACAGCTAAATCTGGCATTAGACATGGCCAAAAAGTGCTAAAAATGATTTTAAGATATGCTAAAAATAATGCTAACATTTTTTAAAGATTTTTGTTAAAAATGTATTACCAGTATGAAATTGTATTCGAAACTTAATACATTGAAGTGACTAATTTGTAAACGAAATTGAAATAAATGGCTATATTTAAGCAGATGGTTAGATTTTGGTAAAGCATGTGATAGATATAAATATGTAGCACATGCAGTTAAGATTAAATGTTAAATTTTGGGTACTGCAAACCTTTTATATATGCAACGATTAACGATTTATTTCCATGATATACAACATTTTTAGATCATTTCGATCATTTAAGTTTAAGAAAAGTTGAAGCTTTAAAATACAACATTTACACATTTACACTATTGAATTTTTATCAAAATACAAAGTGATATTTCCTTTTACTTTTGTATCGCAATATCAAATGGCAAATACTATTTACAATCAATATGATAAGGGCATTTCTAATATGAATTCCCTGAATATTCTATTTTTTTTTCTAACAAGACAGGTAAGATGTTTCTTAACATAAGAATAATCCATTTTCATACGAAATTTAATTTTGGGTAAAACTATTTTTAGCCAAAATTTAATATAATTTATAAATTTGTTTTATTCAACATTTTTTATGTTTCGAATTTATTCTAATTAAATTTCAGTTATGTATTTTATATTTGTTAAAATAGTTGAGTTAAATACATTCAATTTATAAAGTATCACTCTACATTGTGACACAAAGAATGCTGACGAAAGCCGTAGCGGGCCAGGAAATGCATTACATTCTGCTGGTGTCTAATAATTGTAAATTAAACTTCATTGCTATCCAAAAGATAGCTAAGGTAAAATGTAACAAGAAGATAAAAGATAATAGTCTGGTAGTGTATAAAGTCATTCCTAAAAAATTCAAGGAATATAACTATTACAAAAAAGCTTTATAAAATACATAACTGAAATTTAGCTCATAGAATAAATTCGAAACATAAAAAATGTTGAATATATTAAAGTAGCTTATGAAAAGAAATAATTCCCAGATTTAATTTGTTTTAGTAAAATCATTAAATTATTCGTCCAAATTTTTAAAATAAATAATGCTAAAAAAAAGCTAAAATTTTTTTTCAAAAATGCTAAATAAAATGCCAAGTGCTAAATGAAAATTTTGCATCTAAATAAAAATTTTTAATGCTAAATTTACCTGCAAAAATGCCAAAATGGCCACACTGGTTCCACATAACAATTTCCGTGCAATTAAGAGAGTTTTTAAGAGAGTAATTTTTTTCACCATTTCCTGTACAAATTTGCTCGAACTTTTTCTTTGGGTAAGTTCGGACAAGAATAAACAATCAGCTGTTTTTGTTTACATATGAAACTGATAAATTAATCAGACTTACAAGCAAAAGAAAAAGTTTAGTTTTTATTAAAAAAAAAATATATATTAAAAAGCATATATATATTAAATATTTTATATTAAAGGTTTTAATGAAAAAATTAAAGTGGTTAATACATTATTGCATACATATTTTTCTCTTAATCTGTAATATAAAAAATAACAAAATATAAAAAAAGACAATGATGCAAATGTTTTGGTTTTGTAATGTTGTGACTTAAGCGTCTAAAATCATTTAAATAGATCTAAATTTGAAAAGTAAGCATCATTAGTATTAGAAGAAGGCAAAAATGGTTTTTTGCGTTCCAGCAATTTTGGGAAGTTTTGGCAAATATAAAGAGTAATTTTAATTTTACTCTCATTAGTCCGAACTTGCCCGAGATCTACTAGTAACAAATGAAGCACAGCCGCGAATAACGTTGTAAGCAGAATTGCCGTTTTGGTTATTTCTAACCAAAATTGGTCATTTCTTTTCTCAATGTGGAGATGTAAATATTTTTATCATTTTGGTTACTTTTTTTTCTAAAATAATAATACGTATGAATATGTTTTTCTTGATACACTTGCAATTTATTTTTTTTTTTTTTAAACCATTTATTCAAAATTATATTATACATATTCACAATAATTTATTAATTTAAAGTTAAGAGATTAATCTGTACAATTTTTCACCTTAAATATTTAAATACCAAGTAATAAAATATAAGTATACAAACATATAAGCTTTTTAGAAGGGAAAAGTTAACAAAACCCATTGAAATATGAAAAAAAATCGTTTAAAAAGTAAAAAAAAATAATAAGTTCAACTTATAAACATAAATAGTTGATGTGGGAATAGCTAGAGTATCGGCAGCGATTTGCGAAATTTTCATATAAAATTAGAAGTTTATCACTTACTAATTTTATTTTGGACATAGAGTGTAGTGTTGATGTCGAAAAATGATTTGGTAAATTGTATATCATTTTGAGAAGTTTGTTTTGACAAACTTGTAGTTTCTTTAAATGACACTTAGAGGCAGTATACCACACATGAGCCGCTTAGAACAAAATGGCATGAAAAACTGCTTTTATTAATAGAAGCTTGTTATCGATGCTCAATTCTGAATGTCTATTAATTAACGGGTACATAACTTTTGTTGTAAAGTTTATTTTATGTATTATATAGCTTATATGATCGTTAAAAAGCAATTTTGTATCTAGTACAACACCCAAATATTTAACTTTTGTTTCCCAGGGAACCCTAGTATTTCCAACTGTAATATTCTTGCAATTTATGTTTTTTAAATTTGTAACGTTTTTATTTACATGGGGGGTTACCGTGTATTTCGATTCGAAGGAAATTATTTACGACTTCGAATAATGTGTATTTTACACTATGATTTTCTCATTATTTGTTTAAAATTAACGAAAGTATTTTATACTTAATCGAAAACAAAAAATCTCTTTCAAAACAGCTACCAGATATTTTTTTTAAGATTTTTGTTAAGAAAAAAATTGCCAAATGTGATTTTTATATTAGAAACGATCATGTTCTGAAATTTAAATCAAACGAAGTTTTAATCGATGGAGATTTTTAATTCATTTTTGCTAAATAAGCGTAGCATATCCTGGTTTAAGTAGAAGTCGGGCTGATGAACGAGCTCATTGGAATCATCTGGTTGCGGCCCTATGCTCCCCAGATGAGTAAATGGAACAAATACGCGGAAAATAATATTTTTATATATGGAAATACACATGCATAGGAATTTTAAAAATTTGTTAAAAACAAATTTATATATAATCTATAATTGCAAACGTTAGGGAATTTACTGTAAGAAAATGGCGTGAATTTAAGAAATATTAAATTTTACTTATTATAACCTGTCGATATGTATATACATATATTTACCCCCATATTCATAAATAATATTTTAGGTTTATAGCAGGTTTATGAAACGAATTTTCTATGAAAATTTGTTTAATAAACCGTTTATTAATCAAAAATATTTTTTATGAACATGGGGGTTAATGTATTTTAGATAATGATTTGGCAATATTTTTAATTTATAAAAAAAACCTTTGTCATTCATATACTTTCTCTACATTGAATGTTCGTTTTGAAATACGAATTTGCTTGTATTCGTTATAATATTATACAATGATTTATCATAAATAAAAATTGGAAATTTAGCACATCATAGAGAAAGGCCGATTTCATAAACGCAGTATTGCAAAGCATCACGTAAAAAAATGCGTTACACTGCGGCCTTTTACATATACTGTTTGTCAAAATTTACATTAATTGAAAGAAGACGTAGGCTGCACGCAATTTTTAATCAATTTACTTTCCAGATGTCATCAAGAAAAGAATTTATACTGACAAACGAAAAATTTGCTCACTAAACTTCTAATCAGCTGTTAAATTGAACGTAAAATTGCCAAACAAATGGATAGTTAAAATTGAGAGCAATCTCGTGATCAATTTAAAAAGTGTGAGTGTGTTAGTGAAAAAAATGAGAGTGAGAGCAAATTGAAAGGAATTGAAAGACAAAAATTGATCGTGTGGCCTCCAAGTTAACAAGGCATCACAAATAAAAACCATGCACAAATTTCGCAACTGTTGTGCAGTGAATACGGGTATTATGCAATAATGAACTCAAGGCATTGTCTACAGAAAAGTTATGCATTCTATGAAGCTATTCCTTTTAGTGTTGCATTGGGATACTGCGTTTATGAAGTCAGCCAAATCTTATTAATAATAAATTTTGTGTTCCCGCAAATAATTTTTGATAATATATTTGCATGTGCCCGGCACACTCCACTGCACTTCGCAATCGGCTTTTAAAACGTTATTCCACGTTGCAAAACCAGTTCGTTGGTTATTTTGTTATTAACTTAAAACGTGCTTCCACTGGCTGACTCTTTGTATCGCATTTTGACGGCGTTAAGTGCATAATTTTGGGTAGTTTGACGTTTAAACAATGTAAGAGAGTAATGTTAACGATAATCTGCAAAAAAAAATTCCAAAATGTGGCTTTTAAAACGTTATTCGCGGCTTTGCTTCAAAGTTTGAAACTTAGCAATAATTTTCGGTAAATGAACACACCTATTGTTGAAATGTATTTTAACTTTATTTCTTCAATTACATAACCGAGCCTTTATGGCCTTTTTTGGTTAATTAAAAATATTACAAATTCAATTAAGAAGTTGGAAAACTTTTTACTCGAATGTGAAAGCCTAGGAATAAAATTTATCTCATTCCCACATTTAATAAAACAAATCAAAATGTTTTTTTTTATATATTTTCAGACAAGAAAAAGCTGCCCGTGAACGTCTATTTGTTAAACGCCATCGCTCCCAAGTTAAGGCGGATCGTCAAGGACCATCGGAAAATGATTTTTAATAACAATTTGTCGTCCTTAGTCATATTAAAAATAAAATGCAAAACCTGCTTATCTTCTGTTAAATAAATCTAATTAAATTTTACAAATCTATTTTCTTTTATAATTTATTGAATAAAGGGCTGAAAACCTTATCAAACATTTACATAATACACAAACAATGAGAACGTAATCTTTGAAATCTGCATATAAAACTAAACAGTCTACAATTTTTTGCAAAGAAACTAAACTGCAAAAAATTCTTTACGATTTACCTGACAACGTATAACAATTTTAATTATACAATTAAGAGAAACTTAAAATAATACAAAGAAAATAAAAATTTAAATTACAAACTCAAAAAACCTAAACATTTAAAGGATCCTCTTCGGCTGGTGTTACAATAAACTTTCTCCGTTTCCGCTCATCAACCATTCCGGTGGGTGTATTGGTGGCAGAAGTGTCTTTAGAATCCCTAGTTATAGTGGCATCTGCATTAACTATATTTATGGTGGGACAAGTAACTTTGGTCGGCATGGTGGAACAACGGGGGATCTAAAGAAAAGTGTATATAATTACACAATAACAAAAACATATTTATGGATACGAAAAAAATTCTTACATTTTCGCTTAAAATTTTATAGTTAGTACCAAAATCCGTTAAACGTCCAGTAGGGCGTCGAGCCAAAAATCTATGTCTTTAAATAGAATTCAAGATCTTGTATTTTTTTAATTTCTCGAAAATTTTACCTTTTTTCCTTCATTGAATTTTGTTGCGTTATTGTGGAATATAATCTCTCTATACGATGCACTGTAGTATAATTCTCCTTCATCGGCTCATAGGTCTGTTCAAACGGATGACGTCCACCAACCGGGGACCAAGTATGCTGATAAACCGCCTCATCCAGGTGCATGTTACGCAAGAAATCTCGGCTTATACCCAAAGCTTTTTGATCCTCTTTAGGTAGATTTGCAAATTCATCAATAATAGCCGTATCCGTATCGAAACCATTGCGATTAAGATCTCTGGCAATTTTTATATCATGTTTCCAAAACTCACGATTACTTCCTGATATAACCGGAGCGATTTCTTTTACCTTCAAAACCAATATACCCATAACATAAATGCAAATAATATTGGAAATTGTTAAACACATGCTTATAGAACCCAAAATAGCCAGTTCTTTAGCTTGATTGTTCGAATAGAGAGTATTTTTCACTACGCTATTGTAGCGGGATTCATCTTTTTCGAAAAATTTATATATTAAAGCCAAAGCCCAAAGGAGACCCTAAGAAAGAATTATAAGACATAAGCAGTTCTTCATTAAATCTTCATAAACAATTACCGAGTTAACGGCAGGCGGCAGTAAAGAAGCCGATATAGCCACACCCACTAAAGATCCAATATTACCACCCAATATTCCAATAGCAGCTGCTGCCCCCGAAGGTATAGCAGTAAATACACCCACTATTAGGGAGTGTAATTCACAGCGTGCTATCATTTCATCAGTAAGACCTTCTCCAATACTATAGCGATCGTCGGTAGTGCAAACCACCATACCGAAAAGAAACCCCACAATTACAGCCATTAGAATGCCAAATATTTCATTTTTTAAGCCCAGGCTACGCAAAGAATGATCTTTAATGACTGTGCCGAATATAGCAGCTATAATTGGCCCCATTAGGGGCGAAATCAACATACTAGAAGCTAAAAAGATTGTGCTATCTTCTACCAAACCAAAAGAAGCTAAAATTCTAAAAAAGAATAACAATTTCAGATGTATTACAAAGAACAAATCTAACTTCATTTGAGTTGTGTTTTTATTATCATTCGTCTTTGAAACTTGCTTAAGTTTTCTCAATAATTAATAGGTGCGTTCGAGAACTTTTACAGTAAAATGCAGTAAATGAGTAATTACTTAGTAAACTGAAAAATTACTGTCAAAAAAACTGCTTTCCCAAAAAGTAAGCGAACGGAAAATTCGTATAATATTGGGAACAGCTTATAACAAATAAATGTAGTAACAAAATTTTTAAATTTTTGACTACTTAACTCGTTTTCTTATCGGTACTCGATAGATATTTTATGCAACCTTTTATATATAGTTTTTGATTTTGCTAATTTGTGTCTGGGTTAATTTATTCAAAAGAACATGAATAATGTTTTTGCTATTGATTACTTATTTATATTCAAATACAAGAGCAGTTCTAATTTCGCTGCTAGCTACTCAACTTCAGTTCAGTCGTCATCCGTAATCGACTCATACATTTTACGGCAAAAACTTCTGCAGTAAAAATTTGTAAATAATCAGTCAATAATTGCTACTTTACGCTCTCAATTTGTGTTCTCATTTACTGTATTTTGTGTATGCGAACGCAATTTAGTAAAATGCAGTAAAGTTCAGTAAAAAATAGTAAAAACTTTTGGGTTCTCGAACGCACTTATGTAATTACGATGTTCCGAACATATGTTTAGCACATTTATACATTCCTAAGTTATCAACATGTGAATGTAACAGAAAAAAAAAAAACTTACGCTGCTGATACTACCAATACCACGAAATCAAAAGTTATGGCGGCATCCTGCCTTACATCCCGTATAATATTTGCCACGTTTAAACGACTACGTACAGAATTCATAAAACGTTCCCAGGCACTTTGTTTTTGAGCTAAATTATTTCTAAAAAGTACAATAGATGTTTATTAAATCATAACCCCAATATTCATAAAAAATATTTTAGGTTTGTTGCAGGTTTTCTATGAAAATTTGTTTAATAAACCTTTTATTAATCAGAAATATTTTTTTTTGAATATGGGGGTAAATATTTTGCTGAATTAAAACTTACTCTGTACTAAAATCAGCTTGCATATCGCTATCAACTTTTTGTGAATACGTTTTTGAGGTTAAACAATTCATAACTGATACAGTAGAACCTTCCCGATCTCCTATACCCCATTCGTTTAAATTATCCAAGATTTTTTCATAGGTTTCATTAAATTCGACAGTGAAAAAGATCTAAAATTTTTACAAGAGCTTTTAATTTGTCAAGAACATTGTTAGCTCTGCTTTCTTTTGCAATTATTCGAATTCTATAGAAAATTCTGGGGACTAGTAACCGCATTCGATATCGAGTAAACTAACGCATCGAGTAAACTATCGTATTTTTCTGCATACGACAGACACTGACTTATCGAATGAAAGCTCAAGAGATGTAATGTCTTTGGTTACTCGATATGGAATGCTTTCATCTCAAATTACGATACATTTCATGCGATATTGAGTGTCATGATACCAAAATAAAATTTTTTGATCAATTTTGCTCAATATCGTATGCGGTGATTAGATCCCTGTGCCCATGTTCTGTAACTCCCGTGGCGTGAAACTTTTCGATTAAAATGTGAGAAATGAAACAGAAATGCCATAAATTGAACATTGTTGGCGAGTAATAACTATCACGTAAGGAAATTTCTCGCCAATATACTGAAAAAGTGTGTATATAAAATTTTTGTGAGAAAGTTCCCGCTTTGATCTGTCAAATAAACTCACTCGTAAAAACGGGATGAGAAAAATTTCGAAGACTAAAAAATAAATTAAAAATGCAAAATGCAATGAATATTAACACGGAAGAGATAAGTATTATGTTCTTAGCAGATTTTTTCATTGTTTAATTATTTTGCTTATCACATTTTTTAAAAATATACGAATGTTTTGAAGGCAATTTGTTCATCAACAAACATTAAAGTCGCACTTTACATTTTTTGGTATAGCCGATGGTTGTTTTTTCGTCGCCGTCGTTAAAACTTTTTCAATTCTAGTCAAATTTGGTCGCCGTCAACGACATGTTTGACTGGCGTTCTCAACATCTGCAATTTCTAATCGGCTTCGAGTGGAATATTATGACAATTATAACGTAACGACGTAATCTCTTTTGATAGTTTTCGACACGAGTTACAGACACACTCTTTTCTCAATTTTCGAGAAACGATGGAATATTTTGTTTCACATGTTTTCGATGCGAGAAGTTTTCACCAAAGTTACAGAACATGGGTACTGGACTCTTTTGCAAGAGCTTAAAATTATCTATTAAACATTTTAGGCTCTTTGCAAGAGCTTCATATTATCTGTAGAAAATTCTAAGCGTTGTATACTAAGGGTAATCACGATGGTATTGTTCATATTTGCAATTTGTAAATTTGCAGTGCGTATATTGATTGATCTTGAGCATACCACTTTTATTTTTTATGCAAATGTGCTATTTTTCTAAAAATGTATTCTGGCAACACAAAAAACTTGTGGCAGCACTAGCATAAGTTGTCAAAAATCTTCATATGTTTACAATTACACAAGGCGAATTCAACTACAGGTGGTGTCGATACTACAACAATCCAAAAACAACAGAAACAACACATGGTTTTTTGCATTGCATTGTTAGTGCTTACTGTCCAAAATGTCAACCATTCCTAACAAAACACTAACAAATCAAAACAAAGTAGCTCGAACTGTCAAAATCAGATGGCGTTTCGACACCACCTGTAGTTGAATTCGCCTTGCAATTACACAAGCATTTTAGCTTTTGTTCTATTTTTGCGCTATAATGATTAAAAGCAATTTTAAGCAAAATTTTCTATTTTACAAATAAAAAAAATTATAGTGGTCCGCATGTCAAAAGATGTTGTTTGCAATTATTTGCAACTAATTAAATATGCACTACTATTTTTGCTCAAGGTTTATTAATGCAAACGAAGAAAAACTAACAAATTGCAAATACGTACATTATGTTGTACACACATTTGCATAATTTGCAAACTTTTCACTACCCATCGTGATTACCCTTACTATGTTCTAAGCTCTTTTGCATGGCTTAAAAATTTGGAAGGAAAATTCTTGGCTACTTTGCATAAGCTTCAAAACTGTTGTAGAAAATTTTATATTTTTCTCTTTTCCAAGTGTTTACCTGATACATCTTTCCTTCAGCGTCTTTTCCCCATGTAGCACCTTGTATATGAAATTTTTTTAAAATTTCCTTAAGTACAGTTTCCATACAAATATCTTGCGATAGTTCTAAATCAATGTATTGGTCTTTCTTTTTTAAATTTTTTCGTTTAGTTGAAGATAAAATCTCCTTAAGCCCTTCCCAAGATTTATGCGTTGCCGACAAGCCGTCCTTAAAATAAAATGAATTTTAATGTTAAAATCTTTAAAGTTATTTTTTATACCAACAGTTGTGTTAATGTCCTCATCTTTTAAACTGCTAGTGGCACCCATTTGTTGGGATTTTATAATATCTGAGAGCTCTTCCAAAATATTAGATTTCCGCCTAGATTTTCTACGTTTTGGAAAAGTGTCGTATTGTGTGTTAGCCAATACACCGTTCATTTCGCCACTTTCACTATCGGCAATCGAGGGAACATCAATGGTGGTTGTGCTAGTAGTCTCTGCATTGTCATTGATGACTTGACCTTCACTTATTTTGCTGTATTGTCCAGTTCTTGCTGTTGTTTTTAATGTATTATTTGGGGTCATTGTTGTTGCTGATGTTTTACTACTGTCAACTTTTAGCGGGAAATTAGCTGCCGTAATAGGCGTGGTGTCTACATATTTAGCTTTTAATAAATCAAATTTCTTGGCCAGGAATTCACGCTTAAGCCGTTCTTCCTCAGTTGCTGTGGGTATAGTTACAACAAATAGTACCGATGCCATGCCATCCATTACAATGGTTCCAATTGTAAACAAATTAAATAACAAATATTGAGATGAAAACAAACACAAAACTATTAAAAGTTTAACGTCACAGTAATTAGTTTTCTTTATATTTTCGTTTTAAATCAAATACAACAGCATACATATTTTCAATTAAATGCAACCGATAACACAGTGAGTTCACTCATTAATGACCATTGTACAATATGTCGATATGCTAGTTAGTCATATTCGTTTTTTTTTTTATTAATTATTTATTAATTTATTATTACACCAATATTTGGTTACTACTCATTATAATCGCTCACTCTCTTCATAATTATTATAACAGATAACGGTATTATCAGTGCTTGATAACAAAAACAAGATTTTTGAGTTAAAAATTGCACCAACAATAATACAAAAAATTCCCAGAGTTGTTGAAAGTAGTTTTTTTTCTATATAATAAAATCCACAATTTTCTTATCAATAATAAAATTTTAAAGAGTGTCTCGTTTAATTTGAAAACTGGAAACAAAACCCGGCATTAATAATATATCCTCACCTAAAATCCAAAAGGCCATAACTAACAAGAAATTCAAAATGGGGTTTTTGATTGATTCAAATCTAAATAACAAAAATACATACATATTTTCTTAAAATTTTACTTGGATTTGTTTAAAAATTACGATTTTATTAACAGTATTCAAAAGGCCGTAACTACATTGTCAATAAATGCTGAAACAAAGAAACTGTAACTAATCTCTTTGAAATAAAACAAAGGCGGCCTCCGTTTTATTTTAAAATTTATGTTCTTTTCTAAGTTTGAAATTTTTTATTTTGCAAAAATTAATATTATAGGCGGTAACTTTGAATACACACCTAGCCCATATGTAGTATGTACAAAAAAATTTATGGGTCTACCTATAGTTAAGAACCTACTGGATCGATTGCGGATGGCAACTGTACTGAAGTTATTTAAACACCAGCGGTGTTGCCTTGTTTCGCTGATGGCAGCACAACTTCAGTTCAATTCGTTTTGCCACAACGTACACCACAAATATTTGAAGAAGTCGAACCCGTACAGTTACACGCCGAAAGAATAAAAATTTAAAAAAAGAAATGGAAACATCTTTAGGAACTAATTTTTTTTTACTTCCGGCTGATTGCCACATTTTCTACGACAATATACCCTACTCCAAATAAATTAATATTTTTCCATAATGTTTGTTGTTTGTTTTCTATAATAGATACATACATATTAGGGATGCCAATCGGGACTAATTTTTGAAAAGCCCGGGATTTTCGGGATTCCGGAATTTTTGGGATCCCGGTATTTTCCTGGATTTTTCGGGATCAATGTGTTTCTTTAAGATGCTACTTTTTTTTTTTTAATAAACAACACTTTTTGAATATTCAAAAGGTATTATATACGTAACATAAATTTTTAAACATGAAAACAACAAAACAATTTATTTTAAACATATGTTTATAACACTGGCGCCTCACCCATGATCAAACTGTTTTTCTAGATCAATTCATTTCGGTTTTCTGATAGCAATTCAATTTTTAATGTGAATTAAGTTGTGACGACATTAATACACTGCAAAGTGTAGTCCCACATCGATCTCGATAGCTGAGTTTAAAACTGTTAAACTATGTCGACTGCAGTGCAGTACACCTCCAGGGTGAGGGCGAGACTCATAATCAATAATTTAAGTACGTTTGAAATTTATTTTAAAACAAAATGTTTATACAAATGTTTCTTAAAACAGATTTCAAGTTTAAATAATTTATTTATGAATACGTCAGATGGTGTTTATTTATAAAAAAATTATTTTATTTGGCGTATGTTTTTTAAGCAAATTTTTTGTAATTATTGTACCGGAAGGAATATGAGCTATTTCATCAATATTATGACTTAATTGTTATAATTATATCAACTTTAATTCTTTAGTTTCTGAATAAAACTTTAATTGGATCGTGAATAATTTTTATTTTTTGCTTGATATATAACAATTATTTCTTGATTTCTATATTTTGCATAAAAATAATTATTTTTATTTTGGTATTATGTCTTAAGCCAATGCTGAACTTGCTAAACGTAATTGTAAAAAAAGGCTTGAGATGTGAATCTTCAAATATCGTTTCTACTAAAAATAATGGTTTTTATTAAGCAAAATACAAAAATCCAGAAATAGTCGTCATATATCAAGCAAAAATTACAAATTTTAAATACTCGCTGTGTGCCAAAAAGAAAAATTAAACTCAAAAATAAGAATTATTTGCAATAAAAAATATAACTCATATATAATTTTTAATAATTTTTTTGTATATAGTATAAAAATTCAATAAAAACGAACAGTTTTGTACATAAAAGTTGATATGTTAAAAATCCCGGGACTTATATATATCAATCCCAAAAAATCCCGTGATTTCGGGATTCGGGATTTCCCGTTTGGCATCCCTAATACATATATATAATAAATGTTTGTCTTGTAATTTTTATTTTAATATTTGGTGGTGACGAGTTCTTTATATATAGCGATTTCAAAACAATTGGAAAAGGAAGTAAGAAACAAAGTTTGACTAAATTAATTCATATGTATCTTATTACCAGGGCTTGGATTTTCATGCAAATGCATATATGCAGTCGGTAATCCAAAATCAATTTCGACCAGTTATATTTCCATACCAAAGGATTTGCAAGAAAATGACATCGATTTGTTTTTGCATATTACTGCATATTTTGTTATAAATGCATATAATTGCATATTTTGCTTTTAAGTGCATATATTTTGCATTTTTATTTTTGTTATGTATATTTAATATTTTTAAAAGAAATTTACTTCAAATAAGTAATATTTAATATTTTATATATAGAAATATCTGACAAAATTAAACATAACTCGAATATGTATTGCAAAAAAAAAAAAAAAAAAATATAGGATTTCATGAAATAAAAAAAAATTCTAAGATTAATTAGTATTGTGGTTATTTTATTGAACTGTTAATGGTTTATATCCAAATTTTGATATTTTAATTAGGCTAAAGTTCATTGAATTTACTAATTATTGTTAACAGCTAAGGCACGAGCTATGTCTACATTTGTCCTTCAAGTTGTGCTGAAAAAGGTCAACAAGGAAAAAAACATGAATAACAAAAAATGTTCTTTGGATTTCAAGTAGAATTCTTGACAAAAAGTACGAAAAACAGAAGTTAGGAAGAACATGTAAATCAACTAAATAGAAAATCATTCATTCAAAGCAAATTTCGATCTACCAAGGTAAAATACCATTTGGTTTAAAGATTGATGTTTGACTATTGACGTCATCCGTCTCTTCAATGGCGGTGTGAGTAAAATGGCAACCCCCTCCGAAGAGATTGTGTGGTTACAATCGAAACTAGCCAGGGCAACCTGTCCGTGAAAACCTGGGTTCAATTCTCAGCTCAGTCAAGAATGAAAAATTATCAATAAATTTTAATTAATTTCATGTTGTAAAGTTCCTTTCTTCATAAAAATAATTTAATGAAAATTAAATTTAATGAACTTAAGCCTGATTAAAGTATCGAAATTTGGATTAAAAAAATTGTAAGATTATTTGATTTTTATAATGAAAATAAAATTGAAAATTAATAGTTTCCTATGAAACTGCCATCATTCAAATATGGTCCCTTAACTTCCTTTGACGTTGAGCGTACATTTTCAATGTATAAAAACTTTTTGCGTCCGAATAGACAGAGTTACATATGTTTTTGAAACTTTGAAGAAACTTTTACTTGTACTTATACTAATATAAATTTAAATTAAATCTAATTACATATTTTAAAAAGAATAAATAAGTGATTGAAGTTTGTTTTTGGTTTATTTTATCTTACTTTTATGTATATATTTTAATATGCATAATATTAAACGTTAATATTAACGTTGTTACCTGAATTATTCTTTTTGTTATTAATAAATATAATTTAAACAAATAACTTGATATGTTTTTCATATATTTTTTAGTGCATATTTTTCTTATTTTAAATGCATATTTTCCATTTTATAGCGCTTTTAACATGCGCATATTTTTTATTTTTTAGTGCATGAAAATTCAAGCCCTGCTTATTACGTTTATTAAAGAAAACCTGGTCCCAAAGGCCGAAACTAACATAAGAAAATACTACTATTGTTTCTACAGTTTTTTTTTATCGAATCACATCCGCATTGGTATCCTTGGTTCTAAAATTTAGTTTAAAAAAAATAAATAGTTTTAAATTTATAATAAATTTTAAATTGATTCTCCTTTTAAAAATAAAAACTGCACTTACGGTTTTTTGGCTTTTAGGTGACGATATATTCAATTCTACCAATCAGATACTTTCCTCTGGAACTTTCTATATAGAACTTGAGATCTCGAAAAGAAAGCTCCATTTTATAGAGGACTTTTTTCAAGAGAAGCCAAAACAATCACAGACTTTTCTATAGGTAAAAACGTATTTCTAGATTATCTTGTCTGACGATCACATTTAAGTTTTCAGATACAATTTGCAGCCTTTACACAAAAACCTACGATATATAAATACCTATATCGACAAAAACTATCGATTACATTGTTAGCGAGCACAAAACCGAATAAATTTAATATACAGCTACGCTATTTTAGGAACTCAATTTAATTCAAAAGTTTCTTTAATATACTTCATCTTATATCATTTATATGAATAAAATTATCCCAATTTAATTCAGACGTACATAAAACAAGATTGCTATATTCTGCTATGCCGAATTTTATACACCCTTCACCATGGTGTGATAAGAACAGAAAATTGTATAAATAAATAAATTTGTATATGTATCAGTTTAACCCGGCGCGCTTTGCTACCCCGCGACTAACCTCTGGATATACAAAAATTAATTTTTGGAGCCATTTCTCCAAGCCCGTCCACTTTATTCGGATGTTTTGTATTGGTATCGAAACTATTGGTACCATATTTAGTAACTCGTACTGCTACTGATCTATTTTGCAGTTTTATGGAAGGTGCCACGCCTACTTATCCAATAACACCCACCTTTTTTTGACGGATTTTGTGTATTGACAACCATGCTTTGTGTATCAAATTTCGAAAATTGTTCTCCTATCGTTCTTCTATAAATAAATTTATTTTATGCCACGCCCAATTCTTAAGTCCCGCCCACCGTTTGTCGGATATAGTGAATTAATAATGAAGATGCTTCTACCTAATTTGGAAGCTTTGGTTCTTGCCGTTTCCAGATATACAGACATCCAAATTTCATTGTACGAGAGGTGCCACGCCCACTTCTGAAATCCCGCCCACTTTTAAGCTAAATTGTGTATTGATAACACAACTATGTGTCCCAAATTTGGAAAAATTTTCTCATACCGATCTTTATATATAAATACGTCTATTTTTTGTTACGCCCACTTCTTCACTCCCGCCATATGTTGTCTATTGATAACCAAGATTATTGTACCTTATTTTGACACTTTGGCTCTTGCCGTTCTAAAAACTAAAAATAATTGTTTGCTTAATTTGGTGTATTTTTTACACTTATGTATGTTTTTTTGAACGCATTCGAGAAATATTCGATTGAATTTGGCGAATGGAAATACGAATGTTGTAAAATCGTTGATACGAATAAGAAAGACTATTTTCTATAGAAACTTTTATAAAAAAATTTTTTTCTATAACAAAAGTATAAAAAGATTATATTTTTTATAAAAAATTTTCTAGTGTAAAATTTATTTTTTATTAAAATATTCTTGTATAAGCAGACTACCTTAAACTGTTTTTTTTATAGAAAAATTTCTTGTAAAATATTATTTTCTATAGAACATATCGAATTCGTTCTATAAAATATTTGTGGTTTACGACTAATTGCTATAAAATATTTCTAGAATGTATAAGACTATTTTCTTTATATTCTATAGAATATTTTTGTATGAAATCGCCCTTTCGGTTTGTTTTCCTGTTTATTTCTTTTCAGCCTATCGAGCGAAATTTTGAGGATTCAGAGGACAAAATCGGATTAGATTTGAGAAAGGAGTTATGTTTTTGTATTCTTTTAAAAGAAAGAAGCTTAATCTATTATAATTGAAAATATAGAAAAATTATAAACATTTTAAAAACTAACGTTTTTTTCAAGCTCTTAGAAAAAGCTTTTTAAACTTTACGTTATTATCCTAGTTAAAGTTTTGTATCCCATATCTTTTGTTTTAGAAAAACATCTGCAAAAGAATCCTCCAATAACAACAACAACAACAACAAGGAAACTGAAAAGGTTTTACCAGGTTTGCAAAGAGGAAAGAACGAAAAATTTTCAATCAGTACAGAAAAATTCAGTCATCGTTAAAGACGTCTCAGCAAGAAATGGCAGCGCGAAAATTTTATGAAAATATATGTCTAAATTTTCATAAAAATAATGTAAAACTATTTGCTGTTTTTATGAAAACAGCAAGTTTAATGCAAAATGCAAATGTGCTTAAAAGATCACTTTAAACAAAGAAATATTGTTTAAATTGAAAAAGTTGAAAATAAATTAAAAAAAAGTTTAAAAATATAAATAAAATCTATAAAATAAAATTTATATAAAGTAAAAATTAAAGCTTGTTATAATATAAAAAAAGTAATTGTAAAAAATTTGATAAAATAACAGTGAAAAAGTGTAAAAAACTGAAATTAGTAGTAAAATTTTATAAATTATTAACAAAATAATTGAAGAAACGTTAAATATGGCTGAATTTTAGGGGTTACTTAAAAATATTTTACATAATTTTTATTGCAAATGGAAAAAAGGTAATTTTTTTTCAAGTTAAACATTTTTCTTAAGCTTCCTTTTCCCCCCTTTTATATGACTTTTAGGTACACATAAGGTGATTTGGTAACATTTTTGTATATAATAAATGTGGGGGTGTCAAATTAGAATATATATATACTACATTTAGGTTCCTTCTTTAAAATCAAGTAGTGGTAGTAGTAGTAGTGTATTTGGCAGATAGCTGAAGTAATTGGTAGTTGACTGCATTTGTAGCTGCTTGAGGAGTTATAAATATCAGTAACTCTGGACCCAACTAAAAATATACATGTGTATGTATGTATGCAACCTATTTTATTTGCTATTAATGTTATATAATAAAATAGGAATAAATTGAAGTTGGGATTTTTAGAACTTTGAGAATATTTATATATGTTGTACACATTTTTATACTCGTTAAGTTTTTAGTTAAAATATCAGACATTTTGTTAAGGATTTTTTTATAAGTCTTCATAAATAACCCTTTTAAGCAAATCATCAATTATTATTAAAAAATATTCGATTATTAGAAGTGATAAGATAAAGTAAGATAAATGACCAAAAAAAGACACAAAAAACAAAAATTGTAATAATAACAAGTAGTAAAAAAGCTTTTTCCAAATAACGGCTTTTAGAAAGCGCATGCCTTAAAATTTTGACATTTAAAGAGTGCTGAAGGGTCTTTCTTTTTTTTCTGTCTGTTTAGATGTCTGCAAAGTGAGTGAAACGAAATTGAGAAATGTCAACAAAAATTGTTTGTATTTCAAAATAAAAACAAAAATCATATGGTGATACTGTGTTAGCATGTATTTTGTTATTGTAACTAATGGTAAATCCAAAAACGGTGTACAATGGAAGATTTCGGACAAAACCCTTTATGTTACTTTGTTATATCTTTTCGTAACACAGGGTCTCCACCTGAGATAAAATATAAGATTTTTATATTAGCAAACGTCAAATTCAATCGCAGAGAGTATTATCTTATTAACCCTTTCAGGGTCAAAAATAATTTGTGGCGAGATAAAAATCTGAAAGTTTGTATTTAAGGTAATGTAATGGCGCTGAGGCCAGGAAAAATAATAGTTTTGCCTCATGCAGCTCTCCTGGTTTTTAGGGAATGCCGAATATATTCAAAATTTACCTTCAAACGTCCACAAGAGAACCTACAATTTATTTTTGCAATATTTTTGTTCAAGAAAATAATTATTTACGCATGTATCAATACTTAAATTTTTTTTAATATCACCTGATCCCCGAAATTATCATTATTTTTTCTTCCTATATATAACCTTTTTACAAATTTCCTGACTTGGGCACGACAATGTACTCACTCAATAATAAGAAAAGAAAGTCTTCTATAATAATAATTTAAAATATCAGATAAAACAAAAAAAATATAAATAACTGTATATTTTTATACAGTTAAAGTGCGAAGAAAGAGAGTACAATGCAATGTCGAATATATTCGACAAAAATACTGAAAGTGTTAATATTATAATAAATGTTATGAGACAGTTGTTATATGAAATCTTATAACAACTATCTTATAAGATGAGCTGTCAAAAATACACATGCATACACACATTTAAAACAATAATAAGCTACCTTTATTAAAATGTGTAACTTATTAATGCATATAGTGCCAAACTTGTGAACAGTGTTTAAAAAAACAATATTTAAAGCTATTAAATTAAAAAAATTAAAAAAAAGAATAAAAAAGAATATAAACGATACAAGTTTACTGTACGAGAATGAAATCTTATAAGATACGTGTTCCCCTTGTTGAAGAAATATGCTCTCTCATTCTGTCGACGTTCTCTCATATATTATATCAGATATTATCTCAGGTGGAGACCCTGTGTAAAAGCCACATATAATCTCTTGTACTTTATACGTCGTTTTCAACTGGCAACTCTGTGGTTTTCATGGGTAGCCGCGTATGTTTTAAATTCCAACTTTTCTGGAGAGATCAAACAATGGGCTAGGTATTGAACTTTTTGAAATTGTTCATTACGTAAAATAAATCGGAAAAAAATTTCATAGTGTTACTTTTAAAAAATATATTTTAACCGACAAAAAAAAAACCACATAATAATATAAGAACGGAAAAACATTACAGTAGTCCCTCGATATACGTCGCAATTGGTTCCGGAAAATGACGACGTACATCGAAACAACGTAAATCGAATTTAAACATGTTCATATGTGTTCTTTAAAATATACCTTTATTAAAAACATAAAGAAAGGCTAATTTATAAACAAATTACAAAACATTTACAGAATTAAGAAATAAATTACGAAATAAAATTTAAAAATAAATTTTCAAAAGTGTACCCTATTTGGGGCCCATGGGCAATCATGGACCCAAAAGAAAAAATTATGTTATGAGGTTAAAATTCATGTAAGAGCTCTTTATACCGAATATTATTTAGATATTTTTATCTATATGAGATTTGTTTAAATGATTTTAGATAAGGGGGTTTATATGGAATCTATAGTTAATTTTGGATCTATAAATACCACATTTATAAAAAAATATATTTTCGGGATGGTATTTGTATGGGAAATTTGGTCAAATATGGACCAATTCTAATATAATTTTTTAAGATGATTTAAATTGCAATGAGATAAGTTTGAACCAAATTTAAGCTAAATACCAACATAATATGTGGGTTCATGGGTACAAATACTCAATTCCGAAAAAAAACTTGTGTCGAGGCTATGTGAAATTATGAAGCGATACTCACCATTTTAAATTGGCATGTATGCCAAATATAATGAAATCATCTCCCAAATGATCTGGCCTAATCAACCAGTGAAATGCGCATAGGCACAGCTTATCCTCCAACAATAAATTTCAGTATTTTTATCAATTATAAAAAAAGGGAATTGAGCACAATAAATAAAATCTTTTAATAAAAAAAATTATGTATTCTCAAAAACAACTTTTTTGATAATAAATTTTTGCAAGTGCATAAAAAACTGAACTGGCAAATTGTTTTTATTTTGATTTCTTGCGAAAACAATAAAAGCAATTTGTTTTTGTTTTTAATTTGTTTTTTCTTTACCCACTTACATCTACAATTAATGTTGGGAGCATTCCAACTAATTGTAGTGGGGAATGTAAGAAAAGATAAAATCACTGTTTTATTGTTGGTATTTTGTTCAAGATTTAATATCGTTGCAAACAAGACTTTTTGAGTGTATGTAATTCTCATTCCCTCTGTAATCTTGTTTGCAGATAGCTTTGGCTTTTATAAAATTATTAAGGAGAACTATTCCTGAGGATCTGGCATAAGCAACCAGTGAAATGCGCATGGGAACAGCTTATCCTCCAACAATAAATTTCAGTATTTTTATCAATTATGAAAAATGTAATTTTTAATAATTATATAATAAATTCGTTGACTATAGTTGTAGTTAACCCATCTTTTACCGTCCAAAGTCAAATTTTTTCTATCACAGGTTTATTATTCGGCAATTTACTTCTTCCATATATTCCACTTGAAAATTACCACTGGCTGGGTCTATAAAATTTTCAGATTCTACAATTTTTTTTAAGAGCTGTCTTCCACATATTCAACAGAGACAACATCACAATCAGATAATGTTTCCTTTGATTATATTTTTGGAAAAGTTGCATTCTATTTTCATGTCAGCAAACTCCAACATTTTTTTTTTTTGCTTCTCGCTTGCTTTTTAATCTTATTGCTTTGGTCCATATCATTATAAATATATTTTAATTATCTATTATATTAATTGTAACTGCATCATTTTTCATTGAAATTGAGAAAATTCCAAATGAAAATGAGAATTTCAATTTGAAATTGAGAAAATTCCAATTGAATTTGAGAATATCAATTTGAAATTGAGAAAATTCTAATTGAAATTGAGAATATCAATTTGAAATTGAGAAAATTCCAATTGAAATTGAGATTATCAATTTGGAATTGAGAAAATTTTAAATGAAATTGGGAGATTTTAATTTGAAATTGAGAAAATTCCAAATGAAATTGAGAAATTTTAATTTATTAAATTGAATTATATAATTTTTTTTAATATTCATACAGAAAAATGGTGTAGAACCCCAGTTGGCCGAAATCCGACCACTTGGCATTTACAGTTAAAATAAATCCCCTGATGCACGTATGAAATATGCAATTACCATTTAAAAGGGCTACCTAAATTTAAGAATATAACAAATGTCTTTTCATATATCCTTCTTTTCGTTACTATACAAGCATAATACATTTTAGTCTGGCAAAAATTTTACTATTTATTTTTACAATGTGTATGTGTTAAAGTTTCGAATATGAAAGTTAAAATAAAGTTTTAATAGCCTGTTTTTAAAAATAGAATAAAAAAATATATATACATACATATTGAAACAACAATAAAAAAAAATATAAATATCGGAACCAAGGCGAATTCATTACATGTAATCTCGGTAGTACAACAAGTACAACTCGTACAAAAACCACAAGCTATTTGTTTTGGTAAAATCACTGTACAATGTCAAAAATCGAAACAAATCAAAACAGAAACAAAAATAATAAACAAAATTTGAAATCCAACAATTATAAAGCTAAAGAAAAAAAGTTATCAGCAGGGCTTTTAGGATCACCTGTAATTAATTCGCCTTATTCGGAACGAAAATTTTAATTTTATTTTCAAAAACAAAATATGTTTGTATATCTACACAAAAATACCTTAAAAACGATGTACATGTGTTTTATTGAAATCGGTGGACGATAAGAAACTTAAAAATCAACTACAAAAAAAAATTTCCCATATTTATAAATAAGATTTAATTTAAAAATCATTTTCATTAAAAAAAAACACTTTGATTCAAAGGAAAACACATTAAAACAATAAGATACGCCGAAACATAATTTGAAATATACGATAACTCTGAATAACAATCGTTCAATGGTCTTTAGAATACCCCGATTGTGGAATAATATAAAAAACACTCCTCCAACAATCATCAAAATAACCCGCAAAAACATCATTTTGAGAGGTCATAGATATACTACGGTAGTTACTCACCAAAATGTGTAAAAGGAAGAATAAAATGTATTTTAACACCAACAATCGTCTGAATGATTAAAAAAGAGTCGCGAAATTATCGCGCTTGTCAAATAATCTTTCAAATGGTAGCTGGGCAAATTTGTTTAACTGCTGCAATAGTTTTCGTTGTTGTTTTTAGTGTTTCCTTTTTATTATCCATGTGAGTTTTGGTTTGTTGTGTATGTGTGTGTTTGATTTTTTGGCAAGCCATCTTGTCTCGTTTTATATAAGTTTATCACACTTTTTGTTATTTGGTAAATTTGTTTGTTGTTTTTTGCATGTGTGTGAGTGCTTGTAAATGTTGTTTTTTTATTGAGTAATGTTTATATATTTGTTGTTTGTCCTTGTACTTGGCAATCAATTTATTGTTGGGATAGTGCAACATTATGATGATGATGCGTAGTGTCTGTCTGTTTGTTTTTAACTCTTCGGTTTCTGGTATGATGTGGGTAGTTTTAATCAATTACAATGTCCTTCGAAAATATTTGCTTTTATGTATTTTCCAACTTTTTTTGGTTTGTTTGTCGTAACAAATATTCTATAAATAAGACATTATTACAATTTTTTAAGTAAAAAAAAAAAACAGTATCATTACGCAATGGATGACATAATCTGTAATAGATTTTTCTAATGAAAAATTATCACCATGTTAGAAAATAAAGTTTTAAAAAACTTTGCAACGGTAGAAGAGTTCATTGTCGTGTGATATATATACAATTGGGGGATTCATAAGGTGTCATAAAGTCATATGTCTTAAAATAATAACATGAAAAAATACGACTGTTGTGAGCAACCCCTCATAATTTAATGTGCTATTAATTACGACAGCACAATAAACATAGCAAGCAACGTTTTATTTATTTAAGACGCTTTTTGTTTACAAACCAACAACAATATTTTTAAACCATTGTAAAATGTTAGAACATTTGGGGTATTCACAAGGTGTGCTATCATGGCTTATTGTCATAATGTTCTAACATTTTACAATGGTTTACCCTTGTGAATCCCCCAATTATGACAATAAGCCATTATAGCAAACCTTGTGAATACCCCAAATATGTAGTATATCGCACATTGGGATGCCACGCATAGGGATGCCAAACGGGAAAGCCGAAATCTCGGGATTTTCGGGATTTTTTATATATGTACATAATGTTATTAAATATATTTAATTATTAAATATATTTGATTTAAATTTTTTATTGCAAATAATTCTTATTTTTGATTATTTTTTTTTTGCACGCAACGATTATTTAAAGTTGTTATTTTTTGCTTGATATATGACGACTATTTCTGGATTTTTGTATTTTGCTTAATAAAAACAACTATTTCTTTATTTTGCTTAATGATAACCATTATTTTAAGTAGAAACGATATTTGCAGATTCACATTTCAAGCAGATTGACATTCAATGATAATTTTTTTTGCAAAATACATATAGAAATCGAAAAATAATTGTTGTATATCAGGCAAAAAATAACAATTATAAAAAATCGTTATTTTCAACCAAAAAATAAAAATTATTCACAATCCAATTTAAGTATTATTCAGAAACTAAAGAATAAAAGTTAATATATTTAAAACAATTAAATCGTAATTTTTATGGAATTCCTTTTTATTCCTTCCGGTACATTAATAATAAAAAATTTTAAATTTTCTTAATAAGCATACGTTAAGTTTATAAACACTATCTGCCGTATTCATAAAAAAATTTATTTCAACATGAAATCGGTTTTAAGAAACATTTGTATGAAAATTTTGTTTTAAAATAACTTTCAAAATACATAATTCTTATTTTTGATTATTTTTTTTTTGCACGCAACGATTATTTAAAGTTGTTATTTTTTGCTTGATATATGACGACTATTTCTGGATTTTTGTATTTTGCTTAATAAAAACAACTATTTCTTTATTTTGCTTAATGATAACCATTATTTTAAGTAGAAACGATATTTGCAGATTCACATTTCAAGCAGATTGACATTCAATGATAATTTTTTTTGCAAAATACATATAGAAATCGAAAAATAATTGTTGTATATCAGGCAAAAAATAACAATTATAAAAAATCGTTATTTTCAACCAAAAAATAAAAATTATTCACAATCCAATTTAAGTATTATTCAGAAACTAAAGAATAAAAGTTAATATATTTAAAACAATTAAATCGTAATTTTTATGGAATTCCTTTTTATTCCTTCCGGTACATTAATAATAAAAAATTTTAAATTTTCTTAATAAGCATACGTTAAGTTCATAAACACTATCTGCCGTATTCATAAAAAAATTTATTTCAACATGAAATCGGTTTTAAGAAGCATTTGTATGAAAATTTTGTTTTAAAATAACTTTCAAAATAATTCTTACTTTTGATTATTTTTTTTTTTTGCACGCAACGATTATTTAAAGTTGTTATTTTTTGCTTGATATATGACGACTATTTCTGGATTTTTGTATTTTGCTTAATAAAAACAACTATTTCTTTATTTTGCTTAATGATAACCATTATTTTAAGTAGAAACGATATTTGCAGATTCACATTTCAAGCAAACTGACATTCAATGATAATTTTTTTTGCAAAATATAGAAATCGAAAAATAATTGTTGTATATCAGGCAAAAAATAACAATTATAAAAAATCGTTATTTTTCAACCAAAAAATAAAAATTATTCACAATCCAATTTAAGTATTATTCAGAAACTAAAGAATAAAAGTTAATATATTTAAAACAATTAAATCGTAATTTTTATGGAATTCCTTTTTATTCCTTCCGGTACATTAATAATAAAAAATTTTAAATTTTCTTAATAAGCATACGTTAAGTTTATAAACACTATCTGCCGTATTCATAAAAAAATTTATTTCAACATGAAATCGGTTTTAAGAAACATTTGTATGAAAATTTTGTTTTAAAATAACTTTCAAGCGTGATTATGAATCTCTCAGTAAATGTTTGTACATATTTTATGTATGCATTACGGATGCCAATTGGGACTGGGTTTCGCAAAACCCGGTATTCGGGACTTAAAAAAAAATGAATTTAACGGGATCCCGGGGTTTTTCGTGATTAGGGATTTTTTAAAGTTAAAAAGGTAAGTGCTTTTTATAGATATTTATTAAAATAAAGTCGTTAAAAGAGGTTTACAAACAAAAGTTTTATAATCCATTTAATATTACAAAGTTCAATATAATGATTAAATTGATCACTAAAATTTGTAAAAATTTAAAATTGTGCTTTTTTTAATAATGGTAATTTAATTAAAAATATGATACAAACAAGTAAGAGTGCCATATTCGGCTATGCCGAATCTTATTTACCCTTCATCATGGTGCGATAAGAACAAAAGGATATTTATATAAATATACATATACAATATATCTGTGGCATTAAATAAGAATGGCTTAAGTCGAAATTTCTTGTTTTGAGATATTAAAGGGTTTTGTCCAGATATACAGAAAAAAGAATTTAAAAAACGACAACATGGGATTTATGGGAAAAATTAGAGGTAGTCGTGATTTTTTGCTCATATCTCATCCATTTATGGACCAATAGTCCTGAATTTCAATAGAAAACAATTCCGGACTATATGTGACATAAATGTATAACAAACTAGCCTTCATCATATCTGGGGTCTTCGGAAAACCCATTTCAACGGCCGGACAGACGGACAACCGGATTTGAACTTCCCTTCTCATAAGAAGCCAGAATGTATATACTTTATATGGTCTTAGATCAATATTGTAGAAATTACAAACGGAATGACAGAGTTATATATACCCTTTTACCTTCGGTGAAGGGTATAAAAACATCGTACGATTTTCAACAATGTGTTAATTGATTCAATTAAAGAATAATTAACATAAAATCTATGTTTTATTCAATTACCAATCAGTTGATTAAAACTAAATAAAAAAATAATTAATTGAATAGAGCAAAATAGTAATTAATTTATTTGAAAGATTCTATTAAAATTTTTATTAAATGAATTAAGATGAATAATTGAAATTTGAATTCGAAATTAATAAACAAAAGCAATTTTTGAGTTAACCAAAAAATCTTATTTGAACAATAAAGCATTTTTATACCCACCACCAGAAGTGGTAGGAATTATGTAGTGTATAAATTTCACTACTTAATTTCGTGAAATCGCTCCATAAATTACCGGAGGGCACATGCCCACTCTCGGAAAACACTTTAATAAGCCTTAGCCTTTAAAGAGTAAAGTTTAAACTTTGCATTTGGTGCATCAGTGGAATCAATTAGAAAATAAAACCGCAAAATTTTGGTTTTTCTTTGTTTTGAGTATTACATGATTACAACTTAATCATTTCATTAATCACATAGAATCCTCTGAACATAACTCAAACTGAGTATGATGTAGCATCGGCCACAATAAACGTACCTCGCTTTAAGTTGCGAAGTGGATGTCCGGCAAGAAATGTCCATAGTGTAAATTAATTTCGACTTAAGAATTTAAGTTTTTCAATTTTGGTTGTAAATTTGTTAATTTTTCTTTTCTTCTGCAAATGTCAATGAAATATTATAGATTTTGTTGTACAAAAAAAACCCCTAGAAAGGTTAATTAAATCTGTCATTCGTCTACTATAATTGTTGCCAGTTTTTATTTCATGTTTAGTTTGTTTAATCGATCGATAATCAAATTAAAATTTATACCAACTAAACACAAAACCAACAAGAACTAAATTAAATTGTTAATAACTGGTGAAAAAGTATGTGAGGTATATTTAGTAAATAAAAAGATAATAACTGCCATTATGAAAACGATATCTAAAAAGATTTTTTTTAGTGTCGATGTAAAATTTATGTTAAAAAAGAATTTTTAAACAATTTCAAAGTGAAAACTGGTGTAATAAAACACATAGCGAAACATTTGAATAAGTAAACCAAATTTAAAAAAAATTAAAAGGCTTATCATTTTATTTAATTGGGGTAAAAAATTAAATTAATTGTGGTAAATTAAATTAAAATTTTAACAACTTCCAGTTATAAATTTTTTCATTTTTGCTCAATTCGATACTATGTTTTCTTGGTTAAAAGTTTTTTAATATTTGAATTTTTTTTAGTAATTGCAATTGGTCTTAAATAAATTTTTTTTAGCAATTTAATTTCTAAATTTACTAAAATTTAGGATTCTTGCTTAAACTTTAAATTTTGTTAACTCTTTTCCGAACATTCGTTTTTATCTGAAACATATTTACGGCCAATTTCACCAACTTCAGTAATATTTTACTATTACTATAACTGTCAATTAACATATTGTTAACGGACAGTCATAGTTATAGGTCAGTTATAACTTGTTGAAATAATTGGATCATGGAAATAACAAATAGTTACATACCAAAAACATCAACAAACATATTTTGCATTAGAAATTTTAATTTATTTGTGCTCTGCAAAATTTATATATTAAAAAAGTGGAAATAAATAACACAATTTTCATAATATTTTAGAGAAAATCCAATTGAAAACTGTCACCAGGTGACAAATGTGTCATCTAAATCATTATATTTTTAACATTCTTGTTTGGTTTGGACAATAAAATTGTAATACCGAATACCTATACCATTATACACGTTTCTGTACCGGTAAATATATATTAATAACAAATAATTTAATACCCATATTGAAATTATTTTCGGTTGGCAACCTTGTTTTTATTTATATTTATACCCACAACACAATAGTGGAGAGGTTAATATAAGCTTATGCTGATGTTTGTAACGCCTTAAAATAAGAAAAGAATTGATAGCTACTACATATGTCATGACAAAATTTTGTGATGGGAGGTTCAAAATTATATTTAAATTTAAATTGGGTGCCCGCCCATGAGGGCCATGTGAGCAATGAACGGACCGACTGATTGGCAAACATGGGCGCTCGTCACCCATTTATAAGCCCTGAGCCTTCTTCTGCTTGAGAAGGGGTAACTTAAGCTACTTGTTGGCCTATTTACGGGGCACTGTGGTCTTAGATACCATCAGTTTATAATGGGTAATCTAAGTACCAAGATATGCAGATATTAGGTGCGTTTGAGTACTTTTACAGTAAAATGCAGTAAATGAGTAAACTTAAAAATCTGCTCTCACAAAAAGCTGTTGTCCAAAAAAGTACACGAACGCAAAATTTGTAAAAATTCGTAAAATAAAGGCAACAGCTGATGGCAAATAATTGAAGTGTTGAAAAATGTTTACACTTTTGACTACTTAACTCGTTTTCTTATCGGTACTCGATTAAATACTTTTTATAACACGAATATTTTTGGAAAATACAAGCAAATTATTTTATGTAATCTTTCATATTTGTTTGTTTTTTATTTTATTTGAATTTGCTAATTTGTGTCCGGCTAAATTTGATCAATAGTACACAAATACTTTTTTCAATATTGATAACTTTAAAAACAAGAGCTGTTTTAAGTACCAGAGTACTTGACACTTTTACAACTCCAAAAAATTAACATAACAAAACAAAGTTTCAAAAGTTGGTATTTAGCCATATAAATTCTTCACAAACAAGTTTAATTAATTAATATTTATTCATTTTTTCTTTTTATATTAGTTTTATTTCAACTTTTCTTTTTTTAAACAATTTTTTTACAATTTGTATGCCTTTTGTTTGCAACTTTTGTTTGTTTACCTTTTGAAACATATGGTTTTTTGTTTTACTAAATTTTACTGCAAAAATTTCTGCAGTAAAAATTTGTAAGTACTCAGTCAAGAACTGTCACTTTACGCTCTCAATTTGTGTTCTCATTTACTGTATTTTGTGTACGCGAACGCAATTTAGTAAAATGCAGTAAAGTTCAGTAAAAAATAGTAAAAACTTTTGTGTTCTCGAACGCAGCTATTGTGGGGCTGATGACAAAACGTCAGAACATCTACTCTGCTGTTGTCCCGCCTTATGGATTTCTAGGCGGAAATATCTCGAATGCTGAGCCCAACTGAAATTTATGATCTTACACCTGGCAGGATAACGGGCTTTATACGTAGCCTGAACCTGATATGGTGTGACATACGACCTCTGGGTGTGGTGCTTATGCTTCTATATGGTCAGTCTTGACCGACTATATTTTCCTACTTGTTTATAAAAGTTTGGTAAGTTTTTGACTTTAATGACTTTTTGAAAGAAAAAAACAACTTTGGTCTTGCCCTATTCAAATTTTCCATACTGTTGCTTATTTAACATTGCTCTCGTGCTGTAGTTGCTGGCAGTAATATCCTTGTTACATGTAAACTATTATTGACTATTATTACTTTAAATAAGTGTTGCTGCTCATTTGAACGAACAACAGAAAAAAAAAATTAAAAAAAAAATCAATGATTTTTGCAACTCAAACAAAAAACTAAACGTTTATTTTGGCCTTTCAGCCAAGAAAAATGATTTAAATCTTTTTATTTTTTAATTTTATACAGTTTGTTGCATTCAAATACTAACGTTTGAGTTGGGGGTATTCTGAGCCAATAGTAAATATTATGCCTGCCTCATTGTTGTAGTTTTTTGTTCCTTTCATAAAAATGCATTCGACTGATGGTCGGTTGGCTTGACTGGGCTGCCTTGCATTTGGCAAATCGCAGCCAAGTTCAGGGTTAATTAAACTAAAAAAAAAAACAACCAGCTAACATGAGTAGCTTGGAATGACCAAAACCCGACACGTGTATCGATAAATGCTTGAGTGAATGAATGAAAACTTTGTACATACATATGTGTGTGAATGAATGAGTAAATGCTGTTGCCGTAGGATGTTTGACTTTGATGCAAGAAAAACTTTTCCTATAATTCACATGACATTGAGAAGGCGGGCATTTTTTGGAAGGAAATATTTTTGTATTATACAGTTTCTAGGTTAGAAACGGTTTTGTAATGTGACCACATTAAAAAAAGAAATAATAGTAATAAATACTATAAAAGGATATCCTTGCTTTGAAATGGGCCGAGGAATGGATGATGCAAATGCCATGACGACAAATACTATGGATTAAAAAAACACATTATTTTAAGACCATTTTAGTTTTCAATATAAGACAATAACAGACATACATATGAGTGTATGTACTAGTGATGTTACGAATACCAATTTTTATTATTCGCGAACACGAATATGTGCGCCAATATTCGCCGAATACGAATATCCAATGTGAAATTTTGCGCCACACGATATTTCAAATTTTATTGAAAAAATCTCCCGTTTGCGTTTGGGAAAAAACTCTACTTAGCACTACTAAATGTATTAGACGAAATTATCAACCTCAGAAAGTTTTTAAATTCTTATACTTATACTTACTTATTATTATAAGGCCTTAAGTACCGCGACCCAAAGGATCTTTTACGCAGCCCAAGTGTTCATTAAAGTAGATTAAGGCTACAAATAAAGACAATTATTCCACACGGTAAGACATTGTATACTTCACCTGAAGTCATTAAGATAACTTCAAGGAACTTTGTTCAGTTTGCATACTTATCAGTGTGACCAGATCTAAAAATTGTTTATAGTCTTGCATTAAAATGCTAAAAATTATTTTCAAAAATGCTTTTGTTAACAATTTATTAACAGTATTAGGGAGACCGGACGGTTATTATTCGACAGGTTTTAACCGGTTATTAAAGTTTTGCCCAAGCCGGTTATTTTAAAATGTCAATTTTTCGAATATCGAATAAGCCGGTTATTTTGGTATAATAAACCGGTTATTTTAATAATGTGTAAATTATATACGTTTTACTTACTCTTGCAAATGTTCCCGTAATTCAAGTATTTTTCTAATTGAATATTGATCAAACTTAAATTTTTTATGAAGAATGTCAAAACAAAATGTAACAAAAGTCAAAAAACATTATGAACAATGAAAATACAAATCGCGTTTGCTCTTGTAAAAAACCCAAAAACAATTCAAAATACTAAAACAATATTTAATATATTTGTATAAAGATGTTATCTGTAAGTATTTCGAACGGGATTAAAAAGGCAAAGTTATGTACCTGAAGTGCCCTAAAATGATAAGTTGCGAAGGTTCTTCCACGTCACGACTTATTAATTACCTTTAATTAGGCCATATGCTTGACAAATAAAACGTAACTCCGTTCGAAGTAGTTCTAAAGAGACGACAAACAATACTTTACTTAATTACGCAGCCAACAATGAGTCATTGGGGGAAATATTAGCCCGTTGTGTTGCCGAGGATGAAATGCTCGTCAAGGCACGTAAAACTCTTAAGTAGTTTTAGCATATTTTCATGCTTAAAAATGATATGAAAAAAAGTCATCAGTTTTATTTATTAAAACACCAAGAACTGAAAAGCCAAACTGAAGAAATCAAACAATATCATGGAAGGTTTCAAATTGTGTTCGACGAATTAACAAGTATTTAATACAAAAAACATGTTCATATTACTATTCGTTTCTTTAATGCTAATACAAAATAATTTGAAATAAATAATCCTGGCTAGGAGGTTTTGTTTGCAACTTTTCAAAAATATTGTTACGAAATTAGATTTGTCTAAGAATTATTTATGGTTTTAATTATAAGTTATCTTGTAAATTATAGTTTTATGTCATATTAGTAACTATTTTTATGAACACCACTGTACTTAATTTTCTAGCAATTGCAATTATAGACTTTACATTTAGATGTATAACAGTTATTTTAAAATTATTCGAACACAACATTCTAGAATCTACTATATGGTTCTTGAATCAACTAGGAATCGTTTTGAGCTATAAATACAGGCTAACTCATAAAAGTTTAGTTTAGTTTGATTGGAGACATTAAACGGTTCAGATCGCTACTCACAATAGTGATTACATTTTGTGAACATTATAATTGATTTGACATTATAGTTTTATTTCAAAGGTTTATTTAGTCAATTCACAAGGTATCCTAACATGTCATATTGTCAAAATGTCCTAATATTTCACAATGGTTTAAAAATATTGTTGTTGGTTTGTTAACAAAAAGTGTCTTAAATAAATGGAACGTTGCTTGCTGTGTTTATTGTGCTGTCGTTATTAATCAGAAAAGTCCAGGGCTGAGCGGCTGAGCCGTATAACAATATTTTTAAACCATTGTGAAATATTAGGACATTTTGACAATATGACATGTTAGGATACCTTGTGAATTGACTAATTATAAAGTGCATAAACCTTAACGCGTTTTATAGAGTAAAAACGTAACAATATGGTTGAAGTTTACTGATTCATATAGACATGCTTAACCACCAACAAATTAAAACTCATTTAAAATAAATTTAGGAGAATATCTTAAATAATAAATTTATTAATATCCTTTAATTTTTTATTTGCTTTGCAAAACATTTGTCTGGATCAAAGATCATTTAACAGTTTTTAAATTACATTATACAATTATCTTCTAACAAATAAAGCTTAGTAAATAAATAGAAATTGCTAAAAATAAAACTAAAGTTTGATAAATTTACTGGTCACGTTTTTTGGACTTTATGGTCAAATATTTGTTAGGTCTGAACAAACCTTAAGACATATCTACGTATTTTGTTGGTTCCTTACCTTGCACTATAGGAAATTTCGATTATAATATTTTTTTTTCACTATGTACCTAAAAACATACTAAAAAAGCATCCCCGAAGAATAAAGCATCAATGATGCTTTACCGTTATTTTATAAATGCAAAAACATGAGGTTTGTTTATTAAACAAAACGAGGAAGTTACTATATTAAATTAGACGTGTATTTAAGTTTAAAGTTTTTATTCAATAAATTCATGTAAAAAAAGTGAAAAATGAACAATAATGCTAAAAGTGAGTACTTTTATAGTAGTTAAATAGATATTCAACTTTTTTTTTAATTTGGTTAAATCGAAGGAAAGAAAAAGACCTTGATGTTATATACTGTAATAATAAATTGCAACTTTACTAAGCTCCGAAAAAAATGATTAAAAGTGATAGATATAACACTTACGCATTTCGATAGAGCCATAAGTTGTCATCCATTCGCAATTTATTTCAGCTGCACAAACTTGCATATGTCTTAAAAAAAGCGTATTTTTCCAGGTAACTTCAGCGTACCAAATGCAGACTTGCGCGTGACAAACTTTTTTCTCCGTGACGGTGCGTGACTAAAAATTTATTAGCTTAAGGAGGAACACTTCCAAAAAGCGAATCTAAAAAATCATTTAGGAGGAACACTTCCAAAAAGCGAATCTAAAAAATCATTAAGTTTGGCCCACTCGTTTGGCTAAAAATTAGTTTTGGCCAAAAAAATGGGAAAATTTCCTGCCTTGGGGAGTTGTTTTATTTTTATTCAAATTAACTTTTTATTACAAAAACTTATTTAATTTTTGTTGTTAAAACCAGTTCAACGGTTATTTTAAAAACGCTTAGCCGGAAACCGGTTTTTTTAAATAGAAACTATTCGGAATATTCCAAAACCGGTTTTTGAAAAAGCCAAAAAATCGATCTCAGTATGCAATTTTATTAAAAACTAAATAAATTTTAGCAACTCATTTTTATCAAAATTGAATTAATTGGTAATTGGGAAAACAATTGGCCCGCAAGACATGTAAGCAAATATAGAGTTTTTATCTTACAATGTAAAATTTTCTTATACTTTTGGGGGCAGGCAAGATGTATCTAAGACAAAAATTATCCATTTGAAATTTATATATGAGTAAAAAAAAAATCAGTTAACCAATAAAACTATTTCTCCAACCTTTTAAAATAAAGATAAAAAAAGCTGGAAAAATTTCATAAAAATGCTAAATGAACATCATAGTTGGGGGTAGTGCACTAAATTTGATTTAAATCAGCATTGCACTATCACCAAAATAAAACTGCAAAAAAATTAGTTCGCACTATTTTTTACCAGCTTTAGTGATGATTAATATTTTTATCACAAGCACTAAAAAAATTGAGTGGTATTACAAATTTTTTCACCATCACTTACGGTGATTGAATGCAGATAATCTGCACTCAATTCAAATAGTGCAAAATTTGTACTTTCAATTAAAAAAGCTGCATATAAACAGACTCTCACTAATATTTAAAACATGTAATTTTGTATGCGTATAGTTTTTGATTCTTGTGATGATATGCATAAGCAAAGGAAATTAAACAACATGAAATTTTGTCATTAACGGACTATAGGGGTAAGCAAATTAAAAAAATATATCGATATACATATATCGTATCGAGATATTTTTTAAGAGTATTGATATTTATTAATTACAAATATCGATATATCGATGTATCGAACGTATTAAGCTGAAATTATTATCAAATTTAAAAACTTAATATACCCATGTCAATACATGTTATTCCATTCAAACTTTTTATTGTTTCTTTTAATTTCAAATTTACTGCCTGTCCCTCGATTTTGAGCGAAACTTTCATTCGCTTAACTTTTATTTAAAGCAAAAACTAGTTTTAAAATTTAGTTTTTAAGGTTAGTTATGCGAACGAAGTTTTCGTTTGAAATCGAGGGACCGGCAGTTAATTATACAATAAAAAAAATTCAAAAAAATGTAAAGAATACAAAAATATTTTTATTTATTCGCCATATGAAATCTAAAAAAAAAAAAATTAATTGGGATTATATAATGCCGGATTATATAATATATCGATTATAATATTTTTAAATATCGATATTTTGATATATCGATATTTGTTGCCCATCCCTAACGGACTATCTCATGAAAACGGACTATAATGAAAAAACAAGTTTTTTGTTTGTAAATTTAGTGTATAATTTTAAGTTGCCCTCAAATGAGTGAAGAACAAAAGTTACAATAAACTGATGATTGCTTTTTTTTAAATCAAGCTATTTTATTCTGAGTGCAAAGTTTTTTAACATCACTATAACTCATGTTTGGTGAGGCTGCTAATTTTCAATTCATCACTTAAAATCAACAAAATGATTGCAATAATTTTGCACTATCACTAACTATGAGCTGAAACTGCAAAATTAGTGAACTACCCCCATCTATGATGAACATTTTGCAGCTTAATCGAATTTTTAATGTTAAATTTTGTTGCTAAAATGGTCGCACTGATACTCATACTTAAATGCTTTTAGATTTCTTTTTTCTCACTCTATTTGCGCTTTTACTAGTAAGTCAGTGTTGTTTGGGAAAATACTTTTGCAGATGCTGAAGCCACCTATGTATGTCAGTTGTTTTCAAGATTTATAAATTAAGATTTTTCTTTATTTTTCTTAACTTTCTTTTGCTTAAGTTCGTTTTTCACAGTGCTTAAACATGGATATGAAACTTTTTAGAGTCCCACCCTTAATTATTGTAAAATATCCAGAACGAAAAGATCTCTTAAAAGTCTCATGCATTTCAGTTATATTTTTCAATTTGATATAGGTACTTTGTTCAATCCAACGCATTTCCAATTTGTGTAATGGAATTGGAATTATCTTGATATTTCATTGACCCATTCCAGCTGTCGGTAATTTTCTTCCGATAATAAGACAATTGCTTTCAGGAATGCTTAAAATCAACTTGAGTAACTTTCGTAAATCTTTTCGTGGCGGCACAATACTCCTAATGTTTGTTTGTTTTTTACCTTACAAAATATTTTATTTTACGTTAAAGACAACAGCCGTATTTTACACCAAATTCGGGTAATTAACCGCAAGGTGGCAACACTTAAAACAACGCTTTTGAGAAAATTTATGGATTATTTAAAAAACATTAAGAAAAAAACGTGGTCGATTGTACGTGCTAGGTAAGTAAGTCAGTGTTGTTTGGGAAAATACTTTCGCAGATGCTGAAGCCACCTATGTATGTCAGTTGTTTTCAAGATTTATAAATTAAGATTTTTCTTTATTTTTCTTAACTTTCTTTTGCTTAAGTTCGTTTTTCACAGTGCTTAAACATGGATATGAAACTTTTTAGAGTCCCACCCTTAATTATTGTAAAATATCCAGAACGAAAAGATCTCTTAAAAGTCTCATGCATTTCAGTTATATTTTTCAATTTGATATAGGTACTTTGTTCAATCCAACGCATTTCCAATTTGTGTAATGGAATTGGAATTATCTTGATATTTCATTGACCCATTCCAGCTGTCGGTAATTTTCTTCCGATAATAAGACAATTGCTTTCAGGAATGCTTAAAATCAACTTGAGTAACTTTCGTAAATCTTTTCGTGGCGGCACAATACTCCTAATGTTTGTTTGTTTTTTACCTTACAAAATATTTTATTTTACGTTAAAGACAACAGCCGTATTTTACACCAAATTCGGGTAATTAACCGCAAGGTGGCAACACTGAAATCAACGCTTTTGAGAAAATTTATGGATTATTTAAAAAACATTAAGAAAAAAACGTGGTCGATTGTACGTGCTAGGTACGCTAATTGTGGCCGATGCTACATCATACTCAGTTTGAGTTATGTTCAGAGGATTCTTTGTGATTAATAAAATGATCTAGTTTTAATCATGTCAATTTTAAGTTATTAACAAATCACTTAAATGTTCACACATGGGTTATTAAACGCGTTTAAGCAAAATGTTGACTAAGGCCCTAATCATAAAAAACGCAGCGCAACGCCAAAGAACAACATTGAAATCACAAACAGTTTCGTAAATATTTTGTAATTTTGTTGTTGATTTCTGGGTTTAAAGAAATATACCAATGAAAACAAAAACAATAAAAATATATATTCATATGTACCAGGAACAATTTTACAATTTCTGCGCAGGCGTATTTTATTTCGTTTTGAAAAAATAGATGTCTTTGTTTTATTTTCTTTCTCAATTTAAGTAAAAATATTAATGCCATTTTAAAACGAAATTAAAATAAATTGCTAAAATATATTTAAAATATTAAAGATTAATACATAATTCAAAATAACGTGTATTTCGTAGCAATATAAACAATTTGCTTACTAAACTATGCAACCCTGTTATTGGTGGTCACTCTTTTTAAATTGTCAGCGTTGTCAACTTTTATGTTTAAAAACGCAACAACATATGAAAACACATATTTTCGTTGAATTTAAAATTTTTAGTTTTAATTGAAATTTATAGAATTTTATCCGACTATCTTACTAATATTAAAAATGTTTGTGTGGTTGTGAGCTTGCATGTTTGTTTCGCAATCACGCGAAAGCCGCTGACTTGAATGAGATTTGGTAGACCGATAGCACATGGCCAAGATCAAATTACTTTTTAAGAGCTTAAAAAGGGAAAATATGGGTACTTCTGGTACTTTTTCTCTTTTTGATAAATTTAGCATACATACTTATATCATATGGTCCAGACTAAAATATAGTGTACCTTTTAAGGTTAAACACAAAATAATATTGGTACGTTTTCTCTGCTCGATAAATTTGGTATACAAATTGATTATAACCTACATTAACATACAGAATACTTTCTTGTGGCCTTAAATGAGTTAATATGGTACTTTTGGTATTCTTTTACCGTTGGTACTTTTTTTCTGTTCGATAAATTTGGTATACAGATTGCATATACTCCAGTGGCTTATATATATTTGTAAAACCCATGATTTTAACATGGTCAGCTGTCTGTCGGTTCCTCAAGAGTATTGAGTTCTTAAAACTTTTTATAAAAGGTTTATTAAATTAATTTTCATACAAAATCCGGATCATAAGCTCTCTATTAACCTGTTTTAATTTTTTATAAATAAGGCCGCAAATTTTATGCTTTCTGATAAGCTATTTCTGTTTTTAGGGCATATTTTTTAAAATTTTTAGAATATATTTTCAAGATTTTACTACATTTTTAATGCGCATAAACATTTTTTTGGTGCATATTTGTATCAGTATTCCATCGATGACAGTGGTCAGTTTTTATAAGTTTCAGTTGGCTATGTATTCTCTCAACACACGCTTTGGAAAATGAAGAATTTTTTTTTAAGTTTTTGAGAAATGGCTCATTTGTGAATAAAGTACTTTTTCAATAAAATTCTTCGTTCTTTGCCATGTACTGAAAGTTACGAAAAATTGGCGATAAATAACAGAGTTATACATGTTACGTTGGGCCTTCAAAAGGTACGAAAAATGTAACAAATATAACCAAACGGCATCACTGACGCTTATGTTCTATTGCTCACATGCTTCTTCAAATGTGTAAGCCGAACACCAAAAATTTTCAGGTGAAATATCAATAAGGCCCGTTAAACTGTCAGTTTAAGCTCTTTTTAAATATAAAATTTTTAAAAGGTTTTATAATTCATCAAGTAGTTTAGCTTGGTCAGTAAATGAATAATTAACGCGTTGCACATTCTTAAAATATAAGGTAAATATATCAAGTATATATAATTTTCTTATATAATTATTATGCATATGTATTTTAAAGTCGGTTTCATCAAGAGCATTGTGGAGATACTGGCAATGTATGAAATAAAGTTTTTAAAATTACATTATCGAATATTTTTATTGAGAGTTAATTAGTTTATGTAATCGTAATAATAAAATATATTATATCATCGGCTTATAGGAGAGACAAAAAACTTCTTATATTTCATATTTGCAGCTAGAGAGAAGTTTTTCTTATCAAACCTTTTTACACACTTCAAGACTCAAATCGACGAGGCTTATCTTTCTCTACCACACGGCATCAAAATCTCAATTTACTTAAACAGTGGATCTAGCAGGTTTGCATATTTAGCCGACGGTATACAAAAACATTTGTGTTTTAATTCAAGAAATTATGTGATAAAATTGCATTTAGTGCCACCGAAAACAAACCACATATTATGGTTGCATTAGTTAGCTTAAAGTACTGTCAAAAATTTACGAAAAGTCTGTCAAATGCATAAGAAAATTAAAAGAGACTTAAAGGTGGTCATATTGTACTTACATAAACTTAAGATCCATGTTGAATATTTGTGCAATATTTTGCTTTCTTGCGAGTACTTTAAATAAAAAAGTACCAAGAATTACAGCTATGTATTTGTTATTTTTATCTTTTATTTAATTTGCCAGCAACGTTATAAAAAGAAAAATTTAATAAAAAAGGAACTTCTTTGGACCTCGATAAATAAGTTCCTTTTATTTATTATAAAGGTCGAATAAAATACAATATAAAATTTAGTAAAAATTTTCTTTTCGAGTATTGAGTTTTTGTCATTTTTTCGGTTTCCATCACAGTCAAAATTGTTTTTTACACCCTGACTTTTTTCACTTTCCATCTCCACGAACAATACTCTACTGTCAAATTGTATTGCTTAGTCTGGGCTTACACTATGAAAGTTTTCTTTCGGAAAGTCTGAGTTTAATGGACAGAGGGGAGGGAGGAATAGCATCCTTGAGATTTTCGAATTTAAGAAGTGAGTTCCTAATGCTTTATTAAATAAAAAACAATTTGAGCTAAAAATAGCGCCACATAATTTTTTGCGCAACTTATTGAATAGTGTGGAGCAAAACGACATTTATTATAGCTATAAAGTTCTCAATAATATTGTGTAGTCGATAAGTACCTTAAGCAAATAAGTTTGTTTGAATAAAACAGAACCACTCACAGCGAAGTTTTAAAATCTTTGTTGCTTAGGCTTGTACGCAAACATTGTTGTGCTATTCTTCCGCCGACGTTCGAATAGTCTACATTCACACGTTTCATCTTTTGATGCTAAACTCTTGTGTTTTATGGAGAGGGAAGCAAGAAGAAAAGGGGTTGGTACGGAGATGCATGTACTTGGGCAGTACGCTTTGTGTTCTCATTCGTAGGTATATGCACAACAATGGCTGCATGTAAATTTTTTTTCTCTTTGTTTTGCTTTGAATAAAAGTGTTGTTGTTTTGAAGCAAAAAAGTTGAAAACGGTTGCTGCGTGTGAACATAATGGCATCTTCAAAAGGGAATTGAATAGAAGTTGAGTATTAAAAGATGAAACGTGTAAATTGAGACAAATGAATATTACGCTTCGATACGTGTCGTTGTACATGTTCATCCAGTTCTTTGATACTACAGCAATTGGTAAACTTTGCGTTTTTTGTAAACATAACGATATAATTACAAATAAACAATATCAATAAGGTTTTGCAAGGCGGATTCATTCTAGCAAATACTTTTCGATTTGTGTATGCACTTTTGCTACAAATGTGTAATTTGGTACACAATCATGTGCAATTTTCGAATTTTTCATTGGTAGCACTGCCCTGCAGCCACACGTTCAATAACTCACTCTCAGTTTGTTCCAGTGCTGCCATCTCATGGGTAGTTACCCGAATTGGATGTAATTTTTAAGTTGCCCACAGACGAGGCAAAATTTGTCAAAACATGGGCATGTTTCACTAAATGTTGCTACGTGTGTGGGGGTGTTTTTGGTTGGAATTCTTGTTACCTCTTTGGTTTCTAAAATATCAAACATTTTTGATATTTTATGTTTCCAAACACAATGTTTCATCGTGTTTGGCGATGTTGACTGTTTTTTCTTTCTCATTTTGTTGAGATTATTTGTTGAATGAGGTGGTTTTGCAACTCTCGGAGAAAAAAATATGAAGAAAGAAATCGGAAAATGGCAACAATTGCAAATTGTGAGAATTGGAAAACAATTATAATTGAATTGAAAATTTTTCCAAATTTATGAGACATAAAATACGATATGTATAAAAACAAAATATATAAAAACTTTTTTGTGTGTTTTGTAGTGGTATATTCAAAAAACACGCAATACTAATGTTTCGTTTTTAGTGTCATCTTCTATGGTAAAAACTGAAACATAAGTAGTAACACGTGTTTCGACAAATGTTGCATCGTCTGTGGGTACCTTAAAATTATTTTGTTTTAAAACAAATAATATAACGATTTGATTTCAGTGAACAACTTTATATGATTTCAGATATTGTTGATACCTTTTCATACTGTTTTTGACAATGTGCATAAAACAGTACAATTGAAAAAATCGGAACATGTACTGCTTGAAACAGTACGTCTGAAACTCTATCAGGAATTTTAGTTACTAAATAAAGTATACAAAAGAACAGCAATAAACATTTTAAAACCTCCCTAGGTATATGGCGCCAAATGTGGAAGCAGAAGCCATTATGTTGAGTTTTTTATTTTACTTTTAATGTTATTTATGTTAATAAATTTTAAATTGCAAGAATATATATAGATCGTGAATTTGTAGTTTGTATACTTATACTACCATAGTGAAAACGTAAAAAACAAAAATATTGGTTTTACTACATTTCTGAGTCGATCTGAGATGTCCCTTCGCCCATCTGACTGGCTTTCTCTCCATGTTAACATTGTGCGCAGTGTAAATGTTGCAATTTTGAAGGTTACTTGATCAAATTTTATGCATAAGTTTTAACTGTCGAGTCCATAATTTCACATAGCTCCAATACAAACTTCTTTCTTAAGTAGAGTCATTGTACCTATAAACCATTGTATAGATGAAGATGAAAAGAAATCTTGTATATAAGTAAATATCTAGAAAATTTTAGGCATAAGGTTTCTTACATTAATCTTAACCACATAACAATTTTTTTTTGCCAGGTCCATAATTAAAGCACATCAGCGATTAACGTTTTAAGATACAAAATAATTTGGGTTGTTCACGAAAGGCGGATTATCAGGTTATATGATTATATAGTTACATTAACAGCAACATTTTTTTAAAAAAAAATTAATGCGTGTATTTTGTTGTGACAGATTTTTCTCTGATTTGACTAATAAAACCCATTAAATACTTTATTTATAAATAAAATAAACAACAAGACATATATAAATATTTTTGTTTTTATATACCATCAGGTATAGTATTTTACTTTGCCTGTAATATTTATGGACTAGAAGCACTACCCGTTCTACAGAGTGCATATTTTGGGCATGTTAGGCGAACCGACTAACATTAGCCATAACGTATAAAAAATAAACTTAACCATGCAGGGTTAAAAATGCCTCTGCGAAGTTATTTTGTAAAAAATCACAAGAATTGAAAAAACACATTTTTTTAAATTACCCACATTTATTTTTAAGAAATATATTTTTGATACGACACACAAAAATTTATTTGTGATCAGCTCTTTAAATTAAACATAAAATTGCCAAAAAAAAAAAATGGATAGCTAAATTTAAAAGCAATCTAGCTCTAGATTGCTAGAGTCTAGATTACACATTTGTGGTAAAGTCGCAATTTTACCACTTTTTGCAGTCTGCTACTTTTTCTGACTTTGTGACTTATTTAATTTTGTGACGATCTTTTCCTCTTGACGAACAGAAATCAACAGATTATTCTTCGTTTACCAACATTGTTTTATATATTTTTGAACCATTGGATATGGGTAAAATATTACGCAGCATTTTAGATAATTTCTACAATACACACAAATATAACCATTTTTGCAAGAAGTGATTAAATAGCATCAACAATTTAAGCAACTAGTCTTTTAATTGAGTAGGAAAATGTTAACAACTATACATGTTCTTTTGTTTTGTTTGATTCGTCTTATGTTATGTTTTTTATGAATATAAATCCTTAAAACAGGTTTGTGACTTTTATTTATATAAACGACTTTATTTTTATAAAACGACTTTTTGGGCCACTTTGTAAACATGAGCCACGGCAACCCTGGTTATCAATTTCATTTTACACAGTTATTCGCATTTGTATTTTTTTTTAAAACACAACAGATTTTTTTACACAGCTGTCAGTTGTATTTTGCCATTGCCGTTTATTGTGGTTTAAAAAGTTTGGTGCGGTTGTGATTTTTCTTTACATGAATTTTTGTTTAACATTTTGCTTTCAAAAATAAAAAACCGACAAATATTTAAGCGTTAAACGCAAATTTTGTTCTATGTTTGTGTGTATATTACAAGAAAGCTAAACTTTTATTACAATTTGACTGAAAATAAAAAAAAAATTTTAATTTCTTAGAAATTTATTGGTTTTTCAAAGTGCTGGTAATTGTAGTAAAACTGAAAAAGATTCATTCATAAAAAATTAAGATTGTGTTACGAAAAGCCAAGTTATAGCAACAAAAATGTGTTAAAAAGAAATTAAATAGGTACCTAATAAAAAGGAAATCGTGTGTTCAATGTCTGGTCTTTCAAAAGAAAGAAATCCTGTGCAATAATTCTGTCACCTTTTTAAACAGTTTGTTCATCTTTTAGTGTTCGGTTTTTTGTTTCTACTTGGTTTTGCGAATTAACAAAAAAAAAAAAAAAAAAAAGACAAACTTACGGTTACGTGTGGAAATTACACGAAATTTAGAACGTCCGACAACTTTTCATTCATGTGGCGGCCTACTTAAAAAAATTTTGTATTGAATTTAAATTTATTTCTTAAACAAAAATATACGATTCGTTAGCAACTTTTTAATTTCGATTACATACTATTTTCTGTTTTTTTTTTCCGTCGTGTTTATAAATAAATTTTGTATTATTTACATACAGTCAAATAAATATTATAAAAAATTCCAAAATAACAAGAAAGTTTGCACAGATTGCGAGACTAAATAAAAACGTTGTGAAACGAAAAATAACAACAACAAATTATATCTGTGTCTACATATTTTTACGTGAGTGTGTGTTAATCTGTTGTGCGGTCTGTTTAATTTTTTTTCTTGTTTTGCATTATTCATAAACTACATACTGCTGCATACATATTTCGTTTCTTCTCCAAAATCAAAGAAAAAGAGCGGCAAAGTTATCCAACTACTCATCCATCCATTTTTGAGTACATTAAGCATTTTCTATACCTAGGTGCATAGGTATTATTTAATTTACCTTATTTACTTACCTATGCAAACAACACTTACAAAGAAAACCACATTCTGGTGAGTACACCAATTTTTTTTTTCTTTAGTTTTGCGTATGTTTTCCAATTTTTTTTTAATTTATTTAATTTTTATATTCTAAGAATTATTTATGTAAGTTTTTATTAATATTTTTATTTGTGAGTTTTTCTTCTTCATGCGTATGAACCATGTTGTTGTTTTTAATTTTGTTTTGTTTCCTTTGTTTTACTCATGTTTAATGTTTTTGTTTGTTGTGTTTATGGCAGGGATGGATAATGGGGTTTCTTATTTTGTACTAAATATTCAAACAAAATTATCCGGGATGTTCTACAAATCGAAATGAAGTGGAATTGATATCAACGAGATTTTGATTTCAATTATTTACAAAATGATTATGTAGTTTTGCCTGTTTTTAAGAGTTATTCTTGTAAATATTATTGGTAGTCAAAGAATGAAGTATATAAAAAGGAATATTTTTATGAACTTTCTTTACAGGCTCGTTTTCGAAATTTGTTCGATTTTAAATTCACTTTATTTAGATTTACACAACATAACCGTATATATTAGACTACGGTTCTCACTATACGTCTACACCTAACATGAAATACATCAAAAAGAACAGAATACACGAAATATGATTTACATCTGGCTTGTCAACTTTTCAAGTCACATGTTATTGTGCATGTGTCAAAATTTTTGTTTTACAGATGGCTTATAATATTTGGCCACAAACATACATGTAACTTGTTTCTGACATAAGTACCGATTTCAAAAAAGCGTGCTGCCATGGTGGAATAAGTAGGTGGCAGCGCTACGGCAACAAATACAACATTACAACAAAAAAGGGAAATAAGTCTCCGTATACGTCAAAAATTATATTAAACTAAAATCAAATTTTGCTGCCTAACGCAATGAAATAAATTAATTTTTAGCCAATTTTTATTTCACTATGGTTACAACCTTATTTAATTTTAATTTAAATAATCAAAAACTTTAATACAATACAATAATCACAGCACAAAACGTGGTTTTTTTGTAAACATAAACAAAACTTTGACATAAGACTAGACAAACAATACAGGAGCAAAAAATCGTCATCTGGCGTAGTAATGCCACCTGTTTATTTCATCATGCGTGCTGCCGTACAAAAATGTTTCCACTCGCCATAAAAGAGTTCAGCAATCTTAAAATTTGTTTTCTTCAAATTCGAAGATACCAATTTAGGATATAATGATGAAAAGTTTTTTAAATATGTATGATCGTGCATAATTTTTGTTAAAAAGGGTGAAATGAACATACATATACCGGTATTCTAAAATACATACTAACTTCAGTCGGCTAATGATATCGTCAGGTTTCTGACCATATTCCTTCATAAAACAGCTGATGTCAGGCACGCTATCTAAAATTTTACAGAAACAATGTTATAAAGGTAACACACGAGATGTGAGTATTTGGCAGGGTGAAATTTTCCCAATCAGATGTAAATGTTGTGCACAGAAACCTTAAAATATAAAGTTAAAACTTGCTGTTTAAATACCTATTTGTTGATCGTGGCGTACACGTATTATCAGCTTGTAGATAATAATAAACGCAAACGCTGCAACATAAGTTGCATCATGTGTTACAATTCATGTTTTAGATTGTTCCCCACGAGCTGAAACTAAAAACAATACATCGTTATTGCTTGTTTTTCAAATATTCTACTAAAAAACCAATAATCTGTTTTTCGTTTTTTAACGATCACATTTATCTCCAATAAATCTTGAAAATTTGTATTATTTTATTTATAAAATTTTCTTTATTTTCATGTTTTGTAATTGTTGCCATTATCCCCTTTCTTCATATTTCTTTCTCCGCGAAAGCACCACCCGCAACAACTGTTCTCAACGAAATGAGAAACCAAAAATGTAACATGAATCTCAATAACATTGCAGTTACACGTTCAAGTTTTTCTTGATATTCTCTTACATGCACTGTTTGTCCAAATTTCCAAAAATTGAAAGCTGCGAGTAGACAGCATCAGTTGTGTCCACGGCGAATTCAAAATATAATTCCCAAATGTCAAAAAGTCTTGTTTACGTTTTGCTCCAAAGTAACCGAACAATTTCTGAGAAAAATGTCTGCCTTGGTCAGCTGTTTTCGACAACAAGCAATTTAATTCCAAAACAAAATATATGTGTCTTTTTCTAGTTGTAGAGTTGCACTTACATTTTTAAATTAGCCTTAAAAATTACTTTCAAGATAATATCAGGAAAATAATTATAAAGACAAATGCATAACTTGCTCACTAAACTTGTAATGAACTGTTTTCTTGAACGTAAATTGCAAAACTCAACTTGAAAGAGAATTTTGAAGGCAAGTTCGTTTCAATTTTTAAAAGAATGAGTGTATTAGTAAAAAGTGTGAGTGGATTAAAACTTAAAAGTCAAAACTTGTTCGTGTATCCCTCAAATAAGACCCATTACTACACGCGAGGGAACATTAAGTGAAACATGTCCGTGTTTCAACTAATGTTGCATCGTGTTGCATAACACAGCATTTACCCCCATTTTCACATGTAAGTACTTGCTTGTTTACGTCTTATAAATGAAAAATCGGGGAAATGGTCGATTGGCTGAACGAACGAAAAGTTTGTGTATGTTAGTGAAAAAGGACGAGGATATGGAGTTCTTCGAATTTGAACTTGTATGTGTTAACCCCAGGTTATACATGAAGGCAATTTATTAAAAGCTCTATAAACCCATTATTAACGAAAATCATAAAAAGTTTACATGAAACTGAAATTCTATTTTCAAAATGTCGAAGGGAAAATTTCTGATGTTAATGTTTCGTTTATTTTATGTTTCAGATATGTCAAGATAATTCCTTAAATCGATCTTTACAAATTCATTGAAATAAATATTTATTTTAATACTTGTGATCTTAATATTTAGTTGAAAAGAATATATCAAAATTCTTTATCTTTATGCCGAAACCAAGATGCTGTTGTAATTGCTATTAAACACAATTCTTAAATTTCGTTTGAATATTTTTAATTGGTACCACAGCTTAGTTTATTGTCATATGCTCTCTTAAAATTGTCAAAAAATCGCTTTTTTAAAAATTGCCGTTAAAAGCGAATTGACTGAAAGTAACAAAAATGTTAATATTCTAGTGAAGAAGTGTGAAACTTTCCGGTATTTTCTTCAATGTCTATATTCCAAAATAATGTTTATTTTATGCATTAAAGCTTATATTTTTCACAAAAAGCAGTTTACACCCTTATGACAAATTAAATTAAAAATTACCAAAATCTATTTCGATTTATGTTATTAACCCTCCGATGAGTGACAGTTCTGAACTTCACGGCCGTGTGAAAAGGTACGCCCTTTTTTGTAAATCATGTTTTTTTTAATATAAAAAATTTTTTTTTGATTTTTTTTTTTTGTTTTTATTGTTTATAACTAAATTCTACATACAAAAATAATTTTTTCAATTTTTTTATTTTAAAGAGAGCGTAAAAAAAAAAAAAAAAAATTTAAATTTCAACAACCATGTTAAAACTTTAACATGAGCGGTGCACACTTAACATTAACTTTAAATTTGTGTTTAAGTTAGTAATTTTATGTAAGGTGCAAACCGCAAGAATGTAATGAAAATATTCATAAAATTATAGATTCTATTTTATTAGATTTGCATTTTTTCTGTTAATAAGCTGAGTAATATGTTTTTGCATTTAATATGTGATAGGTATAGTGGGGCATTGACAATCGATTTTACAGACATTTTTTTATATTGGACAGAATTCTGTCAGGTTTTCATGTGAATGAATCCAACGATTGTGTATGATAGTGAATAGCCTACTTTTATTACATAAACAGACAAAACCAAACAAAATTAACATTCAATAAAATTAATTATAAAGGAAATTAGGAAAAGCATACATAGTATGTTCATACTTATTTTATATTTAAATTGGATTTGATATAAAGTGATACCAGAAATCGCGGAATATCAGTAATTTTATATTATTTCCAAGAAACAGTTCTAAGGATTATTTTTTAACAACGTCTTTTACTAATGACATTAGTTCGTACACCAATCTTGTTCGCTAAGATTTTGTAAAAAAACGTTGTTGGATAATGCGACGACCTCTTCGTCTATTTCTTTGCAGGGGTACTATATTCTGGCGGTTTCATAAAGGTTGATTTGAATTTTTTAAGGATTGTTGTCTGCACTGTCTATTTATGACTAATTTCTATAGAATAAAGTTGGGTCAGAATAAATACAACTTGATAAGAACGTGCAAAATTCAATTTTGCTTTTTAATTATTATTATTAGCTTTATTTGTAGTACTTATAATACTTTTAAATGAGATTTTAATTAAATTAATAAATATTACATATTCTGATTAAGCAATATAATATTATGCTTGATATATTGTGTTGCCACATATTGAAAAAAAAAACAACTGGAAACAAATATTCATAAATACAACTTAAAACAACAATGTTTTCAGTTTTACCACATCGGCTACAGCGCTAAATTAAGAATTTATTGCCCATATAAATTAAATGTTATTTACACGTATTTTAACGTACTTTTATTTGCACGTTATTTCTTATATGATCGGCTGTTGTTACTTAAAAAACAAAAAAAAAAAAAAAACACCTGTATTTAAAAAACAATAACCACCACAAACAAATCTCTGGCTACCATTTTGTAAGCAGAATTCCTTTAAAAAAAATAATTTTAAAAGACACAATATAAAGAAAAAAAAAAAACCATATCATTAGTTTTCTTTTTAAATTCGGCATTGAATATTTCTGTTAAATTATTTATATTTGCTAAGTTCTTTTGTTAATTTTTATTAATAATAATATTTTCTTAAGCAAAAATTATTTCAAGGTTAAAAACCATAATATTGTTCATGAAATACATAAATAAATATCTTATAGGTATTATCAACAATTCGTCAATTCCAAGAGTAAGATGTATAATAGAAAAAATAAAACTTCATGCGTATTGAAAAACGCTTTGTTTACAACAAATTGTCTGAGTCACAAAAAATGTAGAATTAACAATTTCATAGTAACTACTCAATACAAAAGAGTAAACTATATGTTACGAGTATATGAAATAATACAGCATGTGTACGAAACTTTTAAGCCAAAAAATTTATGAAATTAAAGATACCATCGGAATAAGGCAAAAACATTCGGGCATGTTCTGGAAATTAAAATCACGTGAAATTGAAATCGAACAAACTTTGTTAACTCTCCCGTGTTCAAAGTTCATAAAAAATATTTTCTTCTATATACCTCATAATTTCAGTACCACTTTCCCATATCAAAACGACTTTTTTTTTATGTATTTTTGTGTTTTTGACGTTTGAACTATTTATTTATTTTTGCTATTGATAATGTGATAATTAGATATTTGATTTAAAAATTTGCGTACATTTTAGCCAATGTGTGTGCAAATAGCAAAATACGAATGTGAAATAGATTATTCGCCGCACCCTACATGGTACCAACAAAGCAGTGATGCCGTTTGATTACATTTGTTAAATTTTTCGTAACCTTTTTATTTGTTAGTTTTCTTTTTGACAACTTTTGGTACATGGCACAAAACGAAAAATTTCAGGTATAGTTTTTACGTATCTCTATAAAGATTTAAAAATGTTTTCAAAACAAGATTATTTACTCTACTAAACCTTTACTGAAATAGCCAATATATACATAATACTTGATCAAAAAAAATTACTTTGTCCGAAAACGTCCATCATTACCGATTCAATACGCTAACAAATTTAATATATAAATCAATGAAGAATTGAAACCCAAATTTTTCTTATTGTGGCCTTTTAACGATAATTTCCGAACAAGGTACATATCTGAGTGATATATACATTTTATTTTTAATTACATTGATTTGTCCGCTTTAATAATCCGTTTAAATCATTTTTTTATCTTTTCCCCATCTGTGAAAAATGGAATAAAAATATTTATTCTGTATAAATTACATAAATGTACTATGTAGTCAAGGAAAATATCAAAGCGTAACTTTTGCCCTGGCAACACTGCAACAAAGTTCAACAATGTTCTCCATCCCTGGCTTATGCACTATAATCAGCGTTGCCAGAATGATTTTGTTGATTTTTTTACCAAAATATGATTAATATTTTTTTTTCTCAAACGATGATTTTTGAAATTAAATATGGAGATCAGATAAACATTTTTTATGAGTTAATATTCGGTGTATTGACAAAATTATCTTTCTGTTCACTCATACACGATTTAGCTAACTCATCTAGGGTTTGACAGTTAAAAAAACATTGTTTATATTACTACTTTATGAAAACAAAATGAACAACGTGTTCTATGTGCATGTATGATGGTAAAACCTAAAAACTTAAACAAAAATGTACATGCATAAGCAAAATTAAGCAAAACTTTTGACATCTTTAAGGAGTAAACAAACTAAACATCTGGCTTCTTGCGCGGACCTAATGGATAGACCTTTGTTTTGTTGACAAATGTCAAAACACTTTGTTTAGTGAGTTGTGTTTTGCTCACTAAACACACTTGTTACAGTTTTAATTTTACTCAACAATTTCGTATTAATTGAACAATAACTAAATTGAAATGTTATACGGTATATAAAACAATGAAGTTTTTATATCAGTCGAGTCGTACGCAATTGGACCATCCGGAAATTCAAGAGCATGTTCTCGGGAGCCCTGGTTTCAACAAAATGGCGCAACAAGCCGTACAGCGCGTGAAACAATGACCTTAAGAAATCATTTTGGTGAGCACTTAATTTGACGTTTTTCTACGTTGGCCATCTAGATCGTGCGATATCACACTTTTGGACTTTTTTCTTTGGGGTATGTAAAGTCTGAACCAACTACGATTGACGCCTTGGATGCCAACATTACTCGTGTTATTCGCAAGATACCAGTCGCTATGCTCGAACGAGTAGTCTAAAATTGGACCTTATTAATTTCACTGACCATTAAATTTAAAGTTCACTTTCCAATTTATTTACGTTATTTTACAGTATTAAAAAACCCTCACAATGAATCACCCATTATATACAACTACTTATTAAGGATATATTTTTAAAGTGTGTGTTAACATCACTTTAACTATCCCAGTGGGAACTAATTTAGGAAAATACATATTTTTTCAATGTTTTTTTTTTTATACATTTTTCTCAAACGGTCTTCGATATAACAACGATATCAAAAATAGTGTAATGTTTAATTAAGACCCTTAAGAATTCATGTGATGTATGAGCTTCATAACTCCCACACTTAAATCTTCTTGCCCAACATACTTATATTACTAATTTCAGAATTTAATTACTTTCAATAAAACTTCTTTATTTGGGTGGACTTTTTTACGTTCTTATTTATTATAAATTAGATGGATTTAAAATGTATTTTTAGAAAAATTTGTATGAAAAATTTAACTAAAAACACAATTTTATAAATTTTGTATAAATAGGGCAATTATGTATGTATTAGTTTACATAATAAGAAGTATGTGTTTATAAAAAAGGAATAATGTGCTGTTTTTACAACACAAGTGATTGAACGTTTAATAAAATTTATATGAAAAACACTCAAAAATCCGAGTGCTTTTCATATAAATTCTACTACACGTTCAATCACTTGTGTTGTGAAAACAGCACATAAGTTTTACTTTTTAGCCGTTATTGTAAGAAATTTGAATTAAAAAGAATTTTATTATTTTTCAACTCATAATCAGTGTGGCCAGGTCTAAAAAATTTTACAGCTAAATCTGGCATTACCCATTGCCAAAAAAATGCTAAAAATGATTTTAAAAAATGCTAAAAAAGATTTTTGTTAAAAATTTATTACCAGTATGAAATTTTATTCGAAACTAAGGCCCTAATCATGTACAACGCAGCGCAACGCCGAACAATAACATTGAAAGCACAAACAATGTCATAAATATTTTGTAATTTTGTTGTTGCTTTCAACAGAAATTCATGTACCGTTTTTAAATTTTCAACGACACAAGCAATGGAGCGCTTGAAATTTTAAAACGCAATGTGAATTTCTGTAGAAAGCAACAACAAAATTACAATATATTTATGACATTGTTTGTGCTTTCAATGTTATTCTTTGGCGTTGCGTTAGTTCTGTGGCGTTGCGCTGCGTTGTACGTGATTAGGGCCTAAATATGTATATTTAAGTGACTAATTTTGTAACGAAATGGAAATAAATGGTTATATTTAAGCAAGTGGCTAGATTTAACACAGGTAGTTGAGATTAAATTTTAAATTTAGGGGCGCTGCAAACCTCTGATATATGCAAAATTTAAACGATTTATTTCCATGATATACCTACAAAATTTTTTGATCGTTTTAGTTTTTATAGTTTAAGAAAAGTTGAAGCTTTAAAATAATTATTTTTTGAGCAGTTGAGAGCAAACAACTTTTTCAAACATTTACACCATTGAATTTTTATCTAAATAAAAAGTGAAATTTCTTGTACTTTTATATCGTAATATCAAAGGGCAAATAATATTTACAATCAACATGATGAGGGCATTTCTAATATTCCCTGAATATTAATTTTTTTTTAACAAGACACGTCAGATGTGTCTTCACATAAGAATTATCCACTTTTATACGAAATTTCAATTTGGGTACAACTTTTTTTAGTCAAAATTTATTATAATTTATAAATTTTTTTTAGTAAAATCAATAAAACTATTCGTCCAAATTTTCAAATAAATATTGCTAAAAAAGCTAAAAACATTTTCCAAAAATGCTAAATAAAATGCCAACTGCTAAATTAAAATTTTGCAGCTAAATATAAATTTTTAATGCTTAATATGATGCTCATAATATGATTTTATTTCGCCAAAAGATGATTTTCTTCCCAAAGCTTCTGGCAACTCCGACTATAATGGCTAAAAGGGATAGCAAAAAGCAAAATCATTGCAATATCAAAGACGAATACAAAATAAAAAACTGAACAAAAAAATGCAAATGTCAAAATAAGGATTACCAGAATTTTGCATTGTGAAAATATAGTTGTTTTTTTTTGATTCTTAATTTTCCTTAAATCTATATATAAAAAATTAAATTATGTGTGTTTGTATGTTTGTATGTTTGTCGCTTTATAGACTCCGAAACTACTGAACCGATTTTCCTGAAATTTTTACAGTAACATCACGTGAGCCCTTAAAATAAAATAGGCTACTTATTTTTTCGATAGGGGCAGGGGAATTGGTACCCCCCATAGGATGCCAATATTATACTGAACCGATTTTCCTGAAATTTTTACAGTAACATCACGTAAGCCCTAAAAATAAAATAGGCTACTTATTTTTTCGATAGGGGCAGGGGAATTGGTACCCCCCATAGGATGCCAATATTATACTGAACCGATTTTTCTGAAATTTTTACAGTTACATCACGTGAGCCCTAAAAATAAAATAGGCTACTTATTTTTTCGATAGGGGCAGGGGAATTGGTACCCCCCATAGGATGCCAATATTATACTGAACCGATTTTCCTGAAATTTTTACAGTAACATCACGTGATCCCTAAAAATAAAATATGCTACTTATTTTTTCGATAGGGGCAGGGGAATTGGTACCCCCCATAGGATGCCAATATTAATTATCGCATATCTTAAGAGCCGCTGCACGCATTTTGCTGAACTTTTTGTAGTAGAATCTTCTGAGCCCCGGAATTGAAATAAAATAGCAGCGGGGGTATAGGAATACCCCATAGGACGCCAATGTTTAACATCGCATATCTTAAGAACTGTAATAGTGAGAATGTTCAAACTTTCTAAAAGTCACTCATATGGTATACTACACTTTTGAAAATAAAAATAAAGCGGGTAGGCGCAGGGGGGGAAATACCTCCCATAGGATGCCAGTGTAGCGAAGCGCACCGGGTTAAGCTAGTATTAAATAAAAATTATAAAAATCAATATCTTCAAAAAAAAAAAAAAACTAACTTTAGTTTTTGTTTTGGATTTCCAAAGTTTTTTTTTTTAATTTTAAATTAGAATTTTTTAAGAAGTTGGTGGTTGGTTTTCTACTTTTTTTTATAATTTTAAATAATTTATTCCTTTGCTTTAAATAATTTAAAAGATAAAAAAAAAATATGAACAATCTTGGAAATTTCACAAATTATTCATTAAAAATCCCTAGTAGATATTTAAAAAATATTGCCTTTTACGACGAAAATCGTTATAAAAAATATCGAGAACAAAATGAATTACCAACTAAGGGCGGATCCAATTTTAAGATATTGATGAATCTATTTTGTACCACGATCACTTCTCCAATCCCACCCACATTTTATCGGATGTTGTGAATTGATAACCAAGATGATTGTATCTAATTTAGAATCTATGGCTCTTACTGTTCTCCAGATATACAAAAATCTATAATGTCTTTGTACGGGAGGTGCCACGCCCACTTTTCCAATACCGCCAATCTTTTTAGAGAGCTAGTATGTTGAAAATAAGAAATAAAAAAACAACAACAACAAGGGGTTTAAGGGTAAAATTGGAAACATTTATTGAATTTCAACAGCCAACTTTTAATGGATTTTAGGTATGCGACATAAATAATAAAAAACCTATTTACCATCATTGCTGTGGTCTTCGGAAAACCTATTTCAGCATACAAACGGAACGACGGATATAGTTAAATCAACTTCGCTACTCATAAGGACCCAGAATATTCATACTCTATAGGGTCTTAGATCAATAATTTATAAATTACAAACGGAATGCAAAACGTTTACCTTCGCTGAAGGGTTTACAAAAATAAAAAACTTTGGTTCCTATTTAACAATTCAAACATGACTTAAGTCGAACCAAATTCAACTCAAAACTACAAGCTTTAAAATTTACCGGCATTCTTTGCTTTTATTTGTATGTATGTATGTAGTACACTTGCCATCTTCCACATGTTTCTGTATGTTTCTTATTCCCGGTATCTGTTTATTTATACACTCATGTACATATGTATGTATCTATTAGATACACACACATACTTTTAGCTCAAAAGTTATTGTGCTAAGTGGGTTCATTAATAAAAGGCAGATTTTTTTTATAAGCAACATTCCAATTAAATTTTTTTAAAGTTAAACTTAAAGTATTTTATACAGAGACTGATTCAAAGCGGGGTAAAAAAAGAAACAAAATGAAACGTTTAAAAAAAACTAACGAGTCATGGTTTCCAAGAAAAAGCTTTTAACTACAAAACGTTTTAATTGTATACCCACAGAGGGATGATTTTTAAAATTGTACTCAATTCAGTATAAAATGTACTTTTTGCCCCTGATTGCACTAAACCCCAAAAAAATATTTTTATAATAATTTTATAAATAATTTTTATAATAATTTTAGGTATTATGAGAAATAAAAAATATACGAACATGGCAATTAACAAAAAGAATTATCAAGTTAATATGTAAAAAGGAATTTAGAGGAAGACTTTTTTGATTTTTTTTTAGAGTTGATAGTGGAATAGAGTAAAAACACGTTTAACAGATTTACAAGTCCAAAAGGTTTTGTCATACAATCAGTCAAAAGTAAAGTCGAATTTTTCTTAAGTATCCCAATAAAAAATTTTCTTAATTTGCGAAGCACTAATGAAACATTTTAAAAAGTAAACACACATTTATGCGCTACGCAATAACAGAGATGCAGTAAGGTAAGCTAACGAATTCTTAATAATTTAAAAAAAATGTAGGTATAAAATTTGAAGAGCCACGACATTCCCTTACTACGAAGCAGGTTTGTAAGGGAGCATATTAAAGAATAACGGTAACAAAAAATTCAGTGTGTAAAGCTGATCGTTACATTCACACCAATTTGTATATGCGCTGAATAAAGCGCTTTCTGTGTCAAAAATGTATTGCTTCAAAGTGGGAACCCGCCATATAAAATTCATGGCTTCCGTAAGCGATATGGTAAGCGAAACTTTTACGTGTCTCCCTTACAAACCTGCTTCATTGGAAGCTCCATTTTTTATTGGGATACTTCAGACCAATAGTGTATTTTGACTATGAGTATGGACTATTGCTTTAAAATGTAAATTTTTGATATCCCGCTAAACGATCTTTTACCTCATTTGAAGGTACTTTAAAAAATCAAGCTAAAATGTCTTCTTAATCGCGTATAAAAGTATTTATAAAGTGGCTTAGCCGATCAACAGCAACATTAGACAGAATGTAAGTCGAACGATACCAAATTCAAAAACGTAAAAAAATTAAAAACATGCTAAGTCGACATACAGCCATACCTAAACAAGAGCAGAAAGCATTTTCTAGCTATCAAAAATTGTCAGGCCCATACAATTTTAATGAAGCATCCCTAAGTAGCGCGGAGTCCACGCTTTGCAATTGGAAAATTCGATTTTGACAGCGCGTTTAATAGTGAAGATGGTCGCTATTGTTAATAAAAAATTAATTAGGTCAATCTAGCGGTTTGATCTGAATTTTTTATTTCTATTATGTGGGTTGTATTTAACAATAAAGTTAACATTTCGTTTTGTGACACAATGTTGACGCTCTTATTAAGGTATGGCGTATCAGCGTAAAAACTGAGCGGAAGAAAACGTTACGGCTTTCGCTCTTGTTTAAAAGAGCTATCGATATGTTTTATGTACTTATACCCACATATCGTCACCTAAAATGCAAAAGGGCGTAACTTAGCATTTACACATGCCACTGCCAGTTCGAAAAACTCAATACACTCACGACTTTTTACTAATACACTCACATTTTTCGCAATGGCAGCCCCAGTGGCAGCAAAAATTGCATGCGAGTGGAAATTTGGCACTTGCATGCCACTAAATGTCAAAACGATTAGCAATGTTACCCTGTTCAATATTTAATGCAAATCGACTGGATTGTTGTCGAACTGTAATTAAACTGTAATTAAAGTTTTAACTGTTAAATGCATTTTTATGACTAATTTGTAGTAACGGGCGTTAAAATCAGTAAGTTTCCTAATTATAGAGCATTAATTTTGCTAAAATAATGCTAATATAAATAAATGTAAACTATTTCCCCAAAACTAAAACTATGTGATGAAGTCGGCAACTCTTCTGGTACTTTTTTTTTAATTTGAGATGTAAACAAATTATCTCAAGTTGACGCTTCGACGACACTTTGAAAATGAACTGGCAGTGGCATGTGTAAACAGAAAAGCAAATGGCATGAGATTCGACTATTTCGAACACTTTTTCGTTTATAATAGGTCTGTCTGCGTACACATATTTTGCATAATTTTGTACAAAATGTCGCAAAATCTTGCAAAATGTTGTCTGCGTACTCCAAATCTCTTACAGCGGGAGAGCCAAAAAGAGAATTTTTTGACAGTTGAAAGTTAGAGAACTTGCAAAATGTTACTGGAGAAATTTCCTCTGGTAAGATTTTGCAACTAGTTTGAACAGCTGTTTTTATATACTGTTTGAATGAAAGAGTTTACGTGTGCCAAGATAGCGTCGACGAAATAGCGTCGAATTTGGGAATTTAAAAACCGGGAAATCAAAATACCCAAATAATGGGGATTTACAGTATATGAACAAAAAGTTAGCGTCGAATTTAGGAATTTAAAAAGGGGAAGTAAAAATATATTTATATTTTTAATAAAAATACTAAAAATATTTACCACAGGCTTTTGCACGGTATAAACTGTATATTTTCTGAAAGTAAATAGTTTTCTGGACAAAATGAGCGATGCGTGCAAAAAATATATAGTTTATACCGTGCAAAAGCCTTAGGTTCATTGCATAAATCAGTAAAGATTTTTACTGACCATTTTGGATGAACCCAGATTTCTCGGAAACTGTCCGAACGATTTTTTGCACGCATCGCTCATTTTGTCCAGAAAACTATTTACTTTCAAAAAATATACAGTTTATACCGTGCAAAAGCCTGTGGTAAATATTTTTGTATTTTTATTAAAAATATAAATATATTTGGGCTTAAATCTAGTTTACCGACGCAGCTCCAAATAAAAAAAAGTACCTAGGGTGATAGAAAATGGAAAAATAAGAAGAAAAAATTAAATAAGAAAGTTGGCGCAAACGCTTAGTTTTCGAGTTACGGGCGTTTTAAGTTTTTATATAAATATGTGATTTTGCAGTACATTTCCAAATGTATATGGCTAATTGGTATCATTGCAAAGCGTTTCACTAGATCTTTCTGAACATACAGAATTTATTTTAATATTTTTAGTTTATTAAGAAGTGGGACGAGTTTGCAAAATACAAAATTTTTTTAGTAAGCATAAAAACAAATTTATTAATTTTTTCTAATTCTTTAATGTATGTATGTATATACTACATACTAATTTATTTAAGAATTTTAATTAAAATACAAGTAAAACCTTCTTTATGTTTATGATATACTAATGAGGAGAGAATCCTTGCCCATGGGCAAAGGCCGTCTATGCAAGGAAGCTTTAGTAAGCGAAACCGGTGTTTATTATACCATAGAGAAGAACATCCCTGCGTCCGGCCAAAGGCTGGCTATGCAAAGAATTTTTTTTTGCGATGCTAGTGCTTGTTATTTTATAAAATTTGTATTACACTTTTATTTAAATAAACTACATTCTTTCCTAGTGCACTTCCGTAACATTTCGACGTAAAATGAAAAAAACTGTAATGTGATCTAAAGAGTTTAATATTTTGAAATAAATTATGTATATCTAGAAAAATCTGTTCAGGAGCTTTAAAATGATACCAATATTGGCCATATACATTTGGAAATGTACGGCAAAATCACATATTTATATAAAAACTTAAAACGCCCGTAACTCGAAAACTAAGCGTTTGCGCCAACTTTCTTATTTAATTTTTTCTTCTTATTTTTCCATTTTCTATCACCCTAGGTACTTTTTTTTATTTGGAGCTGCGTCGGTAAACTAGATTTGTTCCTTTATTTGTACTTCCCTATTTTAAATTCCTAAATTTTACGCTAACTTTTTGTTTATACTGCAAATACCCATTATTTGGGTATTTTGGTTTCCCGGTTTTTAAATTCCCAAATTGGACGCTATTTCTTCAACGCTATCTTGGCTCACGTTTGTTATTTCAATTGTTTACACACCGATCAGCTGTTTTCTTGCAAGATTTCACTGGATACTGTCTGCGTACTTTTTGAGATATTCTCAGCCGAAAGAGTAAAATTTGTCTTACTCTCCCAAAAAAATTTACTGAGTATTTGCTACTGGAAAAGTACGCAGACAGACCTAATATGTATAGAACAGTGGCATGCCACTTCTTGCATGTGTAAAGGCAGCGTAACAACACTTTTTATTTTTTTTTACAAGAGAAGCAAGAAACTTAACAAAATCAAAAACAACAAGCAATGTGGCCATTTTGGCATTTTTTATTTAGCTGCAAAATTTTCATTTAGCACTTGGCATTTTATTAAGAATTTTTAGGAAATGTTTTTAGCTTTTTTTTCTTAGCCTTTTTTTTTAAATAGTTTTATTGATTTTGCTTTTTTATAAATTATAATAAATTTTGACCAAAAATATTTGTACCCAAAATTAAATTTCGTGTAAAAATGGATAATTCTTATGTTAATTTTACCTGTCTTGTTAAAAAAGTAGAATATTCAGGGAATATTAGACATGATGAGTGCATTGATGACTGTTAATTTTGTAATCCCTTTGATGTTACGATATAAAAGTGCAAAGAAATTTCACTTTGTATTTAGATAAAAATTCTATAGTGTAAATGTTTGAAAAAAATTTTTAAAATAAATATGAAAAATTCAAAATAATAATTTTAAAATTTCAACTTTTCTTAAACTAGGTATAAGAAATAAAATGATCTAAAGAATTTTTATAACATATAAATAAAATCGTTTAAATTTTGCATGTATTAAGGGTTTGCTGGCCCCCTAAACTTTAAATTGAATCTCAACTACCTCTGCTACATATTTTAATGAATTTATTTACCAAAATCTACCCACTTGTTTAAATATAACCATTTATTTCAATTTCGTTAAAAAATAAGTCACTAAAATGAATTTAATTCCGAATAAAATTTCATACTGGTAATACATTTTGTACAAAAAGCTTGAAACATTTTTTTAGCATTATTTTTAGTATTTTTTAAAATGATTTTTAGCATTTTTAGGCCATGTATAATGCCAGATTAAGCTGTAAAACTTTTTTAGATCTGGTCATACCGACAACAAGGTGTACTTGGAGTTCGAATTTCTTTAATAAAGTCTCCATTTTTAACCGCAGGCATCTAACATTTTTTTTAATAAAACGAACAAAAATCAATCAAACACCCTATATCGAATTTTTTTTTTGTAACGCTCTTTTGCATTTTACGTGACGATTTATACTTACATAAAAAATTTAATTAAAAACTTACAAAAATAAGGTAAAGTAACTTCGATTGATGTAGGAAATTTTTTAACAAATTTCTACATAAGTTTTTTGATTTAAAACTATAGCAACAAGATTCCTTAAGCTGGGATCACACGATTGCTGCAATGCACCAATTTTCACGCTTTTTAATACCCCAATCGTGTGACTGCACAATCAAATGCCTCATGTACCAATCGAGTGCAATATTCTGCTTACTTTTACCAATAAAATGAAACTCTGGTGTGGCAATCGTTTGACTACTTGATATGTGACCGCGCGTCAATAGAAATAAAAAAAATGTACCAATATTTATTGGCTTCTTGTGCGGCAATTAAATAACACAATACGCGCCAATATTTTTTCAATAAATTTACTTCTGTGTTTTTCTTTTAGTAGGAATAAATAAAAAATAAAAATTTAATTTATCAAAAATAAAAATTGGGAATTTAGCAAGTCATTAGGTGCGTTTGAGTACTTTTACAGTAAAATGAAGTAAATGAGTCAACTTAAAAATTTGCTCTCACAAAAAGCTGTTGTCCAAAAAAGTACGCGAACGCAAAATTTGTAAAAATTCGTAAAATAAAGGCAACAGCTCAGCTGATGGCAAATAATTGAAGTGTTGAAAAATGTTTACACTTTTGACTACTTAACTCGTTTTCTTATCGGTACTCGATTAAATACTTTTTATAACACGAATATTTTTGGAAAATACAAACAAATTATTTTATGTAATCTTTTGTATATGTTTGTTTTTTATTTTATTTGAATTTGCTAATTTGTGTCCGGCTAAATTTGATCAATAGTACACGAATACTTTTATTTTCCTATTGATAACCTTAAAAACAAGGGCTGTTCTAAGTACCCGAGTACTTGACACTTTTACAACTCCAAAAAATTAACATAACAAAACAAAATTTCAAAAGTTGGTATTTAGCCATATAAATTCTTCACAAGCAAGTTTAATTAATTAATATTAATTCATTTTTTATTTTTATTTTAGTTTTATTTCAACTTTTCATTTTTTAAACAATTTTTTCACAATTTGTATGCCTTTTGCTTGCTACTTTTGTTTGTTTACCTTTTGAAACTTATGTTTTTTTGCTTTTCTAAATTTTACTGCAAAAATTCTGCCGTAAAAAATTTTAAGTACTCAGTCAAGAACTGTCACTTTACGCATTCAATTTGTGTTCTCATTTACTGTATTTTGTGTGCGCGAACGCAATTTAGTAAAATGCAGTAAAGTTCAGTAAAAAATAGTAAAAACTTTTGTGTTCTCGATTAATAAATAAATTAATAATAAATTTTGTACCTATTCCCGATTTTTTTTTTTAAATTAGTGCAATAGCTGTTCAGGACAATATAAAAGAATATATACAGGAAAACGGAACAAAATGTATTGAAGTTCTTTAAAGCGGATTTATTTTTAAATATAAATATTCTCTATTTCTTTATATATTTAAAATAGAATTTTACTTTGTTTAATTTTTGGAATTTCATATATTTTATTAAAAAAATTTCAAATAAAACTATTCAACAAAACTTTGTTTGAATATATGATACAATTTTCTTTTTTTTAATGAACAAGCCAACTAGAACTTTCAAACAAGTAAAAAAGCTACCACAACAGCTGTTTTCGCAGTTGACACAAGGAAGAACAATCGTGTGACTGTGCTGCGGTAATTATTGTACCCATTTTGCTTTGTACCAACGAGCGGCAATTAAATTTGTATAAAACATGGAAATCATGTGATTTCAGAATATTTTATTGGGGCAATTTCATTATTGTGCGTCAATAAAGCACAATCAAAATTGTGTCATATTGGTGCATTTGCGGCAATCGTGTGATCCCAGCTTTAGACTGTAGTAAATATTTTGTCTCAATTAAATTCGGTACAGTATTTACATAATGTCGATTTCTTCTTTTTGTTTTTATCATATCTGGAAACATTAACGGCCTTAGTTATAAAAAAAAATAAGTTAAAAAACGGATTTTCATACAAAATCCGTTTCATAAACCCTTTATTAACCTGTGCTATTTTTTATAACTTAGGTCGTTATTCATTAATATAAATATCCAATCCTCCGATCCAAGACCAAAAAGTTTCAATGTAAATCCTTGAAATTTTTAAATTGTGATAAACATGTCATTCGAGTACTTCAGTGCCTTAACAGTGCTCATAGTACTTAAAAAGGTACAATTGTACTGACTGTATCATCCCTGTACCCCCAACACAATAGTGAAGTCGTTATTATCGGTTTATGCTTATGCTTGCAACATCTTAAAATATTGGTCCTAGACCAACCTTTTAGTATACCGAACGGCTTAGATTCACTTTTTGAATTGACCTAACGATGTCCGTCCGTCCGGCTGAATGGATTGCTGTCCATATAAGAAAACCTTGTTTACAAAGTGCAGGTCGCAATTTAGAGATAATTTGATGAAATTTGGTACATAGGTTCTAATTGCCTATTGAAAATGGTGAGAATTGGTCCTAATTTCACATTACCCCCATATATGTATGCTTCTTTCCAGAATGGAGGCTTTGTACCCGTAAGTATATAGATGCTATTTTGTCCAAACTTATTTTATTGCAATCTAAATTATCTTACCAAACTTTATTGGAATCGGTCTATACCCATAGAAAAAGTACACCCGAAAATAGCTTTAAATGCCATTACTTCCGTATAAATGTTGCTTTTGACATTAAAATTGTCATAACATCAACATTGACTATAGCTGCTATGAAATGATAAAATGTTCTGCTGGTAGATTCAAAATAAACCATTGGTCTCATGTAAACAACCTTGCTAAAATCAAGGAAGATGAAAGAAGATATCTAAATAATATTCGGCACAAGAAAATTTTATATAAAACCCCATAATATAATTTGGTTCTGGCGGGTGCATGATTGCCCATCGGTTCCAAATAGTTTTCACTTTCGAAAATTTGTTTTTAAATACTGAAATGGAGGGTATTATATGGCCGGGCTTGACCGGCTATACATTCTTACTTGTTTTTTCTTTTTAATTTTACGCCATGTGCTTTACAATTCAAAAACAATTTTACTATAAAAAAATTTTTTTTGTTTATAATTTTTTATTTATTTTTTTCTCTGCTGCGTTTTTGCCTTTGAATGGGTACTTATGATGTGTTTTTTTATACTTGGCTTTTTTTTTTAAATCTTTGCAATATACATTTTTTCTATATTTCTAACCGATACTTGTACATGACTCATACCTCGTCGTTGCTTTTTTTAAATGGTTTTTTTTTCTTTTTTTGGTTTGCATTTTTTATGGTGTGTGTTTTTTAAATGACGACGGCTTGGCGGTTTCTATAAAGATTTGATTTTTTTTTATGATATTCTAGTTTTACTGCTATATTATCGTCCAGACTTGCGATTTTTGTTGGTGTGATTTTTTTAATTCTGCTTTGCAATTGCATTAGTGTCCAGATTATCAAATTCTAGTTTTGCAGTTTTTGTATTTTCATCTTGTCTTTCCTCTTCTCCTTTTTATATTTTATATATAAATACAAATACACCTACCCCCAAATTCAAGTTAAAAAGTGTGAGAATTACAAAACAAAACGGAATTGCAGAGTACATGAAACTGAGTATCCCTCTCACCAAAAAACTCAAGAATTGCTGTAACAGAAATTGCAAGTCTGGACGATGACTATCCTAATGATTCAAACAAATTTATTAATGTCCGACCGATTAATCTTTGGTATTGGCCAAAAATTGCTAAATCGGCCAATAATCGGTATGTCAGCTTTAACAATCTTGAAATTCCATTGCAGACATTTTTATATTCTCTTTTTAACTTGCCTAAACCTTTCACAATCGCAAAATAATAGACAGACAGAAATTATTCGTTCCCTTTTATCGTTCTTTTTCGCTGTTGACGGAGATGAATATTTAACAGGCGTTGCCTCTAAAATTACCTTGGTGTGAGAAAAATAAAATGAAGCACCAACATAAAAATTGCGAACAGTGGAAAAGAAAAACGAAAAAGGTCTGGTACATATATCCAAGGTTGTGGAGATAAATTCGTTAGTTAAATACGACCCACACCTCTGTTAACTACATCCCACACTCTGTTAAATATGGAATTTAAAAATTTTTGGCAAATAAAAAGCTAAATTGTTTATAACTTTTAATTAATAAATAAAGAACATAGAATCAATTTTAACTTGTTTTCTTATACATTGAAAAAAAAAATTAATATAAATGAAGAATATGGTGCAGTACTTATTGGCTATTTTCAGTTACTTTTAGAGGCATTTAGCACAGACCTGGGGTTCCGAGACATCATTTGAAAACTCTAAGGGTAGATTCCAAATCTGTAATGGGCATTTTTCTGAGTTTCTCAGGAGACATGTAACGAGGGGTGGAATGTAAGAAAATCAAAAATATTCAACATCAGTTTGGGGGACTTAGGACAGACCTGAATGGGGTTTCGAGGCATCATTAGAAAACTCTTTCCAGGTTTCTCAGGAGACATTTAACGAGGGGTGGAAAATAAGAAAATCAAAACTATTCAAACATCATTAAAAGATTTAGTTTGTTGCGCTTAATTCCCTTTTTTTAATAATGGATGAAAAAAAAATTAAATTTATTGTTGAAGGATAAGCTGTTGCTATGCGCATTTCACTGGTTGCTTAGGCCAGATCATCAGGAAACGTTCTCCTAAATCATTTTAGAAAAGCCAAAGCTATCAGCAAAGAAGACTACAGAGGGAATGAGAATTACATACACTCAAAAAGTCTTGTTTGCAACGATATTAAATCTTGAACAAAATACCAACAATAAAACAGTGATTTTATCTTTTCTTACATTTCCCACTACAATTAGTTGGAATTCTCTCAACATTAATTGTAGTTGTAAGTGGGTAAAGAAAAAACAAATTAAAAACAAAAACAAATTGCTTTTATTGTTTTCGCAAGAAATCAAAATAAAAACAATTTGCCAGTTCAGTTTTTTATGCACGTGCACTTGTAAAAATTTATTATCAAAGTTGTTTTTGGGAATACTATTATTTATTAAAAGATTTTGTTTGTTGTGCTTAATTTCCTTTTTTTAATAATTGATAAATTCAAATTCAAATTCATATTTTATTGATAAATGTAACATGGTAAATACACAATAATTTTAATATTATATGTAAGTTAAGAGTTTAGTCTATTTTCTTTGACTTTTCTAGTTAATTATGTTGTATCTGTACAATGTGATAAATTTCTTAAAAAATTAATTTAATAAGTTAAGGAAAATTTTTTACAAAAACCTTATAGAAATATAAAAAAAAAAATTAATAAAAACGGGAAAAGTTGATAGTTAAAAATACACGGTTTAAGAACATAAAGAACTGATGTGATCATGCGAGGAGCCGGCACATCTATTAAAAAATTTTTCTGTTATAACAGATATCTTATCCTTGACTAGCGGGATATTAGAAAGTGAATGAAGACGCGATGTTGAAAAATAAGGTGGTAAATTATAAATAGTTCTTAGAAGTTTATTTTGGCTAACTTGCAACCTTTTCAGATGACATGTTGATGTATCATACCATGCAGGAGCAGCATAAAAAAGAATTGCATGAAACACAACTTTTAAAATTAACAATTTATTCTCAATACTGAGTTTAGATTTCCGATTTATAAACGGGTATAATATCTTTTTAGTTATATCGATTTTATTAATAATGTGGCTAATATGTTCGTTAAATATCATTTTTTTATCGAGAATAACACCTAAATATTTGACATTGGTATCCCATGGTACATTAACACCGTCAACTGTAATATTATGTTGCGGTAAGAAGCAATTTTTCCTCTTTCTGGTAAAAAATATTGATTGGGATTTTAAAGGGTTAACTAATATTTTCCATTTTTTGAAGTAATCAATTACAGTATTTACCGATATTTGTAAGTTACACAGAGTATCATTAGATAATGTATTTGAGCTTAAGATTGCCGTGTCATCAGCAAAGATGGAGGACTCACAACCATTTAAAGAAGGAAAATCAGATGTAAAAATATTATAGAGAATTGGGGAGAGACACGAACCTTGGGGACATCCTGCCGGAATATCATATCCGGCTGAGAACTTATCGCCAATATGAACGCTAAATGATCGACTTGTCATGTAGCTTTTGATTAGCAAGACTGTATGATTATTTAAACCAATAGTTAATTGTTTGTGAACGAGAGCGTCATGCCAAACTGAATCGAATGCAGACTTTATATCTAACAATACCATGGCCGTAGATTTACCACTATTAAAGTTGTCTTTAAAGATTTTTTTGATTCTGACTAATGGTTGGTTGTGTCGTGTTATGTTCAGATCTAAAACCGAATTGTTGAATCGGGAGGATATTGTTATCGTCAATAAAATTTACAATTTCCTCCTTAATAATTTTTTCCAAAATTTTACTCATTGAGTTTAGTAAACTTATTGGTCTATAGGAGTCAGGACTTGAGTGATTTTTTCCTTGTTTTGGGATAGCAACTATATTTGCTTTTTTCCAGACTAGTGGAAAGTGACAAAGCTTTATGCAGGCGTTAAATATACGTGAAAGAATATCCAATCCACTTTGGGGGAGAGCTTTCAGGCATTTGTTAGAAATACCGTCTATGCCTGGACTCTTCTTATTTTTAAGATTTTTTATAGTGCTCTTAATTTTTATGGTACTAACAATATTTGGGGTATTCTCCGAAGAGCTTTCGGTGTTTAGTACATTTATAGAGTTAGAGACCATCTGAATTGTATTCATGTCACTCATATTAGTAGAAATAGAATGGTTCAAAAGAAACTTTTGAGCAATTATTTCTGATTTTTGTAAATTTGTTGTGTACAAATTATCGTTTTGCTTGAGACTTGGAATACATTTAGTTTTCTTCCTAATAATTTTAAAAATGTTCCAAAATTTTGGAGAAGATTTATCCAGACTTTTAAGCATGTTATTCCAATTAGAGTTTCTGAATTTGGATATATTGTCACAAATAACAATATTTAAAAAGTTTGATTGTTGTTTATATAAAGGTAGCCTAAATCTAATCCAGTTCCTTCTTGAATTGTTTCTTAGAGTTATCAGATTTAAAATATGTCTTGGTAAACGTTTTACATAAAAGCTCGACATATTTTTCTTTGGTACGCTTGCCTCGATAGCATTTTGAACTAATAATGTAAAATTCGTAACAAGTTCTTCTATATCATCAACATTATTTAAGGGCACATTTGACAAATTTGAAACATTGTTATTAATGTACCTTTTAAATGTATTCCAATTTGTATTTTTGTGATCATATTTTAGGTTTTCACTTGATTTATAACTCGAATTAAAAGTTAAAAACACTGGTAGATGATCAGAACTTAAACTGTTAAGAGTAGTAGCCGCAGAAAGTTTTTCTGGTACATTTGAGAGAAAAAAGTCAAGTACAGAAGGATTTACATTTCTACTTGTTGGAATAAGTGTAGGTTCAGAGGGATAAACAATATCAAATTTGTTTGTTGTAATAAAATCATGTATTATGTTTCCCCAACAGTTGGCTCGAAGGCAACCCCATGATTGATTTCTGCTGTTAAAATCACCTCCTAAAATATAATTTTCTTGAATCATTGAAAATTTCCTTAGATCTGATTTAAACTTATTTTTTTTAATTTCCAAAGGACCCGCAGTTCCCCCTGGAAAATAACAACTAAAAATCTTAACAGTAGAGTTATCATTTAATTTGACTGTTATACCTACATTTTCAATTAACTCTGTATTAATATCCGGCAATAGTTCATGACATATATTTCTACGTATTGCAATTGCTACCCCACCACCCTTTTTTCCTTCACGATCTTTACGATAACAGAAATAATCTGAATGATACATTGAGATATCTTTGTTTAGCCACGTTTCACTCACCAAACCTATATCAACATTTTCCCTAACTAAGAAATCAAAAAATTCATAAATTTTAGTACGTATTCCTCTAGAATTCCATATTACTATCTTTAAATTAGCATTCATGGTAGAAATTTAAAATCTAAGTTTGTAATAACATTAAACTGATCACTTTTAGTTTTACAATTTTTTAAGTTTTCGATTAACTCAAACGTTAATGTTTTAAGTTCCTCTAAAGAGAAGAGATCATTTGAAGCATTATTTGGTGTTGCATTATTTAATGTTGTAATATTTTGTGTTGTATTATTTGTACGGACCACATTAGCAAATGAGTTGCTAGTTGACGGATAATGGCTTTGAATATTTACATTCTGAGCGTTGTTAGCACGAGCTTGTGGGTTGGATTGACGAGTAGGTATAGAATAGCGTTCCTTTCATCCGATATAAGAAGATCTAATAGGGCAGGTATTATCGGTAGATTTATGATCTCCTCTACAGTTTGCATATTTGACAGTTGTCGATGTGCATTTAGAGGTTTCATGGTCACCAGCACAGATAGCACAAAATGTTTTGATGTTGCAATTATTCGACCCATGCCCAAACATTTGACAGTTATGACATTGTGTAATTTTGTTTGGCATTTTAGATTGATAACTCCATTTAACCTTTGCTGGATCTAGTTTGTCCAGACCTGATAATACGACCTTATAAGGTCTATTATTCTTTGAAGTGTAAGAGAAGTATTCCACTTTATTAGCTTTTAAGTACTTAACCGCAGATTCATAGTCATATTGGTTTTCACAAAACAGTTTATACCCGATTGAAATTTTTCTAATCGAATATTTAATAATACGACTTTCCTTACAAAGTGTATGTATATTATCAGTACTGGTTTTTAAGATTGTTATAGGTGGTATATGAGTTTTAGGTGTAATGGATGGCCCCATATCATCAACTGTTTTTTCATCATCATTAAGTGTTTGTAATGGTTGGTAATAATTATTATTTACAGCACGTTTTGCATTGCTGTTAACATTATCAGCTGGTAGTCTCCTTTTCGAACTCATGTTCGATTGGGACAGTTTTTGTTTACAACTCTCAATGTGAATCGTCTCTCAGAAAATGTAAAGCAAAACACAAAAGAAAAAATTTGTAACAAAAAAAATATATAAAAAAAAAACTTGTCAAATGGATTAATACTATTGTTGTTGGACAACAATAGTAATTTACCGAAATGTTTTAAAACTTTTATTATGCGCAATCTGATCTTGTATCGTCAGACAATCAAGAGAGACTCCACTAATATTCCGAGTTCTCTGTGGCACAGACAATAAAACACACTTTTCTCTCTCTCTCTTCTCGTCATGCCAACTTCTGCAGAAGTCATACAATTTCAAACCTATTCTACTCGCATGAGTCACGGTCAACCAGTGCCCAGTCATTACTGGGATAGATTTCCTTATGGTTCCCTATTGAACGTCCGTTTATCATAGCCATACCATAAAGACCTGGCTAAGGAGCATGTGGACTTAGGAGTCCACCCCAACTGTGCAAATATATAAGACTCGCGCTTAGTAAGTGACTTTCCGTAAAAACCCAATAAAGTGTTCCACAAATCTGTCTCCAAACTAGCACTTCATAGCAAGCTCATCCTTTATTTGATTACGCTCTCAGTCCGTTTGCTCTGGTATCCAGATAAGCGTTGCTTCCAAATACTTCTCCATTTCATTTAGACATAATGCAGTTAGCCTGTATTTCGTATATACACATATCACTCGATATACGATAACACCTTAGCCAGTTTGCCGCTCGCCTTCTTGAAAAGGTTTCCGCCTGCAGAACCACAAAGAAAATTTTAAACCCAGACTCTCTTTGTAGGAACCTTCAACTTCCCACTTTTTTTAAACCATTAATCTAAGGCCTAAGTGTTGATCGTGAAAGAGAGATCTCAAGAGACAACCATTCGAATGGCTAATAGGACGAAGTTAAATCCTGGAAATTTGCAGTTTTCAATTCTTTGTTCTTCCTAGTGAATATTATCAGTTCCGGGCTTGCGAAATCAACACCCAATCCACACAGTATGCTCCAGGTTTTTTATCCACTAATGCATTATATTCAAATGCTTACCAGTGATGATAACTGCAACATCATGAGGATATACCAGAGTTTAGATCATCATGTCCTCCATTCTGGTCACAAGAAGTAAGAAGATGCACTCCCCCTAAGAGTTAAATTGTAATTTCCTCGTGGTCATTATCACGATCGCATTTCCCTGGGAGACCGCAGAGTTGATATCGTGGAGGACCAGATATCGAAAGCGCCAAAACCGTCATCAGCCCATTTAAATTGATATTCTCTTAACATAGCAATATGCTCTAAGATCCCGCAAATTGGGAGTTGCCGGGAAACTGAGTATCAATTAATAATTCAACATGCATATGCTTACAAAACTTCATAGGCCGACCATATGAAACGTTACACTGCAGCGTTTAGAGACAAACTTTGAAAAGTGTACATAATTTGGGACCCGTCAAAACAAAATTCAGTTATGAAGTTGAGATTCATATAAGAGATCTCTGTGCTATATATTATCGCATTAGCCCTTAAGTAGACACGTAATTTTTTGAATGGAGTTTTTTGTGGCTGTTGCGAAAAATCACACAAACGAACTCTAGGGCCTGTCTAGGACTACTTTTATTTGTATGTAGTTTTATGGCTACAGCAAGAACATTTTGTTGTCAACTAGCCAAATTCATCGAAATAAAAGTAAAGAAAGAATTCTTATGTGTTGCATGTCCATTTTTATACGTTTAGTTCTGGTTTTATTAGCTACAGTCCATATATAATAGTGCAGAGCGCGGCCCTTATAGTACATATATAAATTTAAGTTTCTGGACCAATGTTGCCACGCCCACAGATAACAAACATTTTATTTCTCTAAACGTTTCCACTCAAAACACCCTAATTGAGGAACTCATAACAAATTAGTAGGGTCTGTCGATGCTATCTAGTAGGGTATTCATTTAATCGGGCGTTTGCTTTAATCGGTTAATCCCTCGATTAATTAACCGATGTTTTGGTTTAATTGGTTAATTTTGTTATTGATCGGTTAACCGATTAATAAATTTTTTTTTATAAATTAAGTAATTTCAATAAATAAAAATTCATAAATGATTTATTAATTGGAGATTATTAGTAACAAAGAGCAATAACATAACAATTCCTGAACTAAAACGAGCAAAGAAATAATTTATCGCAGGTGTTGGAGAAAGCAAAAGCAAGCCATAATACAGAATATATAATTTCTTAGTCCTCTTCCTGGATTTCTCAAATCATATAAAATCTGCCAAAATCTTTTACAATTTTTAGCACTTCTTATGGTTTCTGGTCCTATAAATTTTAAAAAAATGCCTATCGATTCCATATAGTGGGATAGTGGTACTATTTCCGTGGACTCCATAGTCGCCACTCATGTAAAATTAGATTTGAAAGTAAAGTTCTGAAATTATTTCAGAACTACCACTACCCTCATTCGATAGAACGTTTTCCTGCCTATCGATTCCATATAGTGGGATAGTGGTACTATTTCCGTGGACTCCATACACGCTAATCATCCCTCTCAGAAACATGTAAAAATAATTTGAAAATTTTTTTTTATAAAATTTTTAAAGTTCTGAAATTATTTCAGAACTACCACAACCCTCATTCGATAGAACGTTTCCTGCCTATCGATTCCATATAGTGGGATAGTGATATTTTATTACATTTGTTGTATTTTTTAATTTTTATAAATTTTTTATTGTTAAGAGTCTGTTAAGTACGTAACAGTGCAATGTTAGCTAACAAATCGTAGTATGTTAACAACGGTGGTTTGTGTCTTGGGTTATAAATTCGAATTTAACTTCACACACATAAATTCTGCCAGGTATCATCTAAAAGTTGGAAGTTTCAAAAAAGCATATGGATTTGTCATGAGCTACGCCACCAATGTGTCATTTTAATGATTTTTCATTCGCTGTCAGATTTTTGAAAATATTTCTTTTCAAATTATAAATTAAAAACAATTTTATATTTTTAAGAAGTTTTCTTTCAATTAATAAATTTCGAACAACCACTTTGAATTATTACTTAAAGCCAACTTCCAATGAATTAAGTTTTCATATGACGTAGATCCATACCGGCTTTAGTCCAAACTTTTCCAGTTTCAATTTAGAATTTTATGAAAACAATAAAGAAAAAACTTATTTATTAACTCAAACACTTAATTTTAATTGCACCCACAAATTGTACATATGTCAAAATAACACTCAGGGTTGCATCGACTTCTGGTGTAAAAATTTAAATTGATGACCAATAAAAAGAATTAAAAAAAACTAAAATACACAAAAATTTATTGTTTTATTTGCCACAACAAAATTAACATGGAATTCAATTAATTGCATTGAAACCCGAAAACAAAAACAACAATATTGAACAAAACAAAAAAAAAAAAAAAAAAAAATATAGTCTTTAGAAAGATATAACATGACAAAATAAATAAAAAAATGTTACAAAAACAATTTAGCGAACTGTACAGGAGGAGCTAAAAATGAAATTCAATTTCCATTGAACATCTTTTTTTCTATAGACGACGACGACTTTACAATTAATTGAATTGAATTTTTTTTATTATTTTGTTTTCATTTGTCGACTTTTTGCATAAAGACAGGTCGATAATGTCGATTAAAGTAATTGATTTATTAGTTAATATTCTAAAAAAACAAAAAAAAATTTAAACAGGGTGTTTCCTAATAGCTTTGGTATATTAAGGAAATTGTAGTGCTTATTTTTAGAATGAAGAAATATTGTAGACAACAAAATAAATTGTTTATTTATTTAGTTCAAGAAAGGTTAAAAAAATTTTCGTAAAGATTAAAAATTTTTTGCCTTTAATAGTAAAATTCTATTTTCGAGGAATTTACTATAATAATTCTTAAAATTTTCATTAAATAGTTCGTTTATCTATAAAATATTCTAAAAATAGTAAATTTCTCTATAAACATAAAATTTCTTGTAGATAGTAAATTTCCTATAAAAACTTATGTCCTATAAGTAGTAAATGATTTCCTATCAAAAAAAATTCCTATAAATATTAAATTTCCTTTAGATATAAAATTCTACAAATTTCAAAATTTTTTTTTTATAAATGCTAAATTTTTCTATAAAATTTTCTTTAAATACTAAATTCTTCTATAAAATTTCCTTTAAATAATAAATTCTTCCATAAATATCCCATTTCCGATAAATAATAAATATGCTATAAACAGTCAATTTGCTATAAATAATTAATTTCCTATTAATAGTAATTTTCCTATGAAAGGGTGGGTCTAGAGGACCAAATAGAAATTTTCCTTTTAAAAACAACTTCCTATAAATTGTAAATTTTCTATAAAAACAAAAATTCCTATAAATAGTATAAAAACAAAATTTCCTATAAATATTAAATATCCTATAAATATTAGATTCTAAAAATATCAATATCCTATAAATTGTAAATTTTTCTATAAATATAAATTTCCTTGAACGGAAAATTTGCATTAATACTAAATGTCCTACATCTATTTAGTAAATGTCCTATAAATAGTAAATTTCTAATAAAAAGAAAATTTTGGAAAAAAACTAAATTTCCTATAAATAATTAATTTCTTAAATAGCAACATTTCCCATAAATTGTAATTTCTCTATAAAACTTCTTATAAATATTAAGTTTTTTATAAAGTTTCCTATAAACAGTTAATTTCCCACCAATAGCAACATTTTTTATTAATAGTAAATTTTTCTACAAAATTTTGTATAATTAGAAAATTTCATATAAAAAACAAAATTGTTTATTAAAAGTAAATTTTTCTATAAAATTATCTAATTAATAAATAAATAATATATCTATAAATAGTCAATTTCTGATAAATAGTAAATTAGCAATTAATAGTAAGTTTGCCATAAATACTTAATTTTCTATAAAAAGTAAATTTCTTAAGCCCATAGTACACGTCATGTAAAAAGACACATGCGCATGTGGTTCTGACGTAATTTTGACGTCATCACACAACACGCAATGTTTATTGTGGCTTTGCATTGACGTCAAAATTACGTCAGAACCACATGCGCATGTGTCTTTTTACATGCCGTGTACTATAGGCTTTAGAAATAAGTTTTCTTTAAAAGTAAATTTGCTATAACAACTAAATATCCTATAAATAGTAAATTTCCTATAGATAGTAAATTTTTAAAAGTGGTGAACTTTTCTTTAAAATTTCGTATAGCCTGGGTTTACACTATGAAATTTTTCTTTCAGAAAGTCTAAGCATATAGGCGAGTGAGGAGAGAAGAATAACATGCTCTCTTCCCCTCTCACCAACAAACTCAGACTTTCTGAAGGAAAACTTTCATAGTGTGAACCCACACATAAATGCAGTAAGTTTTTTTAAAAAAATGTTTGCTAAACTTCCAAAAATGAAAATTTTTTTATTTTAAAAAAGTAATTTTTTTAAATTACCTAAAAAACAGACATTTTTTTAAAATTTTCAGAAATAAAGCAAATTTTTAATTAATATCCTTAAAAACGAAAGTTTTTGTTGAATTTTCAAAAAATATATATTGTGGTTAGATTTACAAAAAAAAGGAAATTTTTGTACAATATCCTAAAAAGCAAATATTTCTTGTAAAATTTCCAAAAAAGGAAATTTTTCTTATACATATTTCCAAAAAAAAGATATTTGTTTTTTGTTAATATTCTAAAAAATTAAATTTTTTGTTTAATGCAAAAAAATTTAAAATTTTTGTAAAATATGAAAAAAAAAAGAATATTTTCTATAATTAAAAAAAAATATTTTTTTCCGTAAAATAAGGAAATTTTGGAGCTTTATTACGCACTTTAAAATTTATTTTTTTTTAAATAGAAGATATTTGAAAGTTTTCCCATAAAATAGTAGATTTTTCAAAAAGTTTCTTCAAAGTAATAAAACCTTTCTGAAAAAATTAATTTTTGAAAGATGCTAAAAAAATTATCGAAAAAATTTCCTTAAAGATTTACTAAATTTTTAAAAAACATTTTAAATAAATGTAAATTTTGGAAACATTTTCTAAAAGATAGAAAATTTTAAAATATTTCGAAAAAAATGTGTAGTAAATTTTCGAGAAATTTGAAAATCAAAATTATAAAATTAAAAGAAATCATTGAAATAAAACCAATTAAAATCTTTAATTCTCTTTTTCTTTTCAGGTAATAATTTTTTAAAACCGCATTTTATCTATATGTGTAAGTTTTTATTGAACGATAGAATTTTTTCTGAAATTACCTTTGTTTCAAAACAATTTGAGTCTATAAATCTTTTGACTATTGCTGCTTTATTTTAATATGTATACATAAATATTTCTTTTAAGCCATAATTTAAATTTATTTGATTTTTAAATTACAATTTGAGTGTTTTTTCAAACAATTTCTTCTCAGCAAGTTAACCAGTTGAAAACTGCTGTTACGTGTGTTTCATATAATATTTCAATATTTTTAAAATATTATTGCAGTCATAAGTTTTAAACTTGTTGGACATAAATCACTTTTATATATATTTTTTTTATCTCAAATGTCAATGAGATTTTTTTTCATTTATCAATTCGAATGTGCTGGCGCAGTTTTGATTTGAAACAACTTTTGACATAAATCAATTTAATTTTAATATTGAAATATGAAATCAGTGCTAAATCAGCAATTAGTTTTTGTTGTAGTTAATCAAGAGGGATTAATTAAATTTAAAGTTAAAAAAACGAGGGTTGTATGAAGGTCTCGACAATTTTGTATATTTAAGAACTTTTTTTAAACTTTCTTAATTTTATAAGAAATATTTTAAACATTTCCTAATTTTATTAGCATTTTCTTAAATGTTTTTTATTTAAATTTTAATTAATTTCCTTATTTTATATACAAATTTTCAAAAGTTTCCTAAGTCCCATAATGATAATTTTCAGAAATATCCAAATTTTATAGAAACATTTTCAGAAATTTGGTAATGACCTAGAAATTTTTTTTCCTAATTTTATATTATTATTTTCGTAAATTTCCAATTTTTATAGGAATATTTTCGGAATTTTCGTAACGTTATTTTATAAGAACATTTTTTAAACATTTTCTAATTTTATAGGCAAATTTTCAAGAGTTCCTAACTTTATGGACAGTGTCCTAATTTTATATGAAATTTTTCAGTCTTATAGAACACATTTTCTTAAATTTCCTAATGATATAAAAAATATTTCGTTAATTTCTTCAGTGTATAAGAAGTTTCCTAATATTATAGGACATTTTTTAAATCTTTCCTTATAAATTTCCTAACTTTATAGACCCATTTCCAAATTTTTTAACTTATCGTAAATTTCGCAATTTAATCGAAAATTTCTAAGCCTTCCCAGCAAAAACTTACATTAAAAAGTAATGAGTTAAAAAGCTAATATAACTACTATTCACTACTTATACATTGGCATTTTAACTCATTATTTTAACATGGTGATGTCATTGGAGGCAAGTACTTACCACCCTCGCTTACAAATAGGGAGTTAAATAAGTCATTACCACGTTCGCTTAAAAATAGGTACTTTACATTTGTATCAAAACTGAATTTGTCAACCAAATTGTGTTTTTAATTTAATTTACTTTCTAATTTGACTACCCTGCACTAAGGACAGCAATTAAGTATTTAAATTATTCATATTCAATTCTATTACAAATAGTTCTTCATGTATAAGAAATAAAAAAAAAAACAAACTGTAAGAACAAATATGTATTTTAAATCAATTTGCATTAAATTTGAATTAAACCTTAAATGCATTTTAATATGAATTAATTATAAATTTCGTTAATCAGCTAATAAACAAGTGCTTATGTATCAGATTATATGTCAGCCATTACTAAATAACTTCTATGTAATGCAGATGGTATGAAGTTGTCATTGAAAAGTAAGCTGTTCAGTAATTGCAAGTCATTACCAAGTTTTTGCTGGGTTAATGGACAATTTTCGGAAATTCCAGGAAATTTTTGAGTTTCATAGGAAACTATAGAACTTCTTTAAAACTTTTCAGAAATTTTCAAATTTTATTTCAGTTTTTTATGTTTTTGTAACCTTGTAGGAAATTTATTAAAAGAGTTTGTTTGTTCTGCTTAATTCCCTTTTTTTAATAATTGATAAAAATACTGAAATTTATTGTTGGAGGATAATCTGTTCCTATGTGCATTTCACTGGTTGCTTAGGCCAGATCATCAGGAAACGTTCTCCTAAATAATTTTAGAAAAGCCAAAGGTATCAGCAAACAAGACTACAGAGGGAATGGAATTACCTACAAACACTCAAAACGTCTTGTTTGCAACGATATCAAAGCAAAAACAAAATACCAACAATTTCGGAAATTTTTTAAAATATTTTTTTAAGAATTAATAAAAACTAAACTGCTAATTGTTGTAAAATTTCTAAGCAACAAAAAATTGTTTGAAATCTTTACAAAAGTATTTCCAATCACACGGTATCTCCTAGAGGCCTGCATAAATGAACTTGAAAATCAGTTCACACTTGCATTGTGATGTGCGTCTTACAATTCAGATCATTCACACGCACTGCAGAGAAAACACAAGTAACAGACAACACGATTTGTTAAGAGAAAATGACTTGTATGGCTTTGAAAATTACCAATTGGTTTTGAAAGTTATCAATTTGTTCTTTTAATTTCAATTCAATTCTGTTGTTTATGGCTATCGCATAACTAACTGCCTGTTCATTCGAAATTTTCTATGCGAACGTTAACGTTCGAAATCGATGAACAGGCAGCAAATGTGTACAAAAAGAAAACGAAAACTAACACATATACGATTTTTTTTATGGTAGTTTGTTTTTACCTTAAAGCATAGGCAGCCAATTCATACGCAGCATAATTGTGCTAAGACTATTTCACTTAGTCTGCATTCACACGTTTAATCTTCTGATGCTCAACTCATGTGTTTTTAGGAGAGGAGAGAAATAGGAAAGGGGGTTGGTACGGAGATGCCTGTACTCGGTCAGTACGCCTTATGCTTTTATTCGTAGGTATATGCACAACAATAGCTGCATGTAAATTTTTTTCTTTGGTTCGCTTTAAATAAAATTGTTGTTGTTTTTAATCAAAAAAAGTTGAAACCGATTGCTGCGTGTGAACATATTGACATCCTCAAAAGGGAATTGAAAAGAAGTTGAGCATCAAAAGATGAAACGTGTTAATTCAGTCTTTCACATAAACAAAAAAAAAAAAAAACATAAAAAACATCAAATTATTTGAAAAAAATTTAAACTCATTCAAGTCATTTTGTACAAAGACATAGAAACACAATTGTCTGCGCTCTTTAACATGAATATACATGTGTTGAAAGAACTTTATGATGCATGTCAGCACAACACTTGTGTTTTCAAACGCCACGTCCCTTGCGAAACTTTTTTAATATTCATATAAGACCCCATAAAGTATATATATTCTCGCTCCTTGAGTAATTCTAATTCGATTAAACCCCCTACTCACAAAAAAGACAGCAGGGAAATTTTAAAAAATTTGTATGAAAAAGAGTTCAATTTGAGTATTTTTTTCATACGAAATTTTCTCAATTGCCTTGTTGTCTTCTTTGTGAATTATGTCCTAAGGCATGTCCGTCTATCTGTCCATCTGTTCAAAACAAGCTCAATCATACTACTGAATTTCGTAAAGATCGGCCTAATAATTTACCATTGATCCAATAGAAAGCCCATTCATTCCCGAAAAACACTTTAGTACGCCTGAAACCATGACGAATAATGCTATTGAAAAAACATTTGGTCTCTCATAGTTCTACTAGACTAGAAATCAAACTGGCAAATTTCGTGAAGAGCGGTTCAAAATGTATTATAGGCCCTACATAAAGCCCACTCTCGTAAAAAACTTTAGTACGTCTGAATCCGTATTGAATAATGCTATTGTAGTAAAATTTGGTCTGTCATAATTTTATAAGATAAATAAATCACACTGTTAAATTTCGTGAAGAAAGGTCCATAATTTACCATTCACTGATAGAAAAGGCCTCATAACGCTGATGTATTTTGACATCAGTAATACGGCAAGTGTCTTCGTTTTTGACCCCTGACACTTTTCATCATAGTGATGTCAGCCTTAATGCCACTTGACCAAATTGACATCAGGGTCACATCGGCATCACAGAAATGACGAATCGGAGTCAGTTAAATAAAATATGTCATCAGTGTGATGACTCAATAACATCGGAGAAAGGACTCATTAGGTTCTATTTAATGACAAACTGTCATTAAGAGAATATTATTATCTACCTACCCGTTACACATGCTAGTTTCACTTTTGTTGTATTCCGCCCTTTGTTTACAGAAGTACTCACAATTATAAGACACCAGCAGCATGACCGATATGGTTTTCGTAATGATTCGACTTTGAAACTTTTATGTATTTAACTAAATAATTAAAAAAATAGAATATGGGAATTTTTGCTTCTCATTTTACTTTTTAAACATAAAAATAATGTTAATAATACACAAAATGTGGCATCAAATGTATATCACTGTAGTCAAAGCATAAATGACGCATAAAATATGACAAAATTTTATGATGACGGTCGCCATACGAGTTATGTAATAACATAGATGTCACAATTCTGATGCTAGAGCATCATCAATTTGAAGATGCATTTTTCTATGAGTTTAGGTCTCACCTAAAACCGTAGAACATTTAGATATTGTGGTAAATTTGGTACAATTTAGCTTTATATGGCCAAAAATAACACCATGCAATTTTATGATAATCGGTCCATAATTCACTGCAGGTCCCATACAAAGCAGCCGTCTGAAAATTACTTTAGAATGAATAAAACAAATTTCACTACTGTATTGATATTTGATCTAATTGAGATTTTTTAATACCTGAAATCTCTCTTACGAATTTTGCGATGATTGAGCCATAATTTGCGTTAGGCCATATATAAATTCCCCGCCCGAAAACCATTTAAGTACGGCTGAAACTGTTACGAGTCATGATATTTTATACAAATTAAATTTAAAACGACTCGAAATGAAAGCAATAAACTTTCTGATGGTCCGCCAATAATTTTTAATATGTTAAAAACCGAAAAAATTATAATAAGGTTTTTATAAAAATTGCTTAACAATTTATAGATCCCACTTCTGAAATATTTTACTGTCGGTGGACAGTATCAAGGATTCAGCACAACAGATTATAGCACTCCTTCTTGGTTTTTTCCATAATTCTATAATTGTAAAAAGATAAAAATCCGCCAACATTTTGCCAAAGTACTAAGAAGTATTACCGTAAAAAACAATACCCCAAACTAACTACATATTTCAATTATATATTTTTTAATAATTATATTTCATTTACGTCATTAATATAAAAGAAGAAAAAAAAAAAAAAACAAAAATTTCATGACCTTGATGTATTTTGTTGTTATTTTTTTTAATAATTTAAACAATCCGTTGAAAAAAACTCACATGCCAAAAAAAAACTTAAATAATTTTACTAAAATTCTTCATTTATTTAAATCTTCTTTTGTGGTTTGTTTAATCACAAATGAAATTTCGTGTGCGTTAATTATAAATTTTAAAATAAATCGAAATTTGGAAAGTGTGTATTTGTTTTGGAAATCATTCAAAACTATTTTGTGATTATTAAATTTTGGATTGTGTTGACAATTTTGTGCAATTTATTATTAAATTAAATAAAATTGTGAATATTGAATGAAAATTTTTCGAAATTTTTTTTATAAAGTTAAGGACATTTAAAAAAAAATTAGTAAGAGAAAAGTAATTTTCTAATTAAAATAAATTTTTTTCTTTATAACTTTTTCATCTTATGAAATTTTTTGAAAATATTTTCGTCAAAAATTTGTTATTTCTATACCCTTTACCGAATGCAAAATTATAATTTGTACAATATTGATCTTAGACCCTAAAGTATATATATTCTGGGTCCTTATGAGGAGCGAAGTTGATTTAACTATGTCCTTCTGTCCGTTGAAGAACTCAGATACGATGGGGACTTGGAAGTGATACATTCATGTCACATATAGTCCGGAAGTGTTTGTTAGCCTGATCCGTCGACAAATGGCTGAGATATGAGCAAAAAACCACGACTGCCTCTAATTTTTCCTAAAAATCCCTTGTTGTTTTATTTTATGTATATCCGGAGAACGGCAGGAGCCAAAGTTTCCAAATCACTTACAAGCATCTTGCTTATCAAACCATAATAATCGATCAAATGTGGGCGGATTGAACAAGTGGGCGTGGCACTTTCCATACAAACCCTTTATAGATTTCTGTATATCTGGAGAACGGCAAAAGCCAACGCTTCCAAATTAGGTACAACCATCTTGGTTATCAATACAAAACATGCGTCAAAATGTGGGCGATATTCGTCAAGGGGGCGTGGCACAAAGTTGATTGATTTACATCTAAATAACGGTATTTATACAACTGTGATATCATCGCAGCATGGTGAAGGGTATATAAGATTCTTCATAGCCGGATATAGCACTATTACTTGTCTTTTTTCCTATAACTGTTTAATTTTAAAAGTCATCCGCCTTTTCCTGGCCATTGTTTATCATCGTCTGCTAATCATACTTATTTTTTTGAGCGTATACAACAAATTATAAAAAAATGTTAGTTTATCTTTCTATTTTTGTTAAATAAACAAATATTATCGGGCTTATCAACAGGAAAAGAAACCAAAAGCAGTAATTTTTGTTTCCTACTTTCTTTTTCTAAAATATTATAATTATAACCTTCACCACAGGTGGAATAGGTATACATCGGGTGATTCATCGGGAAGTTTGATTTATAATGTAAAATAAAACACAACAATTTGAAAGTGAACTTAAAATTTTTATTATCGGTTAAAAGAACAATTTATTGCATTTACTGTCTGAAAATGATATATAAATATTGGCCAAGACTACGTCTGAGGTGGTCCATTCAGAAGTTCAACTTGGGGCGACTCATTCGATCAGAGCGACTGGCATCTCGCAAATAATACGAGTAATGATGGCTTCAAAAGCGTCAATCGTAGCTGGATTATTCCTGAAGAACTCAGACTTTACTTATCCTTAGAGAAAACAGTTCAAAGGTGTGATATCGTCGCACGATCTGGGTGGCCAATTTACCGTAGCAAAACGTGAACTAAAGTGCTCACCAAACTGATTAATCAACAAGGTCATTGTTTTACGCGCTGTATGGCTCGTAGCGGCGCGCCGTCTTGTTGAAATCAGCGCTCACCGAGACCATGCGCTTGAATTTCAGGAGGCACATAGTCCGCTAACATGGTGCGATAACGGTTACCATTGACGGTAACATTCTGACTTTCCACATTCTTGAAGAAATATGGACCAATGATTCCACCAACCCATAAACCACACCACACCGTGGTTTTCAATGGATGTAATGGAAGCTCTTGGTACTCTTCGGATTGCTCATCAGCCCAAATGCGGCAATTTTGTTTATTAAAGTATCCATTGAGCCAAAAATGTGCTTCATCACTGAACAAAATTTCACGATAAAATACTGGATTTTCATTTAGTTTTTTCAGAACAATTAGCAGATGCTGTTGCGATGTGAGTCCTTTCATGATGACTTGACAAACGATACTGAACAAAAATGACAAAGTTGTTTCATATAAGTCACGCGTGATCTGTAAAAAAGCATATTGGAAATCAAATTTTTTATTCCGTTTGAAATTTCAACAATATTCATCTTAGACCCTATAAAGTACATTCTGATATTTACATTCTAAGTCCTTATTAGTAGTGAAGTGGATTTAAGGATATCCGTCTGACCGTCTGTCCGTTGCAATGCGTTTTCACGATCTGATGATGACTATGTTGTTATATGTTTATGTCACATATACTCTGTTGAAGTGTGCTATTAAAATTCAGCATCATCGATCCACAAATGGTTGAGACATAAGCAAAAAACTACGACTGCCTCTAATTTTGCTCATAAATCCCTAGTTTTTTTTTCTTCTGAATATCTGAAATTAGGTACAAGCATCATGGTTTTAAATACCCAACCTCTCAACAAAATGGGCGGGATTGGAGAAGTGGGCGTGGCACGAAATAGATTAATATATATATGTAACAGAGTACAACATTTTTCAGGTGATTGATTCGGGACTCAGTTCTGATAATTGGTTATGAAAGTAGATCCAAAAAGAGAATCATAAAAAAAGTCATCAATGTTTTTTCCAAAGAGTTTTGTGGATATCTTGAGCAATTCATACCTTTACTTAATTATGAATAAAAGCGAAACCCATTCATCGATTTTCTTGATTTATGTCTCATTTTGTTCATGGGTTATGTGACTTTACGTGAAAGTAATAGGACTTGACATTTTTTTACCGTTTTGGATTTTTTATGAATTAAACATAAAAAATTTAAATTTTTTGGGCAAAAAATATTTTTTTTCTTCATACATTTATTTATAACTGCGAAACTGTTGCTTATGTAGCGAAAAGTTGTATGAACAGATTAAAGGAATTGTAATTCTTAATTTAAATTTGTTTCAGCTTATTCGGTGTAGTGGCTCTCGAGTTATGACAAAGAGAAGAGCCTTAAACGTGACAAATTCCCCTATACGATACTTACTAACTTCAAATTAATTTTTAAATTATTATTTGATGAACCTTGACCAAACTAATGATGCAGACGTTCTTCTTTTTGGGTCTACTTTCATAAACAATTATCAGAATTGAGTCCCGTAATCATGTGTTATACTGTGTAATGCTTTTTCTATTTATCAGTGCAAAATTAATTTTTTTTCCTAAATTTCAATTATTTTGTTTGCAATTATCGGAGAAAATCTTGCATTCGATTGTTGTGTTTTTTTTGATTTTTCTTTTTCGCGTTCCCTTAAGCAAAAAATAATTCATTAAAATATCACGATAACTTGACAAATTTAATCCATTAAAATCACTTGGCATGCCAATGATACTAGCGTTCTGATTAGTCAGAAAACTTGACCCGGAAGACTCAACTGACATTGCTAATGATTCCATAATTCAATTTGAAAAGTTAATTATCAAGTGCATAAATCAATCAAAACAAATGGTTGACACCACGTTTTTATTAAATGCATTAACGGTAAATTTCTACAATGACTAGAACTATTAATAATGTTGAATTACTAAATTATACTGTTTAAAAGAGAAGAGCGGAGTCTAACAAAATCATTTTTTTTTCAAAGCTTCGTAATTCGTATAAAAATTAAAACATAATATCGATGCAAGACCAATGTGCAATATTTCTTGAGCAATACTTAGTGGGAACATAATAATTTATTTGTAATCAAATAAGGTATAAGAAAAAATGTGATAAATAGGTTCAACACAAAAAAAATTAAAAATTTTCTCCAATCACCACATTTATACCAAATTCATAATATCAAGCAAACAATTTGTTGATTTTGCACCTACTACCAAAATGATTATATTGATTACATAAAATTGTAAAATTGTGAATATTTTTTTTTCAATACATGATATTTTTAATTTTAATTAAAAAAAATTATCAAAAAACTTTGCCATTTCAAACAATGGGTTAATTTATTTAATTAAATGTTGACAATTCCCAACAACAATTCTACAAGTTCAAATTATTTTATTTTAAACGAAAAAGTCAATTAATATTTTTTGATATTTAATCAATAATTTAATTAAAAAATTTTTTTCAAAACATTTTAAATATTAATCATTAAAATCAAAATTATATTTTTAATATTCTTCCAACTAAAAAAATAATTGATTCAATTATCGCATTAATTAAATTTAAATACTTTTTAAACCTTTTTTTAACAACTTTTTTCTGTGAAAAGAGTAACTATATTTGTGTTTTGTACACAGAAAAAAGTGTTTTATCAAATAATAAAATGGTTTAAAAAGTATTTAAATTTAATTAATGTGATAATTGAATCAATTATTTTTTTTTGTTGGAAGAAAATTAAAAATTTAGTTTTGATTTAATTAAAATTCAATTAAATTTTAATTAAATAAATCTTAATTTACTTTTTTCGTTTAAAATAAAATAATTTAAACATGTAGAATTGTTGCTGGGAATTGTCAATATTTAATTTAATTAATTAACACATTGTTTGAAATGGCAAAGTTTTTTGATAATTTTTTTAATTAAAATTAAAAATATCATTTATTGAAAAAAAAAAAATATTCACAATTTTACAATTTTTTGTAATCAATATAATCATTTTGGTAATAGGTGCAAAATCAACAAATTATTTGCTTGATATTATGAATTTGGTATAAATTTGGTGATTGGAGAAAATTAATAATTTTTTCTGTGTAGGGATATACCAGAAGTTGCTAGTTTTTTTACTTTTCATAATCAAACCTCTCGGCGGGAGCTAGATTTTTATTTTAGATCCATAATTTCTGTGGGTAATTTTCTTAGAATTTTATTTAGATTTCGATTTTGGTATACGCCTGTCACGTTTTTTCTCACCCGAACAAATTGACCCACCCTAATATATATACATTATTATATATATATAAATATATATATCATTATTATTTATATAAATTTTTGTTTTTATCGCACCTTGGTGAACGGCATTAAAGATTCGTCACAGGCGAATATAGTACCACTCCTTATTTTTTATTTATTGATTTTTTCCTTGTTTTATTTCTTCTTCCCAAGAAAGGACAACATTTGTATGTAGTCCTGTTACAGGGTGGGCCAAAAGAAACCAAGGGGTGTAAAAGTTTAATAACTTTTTCGTTTATTAATTTTTTTTTATTTTTTCTTTCAGATTATATAATATACAAAAGGGAAATTTTTTTACACTAAGTATGAAAAATTATGTCTCTTAAATGACCACCGTTTTCCGCTTCGCACTGATGGGCTCTTTTTAGAGCATTTTCCATAACATCTTTCAAAACTTGTGGCTGTAGCGTTCGAATTTCTGCAACAACGTTTGCCTTGAGTTCAAGGAATGTCTCTGGCTTGTTCACATACACTCGCTCCTTCAAATAACCCCAAAGAAAATAGTCGGCTGCTGTCAAATCTGGCGATCGCGCTGGCCAAATAATTTCCGAATTTCTGGAAATTATTCACCCTCCAAAAATTTTTCTTAAAAGTGCCATTGTGTCCCGGGCAGTATGGGCAGTGGCTCCGTCCTGCTGAAACCCATACCAGGTCTGTTTTCAAGAGCAGGGCGTAAAAAATTTTCTATCATAAACCGATACCGCTCTCCATTTACGGTTACAGCACTTCCATCTTCATTCTCGAAGAAGTAAGGCCCAATGACATTTTCAGATGTGATCCCACACCATACTGTACACCTGATGGGGTGCAATTGGCGTTGATGAACGGCTCTTGGATTTTGAGAACCCCAGAACCTACAGTTCTGCTTATTAACAAAGCCATTCAAATGAAAATGAGCTTTATCACTCATAATCAAATTTTTAATAAAGTTGATTTCATTTCAGGCCAACTCTTGAAATTTAACTGCAAAGTTTAGACGTTGTTCAATTGTGAACCTCTCCATTATAAATTCTCCAAGTGTTGTCTATATAATCTGAAAGAAAAAATAAAAAAAATTAATAAACGAAAAAGTTATTAAACTTTTACACCCCTTGGTTTCTTTTGGCCCACCCTGTATAAACAAACTAACAAACATGTCTTGCCAGCTGGTGTGGAATAATGAAGAAGATATTTTTAATTTACAGCGGATGTCTTATTTTTTTTAACGTTTGTATCATTACTACAAGGTGGCAGCACTACGGCATCTGGTTATTTTTTGCTTGAACTGTGGTGAGAACCCTAGGCTGTCATTTTTTTTTGTTTATGCTTTCATTATTGAAAAAAAGTTATTGTGCGTTAAAAAAATAATCATTTTTGTGCGGGTTTTAAATGAAAATTGTGTATAAAAATTAAAATATTTGCAAAAAATTAATCGTAATTGGTTTTTATATGTGCGTCTGTAATTGTATTTTTTTTTTATATAATAAATAAAAACAAAAATAATTTTGTCTGTGAACACGTTGTGCGTAGATACGTTTTAAAAATTCGTTAATGTTTGATATGCACGTGTACGCCTGTTTCTTTTAACCTCCAAAGGACTTGGAGTGAAGAAAAAGTGGAAAAACAATTGTTTTTAATTATGAATCTTTCAGTAATTTGTTCATAATATTTTTGTTTGATTTGCTGCAGATCAGCGTTGCCATTGAAAATTTTCTATTCGACCAAACTTTTTTACCAAAATCCTTCGGAGCCGAACAACTTTATTATTTTATATACATTTAAAAAAAATATATCGCACTTGTTCAAAAATAGTGTATTAACTCAAAATTAATATTTTTCCACTATTTGGAAAAAATCAACATGCAATATTAATATCTACTCGCTGGAAAAATATATGTATGTAGTGGCTATTTTGTCTAATTTTTGGTAATTAAACCGTTTGTTTAAAAAATATTTTTGATATGCCTTTAATGTAAAATTAAAAATTGTTTTACTTCTACTGAAAATCTTGAGTTAATACAGTATTGTTGAACAAGTGCGAATTGTAATAAATAACAGAATAAAAACTTAAACAAACACTTTTAGGCCCGTTTTCACGACTTACTGATAGCTAAAGGTTGGATTTTATCGACCGTATATAAAATGTTCCATATTTAAAAATTTATTTTAGACTTAAGTGAGCGATAAGCTAAAGGAAGGTTCATCATACCTGGTAGGTCAAAGTAATGTTGTAATAATTAAAAACTTTTTATACGGCCGATAAAATCCGGCCTTTAGCTATCGGTAAGTCGTGAAAACGGGCCTTAAAGGAGTAGATATCTCAGTGATGGAAAACTAAAAAATTGAGATGGTACTAACCATCAAGCAAAATAGTACTTTTTTCCACATTTTGGTACTTTTTTCAAACCTTTTTTTTATTGCATACATACATATGTATTTGCTTGTGATACATATGTATGTATTAGATGTCTAAGGCTGTTAGGCAATTTGCTTATTTTCCTTCATGATATCATTAGTAATATTATAATTGTAACAACAAGAATCACTGGACATTAATAGATATTTAGTTTTAATTAAATTTTAAAGAGTTTGTACTTGCAAACGATTTCTTTTTTTTTTCGTTTTTATAGCATCTTGCACTGAAAACGTGCGCTCAACTGCTGCTGATAAATGGGGTATTGACAAAATTCCAATAGCAATACGTCAATTATCAGGAAACATAAGTTCGTCCATTTCGTTCTTAATTTGGCTTAAAGCCTAGTACTCTGTTCCAATTTGTGAAAAATGTTCATCAACATCTATTATTTCATGCGAAAAATTTGACATGTATCAATGTTACCTATCTCGAGAGTTTGTACAATTTGACGTTTTTAATCTTTCAAAGTATGCGACATTGTTTTGCATATATAAACAAAACCCACATGTATTTTACTAAAAAGTATTTTTTAAATAAAAAATTAAGTAAAAATAAAATTAAATATTGATGAAAACCTGTTACCGGTTGTGTTATTTATGTTTTGCAGTTCTCATTTTAATATTAAGTTTAAACTTTTTTCATTTGCTTAAAGTTCCACGTGAAATTAGTGCAGCTTATATTATTTCGCAGTTTTAAAAAAAATGTTGCTAGAAACATTTCGCAACTTTTTCACAAATTAAACAGAGTACAACTCTATCAACATTTTTTCATAGAAATTCCGCACAAGTTTTTTTCATATGAGTTTTGAAATGTTGAACAGAGTACTAGGCTTAACATGAAAGAAAAAAAGAACAATAAATTTTGTGCAGGCAATGTTGTCGATGTTAAAAAAAAATAGAGACGCTAAATTTCTCAACAAAGAAGAATAACAAGAAAAGAGTACTAAAACTGACGTGGGGGTACCGTGGTATTTTTGAAATGAAAAAGTACTGAAAAAGTACCATAGTACTGAATTTTCCATCACTGAGATATCTGTAATATTTTAATGTATTTACGTTTAAAGATAAGTCTTAATTTTGCTTGTTTAAGAAGATAAATATAAAATTTCAATAAATGTATCTTTTAAAACTTCTAAAACGTAGTGTGAATTAGAATTTTTTATATAAGTACATCTTACATATCATAATAATACTCAAAATTAGGCCTTAAATTTGAATGCAAATATGGCCTTTTTTACTAACTTGCTGACTTTTTCGTTAAATCACAAACTTTACAAAAATATTTTAATATCTTATTTATTTAGAATTTTCCCTTCATACTAACAAATCACAAATTTATATCACGAAGTATGCTAAACGTTCAATATGTATCATATGATCCGCGATCAGTATCATGGATCACATAAAATTTGGCTATTCTGCAATATGGATCGCGATCCATCAATACTGAATTACATCCAAAAAAATCGCGGTACTGTATCGAATTAATATATGTGTATATTAAACAAGTAACAGTTCCCCCTAAGGTTTGGTCGGAGAAGACAAACCATGGCAACGTAGTTGTACATAATTTTTGACAGCACCAGGTTCTTTGCACAATCAAATATTCCTGTTTTTGTTGTAGAACAACACCTAGTGCTACCACCTTGTAGTAATTTCACCATGGTTTGTATTAATAAATACAATTTAATAAAATATCAAAAGTATTACATTTTTTTTTTTTATTGTAATTATGTCATTTGTTTGACCTTTGCCTTGCCAAAGACTTTTATATACATCATTTACCGATGCCCACCCGGGTTATACTGCCACATAATTATAGGCGATGCACAAGTGTTGTCAAAATGTTTTTTGTTTTTGTTTTTTAAAGAACTTAACAATTCGTTCGGTGAGTAAAAATGTCCTTTTAACTAATGCAAATTTAAGTTAATTTTTTAAACTGCTATGACACTAGATTATTAATTCACTGTTCATGTTTCTGTGAACAGTGAAAATATAATGTAATAGAAAAATTAACGAAGTGCAAAGAGTTCGGCTGTATTAAGATAAATAGCAAACTGTCAAAAATTTTACTAAAATTATCGATAATAAATTAAGTTCTGTCAAAAAAATATAAAATTCTTCAACTTAAAATTGACATTTCAACCTTGAAATATTAAAAGTGTTGTTGAATCAGCGATGAATGGGGAAATTCAGCGACTTAACGCTTTTGTTTTTATATTTCTCATAAAAAAAAACGTGGAAAATATTTAATAAAATAAACAAAACCACAACAAAAGAAAAAAAACTGAAAAACTTTTTTTCTAACATTTACTGTTTCTTTCTATCAATTCAATGAATAAAAAATGAAGTGTCATAAGGGCTTAAAAATCTAAACTAAGTTGGTCACCCGGTAAAGCGAAGGTTAATGAGCAAAAAAACCTAGCCAGAGATACAGGTTTATATAAATACTGGTAAGTTAGTATGTGTATAGACATAAAATTTTATGTGTCTCACTATTGTAGTTATTCAGATATAAGCCAAATAATTATTTTTTTTGTATGGGGGGTACCCGTCTCACCACTTTGATACCTCCGACATTTGGTTTGCACATGTTCTAAGAATTACGCACAGCGAATTTAGTCTGCCTTACTATTGTAACTGAGGAGATATGAATTGATCCGCGAAAAAAGGGCTTTTGGCCCCAATGTGCGCCGCCGCCGTGTTATTGAACATTCTAAGATATCAGTGAAAATTCTCAAAACGAAAAAAAAATATTAATTATTAAGAAATGTTCTCAAACAATTGCCTTTAGTAACTGTGTTTATCGATAAATATGTAAAAAAAAAAAAAAATTTTATCTACTTTTTTTGTTTTGTTTTATTATTTTTTTTTTAATGAAAGACACACCTTGACCAACCGTTAGATACAGAAACATTCACCTGTAACTCATTTAATTTACTTTATTAGTTTTTTTTTAAACTTCTTGGTAGAAATAAAAATGATTTATTATGGGTAATTCCAAGTCAAATCGACCAAGAGTGGGACCCGACCCCTTTCGGTTTGAATGAAGTTGGGTGTGAAGTTTCCTTTCTTCCTATAAATAACATATATTAACGAACAAAATTTAAAAATTGTTTTGCAAAAGTTACGTCATATTCAAAATGTCATAATTTCGCCGAATTAGCCAAATGTGTTGAGCTTATGATTTGAATGTCATTTTAAAGAGAATACTTGGGGCTACAAACAATATATTAAAGAAAAATGTAATATCTACAAAATATTAAATTTTAAAAATGGACTAAATGGAATAAACCTAATTTTTTTTTTGTCTGATTTTTTTTATATAATTCCTCAAACTGTTCTTTAAAAATCCTGAAACTTTGAAGGAGGTGTTTTTTTATTATTTAAGATATGATTTTTCTTCTTTTGCCACCTGTAATAAATAATCCTAAAATAAAATTTTAATATTGTAATATTGAGTAATAAGTATTTATTAAATCTGATTTGTTTGATTTTGTGTGTTAAAAAAAAGTAACGACATTGATAAAGTTTTTTATGTTTATTTGTTGCATTTTTTGTTGGAGCTCCAAGTGGGAACTTTTAAAGAAAAGTACACTTTTTGTCACGTTACATATCCAAGAAATAAAATGAGTTTTATTGTGTGATAAAAACTCTGTGCTTATTAATTAAAAAAATGGTTAGGGGAGACTGGGGCAGCTTCAGCACTTGTTTTTAAAGCTCGGAAGCTAAGAAGTTATTCGCCAGATTTAAAATTTTTATAACTTGTTATTGTCCTTGGATATTAAATAACAAATTATTTGTACAACATTTTATAAACACTGGTTATTTATTTTTGAGATTTTTTATTTTTTTCTTCAATATTTATTTATTGAATCTTCATATTTTAAATATGAATTAACAATAATTAATCAAATGTTATCCTAATACTTTATTTTATGTCCTGCCAGTGCCAGACAAAAAATTTCTTCATCACGGTTTCTGTTCACATATGGAGGTGTTTATCGCTCCTTAATTTTGAGAATTAGTAAAAAACTACCCCGAGCTGTGGCTCAAAAAACGAAAAACAAAATTATTGAATATTAAATTATTATTTTATATAATAAGAGCTAAAATCTAGTTCAAATAAATATTTAGTAAGTTCTTGGAAGGGACTTGGTAACTTAAGTTCTATTTCGCTCCTAAGAACTAGTGAAAAATATCTTTATTTTCAGGCTTAACAAATAGAGAGAAAATATATCAAGTTTCCGAAAGAAACTTATTGTGAAGGTGCAGTCGCTAAGAGTTTCAGTAATCTCAGTAACGTAATAAATTACATTTTGTCATTTTGCCTCAGTTTAACTAGGCCGATTGTGCCCCAATTGAAAATGCCGAATCTACCCGGAAATCACTAATAATTTTTTTTGGGAAATAGCAAAATTTTTAATTAATCCTTTTATTTAAGCTTGAGGCCCTTTTTTCTTTTTCTTATAAAAATTTTAAAAATTATTGAATCCAATATTTCAGCACTCCATTGTGTGCCTTCTTCAGGAATTTTTTTCTTAAATGTTTGACAAAATTAACAATTTTTAATCAATTTAACAAATATAACATATATTGTTAAATTTGTTAAATATATTAAAAATTTTTAAATATATTAAAAATTGTTTATTTTGTCAAACATTCAAGAAAAAAATCCCTGAAGAAGGCACAACAACGGAGTGCCGAAATATTGGATTTTATAAATTAAATATTTTTTATATAAAAAAACACCTCAAGCTTAAAGAAAACGATTATTAAAAAATTTTGCTTTTTAAAGGTCGAATAAGAGTCAATTTATATAAAATAGCAAAAATTTAAATGTTGTTTTGTAAACTTTTATTTTATTATGTATAGATAATTTTCAAATACAAAATTCTTCCAAAAGAATAAAAATATTATGAAAAAACATGCAAAAATACTGAAACATGTGTAGCTTAAGTTGTTAAGCTCAAGCTGGCGAGCTTCCGGGAGATTTTTATTTTGATTTTCGATACATTTACATAAAAAGTTTGCCATGCACAATGGGTGCATTATTATGAAAACAGCATTGCAACATAGGCAACAAAGGGGGCTGAAAGGGTTAAAGAAATTGTTGAATTCAGCTAGCTGAATTAAATTAATTTTAAATTTTTAACGATTCTCACTAGTAACCTTTTTTTTATAATAATCAAATTATGCTAGCTAAATAAGTCACATATTACTAGATATAACTGTAATCAAGATTCTAAATGTATACATTTAAAACAAATGGAATTCAGCTAGCTGAATTACATTACTTTTTTACTATCAAGACAAATTTCAAAGTCATACAAAAAATTTAATTCAGCAAACTTAATTAGTTATATTTAATGGATTTTTTTTTCTTTTATTACAAATCACTAAAAAGCTTAAGCCTAAAATATTAAATAGAATCTGGGAATTTTAGTTCTCATGTTGAGTATTTCATTTTTTTTATTATAAATTTTTGTATTAATCCGAATGTGAATTCTAAGTCAAATTACAATTTAAAAAGCTTTTATACTTTAATAGTCTTATTCCTTTAATATTTTCCAGGAAGCTTTTTAAATTGTAATTTGACTAAGAATACTCATTCGAATTAATACAAAAATTAATACTTAAATATTAAATTTAGCTAAATGAATATGCATGATTGCTTAGTCTTAGTTTTAAGAAAAAATTCTGAATTTTAAACTTATCAATTTTAAAAACTTCAAACTTATTGTATTAGTGCAAAAGATATTTATTTTCTTTTTAGCTATTTGTTACATGTAAAATCATTAAACAAATTAATTTATTAAATTTTTATCTCACTGTTATTTAAATTGCGCTGCTATTTAAAAACATACATACACGTGCGGGGTAAATTATTTTTCTTACATAACTGCCACATTTTGCATCAGTGATTATTTTAATTTAAAATTTATTTTTAGTATTTTAGAAAAGATAAAAATCTTATCAAATGTTGCTTTTTGAAATACTCATACAAATCTGTTGCTGAATAAAAAACTAATTGTTTATAATTTATTTAATGGAATTATGGGGAGGTTGGTCACAGAAATTTTTGAGAGAAAAGTTAAGAAATGTAAGCAGTTTTTATGGTAGAGTTTTAAACTTTGTTAAAAAGCAGATTAATTGTATTTTGACTATTTTTTTCAATATATGTATATAATTTTCTAACTCCACAAAATAGTAACTGTTAACATTTTTACAGTTTAAACTTTGGTTAACTTAAGTTACAGTTTAAACTTGGTTTACATAAATTGCAGTTTTTAAAAGTCGTTATTTTTTTTCAGTATTTATTTATTGAATCTTCATATATTAAATATGAACTAAAAATAATTAATCAAATCTTATCCTAATATTTACTTTATGTCCTGCCAGTGCCAGACAAAAAAGATTTCGTCATCACGGCTTCTGTTCACATATGTATGGTGTTTATCGCTCATCTGATTGGGTGAGTGCTGCAGTGTCTCTTCTCCTTAAGCGAGTATGGCTGCCATTATTTAATATATTTCGAGCTAATGGATTTGGGTGCAGTTCCAGCCTTTTTAAATATTTTACTGCATATTTCGTTATCATAGTTTTTACTAATGGCAAATTGAGATCCTTGTGGATATTTGAGTTTTTGGCGTACCAGGGAGCGGCTGTGATTATTCGAAGATGTTTATTTTGGCGCCTTTGAATTTTTTCGATGTTAGAAGCCGAGGCAGTGGCCCATAACTGAATACCGTGGCACTAAATTGGCTTTAAGATAGAGTTGTAAAGTAGAAGTTTTCAATCGAGACTAAGAACAGAATTTTTTCCAATAAGCCAATTAATTTGAATTGCTTTTAGTTTCATTTGAGCTTATTTAGCTTCTATATGCCATTTCCACGTTAAACGCCGATCTAGATGTATACCGAGGTAATTTACGTGCGAGTGTTGGGGTATTATTTGATTTTAATATGGGGACATGTTTCCCGACGCAATGTGAATGTAATATGTGCGCATTTTTGCTCATTGATCTTTATCCTCCGTTTTTTTAACCACCCTTCCAGTTCAAATAAATGATCCTGTAAGTAACGAGATGCTTCTTGACAGTTTGCGTGTACGCTTAGAAAAGCTGTAACGTCCGCAAATGTTGAGGTATGGGTGAAGCTGTTGGTCGGCATGTCCGAAGTATAAATTAAGTATAATAGAGGGCCCAGGATGCTGCCTTGTGGGACTCCAGCGTTAGTTGGCTGAGGAGAACTTGAAAAATCGCCTTCTTTAAAAATAAATTGACGACCGACTAAGTAGCTTTCTAACAGCTTGTGTATGTTTTGTTCAATTTCAGTAATAATTCTTCATGCCAGACATATTACGATTATTATTGAATCATATTATGAGCAAATATAATCGTAATATATCATCATAATATTTTTCCCTTAATCCGAATTTGATTTTATTACATCATATTATAATTTAATGTAATCATATTATTATTATGTTTATTATAATAAGCTAAGAAGAAATCATATTATTATCATGATGATCATAAAATTATGTAGATTAAATCTAAAACCGAAAAATATTTTTAACATATATTTATGCTTAATTACTTACTGGCAACCTTAACGTAAAACTGTTACACATATTTCACATTATAATATGATGCAACTTCAAACATAATATTTTTAACCTATTTTTTTTTTAGAATTTTCAATATTTTTCTCTAAAATAACACAAAACAGTGGCCAATATCTTTGCACCATTTTCAAATAATATAAAAATTTTTTTGGCATTGATATTTTATTTTGTGACACTTTACAACTTTTTTTTAATGTACCTACAATTTCTTTATTTTTTAATTTCTTTAAACTTGGTTTTTTTTTTTGAATAACAAATAATTCAATAGCCATATGTAAAACAAACGACACAACTGATGCAAAGTTATTTTACAAATGGCGATACCAAAATATTATTAAAGTAAATATATTTTGTTCGCATCCTAAGCATATTATGAGTTTACGTATAGAAAGTTATTATGTTATGGCTATTAAATAGCATTAAATGTTGGTGAGGAATATAATTGGGGGATTCACAAGGTGTGCTATCAAGTCATATCGTCATAATGTCCTAAATAACATTTTACAATTGTTTAAAAGAAATATTGTTGTGTTTTAAATAAAATTAATTTTGTAATGCTGTGTTCATCGATTCGTTATAACTGTACAATATAAATGTAAATTATAAGCGGTTGGCCACAGCAGTCATATATATTTCTTGTAATTATTTTAATACATATGACTTTACAACTTTATGACTATCTTGTGAATCCCCCAAATATGTTATAAAAGTTATCATTATTTAATTGTTATAAAAATGATTATTTTTCAGTAAATTATACTTAAATTTATAATTGCGATAAACATTTCCATGTTTACAGTAACTATAATATTGTTGATATTAAATAAAAATAACAATATTTTGTGTACGACAACAATATATTGCTACAATAAACATAGGGAGGATTCACAAGGTGTGCTATCAAGTCATATCGTCATAATGTCCTAAATAATATTTTACAATTGTTTAAAAAAAAGAGTTTATCTTTTCTTACATTTCCCACTACAATTAGTTGGAATTCTCTCAACATTAATTGTAGTTGTAAGTGGGTAAAGAAAAAACAAATTAAAAACAAAAACAAATTGCTTTTATCGTTTTCGCAAGAAATCAAAATAAAAACAATTTTCCAGTTCAGTTTTTTATGCACGTGCACTTCCAAAAATTTTTTATCATCAAAGTTGTTTTTAAGAATACAATTATTTATTAAAAGATTTTGTTTAATTCCCTTTTTTTAATAATTTGGAATTTTTGGATTTTGAATTTTATATTTAAATTTGTTTGCATTGTGAACTTTGTTCAAATAAAACTTAAGTTTGCGAAACTTTAACTTGGACTTGGTTAAATTAATTTAAACTTTTAAACATTTGGTTATTTTGTTGAACTGTTTATGGTTTTTAATCCAAATTTTTTTTAATATTTTATTCAGGCTTAAGTTCATAAAATTTTATTTTTCATTAAATTATTTTTATGAAGAAAGGAATTTTGCAACATGAATTTAATTAAAATTTATTGATAATTTTTATTCTTGACTGAGCAGGGAATTGAACCCAGGTTTTAACGGACAGGTTGCCCTGAGTTACATGAATTAAAGTTAATCTCCTTACTAATTGTATTCGACATTATTTCTACATTTTTCCTTTTAATATTAATTATCTTGTTTAAGGGTTTTCTAATTTATCATATAGTTTCTTTAATTTAAATCTCATCAAATATTTTCTTTTATTTTAATTATCAAGAATTTTGTTATTAACTTTCATTCTAAAAACTTATGTAAAACGATACAATATAAAAGAACCTGTATTAACAAATTTAAGTTGATTTTGAAAAAAGACTGAAAGGAGATGTCTCTAAATTGAAAAATAAAGAAAATTATTAAAAATAAAAATTAAATGTGTTTGTGTGTTTTTCTTCATTATAAATATTACTCCTGGCATGTTTCAATTGTAACCACACAATCTCTTCAGAGGGGCTTCCCGTTCAACACTCGCGACCATCGAAGGCAGCTGGCAGTCAATAGCCAAACATCAATCTTTAAACCAAATTGGTAGATCGAAATTTGTCTTTTGAATGATTATCTATTTTAATTGATCTACATGTTACTTCTTACTTCTGTTTTTCATACTTTTTGTCAAGCATTCTTCTTGAAGTCCAAAGTACATTTTTCTGTTTTTTCATGTTTTTTGTCTTTCTTTATTAATTAAAAACTCATTGGTTTTGAAAACCTTAATTGAGCTTTTTTTTTAACTACAAACTTAACACCTCTAAACTCTAGTTAAGTGTGCTTTAACTAAAATCTTAAAATGTGATATTTATTTTAAACAAACCTTAACTATTTAAAATAAAGTGAAATATTTTTTTAAAAAAAAAAAACGTTTTAAAAGTTTTAACCCTTTTTCCTAGTGTTAAACTTCAGTTAACTTTTTCGTAAATTTAGCCTGTTAAACAGCACCTTCTTCCACTTGAAATAAGAAGAAAAGACAAATTATAAAAATTTATAATTATTCAAGTCAATTATGATAATGATTTTTTTTTTAATGAAGAGAACGACAAAAACAAGCAGTATTTTTTTAAGGAATCCTTAATTTAAATATTCCTGACTGCTGATCTTTTTTTGTATAATAAATTGAAGACACAAAAATAGTAAATGGGTATAAGGAAAAGATAAAAAAGCTGTTTTGTTTTTGGTTTAAAATTTTCTATCATTGCCAGAATTGCAAACTTTGATATACATAAATATTAAAAAAAAATCTTAGTTTTTTTTCTTTAATTCAGCTGGCTGAATTGAATAATTTCTTAATATAATTCACTACACGATAAAAAGTGCATTTTGTTGGCACGTTGTTTTTCCCAGAAACTTCACGTAACCTTTTCATCGTCACATTAATCGATGATTGATTTTGATAAAATGTATGTTTTAACGATTAAAACACGTTATTTTATCGAACATTTTTCCATAATAAATTTGCCACGTTTCTACTTCACGACTGCCAAATATGAACTATCAAGACTAATGTTTACTAAAATGCTGGCAAAACAAAGTAGTTACCTTCCCGGCGGACACCCTGTATTTTAAAAATGTATATTAAAATGTTTTTAAAATCAAAGAATTTCAACAAATTCAGCTAGCTTAATTTAAATTTCTTTCTATTATTTATAATTTGTTTTTAAAAAATCGCAATGCCATTAAGGTAAATCATTTATAAGTAAAATTATTTATAATATAAAATCTTTAATTAAAAACGAATAGTAAAAGTCTCGATGTTGCTATATAAAATGTTAATAACTCTGTTGTAATAACTCTGTTTATTAAAATTTTTTGATTTAAATTGTTAAATAAAATTCAATTTCTTTCAAATTTTATTTGCTGAATTACAATTTTCATAATACATTTTTAAATTTTAGTATTTTAATCGATAAGCTTTTATAATTCGTCTAAATGATTTTGATATACATATAACATGATGTATATAATTTTATTTTAAACAAAATAATGAAATAAGCATAATAAAGCCTATTCAGCTGGCTGAATTTGAGTATATTCTTTGTTTTTGGGTATTATAGAGTTAAAAAGCAAATTTATACATTACTAATATAATTCAGCTAGCTGAATTAAGTTTTTTAATTTAAAAAATATTTCTGATAAATAATTATTTATTACTTGAATATACATGGTATATACATACATATATATTTGTATTTTAAACGAAATAATGTAATAAGTAAAATAAAGTCAATTCAGCTAGCTGTATTGTATTCTTGGTTTTTATGACGAGACATATTAAAGAGTTTTAAAAGCAAAATTTACATTTAATAAAATAATTCAGCTAACTGAATTCAATAAATTTTACAAATAATTCTTAATCATTAAAATTTTACAATTCAGTTGGCTGAATTGCAGTTTTCCTTATTAATAAGTAAAATAAAGTCAATTCAGCTAGCTGTATTGTATTCTTGGGTTTTATTTGGAGACATATTAAAGAGTTTTAAAAGCAAAATTTTGCATTCAAACATTTCAGCTAACTGAATTCAATAAATTAGACAAATAATTATTAATCATTAAAATTTTACAATTCAGTTAGCTGAATTGCATTTTTTTGTTTGCAATAAAAAATATCTGTTTTGTAGTTTTTTTGCAAAAAACATTGGCTTGTTTTTGTTAAATGTTTACTAAATTTAAAAAAATATGACTATTCATATTTGATTTTGATTGACAAAAAAAACTTTTTTGTAAATTGCATTTTAATGCAAATGACATTTAAATTTTTCTAATTTTTCCATAATATACTAAATACTTTGCCAAAATAGTTTCAAATATGTATGAAAAATGTTTAATTTCTATGTACTATAAACGAAAAATTTTTAAAACTTATGAAAAAATATATAATCAATCTTTGGCCTAATGCCATTATCTTTTTTGCGTTTTGAGATTCAAAAATAAATGAATTTTCAGCCACAATAACAACAAGCAATAGAAATTATTCACCAAAAAATACAATTATTTACCAAAATACAAATAACTTTTTTATTAGCTAAATATTGATTTGTTTTAATTTTTTTTTGGCGTATTTTGGGCTTTGGGCCATACATTCCCTCGTATCTTTTTGCACATTAATATTTTTTTTTTTTTTTTGCCAAATAAAGAGATTTCTGTTTTTAGCTCAAATGAAATAGTTAAATGAATTGATAGTCAAAGGTGTTGATTTAAAAAATGTGGTTTATGAAGGCATGGATTATGAAAAACAAAACTTCTGGTAAATTTGAGAAAATAAAAGAAAAATAAATAAAAAAAAAACACCTAAATTAAAAAAAAGAAAATCTGATTTATTTATTAAAAATAATTGCAGCCTCAATATTATATCATAATTTTTGTAAATCATTTTTAGCTTATTGTTCTTGTAAATTTTAACCCTTAAGGGGATGCTTTACTTTTTAGAACACGTAAGATAAAGTTAAGGTTGATTAAATACAATTTTATTAAAATTCGAAATCATCAAATAAAATTAATAGTCAGCAAAGTTGTCTTAAATTGCTGCCTCACTCTGGTATGTTATAAAATTCCTTAATTTATTTAAACCTGAAAATATGCTTCATTTTTAGGATCCTTTATTAAAAAGCAGGGCTGTGGAGTCGTCCGAAAAAAGTACTAACTCCGACTCCGACTCCAAACGCTGAAATTTTTTAAGTGCGACTCCGACTCCGACTCATGACTCCGACTCCAACTCTAACCGTGATGCGAAATGAATGAGACGTAAAATTATTTCTCTTTTGTGTAGAAACATCTTTATGAAACGAATTATGGGAATCCCCGCGTAATGTGCATAAGAAAAACATGAGTGTTATGGTAGGAATTAAAGGCAGGCCGATAAAGATGTTTCTACACAAAAGAGAAATAATTTTACGTCACAATTTTTCTAATACATACTAGTATTTATGCGCTATAGCAACACTTATTCTGTACAATGTTGAAAATATTTCAGCGTTGATGGTAAAAAAATTCTGATATTAAAATTATTGGCAATTCCTGTCATTAACATTTTTTAGCATGAGTAAATTATTTAAAAAATCACACATCTTTTTCAACTAGATCAATAACTGAGTATAAGTTTTGCTAATGTAATTTAGAATTTTTCCCGTACGTATAAAAAATATACCTAAATATACTTAAATAGTAAAGTACTTGAATCAACTATTTCTCATAAAATAAATTAAAATCTACTTATTCATATTGATCTGCAAAATATTGCATCGTCAATTTCGAAGAATTTTTATATTGGAAAATATTAGAATTTTTTTTTAATTTTTTATGCCGAAAAATTTTGGAGTCGGAGTCGCGCGTTTTTTTGGGTACTGCGACTCCGACAAAAACCTCAACTCCGACTCTTCAACTCCGACTCCGACTCCACAGCCCTGTTAAAAAGGGTAGACAAGTTTAATAAAAATTTATGTTATTTTGAATATACATTCGAAATAATTTTATTTTTTTGTAGATTATTTAGTTATGCCTGAGAGTATGGCGCTTAAGCTAAAATAGTTTTTGCTATAAAGTCGCAACGGTACTTTATGTGACCATGAAATTTGCAATAATGCAAGTGTTGCCAATAAATTCATTTATTAAAAAAAAAAAAACGGAAAATTTCGTCGCTTAAGCTATTTTTGCAGAAAGGGCTCAATTTTACCATAGCTCCCATTCAAATACTACTTCAGGAAGTAGCTCTCCTTATAAATGAAAGTATTTAAATTTAATTATATTAATAATTTTTTCGAATGTGCTTCTATGAGTTGTATTTCAATTTAGATCAATTTGTGTAAAACGCATTAAACGAAAAAAAATTTTTCTGTTACCTTTTATGTAATAAATCTTTTTTGTTAAGTTTTGTTTAGAATTAATATACGTTTTGATTGACAAATGCAAGGCCCAACAAATAGGTTTTTTGACTTAGGTAAATTGCTGTTAAAAATTTCATTGATATATGAATGAATATCATTAACCCCCATATTCATAAAAAACATTTGAGGTGTATAGCAGGCTTATAAAACGAATTTTCTATGAAAATTTTTATGAATATTGGGGTAAATATTTAGTTCTTGGGTTAAATAATGAAGTTTTTTAACAATCTACACAGATCAAATTATTAAAGTTCTCCAATCACCAAATTTATACCAAATTCATAATGCAAACAATTTGTTGATTTTGCACCTATTACCAAAATGATTATATTGATTACTAAAATTTGTAAAATTGTGAATTTTTTTTTTTTCAATAAATAATATTTTTAGTTTTAATTAAAAGAATGATCAAAAGACTTTGCCATTTCAAACAATGTGTTAATTTATTTAAATAAATATTGAGAATACCCAACTACAATTATACATGTCTTAATTATGTTATTTTAAACGAAAAAAGTCAATTAAGATTTTTTGTTATTTAATTAAAATTTTACTTGAAAATTTATTTCAAAACAACTAATGTGTTAATTAAATCAAAATTAAATTTTCTTTCAACTAAAAAAATCATTGATTCAATTATCACATTAATTAAATTTAAATACTTTTTAAAACATTTTTTTAATTGATAAAACACTTTTTTCTGTGTAGCCATTTCTAGCTATTTTTGTTTTAAATTCTAGCCTTTTTTTTAGTTGTCGAGTTGGCAACCTTTGCTTCCAGCCTGACTGGTATGTAAGAATATTTGTTAAATTTATGTGCCATAAAGTATGCTTCAATTAAAGATTTGTAACTTTTATTTTTTACTAGAGTAAGAAAACCGACAAAGAATTTCCACATATACTTACATACATAGTACATATTTTGTCGGCCTAAAAATCTTTAAAAAAACGATTAAGTAGTTGTCACATTTAATTAAAGAAACATAAAAAGAAATAAGCCGGTAAATATGTGGCCACATTTCTACACATATTTTTTAAATTTATAATTTATTTTGTACATTAAAATATGAAATCTATTAAAAGACAACAAAAACATAACATCTGTTTATTAGTAATTTTTAGAATTTTGTGCGCACACAACCAGTGGCGAGCAGAATGGGTAGAAAGGGAATTATTTATTGAAGAGGTTTCAATAATGGCATTAATGGTACTGTCATGAATTTTATGGATAATAGAACTAATGGTGTTTTCTTTTCTACAAAAAATGTGACATTTTATTTAAAAAAATGCAATTTGGTGTTCGTTTCTTAAAAATGCTTCGCTCTCTAAAAGGGGTGGCTTGTTTTATTCTAAAAAATGCACCATTACTAATGGCATAAGGCATTGCACTTTACGCCCCGTATAAATCGACAGTGTTGATAATGCCCTGTAAAAAGATGGCTTCTGTTTATATATAGGGTTAACAGACGAAGTTGGGAAAAAATCGCCTCTAAACAGGACAGTAAAAATTTTATATATTAATAGTTATTTTTCTATTATTTAATAGTAAAAACATAAGAAAGCCTTACATTATTAATGACTGGTTGTCAGTGATATAAAATTTAAGTGGATTCGGTGTTATAAAATTGTTTTGAAAAAAAACCTCAAATTAAAATCTGAAAAACTTGGTGTTAATAAATCAGCAATTTGGCAAAGGTATTTTCTTGTTTACATATTTTATAAAAAGCAAACTAGGAAATTGGAATTTCGTCATTTTAGAATTTGCACTTAATAATTTTTTTCATTTTTACTCTTGGTACTTTTTAATTCTTGGCTTAAAACTCTTAAAAAAATATAGTTAACCCTTTCAGTGTTTTTGTCGAATATATTCGACATTACATTGTACTCTGTTTCTACACCCTTTTACTGTATGAAAATGTACAGTTAATTATATATTTTTTGTTTTATCTGAAAGACAGACATCCTTGCTATTTTAAATTGTTATTATAGTAGACATTGACTTTCTTATTATTGAGCGCATTGTGGCACACTAGTCAGGAAATTTGTAAAAAGGTTATATTTAGGAAGAATAAATAATAATAATTTCGGTGATCGGACGATATTAAAAAAATTGTGATTATTGATACATGCGTAAATAAATATTGCAAAAATAAATTGTAGGTTCTTTTGTCGACCTTTGAAGGTAAATTTTGAATATATTCGACATTTCCTAAAAGTTACATGAGACGAAAACTACTTTATTTTCTGGCTTCAGCGCCATCACATTACCTTATATACAAATTTTCAGATTTTTATCTCGCCACAAATTATTTTTGACCCTGAAAGGGTTAAAAGTATTGAGTATCCAAATGAAATGTATTGAGTATTATTGAGTAATGAAAATTAGTAGCAGAATTTGCCTGCACTAATTGTTAGGAAGTATTGTATTTTAAAACAGAGTTGTACTTTGAGAGAGAGCCGTTAAATTTTTCATTGAACTTTGTTAAAAAATTATAACTATGAAAGTATTGAGTAGCTAATTTTGAGTATTGCACTCATAAAAAAGTGCAAATAGTCGATACCCGCTGTGTAACACTAACAAATATTAGTCCTAGACCCAACTTTTAGTATGCCGATCGACTTAGAACATTGATGTCCAAAAATGTTTTGCAACTGTATTGTGGAGAGAATTATTTTGAAGTTCAGTGGCATGAAAAACTAAGCGCAAAGAGTTTCATGAAAATAAAATCCCAAAAAATAGTTTCGCTTATAAAAAATTTATAACAATGGAGTCCATACTTTTAAACTTTTAAAATTTTGAATTTTTAAAAGACAAAATGCATTGCAAATTTGACATTTTCTTCAAGTAAAAAAAAAAAAAAAGAAAATTAAGTGTGAAATGCGAGAATGCTTGAAAATTTAAATGAAGAATTGTAGCTAAAGGTCCAATTAGACGTGACATAAACATAATGCCATTGCCGTAACGATGACCATAGAAACCAAAATTCAATTGGTTTGTATGGTTATGGTTATGCCGTTATGTTATGTCACGTCTAATTTGAGCTTCAGAAACCTCTAATGAAATATTCTACATTTATACAATTTTGGCAGTTTCGTAAAAGCAATATTTTTTAAAACATCGTCATATATTTTACACACTGTAATTGCAAAAATATTAACACAACTTCTGTACATGTGCATTCGTCGTTGTCTCACAAACGACTTAACAAAAGAGCATGAAAACAAAGAGGTATAGCTTCTACATTCGATCTAACGATGTCCTTCCATCTGCCTGGCTATCCACGTTAACCTTGTGAGCAAAGTGGAGATCACAATTTTGCAGATAATTTGATGGAATTTGATACATAGGTTCTAATTGTTACAAGGGCCAAGCCTTTTGAAAGTGGTAAGAATCAGTCCAAAATTTCACATGGCCCCCGGAATTATGTCTATGCCGATAAACGATCTTATCAAAAGTTCATAAAAAATTTCAGATCAAGAAATCGTAAAAATGTTTAAAATTTTACAAGACTTATTATGTTTTTAATGAATTATAGAAAAAATGATTTTGAAAAAGTAATTTCCAGTATAATTTTAATTAAATGGTATTGAAAGTTTTTCTATTTTTACAAAGTCTGCTTTTCTGTCCACGTTTTAAAAGCAGATTATTTAAAATAAAAATGTTTATTATAAATTCTAAAAATAAATTATAAAATAGATGTAAATTTTTTTTTTTTTATAAAATAAACAAGCATTTTTTAAACTCACCATTTTCGACCACCGCTTGAACAAGTGTGCATGTCTAAATCGATACAAAAATTCCTTAAAAGAAATTTTCGAAGCAGGTTCTTATTTAATAAAAATATTAAATTTTTGTCAACATGAAGCCATTTTTCAAACTCATTTCAAAATTCCTACTTTGATTATTTTCACCGACTAGGCAGATTGAGATCCCAATAAAAAATGGAGCTTCCAACGAAGCAGGTTTGTAAGGGAGAAAGGTAACACTATCGCTTACCATATCGCTTATGAAAGACATGACATTTATATGGCGAGTTCCCACTTTGAAGCAATCCATTTTTGACACAGAATGTGCTTTATTCAGCGCATAACAAAATTGGTGAATGTAACGATCAGCTTTGTACACTGAATTTTTTGTTACCGTTGTTCTTTTTTATGCTCCCTTACAAACCTGCTTCGTAGTAAGGGAATGTCGTGGCTCCACAAATTTTATATATGTACTAGCTTAACCTGGTGCGCTTTGCTACCCTCCATCGAAATAAAATTAGTAAAATTTTTTTTAAACAGAGCGTTTGTTCAGGCTATTAATGAGGAAATTATTGTGAAAATTTCAGGAAAATCTGCTCAGTAGATTATTAGTCTGTAGAAAACAAACAAACATACGCTTTTTCATTTATATATGTATTATATATTTATTTTGAAAGGTGTAGTTTACCATAAGAGTGGGCCCTTCAAAGCTTGAAGACTTTTGTCTTCAGATATGAAGTAGTTAATATTTTCGTTCAATGGGGGGTATTGCTCTTGCTTCGTCTACCCCGCCCATTTTTATTTTAAAATTTATAGTTTACCATAATAGTGGGTTTAACCACGTTTGAATAATCTCGCTGTAATAGTTATTTAGTTACGCGATATTTAATATATGTTTCCTATAGGGGGTATTGCTCCCCCTGCGCCTACCCCCTTTATTTTAATTTTCAAATGTGTACTTTATCATAAAAGTAACTCCTACCAAGTAAGAACATTCTCACTATAACAGTTCTTAAGATATGCGATATTTTATATTGGCATCCTATGGGGGGTACCAATTCCCCTGCCCCTATCGTAGCCTATTTTATTTTTAGGGCTCACGTGATGTTGCTGTAAAAATTTCAGGAAAATCAGTAGTTTTGGAGTCTATAAGCCAATAAACAACAAACAAACAAACAAATATAAAAAAATATAAATAAAGGGGGTAGGAGCAGGGGGATTAATACCCCCATAGGAAGCATATATTTAATATCGCGTAACTGAAGAAATATTACAGCGACAATCTTTAAATGTGGTTAAAGCCACTATTATGGTAAACTATAAATTCCAAAATAAAAATGGGCGAGGAAGACGAAGAAGGAGCAATATCCTCCATAGGACGAAAATATTAAATACTTCATACTTGAAGACAAAGGTCTTTGAGCTTTGTAGGACCCGCTCTTATGGTAAACTACACCTTACAAAATAAAAATATAATATATAAATGAAAAAGTATATGTTCGTTTGTTCTCTACAGATTCCTAAGCTACTGAGCCGATTTTCCGGAAAGTTTCACTGTAATTTCCTGATTATCCCTCGCCTAACAAAGGGTATTAATATATTTTAATTTTCAAGTAGGCGTGGCACCAACACAATAGAAATATGAATAACCTTATATCTGAAGAACGTTTACAGTAAGAGTCTTCCAATATGAAACAAATAACTTTGTTATCAATACACGACATCTGCCAAAAAGTCGGCTGGATTAGACAAGTGGGCGTGGCACCTCCCATATAATGGCAATAAATATTTCTACGTATTTGGACTACTGTAATAGTGAAAGTATTCCAATTTTGTACAAGTAACTTAGATAATAGCCTACAACATATTTTAAAAGGTAGGTTCAATGGGACAAGTAGGCATGACACCTCCCATACCAGAGATCAGCAATGAATCGCTTTTTCGCTACTCATACTGACTCATAAAATTTTAAGTATAAGTGAGTAGAACTCATTTAAACTCAACTACTCTGATTAACTCATACTCACACATTTAAAAATGACCTCAATTTGATTTGTAATTTCAGGAAAATACTTATAATACTCACATTGATTCAGCTCATTTAGCTCATCCAAGTATATTTACAAGTTTAGTCATTTAACAGTTTCTTACTAGTATAAAATGTATAAAAATATAAAAAAGCATAAAATTGTAAGTTTATACAGAAACATTTTGGGGAAATTACATTTTTTTATTATTATTGATATTTATGGAAATTGAGTTCTCTTGAATCTAAATCAACCACTACATAAATGTTCTAAGTATGAGTACGATGAGTAAAATCAAACTTCTGAGTGAATATGAGTTTCGACCGAATTACAATAAGTATGAGTGCGTATAAGTACAAGAAATTATGAGTCATGATTCGGCTCTACTCACTTTTTCACTACTCATTGCTGATCTCTGTCCCATACGAAGACACTTGAAATTTCTGTGTATCATCTGTTGAACGGTTACTGTATTTTATTTCGATGGGGGTAGCAAAGCGCACCGGGCTAAGCTAGTTAATGTATATAGATATATTTTTAATTTTTTAAGAACTCGTTCACTTACCTTACTGCATCTCTGTATGTTTAATTGCGTAGCGCATAAATGTGTGCTTACTTTTTAAAATGTGCCATTAGTGCTTCGCAAAATAGGAACATTTTTTTATTGGGATATTGCAAAAACACTTTGCGTGTCATTTGTGAATTTACTTGAGATAAGAGAATGTTTTTAGAAAAATAATTGGACCTTCAAGTTAAAAAACGGAAAAAAAATTCAAACGGAAATATTGATATAAACTTCGACACCATGTATTCTAACAGGGTGGTCATAAACTTAATCTTCTTATGGCCTATTCCATCTTTTTAGACTCGTTCATTCATCATTTTGCAATCCGTACAGCAGATTCAGATTTATTACCATTTTTTGCCGTTATTTGGCGGCCTTGTGGAGTTCTCTCTAGTTATGTCTGTTCGTATATCTGTTGCTTAAAAGTGATAAAGTTATAACCATTATTTATGAAATACTAAAAAGGAGTTGGTCGTGTAACTCCCATACAAATTTTATTAGTTCCATTTTAACTTTAAAGATTTTGATATGATAGAAACCACTTGGGGTAATGAGCAAATTAAGAAAGTAGTAGGATTAAATATTTTTCTTTACAGAAAGGTCCTAAAAAATAAGTCACATTTTCATTAACAAATTTTAAAATACAGATATTTTGAAAACAAATTGTTAAATATTCGACCACAACCGACTAAACAATTTAACAGGAAATTTTCTTATTTTTCCATAAAGTTTACGCGCCTGTGTATTTGTTATTTATTAATTATTATAATGGATGATATAAGTAGAGATACTTTTTTCAGTAGCCTTTTTTTGACAGATCACGTGCGAGTCGTGTCATGCTGTCATGTTATTTTTGTTTAGTATTGTTTGGCATTTCATAATGGAAGGACTTACGCCTGAACAACGTTTACAAATCGTTCAACTTTATTACGAAAATTCACGTTCTGTGAGAAATGTGTTTCGTGAACTTCGCTCAACTTATGGTCGGCCTACTATTCGCAACACCATCACGCACTTTGAGACCCAGAATTCATTATTGTATAATATTTGACCGAATAGACCACGGCCACCACGCTGTGAAGAAAATAAAGCGGCCGTAGCAGAGAGTGTACATGAAGACCGTGGAGAGTCAATTCGGCGCCGTTCGCAGCAACTCGGACCATGATAACCGACTATTTGATGCCTGAAATTGAAGCTCGCGATCTCGGCGACATTTGGTTTCAGCAAGACAATGGATTTATTGAGAGAACACTTCGGTGAGCACATAATTTTACGTTTTGGGCCGGTCGATTGGCCGCCAATATCGTGTGATATCACACCGTTAGACTTTTTCCTGTGGGGATATGTAAAGTCTAAAGTTTATGCGGGCAAACCCGCTTCGATTCAGGCCTTGGAGGAAAACATCACGCGTGTCATTCGCCAGTTACCAGTCGAAATGCTCGAACGAGTCATCAAAAATTGGACTCAACGGATCGATCATCTGCTATGTAGCAACGGCCAATATTTGATAGACATAATCTTCAAAAAATAAATGCCAAAGAATGTTCTTTCAAACGATGATACGCATTCCCCATTAAATTTGAATTTTCTGTGTTTTTTTCTTTAAAAAAGTAGGGAACCTCGAAATGGATCACGCTTTATTTAACCAAATATTTGGTACTTTTTAAGTTATAAAACTAACTTTTATTAAGTTTATTTGGTACAATTTTAAATTACTTGTTGCATCTCTAGCATTTGATGACATGTTTAAAAAAAACACCGGCTTTAGAAACACTTTTTTTACACTTAATTTAGGGTCAAGAGCATATAATTTTGGTACTTTTTTTTCGTAATTTGTTTTTTAATCGGTATTAATAAATTCGTAACAATTTGAAACATGTTTTATTAATTAGTTTAATAGAATTTAATTAATTTTTTTTTCTTGTTTTTAAGGTTGGTTTTGGTTTTGTGTTGTTCTCGTTCCAAAAATACAACAGCATGTAATTAGAGAAAAAACAAGCAATAACAACAACAAAAATATTATATATAAAATTTGTAAAGAATTTTTTTGTATTGTAATACTTTTTGTATCTTTTGTATTATTTATGGTTTATTTAGGTTTTCATGTGCCAAAAAAGCAAAAAACAAAATCTTGTTCCAAATTAAATATTTAGCACAGTAGAGGTTATAAAAATAAATCAGCTTAAATTTAGATTAAGAGTAAAAGCAGTATCTAATAGATGACTAAGTAATCAATAAAGTAATAAAAACCAATTTAAGAGCTAAATCTTAAATACTTTTTCTTAAATCAAAATTAAAAAATCTTTAACTTTAAAGAACATTAGGGGTTTAATTCACAAATTCAAATTAATTGAATCACTAAGTGCAGAAGGGGAATTACTGACATTTACTTCAAGTACATTTTTTGAGTATTGCTTTGAAACCCGTGTAAAAGGTGTCGCCTTACACCCAGAGAAAAACATGTTTAAATATGGCCACTTCCAACAAAATTATTTTTAAGGAAAATTTTAAACATATTATGGTTAATTTAACCATATTGTTGTCACTGATAACTAGAGATGAGCGACATTTCAGTACCTGTGATTTAATCACTTTTACTGAAAAATCACGAATCACAGTTGTGACCAAATTTGTCAAATAACAGGTACTTGCTAAGTCGTTCTTTTTGTTCTTTGTTACATATTAAAACTTATGATACTTCACAGTTTGTGTGGGTTATAGCGTTTTTTGAATGCAATGGCGAATAATGCTAGGAACACAACTGGGACGAACAACGAATTTTTGGCCGCGAATATTCGTCGCCAAAAATAAAACATATTGATATACACCAATATGTTTTATTTTTACACACAATAATAGCGTCCGGCGAAATTCGTCATATGTGGCGTCTTTGCAATAGATTTATTTCTATTTCATACGCCGGCGTACGACGAACAAATCAGTACCACGTGACCATATTTGGTTTTAGTTTAGAAGTATTTTAGTAAATATAGTTACTTTTTACTTTAATAATTGTTTGTTTTATTGTATAACATTTAAAATAAATATACAAAGTACTTTGCTATAAAAATAGTTTTTATTGATTATGTTTTAATTTTTAAGCATATTTTTTTTTAATATGGTCACACTAGTTCTCTCTTTTTGCACAAACAGCAATCAACTTTCTCAATTATAAAAGCTGCTTGTTCTTCGTCGTTATTGTGCTTCATACGACGAATTTACTTAGCGAATTTTGACTGAAAACTTCGTCGTGTTAGCGAAATTTGCCGTTCGTCCCAGTTGTGTTCCTAGCATAATGTTGCTGTTCCTTTCATTCTCTCCTCTATCTTATTAGTATTTTTTTAAGCCAAAGTTTATTTGTTCAAGTATGTATGTATATGCACGTAAACAGCTTTGAAAGCTCTTACAATTTGTTTTTGTTTCTTTGCAAATTACTTACAAAAGCTCATGCGAAAGCTTGCGCATTGTTCATATAGTTTGGACGCACTTGCTATAAAAGAACTAAAAACTGACAAACAGTGATCACAATCACAGTTTTAAGGAGCAGTGATTTTTCAATCACGTTCACTAATCACGATGTTCTTTAAAAATCACGGGATCGCTCATCTCTACTGACAACCATATTATAGTTAAATTAGTCCTCCATCCAGAAGGTATACCCATATTATGGTTGCCTCCGAACATGTTTTGGTTAATAATAACTTAAATATGTTTAACACTTATTATAGCAGGATTGGTTTTCAACCATAGCATGTTTCCCTTGGAAAAGAGGAAAGTACTATTGTTAATTTCAAAACAAATTATTGTCATATTTAAACAAAAACATGTTTAGAGACAACCATAATATGGTTGTGGCTTATTGATGGAGGACTTATTTCACAATAATATCGTTGTCGCTGGCAATAACCTGGTTTAATTAAACATAATATATGTAAAATTTTCTTCAAAAATGGTTTTGTTGGAGGAGACCATATTTAAACATGTTTTTTTCTCTGCGTGTAAACAACTTCAAATTAAAGTCAGTTCTAGCCTATACGAGCTATGAACATAAAAATTGCATTTATTATTATTAACTGCACTGTTTTAATTGATTATCTCAAAATGACTGTTTTGAAGTATTTCCCTTTTTGCACTTAGCGATTCAATTACTTTAATCACTACTTTGAAACTTTTTTTCATCTCTGCCAAGTAAGAGAAGTAAACTACACCCGAAATGGCATATAGAGATATAGGGTACGTTCGTAAATGCATCACTGCGCTGCATCAGTGATTTTAAATGTTTATATATATTTCAATGAAGTAGATGTGGACCAAAAAATTGTTAAATACTCCACAAAAATAATAGTCACACAATAAAAAAAATATATAATATAAATAATTACTTTTTTATCTGCAATAAAAAAAGTTTGCTTTTCTGATGCAGCGCAGTGATGCATTTACGAACGCACCCATATATTTGTGTTACTGGACGATCGGTAGACACGCTAGCAGACTCAGTCTCACTTTCAGTGAATTTTAACGCAGCTGCAAAGAACTCAAAACTGAGGAGATTACCCAGCCTTTAATGCAACCAGGGTCTGCCTGCGGTATAGCGGGTTAAACTTGGCAGTATGCTAAAATACCTCAACTCAACCTCAAAAAAAAAAAAAAAAAAAAAAAAAGTAATACATTTAATACAGTACTTGCTTCTTTCAAAGCCCACACTCCTAGTATTAAAGAATTTGTGATGTTTACTTATCTTTCGTTTGTAGCGGACGCATAATTTTTTTTGGAGGTTTTAAAATTTTTTTTAATTATTTTGTTTTAATTCAACATTTTTTATTTTTCGAATTTATTCCATGAGCTCAATTTCAGTTATGTATTTTATAAAGCTTTTTGTAATAGTTCTATTCCTTAAATTTTAAGGAACGACATTATACACTACTAGACTATTATTTTGTATCTTCTTGTTATATTTTACCTTAGCTATCCTTTGGATAGCAACGAAGTATATTGTATGTAGAGAAAAATTTACAAAATTTCAAAAATTGTTTTTGTTTTAAATGTAATTTTCAATGCGAACGTTAACGTTCGATATCGGCGAACGGGCAGTTACAATTATTAGACACCACCAGAATGTAATGGTAGTGTATAAAGTCATTCCTAAAAATTTAAGGAATATAACTATTACAAAAAGCTTTATAAAATAAATAACTGAAATTTAGCTCATAGAATAAATTCGAAAAATAAAAAATATTGAATATAATAAATTATTTTATGAAAAAGAAATAATTCCCAGATGCTATTTTGCTTTAAGTTAAAGTTTTGTATATATGATATGTATTTTATTCGACATTTATTATTTCAAGCTTTATCAACTCATTGTGCTTATCTAAACCATTATCCAGATTTTGAAAATACAACAATTTTAAACACAGAAAATAATTATACACGTAGATTTATGTTGGAAATGTTAAAAATTATAAAGGTACCGAAAATGTCGAGAATTAATTTTAAGGCAGACGCTGGAAATATGGGGTCCATTTTTTCAGCTGTCATAAAGTATAATGGTCTTATTTATTAAAAATAAAAAAAGGTTTATAAAGGCTTATGAAACGGAATTTCTATGAAAATTTGTTTAATAAACCTGTTTTATTTCTTATAAATAAGATTTGAAATGTATAATCTAGGGCCAAACTACTGTATTCTATGTCTGTTCGTCTGTTCGTTGTCATAAAACGAAAAAGCTATAGCTCTGAAAATGTTTTACATGGATAAATGGCCTATGGCTTAACTAGGGATAGTCCTACCTCAGGCCGAACTCTACCGCAAGTGGTGAAAAATTAGACCTTTAGGGGAATTTTAAGGATATCATTTTCCACGACTTTGGGTAGTAAACCATAACCACTTTGTGATCCACGAAAGTATAGTTTCAACAAAAAAGCGAAACTTCCGAAAAGACAATCTTCCTGAAAAAGGAAGGATTTTTCCGCAAGAAGCATGCTAACGGAGGCCTTAACCAATGGTCAGTCCTTTGCCATGCCGCCGGGGGCTACTAACTCCCGTGGTACCGGATAGGATCTCTGGTCAGCCGCGATCACAAGAGATCTCCTGGGATCCGTAAATTTTGTTTTTTTTCCGAATCCCTGATATTGCTTCAACCTGATTATGCTCCAGTGAAATATTCTTATGATCCTTACAACCCGGAGATACGAAAGTGTTACAGAGAACTTTTAAATTTCAAATTAATTTGAAAACTTAAGAGTAAATGGATGTAGTATAGTTTTAGGCTGCGATAGCACTATCGCCAATTTTCAAGGTGTGCCTATTTCTATTTCCCTCACTGCTTTTTAAAATTAATAACAAAGGCATCATTTTCAATATTCTTTGGGAATAGCGTGACTTTAATTGTAAATTAAAAATGGTAAAAAACAAAAAATTCAAACAATTTCTAGCATAAATAAAATGGATAATAAACTAGAGGTCAAATACTAGAAATTTTCAAAGAGATTTATTTAGTTAAATTTGGAACAATAAAAGAAATTAAGATTAATTGTTTAGAAGTATAATTTTAGATTTGTAATTAAAAAATATTTTGACAGTATTATTAAAAAAAATTTGGTAAAATTTTTAGTACTTGTTGTTGCTGTTCCACCGCCTTTTAGTAAATATAACGATCGACTTAGAAATACTTTCTGATTCGATCTTTCACTTAGAAAAAATTTGCACATAAGTTTATATTGGCCAAAGGTCGATAATGGTGAGAATATGATAAAATAATCATAAAGCTTTCATATTAATGTCTTCCTGGAATTAAGACTGGTCGCCCATTAGCGATCAATATTTGTTCCAGATCCAAATAGGAGCCATTCACTTTAGTACTGACCACACCATATCGCCACAATTCTCTTGACTGGTTTTAATTTTTAAGTCTTTATAAATATAATTTTTTTTTGCGTTAGATCCGTAGAAGTCTGTAGATCTCGTATAGGGTACACTCTTATTTATTAAAGTATTCCAATGCTTTGGAAATTCAGGTCAAGTCAGTGAAAATGATTACTAGCTAACCTCAATATCTTTAAAGAAATGTATGTCTATCTGTTCCAATTTACAAACTTGGTTTGATTTTTCCATTGGAACTAGTGACTTGAGTTTAAATTCTCTAGGTAACTTAAATGTTTTTGGTATTGATATAAAGTAGGCGGTCCTTACTAGAAGGCAATTTATTTAAAATACAATGTATATTATCCAATATTCTGAGTCGAGTTCTTAGAAGATGCTCTAAATATACCGGCTAAGGGGTGTTTTTATAGAGGTATAAAACTTTAAGTTGACAACACTTTTTTAACTGGCGGACATTTGACCAGCTGTCAAGTGATTTATGTTTAGTTTGGCATTTCAACATAAATATACTGACGCCTGAACAACGCTTCCAAATTGTGCAAATCTATTTTGAAAATCATGGTTCTGTTCGAAATACAAAAAAAGGCAAATTTTATTTAGCGATAAAGCTCACTTTTGTGTGAATGGATACGTCAATAAAAAAAACTGCCGTATTTGGAGTGATGAGTATCCTCAAGTGTGTGTTGGGACACCGTTACATCCAGAAAATCTGACAGTTTGGTGTGCTTTGTGGGCTGTTGGAATCTTTGGTTCAACAAATCGGTGCAACAGCTCGTGCCACAATTAATTTATTGGAGTTTCACGTTTCGGACCAATCAAATTGGCCTCCAAGATCGTCCGATTTAAAGTCGCTAGACTATTTTCTGTTTGTATATGTGAAGCCGCTAGTCTACGTCATAGAAGTCATATTTAAATTATATCTAGAAGATTATCTTCCGAATAAAGTAAATTTCAAGTCAATTTAAAAAATGCATTTTTGGCGTATTCCATTTCAAAGCTCTATACCTCTATGAAAAACACCTTTTATATATGTTGAAATCAGCGATGTTGGTCCATTATTTCTCATATCTTCCATACAAATATCTTTCTATAATAACTACTCGGAATATTACGTAAATATCTCCCCACGGTGGATGTGCTACGCATCTTAGGGGGTAGTATACCATCTGAAGGATCTTCAACCATTTGATGTTACAGCCACTGGGGAAACAGGTGTGGCAATGCCTGAAATCCGAAAGGATTTAAATTGACCTAGTGCCTGGTAACAGGACGCATTCATAACGAAGCCGTCTGGAGTTATGGGAAGATTTATATTTTCTGTATTAAAGTCGTACTGCCATGGAGTTCTTTTAAGATAGTTATGTTAGATGGGCTAGAGAAGCATGAGAATTTTTGTTGTGTCGATATTTTCTCCTCGGAGATTGAAAGTAAATGGGCGTATCAGGTGTATGCATATCCGTGATGCGATAAACATCCAAATGAACTGACAGGGCTATTGAAGTCTTCTTGATTTCTTGGGATCGGGGAACTCACCAGAGTACCTTGTTATGTGGTGCTACGGGCGTCTGTAGCCGCCTGTGAGGCACTGGAGGCACTTGATTGACTATTGGCTGAGGACTCCGTTAGTATACTTCTTGCGAAAAGTTCTTCCTATCTTTCAGGATGATTGTCTTTGCGGAAGCCTTGCTTTTCTGAAAAAAGGTTGCCTTTCAGTAAGTTTTTCGCGTCCGATGGTGGAGCCCCTTTTTTATGAACTCACAAAAGGGATCAACGAGGAGCAGCATTTTTGACCAAGATATACTTTCGGGGATCACGTAGTGGGGAAGAAGACTTCCACATGGAAGGCTGATTTTTCATGTGCTCTGGGTGCAGTTGATATTCGACAGATGCTGCTGAATTTTAATAAGTATAATAAAGTGTATAATTTTTGTCGGTTTATACACTCAAATTACTACCTCTGGTGAAGTATCCGTACACACAGTGGTTTAGATGAGATTAGGACATATGACAGTTGCTCATGTAAATCTGTTTCTACATTACGTAAATACCGCCAGGGAGTTGAGTATAATCATTTTGAGGTTTACAGAAGGGAAAACATTTTTCAATTGCCAAGGTGCAACTGTCACCGCGCTTACCGTAAGGGGTCCCGTCATCAGTACCTTGAGTGAAATAGGAGCAGTCATTTCAACAACATATAAAGCTGGTATATTTAGAGTGTTCTCTAACAGGCGATTTAAGCCCTTAGGGTTGAGGTTGGCCTGCTGTTGTGTATTCCAGTATGCTGCTTTGTATTGAATGTTAAATAGAATCTGATGTTCTAAATCTGTCACATGTAAGTTGACGCATTATATTTACTATGTGCATAGCGCATCCTAAAGTTAAGTAGCTAAGTTAGTTTCTTACATCAACCTACACTTAAGTAGATTAACGTGAGTAATACAAATATTTTTCAGTTTTAAAAATATTCCCCTCGAACCATTGGCTTATTTCTTTACGAAAGATAAGCGAGAAAATCTTAATATTTAAGCCAAATGGTTCCATATTATCATAGCGCCTTCTACACATGAACCAAGAGTTAAAAATTGTCCGTATACTTTTTTTTATGAAGCTTATTTTTGAAATTAGGGCTTCAACAGATGCACTAATTAGCCACAAAAATGTCCTTCTAATATTAGGACACTTGCACGATACTGCGTAAGCAAAAAAAAAAAAAAAGAAAACTGAGTGTTTTTAACCAGTACCGAATCAGTTTAATCATTAACCAAAAAAAAAAATTGTTTTTAATAAGCCCAAAAATATGCTGTTCATTTAATGTTATGACCCTTTGTTGAAGTATGCAATTAACTACTTCGTTTGCTATCTAGTTTTTTTAAATAATAATTTAATAATAAAAGAAATTCTTTTTTATAAGCACGTGCGGTTAGAAATTATTTACTGATTAAATAAAGATCTTTTTTTTTTGAACAAAAATGGGTTTATTTGTTATTATAATATCAATGCTTTATTTATTTTTTTAAATTTTAATTCAACCGGTATAAATGTTTGTTTAAAATTGTTTGTTATTTATTTTAATTCTTTCAGTTTAAAAATAACTTTCGTTTATTAATTATAATATGCATTCATAATTTTTTTTATAGAATAGTTGATTAAATTTTAAATTAATAAAGTTATTAATTTTATTAACTATAATTATGCTCACAAAGTATACAACAGGCAATTATGACGTACAGAGACCAGAAAACAAAACAATGTCAAGTCGATCGAACAGCGAGTCACGTGGTACAATAAAATAAGTCATCAAAAAGTATTGTCGGTACGTTTAATCATATGATACCCTACACCACGTGTGAGCATTGCAAAATGATTTTTGAGAATGTTTTCTATATGTAACCTTATAGACCATTATAGACCTAACAACACTTTTTTCCTCGTTTTAAAGTCATTTTCGGGAGAGGGTTTTTGTGGAACTTATGGCCAATTATTGATCTATCGTCTAAAAATGTTGCTTTAACATATTGGGTAATATAAAAGGTATTTGGGCTTGCATGATTAAGGTTGCAGTAAAACATATTCGGGCTGAATATCATTGACCGGCTTCCATCATATTAAATAGGGTTTGTTTTTATGACAATATAGACGTATTTACGAAGTTCGATTAAACTCCCTCAAAATGGCGACAGTCAACCAGCCAGCCAGTCTGCCGTACGGACGGACGTACATCGTAATATCTGTTCAGCGCGTGATTTTTAGTCTATTGGTCTGTGTCTAGAGCCTAGGGACCAAGTTGTGTATGTAGACGGAAGCCTTCGGGAATGCTTTCAGTACAACAACATATGCCTTTTTTCTACCTCATCGAGGTGGTCCCTGGGCATCTAAATTTTAGATGGCGAAAGTATTAAGGCTTTAGGTGAATCTATCTTAGAGCGTGTCAGTGCTCAAATGGTGAATGCTCTTGACGTTCTTGGACTTCAATAGTGTGAGGTACTCACCAGGGTACGTAAGGTTATCTGGTGCTTTGGGAGTCAAAAAGGTGGCACGACACCGGCCTGACTATCTGGTTGTGGGCCAACTTTACTGACCACTTCCAGTGGAGGACTCCCAAATGAGGCAAGGTATCCAAGTAGGTACGATAAATTCTGTTCTTAATACATGCATCTTGTGGAGTTGGGTTATGTTGTATGTCGTGATGTACATTGTTGTTGGAGGATGAGCTGGGTTAGGATTGAGTTGGGGTCTTAGGGCAAGTGGATGAGTCAAAGTGTAGGAATGAGTTGGGGCCTAAGGGAAAGAGGATGATCTGGGTGACGGATGTTAGAGCCTTAGGCCTAGGGGATGAGCTGGGTTGGCTATTTGGATCATCAATGTCATTGTGGCGGCTTGTCTGGTGTTTGTGATTTGTTATTCCTGTTATATGTAGTTTTGTATAGCATTGGTGTAGTAGTAATGGCTTAGTAGCCCTTGGTAAGTACTCTGCGCGAGGAAAACTGGGGTGTGAAAGGACCGATCTACTACAGGTGCGGGAGTCTGTCTGTAATAATGTAAGTTTGTTGTTCACGTGTTACATGATGATTGATATTGGATTTAGTAGGTTCGTAACTGCTGACTAAACACAGCGGTTTCGGCGCGAAAGTTTTGTTGGCGAAAAGTTACTGTTAATGCATTGCGGCCGTATGTATGATCTTTGGATCAGTGTCTTGTTTAATTTGTGCTTATGTATTTTTGCCAACTCATTCAAGAATCTGTGTATTATGAACAGAAGGATGCTTACTTATTTGGAATGCTTTTTTTATTTTGGAAGTTAGTAAAGCTGGTACACGAGGTGGATGTTAGTGACACCCAAAGTCACGTGGGTAGAATGAGCGTGAATTGCTATGATAATCAGTGGAGTGAATTGAATTTCGAGGAGGGTTAATTCTATGATCTGTTGCGAATCAACAGAGCTGTTGGCTACATTTTCCAAAGCAGCATTAATTAGATAGCTAGAACTCCTAAACAAGGGGTTTGGTTTGGTGTATACGGTCCCATACTGTATATACTATTGCAACCTATATGTGCATTTGAGACAAAGCATATACGGGGGCATTTGATAAGTGCTTAATATTAACACACCCATGTAAAGCACGGACTATTTGTATCTAGATCCTCCCACGGGCGGTGTAGGGATCATCTCTACGATCATTCACCTTTTAGTGTTAAAACCATGGGATCCGAAAGGTTACAAATGAATCATAAATGGCTGTCAACAGTATGCGTATCATAGAGAAGCCTTCGAGAGGTATCGGAAGATTTAAATATTTCTCTTTTAGTCGTACTTCCATGGAGTTCTTTTAAAATAAAGATTCTTCTGACTATTTTTCTGTTGTGTCGATATTCTCCCGTCGGACATTTGAAATCTTTGAATGTGCAAGGTTAATGCATACCTAGGATGCGACATTTTGAGTCTGGGGTGCTCACCAGAGCACCTTATTGTTATATCATGTCCCCGTTATTATGCTTCCCGAATCCTGAAGACTCGGAAGTGTGTCTTGTCCTTTGAAGGGATACTTTCGGGGATCACCACTTCGGCTGTGGTTATGCTCAAATTATGGGTTAAGTGGTGTCATTATTCATAGCGGAGCTATCCGATTGTTGTGGGCACCTGCTGCGATGTTTAAATCGTCCCAAGGTTCTGTGGCTGGCCTAAAGAAACAGCGTTGAGTCGTCTTAGCAGTTGAGGTTAGATAGCTTCGGCTCCTAAGCAAGGGGTAGTGTATAATTTTGTCGGTTGTACGTTCGAATTGCATCCTGTGTATGAAAAAGTATTCTGGCATACATAAGAACATGTGGTGAGTGCATATATCACTCACCAAGTGGTTAAGATCCACCATGAGATAAGGCCATACGGCAGGTGCTCATGCAAATCAAAACATATCACAATGATGTCTAGAACCACCCCCACCGGGGTGAAGGGATCATCCTTAGGATAATATTTCAACTTTTGGTACTGCATCCTCCATGGCATAATCAGGTGTATGCATACCTGGAATCCGATAAAGGACCAAATGACAGAGCTCTTGAATTATTCGTGATTTCTTAAGACCGATGTACTCACTAGAGTACCTTGTCATCTGGTGCTGCTGGAGTCAGTAGCCCCCGGGGAACATGAAACCAAACTGACTGTAAGCAGAGTCCCCCGAAGGCATACTGTTTAATGTAGGGGTATCTTCGTATTTAAGGTACGTTTTATGAGTGCGTCAAAATGATATTGCGTTATTTTGATGAAGATTAAGTAGTCTCTGAGCAGAGAGTAAGGTCGAGGTACTAGATATCTGTGTCCCCAGGATAACCGGTGAAAACTTGAAATAGAAAGCGGGTGAAAGGTTGAGTTATCGTGGTGTGTTGGTGTTTGTTGGGTGGTTTTTTAATATTATCATCAGATGTGTTTTTTTTGAGATGAAAGTTCGGCTTGTGGCGGTTCTCTCTAGGTTCTGTTGCTATTCGACAGGGGTTGCTGGCTATTCATTAAACAGCGGAGGTTAGGATTATACACTTAAATTGCTACTTATGTGTAATAGTGCGTCTGACACACGGAAGCGTTTGGCAAACTCACTCAGTGGCTAAGATTAGGTCATTGTGTCTATAACCAATAGTTTTATTTATTATAGTTATCAGCACAAAGGCATAATACTCTCCCTACCTATGATGGTGTAGGGTATACAAAAATATTCTCCAATGCTTGCTTTTATCATAAAATATGAGCGAAAATAATTGTAGGAAAATTTATTCCGGTCTTGTGATTTATCAAGATAGTCAAATTAATTATTAAAAAGAACGCACATAAAACCACTTTGACGTAAACTGTCGCCATGACAGTTGAAATTTAGGAGTATAACTTTTTTCTCTCTTGCCAAAAGTAAAAGACGATTAAAACTTTAATTTATCTTTATAACATTTTAATACTTGTACGTGCGTTTGTGTTTAAATTTATAATTATTATTTTTTAAGTTAACATTTTTATGGTCATTTTTTCGTGACTATCTAATCGATAATTGTTTCAAATGTTTGTTTTATTTAGTTGCAATTCCAACCAAAATCAGAATTTTTACTTTTGACAGGCAGTAATTTACAAGTGCCTATGTCTTAATATAGACATCTGAACGAAGATGTTGGTCAATAGGGAATATAAGGTGACTCTACAGCGAAAAAAATATATCAAAATTTATTTTAAATAAGCTAAAAAGTATGCAGTAAAGCTTACGGCAACTAAATCCTAAAGGTACGCAACATGGTAACGACTATCAATGCAACTGAAAAGAACTGCAGTTCAAAAAACTCTTTTCGCATATAAAAGACTTAAAAGAACATTAGAACTTATCGTGGAAGAGAAATTTTTGGAGGAAGTTTGAAGGAATCCTTTTTTAAGTACAATTATTGGCAAACAAATCCAATAAGTTAGAGGGCTCAAAGCAGTAGCGAACCAAGTCAAAAAAGACCATACGAAAATATTTTAAAGTTGAGTAAATGAACTGCCCTTAATTTCTGGAGCCACTGACTTGGTTTTATTACCGTTACTTTAGGAACGAAACAATGTTTGATTTAGCCCATTACAGAACTGAATAGAGTTGGACTTTGCGAAGTATTTCCCACAAGTTTCGAAATTTATATTTATATTAGAGTTTGCTAAAAACCGTAAAAATGTGAAACCGCGGTTTCGGTTGAAAACGATTAAAACCGGTCGGTAAAAAAGGTTAAATATGCTGCCAAATTTTATTGGTAACTACTATGGCTTCGATTTCCATGCAAATGCATGATTTTTTATAGATGCTCTAAGAACGATGTCAACCAATTATCTTTCCGAATCATTAAATTTGCGTTAAAATGGCATCGATTTGTTTTTGCATATTTTTTTAATCTTCAAGAAAAAAATAAAAATTTATTTAAATCTATAAATAAATTCTTGATTTTTCAAGATTTCAACAAAAGGTCCCTCTATTTTTAACCGATGCAGCACCTTCTCAGTACACTTTTTTTTATTTGAAGAATTATTGAAACAATTTCCATTGTTGTACGAGTGTTATATATAATTTGCAATTTCTTAAATATATTTTTTGATTAAGAACTGAAAACCGAGGTGTTTTGTCGGATTTTGGTTTCGGTTTTTAGGCATTAAAACCGCGGTTTCGATTTCGGTTAAAACCGAACAGCACAATCCCTAATTTATATGTACATTATATATCAGGTTAAAGTTGGTACAATTGTACTTTTTTTTGGTACATTTTGACCTTCTAAAGTACCGCGGTACTACCGTGACTCATTTGGTACAATTTAAAAAGTTGTCATAAATCCCCCTTTTTGAATTTTTAGTGTAACAAACAAATTATTGAGTCTCTTTTTCATTGCATTTATGTTGTACAACAAATCGCTAATGTAATGGGCGCTTAAATATGCGAGTAGAATTGTGTTGTATAGAGCGCGTAGTCCCCTTTTACAATGTGGCAAGTGAAAGGCAGACATACGAAGTTTGTTGGTAAGCGGGCGACGCTGTATGCGCGACACACTTTACTTATTTCCTCTCTCGCCTACAAACTTCGTCTGTCTGCTTTTCACTTGCCACATTGTAAAAGGGGACTTATTCTACCCACAGACGAGGCAACAGTAGTCAAGACCTGTGTTACTACTTTTGTTTCCTTTTTACCACAGACGATGACACTAGAAGCAAAACATCAGTATTGTGTTTTTTTTTAATATAGAAGTACTGCTGATCTTAACAAATATATGCGAAAGTAAATTTTCATATCCTGCATTTTTTTTTTTTGTTTTATTTTCATAACTTTTACATTTAACGTCCCATAATTCCGTAAAATTTTTAAATCCATTTATAAAATTTCTCCATTTTTCATTCTTTTCAATGTTCGGTAATTTTTCCATTTTTGTTTTTCTGTGTACAATTGAATTTTTATGTACTCTTACTTTTTCTTGTTGTTTTAATAAATTAAAAAAAAAAAAAAAAAAAAAAAAAAAAAAAAAAAATGGTACCGTGAAGGTCCAAAAAGTACATTTTTTTTTTATGTTGGTACAAAATTTAAAACCCCATTTAACATCCCAGTTATATATCATGATTTGTCTCGGTTCAGCAGTCAGGGCCCAAATTGTTGGCAATCAAACCCTTTAGGTTAAAAGGAAGTCTAAAATTTGCAAATCAATTAGTTACAACTAAACCCAAATACATATTTATTCGCAGCAACGTTGTAATTGTTATTTTAAAAAAAGTTTAAAAAAAAACTCATTTAAATAATTGTACATTTTTGTGTGTTGTGTTTGCCGAAATCTTAATCTTCTCCTGTGACCAAATGTAGGGAATTACATTTCTTCCTAAACATATCTCTTCGTCGTTTAGTTAATATATTGGCAAGTTTGAGGACTTGAACATTTAAACTATAAAACTCAAATTTTTATTGCCATTTAAATGTTCTACAATAGCGGACACTAGACTACCGTAACCACTTGTAAATTACTCACTCGAATGCTCAGTTTCACCGTTGCCACTTTCCTTCTCTTCAATGATCATGCCGTTGGTGGCGATCGCTCGAATATTTAGCTATCAAGCGATAAGCTGGCGTTAATACTTGAATTTATTACTTTTGATAATGAAGTCGCAACTCAACCATTTCTCATTGTATTGTGTTGAGTGTGTTGCGGTGATTTTTTTTTAAATATTTGTTTTAATTTATTCACAATTTATTTATTTACTTATATTTGGTTTATTAATCACAATAAATTTGACACTTTCAATGGCTAAATGCGACGATGGCAAGCAATGTGAGTTGAAAATGGTAGAATGTTAGTAGATGATTTAGTTATTGAGAAGAGGGTCTGATCGAACGTGTGTTTGAAAGAAAAAAATAAAATTAATGTGTTTTTAAAGTGAAAAATTCTCTTTTGAAATTTAAAATCGGTTTAAACTGGTTGGCGAATTGAAAAGAGAAATATCTCATTAGGGGTTTAAACGCAGTTTTTATCAGGTATGAACAGGATTTCTCTTTAAAATTGTTTTGCATAAATTAAAAAAAAAATACTTTCTATTATCAAACGGAGGACTTTCTAAATTGTATTGTGGTAAAACAGTCCCTGCTGTTTTAAAAAAGTACTTTATCTAAAAAAGTAAGTCTTTTTTTAAGCACCAAAACTGTAAAAGTCAGTTTTTTTAAAAGGAAATACTTTTCTAAATTTTTTTTTTTTGTTAATTAATAGTACTAGTTGTGCAATTTTTTTTAAATGGTTTTTTTCAATAAGGTACGATTTAGTTTAAAAGTACTAATTTTTTTTTTAAATAACCTTTATTAAATAATTTTTTTTGCGTTAAAAATCCACTTTTATTAAAAAAAATAATTTTTGTTTGTTAAAAATTAGTTCTGTATTCTTTTAATTCAAAAAGTACATTAACTTAAAAAATACTATTTAATTACAACTCTACACTCACAATATTCTGTACGTCAAATTAACTGACATTCTCATATAAAATAAATGAATATTCAGTTAAAAACCGGTCTACGTATTTTTCGTTTATTTTTAAAGAAAGTTCATTTAACTTTTACTGTCAAAAATTCAACGGCGAATTCGGTAAAAACAAACAATTTTCATTTATTTAATATAAATTAACTATCGAAAAAAACTGACAAATTCCATAAAAACAAATTAATTATCAGTTAGTTTATATAATTTAGTTCGCTATTCTTTTTATTCAAAAAGTACATTAACTTAAGAAATACTATTTAATTACAACTCTACACTCACACTATTCTGGACGTAAAATTAACTGAAATTGTAATATAAAATAAATGAATATTCAGTTAAAAACCGGTCTACTTATTTTTCATTTAATTTTTACTGTCAAAAATTCAACGGCGAATTCCGTAAAAACAAATGAATTTTTAGGTTTTTATGTAATTTAGTAATTTTATATAATACAGGTTTTACTCGAAGCTCTAAAAAATACCAGACACCTGTCCGCTTGATTTTCTAATAAGAGAGAGAGAGAGAATATTTATTTTTATTTACTTACTCCGTTATACATCTTTCTTTTACTTTTGTTGTACTGACTGACCACTTTGTTTACAGAAGAACTTTCAATTATAAGACGCCCGATAACTAAATAATTTAACTAAATATAACTAAATAATTTTAACAAATTGAATATGGGAATTTTCTACACAAAACAAGACAATCGTTTTTACTTTAACTTTTTTGCCACAGATCTATAAATAGATAACTGAAAATTAATTTTTTGGTAGTTAAATTATATAAAATAACTAAAAATTCATTTGTTTTTACGAAATTTGCGGTTAATTTTTTATGGAATTCGCAGTTGAATTTTTGACAGTAAAAATTAAATTACCTTTTCGTTTAAATGCAAAATAAGTAGATCGGGTTTTAAGTAAATTTTCAGTTGTTTTAAATTTTATTTTCATTTAATAGATATTGGGAATTATTTCTTTTCATAAGCAACTTTATTATATTCAACATTTTTTTTATTTTTCGAATTTACAGCCTGTTTTTAGAAAATGAAAATATTTGTTCGTTCGTAAAAAAAACGAACGAAAACTGATTTAGGTTTTCATAAAATTAAAACACATTTTAAGTGAGTGACTGAAAAAGCTTTTATTTTTTCCACACACGTTTGGTTCTTATAAAATGAACATCTTCGTAATAAATGAACACAAATGCCAAAATAAGACGATAAGTAAAAGGCATTCGTTTAAAAAAATATATAGAAAATAAAAAGGATATTTTACTGAAAGAACCCTTAATTATTTACAATATTATTAAAGGTTTGTGTATCTATATACTATATTTATATATGGAATTGTTACATTATTGACTGATTGATTTATGATCGCACTGAAGCTAAAAACTTGAAATTTGTGCCGGTGGCTGGACTCTTCCCAAATAGATCCACTAAAACGGTATTTTTGGAAAGTCGAATGTTTAGGGGGTAACAAGGGTAAATTCGTTAACCTTATATTTCCAAAACTTAGAGAGATACAATGAAATGTATCTCTTTTAAAAAAAAAAAGTGGACGAGTGTCTGGTACTTTTTTGAAATTCTCCTCTTTCAGGGAGTATTTAGGTAATTTTTTTTTCATCCCCCTATCTTTTAAGCCAATAAACATAGAAATAAAAGTTATATCAAATTCGAAACTTATCTAAAAAATGCAAAATCAGATTTGGTACTTTTTTAAAATTCATACGTTTAAAGCCTATAGTACACGGCATGTAAAAAGACACATGCGCATGTGGTTCTGACGTAATTTTGACGTCATCACACAACACGCAATGTTTATTGTGGCTTTGCATTGACGTCAAAATTACGTCAGAACCACATGCGCATGTGTCTTTTTACATGCCGTGTACTATAGGCTTAAGGGGCGAAAATCGTAATTTCTTTTTTTGTACTTTTTTAAAAAAAAAAAACATTTTTCTCCATTCCCACTACAATATTGAAATTGTTAATAGTTCAACAGGGAGAAAAAAGTATCAAAATGGATATACCTATACGAGAAATTAAATGTCTTTCTTTTACTCTTGTGTTCTGCGTATTGTACTTTTTGAATTTGTTATAATATTGAAGAGACTCAAAATTAAGCTGCAAGGTCCTGAGTGATTATCATCCCGTAAGATAAAAAAATGTTAGTAGCAGAACTATAACCTTTGGTACACAAATATGATCATAAAAAGGACCGGACAAAGTAGCGGGTTAAATGCTAGTATTTAAACAAGTTAAAACCTTGAAAAATAAATTTTCGCATAAAAATATGCTTACGAAAGAAAATGAGACGTTAATGAAGTAGCGGGTTAAATGCTACTAATAACATAAATATGTATTTACAGGTTCAAAAAATTCTAGAAACAAGTATGTACATACAGTGTATCAATTTAGTAACCGGACAGTTTTCTATTTTTTAATTAATTCGTTTTTAAATGTAAAGAGATTTTTGTAAAAACAGAAAAACCTTTTTAATTTCTTAAATCATCTATATATTGTATATATCACTTGTATTAATGCCACAATAATATACGCAAACAATTTTATAAGCAAAAAAACTGAAGTCTGTCAAAATAAAACACCAAATTAATAATCGGACATGTGGCAAATACCATGCTTAAATGTCATTTTATACCGGAATTCCCCGAACAAAGTTAGTTGGGAATTAACTGAAATTGTAAAAAAGCGTTACATGGAGTTTTTTGCAAAAGAAAATTTTTGAATCTCTGACAAAAAATTGCGAAAAAGGCGATATGAGCAGCAAACGTGTTCAAACATCGATAGAAGTTAGAGAGTTGATAATAAAACATTATCAAATCGGTATGTCTTTACGTGAAATTGGAGATGCTGTTCAAAGAAGCCATTTTACGGTTCACGATATTATAAAGCGCTTCAAAATTGGCAATTTCGTAGAAAATAAGACCAAATCTGGACAACCAAAAAAGTTTACTCCATCTGATGAACGATGGATTGTTAATCAAGTAAAGAAGAATCCAAAACTAAGTGCTTCTAAATTAACAAAATTGGTGTCAGAAAGCTTACAAATAAGTGTCAATCCTGAAACTGTCCGAAATGCACAGCGTAAACACAATTTTCATGGCAGAGTTGAACGAAAAAAACCATTTGTAAATGATGTAAATCGGAAAAAGAGATTAAAGTTTGCATCTGAACATAGAAACCATGACTTTTCGTACTGGAGTAACGTGATTTTTACAGACGAAAGCAAATATAACGTTTTCCGGTCAGGCGGACAGGCGTACGTTTGGAGAAAGCCAAATGAAGAACTAAAGACTTCTAATCTTCATCCCACCATAAAGCACGGATCTGGAAGTGTCATGGTTTAGGGCTGTATATCCGCCACAGGACCTGGACAGCTAGTTTTTATAGATGGTATAATGGACCAGTTGAAGTACATAACCATTTTAAGGGAAAATTTGGCTCCGAGCGTAGAAAAATTAGGCATTTCGGAAAACTATAAGTTCTACAAAGATAATTATCCGAAGCACAAAGCGCATAATACACGGATGTGGCTACTGTATAATTATCCCCATGTTATGGAAACTCCCCCCCCCCCCCCCCCCCCCAGTCTACAGACATTAACGTGATAGAGAATTTATGGTCTCATTTGGAAAATAAATTGAAGTCTCAACTAATTTCCAATATCAGTAAGCTAAAGATTGCTCTAAAGGAAGAATGGGAACAAATTGATCCAGCTTACTGCAAAAAACTCGTGGAATCAATGCCAAAGCGATTAGAAGCTGTACGTAAGAGCAAAGGAATGCCCACAAAGTATTAGATTGGCCAAAAATGCACCTACCATATTAAAAAGTGTCCGATTATTAATTTGATCCATATTTTTAACTTAATATGATTTTGTTGTTGTTTCTCTTAGAATTGAGATTTTGTTTTTAAATATTGTTAGCGTTTTTATAAGCCAAAAATAAATAAGTGAATTACATTAATAAATTTTTTTAGTTTTTTGAAAAAATCTTGTGTATTTACTCGAAATTCTTATAACTCGTTGTTGTCCGGTTATTAAATTGAGCCACTGTAAGTAAGTATATATGTGTGTATGTAAGTTCTTCCGTATGTTTTAAAAAATTAGTGTTTTCACGCAAATACCTTCACCATTTCTATATGTTGATGTGTAGCAACAAATCGTCTTCATATATTGCGTTTATTTATTGCAATTTTTGTAAACATTTTAATTCAACATTTTTAGTTTTTAACAATTTACTACCATTTTTAATAGTATTTTTGTTTTTTAAATTTATAATTTATTTTTGTAAACAAAAGCCAGGGTTAACCTTGAACACAAAATCTTTATATGCAAGAAGCATGAAAAGGTACGAAAATAAACGCATTGGCAATAATGTTGTTTAACGATAGAAAAAAGCTCTATTTATGTCAAACATGAATAGACGAAAGCTTTTAAATGTTTTTTAAAAACCAATTTTAAAACGTTTTCGTTTTAATACGAAAACTTCAAGTGAGAACACTAGTGTTTTACAAAAACAGGCTGTTATTCTATGAGTTAAATTTCATTTATGTATGTTATAAAGCTTTTTGTAATAGTTCTATTCCTTAAATTTTTTTCTAAAATTTTTTTTTCAAATAACTGAAATTTAACTTATAGAATAAATTCGAAAAATAAAAAAATGTTGAATTTTCATTTAATTTTACATACAGAATACTTTTAGTTAATGAGCAGTCAATATTAAATGTAATCGAAAATCCGTATTAATGTGCACATAGTTTTTTTTAATAAATATTATACATTTTTATATTAATTCTTATGTGTATTCTAAGTCAAATTTCAATTTAAAAAAGCTGTTTATACTTTAATAGTCTTCTTACTTCAATATTTTGCAGGAATATTTTCTATGCACTATCGCAATTTTGTTTGTTTGTATATTTCTATTACGAGGCTTTCTTTAGCTATCCTTTGGCTAGCAATGAAGTAAATTGCATAGAAAGTTTATACAACTATTAGATACCAGCAGAATGTAATGCATTTTCTGGCCAGCAACGGCCTTCGTCAGCATTTTTTGTATCGAAAATATTGATATGGAAAATATTGAAGAAATAAGACTATTAAAGTATAAAAGCTTTTTTAAATTGAAATTTGACTTAGAATACACATTCGAATTAATATACATACAAATTTATAATAAAAATGAAACTGAACATGAGAACTAAAATTCCCACATTCTATTTTTTGAATTAATGTTAGAATACTTCTTGAATAACCTACAGTGCGTTACTGTAATAATATTGTGTGTGTAGTTTTTATATATTTAAAGCAATTATTTTATTTATTAAAAAGGTTATTTTGTAAAAAAATTACATTTTATATAATTTTTTTTTTTATTAAAAAAGCGCTTTTTTCAAAAAGGAATTTTTTGTGTAAAACGGGTCTGTATTTTCAAAGTATAGGGTGACGTATAAATAACGTTATTATCGCCAAAAAAATAACCATAGTTGGACAAACTGTGTGAACGAGCTGTGGCTCCATCTTGTTGGATCCACAATTATGGATGGTTCTCTACCACAGGCCTTAAAATATTTTCAATCATTGCCCGGTATTGAATGCCATTTGCATTAACCGCATAATGTTCGTCGGTTTCGCAAAATATGGTCCAATGATCTCTTCTGCAATTATTCGGCACCATACTGTGCATCTCAGTGGGTGCATTTAATGTTCAACGATTATTTTTCGATTTCGAGTGCCCAATGTTTTTATTGAGGTGACCGTTGAGAAAATTGGCCTCATCGCTCATTATTGCATATAATCTTTGTGTCTGAATAATCGTATGCTGACTTTCAAAATAAATTTGCAGAACTTTAGTTCTTTGTTTTGTGCTGAGCCTTTCCATCATAAATTTCCAAAGTTTTTCAAAGTTAATTCTAAAAAAAAAAAACTAAATAAAAAACATAGACAAAATAATTATTCACATACTTAATTAAATCTTTCATTATGCGGCAACCCGCAAAATTATTTCCCGAAAATAATTTTTGGTATTTTTTTTATTGTTGAAAAAAATAAAATTTTGTTAAAAAGTTTTTATTTTTTTCAAAAAGGAACTTTGTTGTTTCAAAGCGTACCTTTTGTTTGTTATTCATAGTTAAAAAGTGCTTTTTGTTCGATGGCGTACTTTTTTATAAAAGCTAACTTATTAAAAACTGCTACTTGGTTTTTAAAATGAACTTTTTGTAATCAAAGCCGTTTTTGTTCCACTTTTTTGTACCTTTTGTAAAAAAGTACTTTTTGGTTCAAATAGTAATTGTTGGTTTAAAATAAAATGTACTTTTTGGTTAAAATAGTACTTGTTTTGTAAAAACAAAAATTACTTCTTGGTTAAAATAGTACTTGTTGGTTAAAAACAAAAAGTTTTTTTAAAAAAAGCACTTCTTGTTAAAAATTTTGTTTTCTTAAAAAATAACTTTTTGGTTAAAAAATTATTTGTTGGCTAAAAAAGTACATAATTGCCAAGAAAAAAACTAGTTAAAACAGGACTTTTTGATAAAAAAAGCACATTCTGGTTAAGAAATTATTTTCTTTTTTTCTTAAAAAAGTATTTTTTTCTTAAAAAGCTGTTTTTGTTTTGGCTAAAAAAGACTTTTGTTAAGAAAACTAATTTTTTGTTAAAAGCTTTAGTTGGTTTTGTTAAGAAAGTACTTTTTGTTAAAATCATGTGTTTTTTTTCAACCGAATTATCAACAATGTTCGTTGTTATTATGAAATATTTTTTAATTTTTCGCCTATTTTGAAATAAATTGACTTTTATCGGCATTTCAAGTTCGTTTTTCTTCAATCATAAATTTTTTTTCCAAGGATTATTAAACATTTTCTTATCAGCGTAACAAAAAACCATAAATAAAATATTTGTTTAAAAGTTAATTAACAAATAATTACTATTTAGTAAATAAAATTTGTTTTAACACAAGAAATGACCGCATGACTAGCGGCATTCCAGAGCACTAAAGCAAAATAAAACAGCCAATGTGTGTCGTGGACAGATTCTTTGCAACCAAAATATAATTCTGACGTTAGAGGCTTTGGACCGGAGCTTATTCGCTCAGCTCGAATGTGGAGGGAGGAAAAAACGGCTTAAAACGTGTAATTTCTTTAACCTCCTATCGCCTAAACGAAAAGAGTTATAAAAAAATTTAATACTTATTGAGGTTCATTGGAAAAATAAGCGGACAGGAGTATCGTACTTTTTTGGGACGTAAACGGGTAACATCTGTTTTTTGGAACTTTTTTGTCACCCAATCCCATCTATTTTTTATAAACTTAGGGCGTGTGTGAAACCGTAGCAAAGTACTCATGAATGTAAAGTTTGACATTGTTGAGGTGAATAAAATTTCACAATTTTGACATTAGCGTAGAAATTTTTGACAACCACACAATTATCATAGACACACTCCCAGGTCGTGCAGCTCAAAGTCACCTGTAAGCCGCCGCCGAATTTAAATTTTGAGTTGAAGTCGGCTCCGGTTCGAAAGTTATATTTACACTAATTTTTTTTAGTCAAACTTTTATTTTTTTAGCCAAACTTTTCTTTTCATATAAGTTATAATAATTTGGGCATATTGACATCAGTGTCTAATAAAAAAAAATACTTAAAAAAAAAAAATTAATATAAAAAATAACAAATTTAATTAGATAACCGGCAAAAAAATTTTGCCGACTTTGACTTCTGTTAAGACATGTCAGAAAACAATTGTTTTTTTCTTTATGTCAAAATTTTACGTTGCCAAAAATGTTATAATTTCACACAGCACAAACATGAAATTTTTCTACTATAGACAAGTTTTATTTCGCCATAGAACTTTGCTACCGTTTCACACACACTCCTACACAGAAAAAAGTGTTTTATCAATTAAAAAAATGGTTTAAAAAGTATTTAAATTTAATTAATGTGATAATTGAATCAATTATTTTTTTAATTGAAAGAAAATTAAAAATTTAATATTGATTTAATTAACATTTTAGTTGTTTTGAAATAAATTTTGAATTGAAATTTTGATTAAATAATAAAAAATAATAAAAATCTTAATTGACTTTTTTTGTTTAAAATAAAATAATTTAAACATGTAGAATTGTTGTTGGGAATTGTCAATATTTGTTTAAATAAATTAACACATTGTTTGAAATGGCAAAGTTTTTTGATCACTTTTTTGATTAAAATTAAAAATATCATTTATTGAATATATTTTTACAAAATTTTTAGTAATCAATATAATCATTTTGGTAGTAGGTGCAAAATCAACAACTTGTTTGCTTGATATTATGAATTTGGAATATATTTGGTGATTGGAGAAATTTAATATTTTTTCTGTGTAGAAATAAAAATTATACCACATTCGTAACTTATTTAAAACTTCAAATATTAATTTTGTAGTTTTTCGAAATTCGAATGTTTAGTGGGTGCAAATCGTACCTATTTTTGGTGCTTTTTTACAAAATATTTTTCTCCATTGACATATTTTTGATACTTTCTTGTTAAAATCTAGAATCATAAACTTTGGTATATATCTCCACCGAAAACGAAGAAGGGGGCTAAATGCTAGTTTAGGGATAAAATTAATTTAACAAATATGACAATGTACTTTGGACTTCAAGAAGAATTCTTGACAAAAAGTACGAAAAAACAGAAGTTAGGAAGAACATGTAAATCAATTAAAATAGATAATCATTCATTCAAAAGTAAATTTCGATCTACCAAGGTGAAATACCATTTGGTTTAAAGATTGATGTTTGACTATTGACGTCATCCGGCTGCAATAGCCGAGTGAGTAAGACGGCAAACCCCACTGAAGAGATTGTGTGGTTACAATCGAAACTAGTCTGGGCAACCTGACCGTGAACGCCTGGGTTCAAATCTCAGCGCAGTCAAGAATGAAAAATTATCAATAAAAATTTTAATTAATTTCATGTTGTAAAATTCCTGTCTTCATAAAAATAATTTAATGAAAATTAAATTCAATGAACTTAAGCCTAATTAAAAATATCTAAATTTTGATTAAAAACCATTAACAGTTCAATAAAATAACCACAATACTAATTAAAATATGACAATAAAATTAGCGAGAGACTGATTTTATTTTTAAGATTTTGAAACATTTTTACGTGAAAATGTTCCTCTATTTCTTTGTGAATAGTTTATTTAGTTTATGTACTTCATTTGAAATACCTCCCTGAGGTTGTCAATTTTTAATTATTTTTTTAAATAATCAATAATTTGATATGCTTTTAAAATAGTTAAATCTTAATTTCCATTAATTTTAAGACACACGTACGTTAATTTAACATCAAATGCGTAAATCTGTAGGCCAATAGTTTTTTTTTTAATAAAATATGTACTTCAACCCAAAACGTAGAAAAAAACTAAGATAACAGTTTAGAAAAAAATACCTTAAGAACTGTTTTTTTTATAATCTTATCTCTTTCAAATCAAATTATGGCCCATAATAGATGTTTATGGCCATAACGTTGCGACACAGTTAAAAAAAGCCACTACGTTTTTTTGAATGCTTTTAATCGTCTTAATTTTTCTTCTAATTTGTATACCCTCCACCACCACAAGTGGTGCATGAGGGCATAATAAGTTTGTCATTTCGTGTGAAACTATTTTATTATTCATCTCAGACCGCATAAAGTATATATATTCTGGCTCTTTGAGTCGATTTAGCGATGTCCGTCTGTCTGTCCGTCTGTTAAAAACACGCTCACTTTCTAAAGACAAAAGAAAAGAACAATGTTGGTGTCAAATTGCTTCTAGATATCGTAAGCAGTTAGGGATTGAAATCCGGCAATATCGGTTCAGTAGGATAAAAGAAATGAATCCAAATATGGAACTACCACCCTAAAAATTGACAATTTTGCTATAAAAACTAGTATAAAAGGTGTTGTAATGCATGGAATGATATAAGATTTTGCACAAATTCGTTCTATATGACTAGAGACTAGATAAATTAAACTTTCGTGAAGCTCGGTCCATAATTTACCATTGGCCCCATTTAAATTCTGCTCGCTACGCCTAAAACCATAAAAAATAACGCTACTCTAATAAAATTTGGTACGTCACAGTCTAATTGGAAAAATTTGGTGTAGATCGGTCCATAATTCACCATAGGCTCCATAAAAAGTCTTTTTTAAATCACAGTAGAAAATGTTGTGAAAATTGGTCCATTATTTACCATATTCACCATATAATGCCCACTCTGGGAAATTATTTTAATACGCCTTAAACCGTAGCATAATATATATAATGCAATTTTAGAATAATCGGTCCATAATTTACCTTGGGCCTCATATTAAGCAGGCTTCTGAAAACCACTCACAGAAAAAATCATCAGTAGTTTTTTATCAATTAAAAACATGGTTTGAAGAGTATTTCAATTTAATTAATGTAATAATTGAATAAATTATTTTTTTAGTTGAAAGAAAATGAAAAAATTTAATTTGTATTTAATTAACATCATAGTTGCTTTTAAATAAATTTTTGATTAATATATTAATTAAATAACAAAAAATGTTGATTGACTTTTTTCGTTTAAAATAAAATAATTTTAACTTGTAGAATTGTTGTTGGGAATTTGCAAAACCTGATCTATATTTAATGAAATCAATTAACACATTGTTTAAAACGGCAAAGTTTTTTGATAATTTTTTTAATTAAAATTAAAAATATCATTTATTGAAAAAAAAAAAAAAAAATATTCAAAATTTTAAATTTGTACAATTTTTAGTAATCAGTATAATTATTTTGGCAATAGGTGCAAAATCAACAAATTGTTTGCTTGATTCTATAAATTTGGTATGAATTTTGTGACTAGAGAAAATTTTGAATTTTTTCTGTGCTAAAACTATAAACAAACGCTAGAACAAATTTCATTTCTATATTGAAATTTGTTCTAATTTATGTTTTTTATGCCAGATATCAATCTACAGAATTCCCTTCTCGAAAATAATTTAAGTTCGGCTAAAACTGTTATGAATCATAATATTTTACTCAAATTTGTTTAAATTAAGTTTTATATGACTAGAAATAAAAGCATAAAGCATCCTGATTGCCGGTCAATAATTTAACATACATATATAGTAGGGTGGGTCACTGATGTATGAGAAAAAATAAAACTTCTCGAATCATATTCTAATAGCAATATTTTGTTGTCTTACGTTAAAACAAATAAAAAATGCTAAAAAAAGCTTAAAAAAGTCACATCATGAGCCCGCGCCGGAGCTCCTAAAAATTAAGTATTTAAAAAAAAGCCATTTTTTAAATTTTAATATTTTATTTACTTTAAATTATTTTTTAATTAATTAAAACTGAACACAATTTTAATTACACATTAAAAAAAATAAAACTTTGGTTCCTATACAACATAAAACAATAAAAACACGAAATGTTATTAGTTATTTTTGGTCACAAAAACTTGTATACTGGGCTTTTCAAAAAATTGCATTGTCACTTTTTGACACTTAACTGCCGCATTTATTTCTTCAGTAGTGATGTTCCAAAGAATTGGTGGATCGAAAACTTTTGATTCCAATTTATAACTTCAAAGAAGTTACTTCCGTCAAAATTGAGAGAAGGGGCCTCAAAGACGCGATGTTGCTTTCGGGTATGAGGTGAGCTTCGTGCTTCATGAACACGTCTGGCTGCCAGTTCTCTCACTGTTTCACAGAAGCACATTTTTCGCAGTTTTCTAATAAGTTGCCAATAGGATCAGCATGCGAATATGGTCCCGTGGTAACTTGTTAAATAGATATTTTAATGGCAATTCGTTCAAATGTAAATAATCCATTGCAATGGGCTCTGAAGTCTATTTGCTAATACTCTTATTACTCCGTTAAATTTCCCAGTGTTAGTGACTGTACTTTCACAACCAATTGCCATCAAATTTTCTTAATTCATTTTTTGAGACGAAGGAATCTCAATAATTGACATTTGAATATTTTTAGAAGTATGTACTTCGATCTGGTGTTGCATAGCCAACAAAAACTGAATCTGGCTCCTTAACAGATACACGTTCCTAAATCAGTATTTGTCTTCAACTGCTAGCTCCCTTTTAAATAATATTAAGCGTCTTATCTTTTTGGCCGTCAAAGTATAAAGCTAGTAGGTCTAGCTGCTTCTGGTCTTGAATACATTCATTACGTACTTTTTTCCTTTCCCGTCTTATTTTTGATTTATCAATTGGTTCACTACTAGGAGAGATATCTTGCAATACAGATGAAGCCATAGCAGCCGCTGCGCTATCGGAAACACTGTAACGGTTACAAGTTTTTGACAATATAAGCAAACTAAAATGTTTTTTTCTTTCTGCCTTTGACGTGGAAGGTAAATTAAAAGAATCATCACAAGAAGCACTGGAATTACTTACAGATAACTCCTGCTGTTTTAAGTTAATTTTGTCGTGACTTTTATTTCCGTTTTTTTTCTGTATTTGGTGCTTGGGCTGCTCTTGTTTGCAATTTAGTTGGATGATCTCGAACTACTCCTCTAATACGCATCTTTCTCGCCCTCGCATCTCACTCAAAAACTCCTGTTCTTCTTTGCGTACCTTATATTGCCTTGGACATCAAAAAAGCTCAATTTGTTTACATCTACAGGAACAAATATGAAACAAAACTCTGCTACGTCGGAAAAAATTTTCTTTCTAATAAACGAACATTTTTTTCAACGACTTTCTGAGATTTTTGTAATTTATATGATAACCGTTTATTTCTTGTATGACTATTGTATTTGACGCTGTAGGAAGAGTCGATTTTCTCCAAACGCATTCTATCCTTTGAGCTACAAGAGTTGCAAAATCTAAAAACGGTGATTCTTTGGTAGTATTCCTTGTTATTTTTAGTTGCTCCAATCATAGCATTTCGTAACATATTCGTAAGTTGGTAAAACATTATCATTAATATCTTCTACATTTTCGAATCTCGTGCAGAAATAATCTTGGCTACTGGTTTCCATAATAACGGTTAGAAGTTAAAACAGTGCAAACAAAAATATAAACACACAAGTTCACTGTCCGCGTAGTAAACCCTTAACTGATCTTTTTATTGTGCATTATTTAATATGTATTCTACCAAAAATATTTCCTGGAAAAATATGTCTGAATCCTCGAGAACTTAAGAATCGTTAGGATACAGTAATATGCTTCTTGCTGTTATATAACAAATTTAACAAAATGAAGATCAAAGCGCGGGCTCTTACACTAAAAATAAATTAATAATATTTTACAGGGGTCTAATGCAGACAAACATACAACATATAGAAAAAATTTTTTTTTGACCCACCCTAATATATAGGTCGAAACTACGACGAATTTTAGTACTGACGACCGTTTTTATAAAGATTAATTCATAATTTTCATAAATCTACATAGAGCCCACGCCCGATATATTCTGACTGGCGGTGGAGGGTATCAAAGATTCGGCACAGCTAAGAATTGCACTCTTATTTGTTTTTTTTTCGCTAATTTATTTTAATAAATTGCAGTGATTTTTTTTATTTATATATATGTGTATGTATGTGGGAGTCTTATAAATAAATAGTTTGAAGTAATATTTAATTCTATGAAATTAAAAATTATATATTTGCAGCAAAAGCGATTTGTTTGTCTAACAATTGTTTAAATTATTATTAAAGATAACGCTGATAAAGTGGGAACATTACATGTTTTTAAGGTAGAGATTGTGATAGAGAAACAAATGCGAGGCTAATATTTACATTTTGTCTGTAGAAATTGTAAATGTTATCGAAATTTTAGTTACATTGCACTTGTTTTCACTGAAAAGTAAAAAAAAAATAAAAGTGAATACTTGAAAAATATTTAGTATAATTAATTTACAGTAGCCTTACTGATAAAGTTACCAAGTACTATTTACTTAAACAGTGATTACTGGGGCCGTGTAGAAGTGCTTTCTTACAATATTTGTTAAAAGGTAACAAATAATTTCTAGAAAATAAAAATATTTATACGAAACTGCTTCCTATTTGTCAATATCTGTTTGGGATGTTTAGTAGGAATAAGTTATACTACAAGGTGTCGCAAAAGTATTGCCATAATATAAATTGGCTGTCAGTTTGTAATAAATGAAAAAAACGAGCTGTGCTTTAATGGGAAGTTTGTTTAAAAGTGTCAAATTATATCGCCTGAATGGCAATCTTCCGTTTTACGGAATTTATTACTTTTCACAGCAAATGAAGGGAATGTAATGGCTCTTTATGCATTTCATGTGCATAGAAAGATCACCTACACTGAAAGAATTTCTTCGCAGATCCAATGGATTTTGACAATAACACAAGGGAACAAGGTTTTTGTTGATTAAGAACTGAATGTTGTTTGTAAGGTTATTTGGGACGCTGAATCCAACTTTTAACTCAGTTTTTTTCTATCAGCTCGACTTTTCGAGATATACCGTTGTTTCCAAAATTAAGACACTTCCACTACATGCAATAACTTGAAAACGATGCACAATATTCACTTAAAAAAAATCAAAATTATCTTTAAGCCGTACTTACGTTGTTTTTAAATTTGCCCAGTAGTTTCAGAGAAATCTTTAAAGTTTTAAAAAAAAGATCAATTTTTTAAAAAAAAATTAATTTTTTTTATTTAAAAATTCATAAAAACTTTAATTTAAAATACAGTTTTGATATAAAAATAATTAGCTTAACATATTTCGAATGAAATGAGCTTTATTTCATTGTAATCGGTGTACAACTTTTGATTTTTTTTCACAATTTACTGGGACAATTAAATTGATAAAAATCGCGATTTCCATACAAAAAGAAAATTTTTTAATGTGTGTGTGTGTTTGCTGCTGTTCTATTTATGGACGTTTTTTCCTTCACTTCACTTTACTTGATTGTGAATAAAAGTGAAACGCGTTCATCGATTTTTATGATCTATATTTCATTTTATTCACAGGTTATATGACTTTACGTGAAAGTAATAAGACTCTGACTCTTTTATGTTTTGAATTTCTCATGATTTTTAAAAATAAAAAATTGTAATTTTTTGGATTTTTTTTTATGAAAACAACCATAACTCAGCTATTTTTTTTCTATTACAATTACATCTTAAAAAAAAAGAAGAATTCGGAAAATCGCTTCATGAAGAGTGAAGTTATAATTTTTTTAAATTTAATTTTTTGGAAAAAAGCCAAAAATTCGATTAGTACCTGTAACTTAAAAAAGAGGTTAAATTTGGAGTCAGCGGCCTCAAATTAGTAAAAAATATAAAAATTCCAATTAACACACAAAAAGTTCAATTTTGTTCCGCTGTGTAATCCAATGAAAAATTACATTAAAATTCAGTCTATGTAACGCTTCATTGGATTAATGAAGAATGTTTCATTAGCCCCCAGTTAATGAAATGTTTTATAAAATCCATGAAATTTTGCATCACCTTAATGCAAGGAATATTCTTAAGACTGTGCTATTAGTTAGCACATTAATGAAACATTTCACTAACATAATGATGAAGAGTCAAACGTTCAAAAAAAATTTTTTTAAATTATTTTAAAAAGGTTTTTTATTTCATTGAAATTTTAAATTCGGTTAATGACATTAATTCATTTAATTAATAACTATATTTCTTAACCTTTATGACTGTCTTTTATTAGTTTTATGATCTTTATTAGGGAGGTAAGGAATACCGATACTGATATATCGGCGATACTTTAGATTTTCCGATACATCGGTATCGGCGATATTTTTCTGTCGATACTTTTTATTTTTTTTTTGGAATATTAAAAATTTTTTATTTTTCAAATTTATTCCTTATTTAAGGAATAGAATTATTACAAAAAGCTTTATAAAAAACATAACTGAAATTTAGCTCATAGAATAAATTCGAAAAAAAAATGTTTAATATAATAAAGCAACAAATAGAAGAAATACCCTGCAAAACCCTTACTTACCTGGTAAGCTAGCAAGTAATGTTAAAGAAATATAAACACTACTTATTTTTCGACTGAATAAATACTTATTTTTGTTCGAGTTGTCCACAGAATTCAGTAGTTACAATACACTTACTAGAAGTCACAAAATATCTAGTTATTATTTAACTACCAGTAAGTTGAATTGTAAGTACTTACAATATACTTACTAGAAGCCAAAAAATAACTACTTTTTATTTAATTGGCGCTAGTTAATAGACCTAATAAGTAGTTATGGACCCAGTTACCAGTAAGTAAATATTCAGTACTGAAAACAAGACAACTAATAAGTAGTTATTTAGCTGATTATTAGTAAGCAAATATTCATAACTGAAAATAATAGTAGTGAAAAGTGCTTACTACGGCCATTACTAGCAATTACTTATTGAGTTTTTCAGAATAATGACAATTGTAATGACAACTACTTACCAGGTAACGTATGAAATAACTATGACCTATTACCAAAATTAAAAAAGTTTTTCCTGGGTAATTCCCAGATTAAATTTTTTTTGGAATATTTTCAAAGAAATAATTTAAATTGAAAAGCAACTAAGAGAAATAAAACATTAAAAAGCAGAGCATAAAATTAAAACAGTATAATGAAATTGGTTTATATAATAAATGAATCAACAAAGATTAGCATTAGCTCTAACTAAAAGATTTGAGGCTTTAGAAAATAATAAAACCTATTGTTTATCTACAATCTTTGACCCTCGTCACAATGCTAGATCATTTCAAAGATAATCGGGTTGAATCGTATGAAAAAAGAGTCTTATTGAGCAACTTAACATGTCTCTGCATTCCGAAAGTGTTGAAACACGGTCACTCCTACAGGCGGTACAAGTTCTAATTAGTCTCCAAGAATTGGCCTTTGGAGAATTTGTAAAAAAAAGATGATCCGAGGTGGATGAGCCTCTTTCCATCCTATGCTGTGATTCTGCTTGAGAAGAGGTCCAGAGAAACCTTAGATCCTAAAATTTCTAGAGACGCAGATCACTTTGTTTATACCCAAACTTGAAGAAAATGGCGCAGGAATTCTTAAGTCTTCAAATGTGCTATGTCACATCTGAGAGACTTTTTTCCACGGCAGGTCTGGTGAAAACGTTTATTATTTTTTTATTAATTTTATCATGAATTAAAATTGAATCTTCGATTTATAAATCTTTTTAATATCAATTTAAAATATTGTTACGTTACTGCCTTTTCAATAACGTTTTTGGTTTATTTCCTTTATAATAAACCTCTTGAGTTCTTTTATTGTAACTTTAATAAAATAAATAAAACACAGAACTTTAAACACTATTCTTTATAGCTGGTACTATAAACTATTCACACAACTTTATTTATAACTTAGACAGTTATACAACTTATAATGGCGATTTAGACACTTAAATGATTGTACTAATACTGATTTTTAGTGCCATCTGAGAGTAGTATTTATACTCTTACCAAAACGTCTAGATGTCTCTAGATTATTCGAATTGTCTCCGGAATGCTCTCTAGCGTCTAATTAATTAAACTTACTCAGCTAATATCATTATGCATTAACACTATAGCTGAATTTAAATTGAGCTATTATACATCAATAAACTAAAGCATACTTTATGGATTACAATAATTTTAACATTATTGTTATACAATTATGTATAACAATTATAACATAAGATTTGTACTAGAAAATTCTGTACCGTGATTTTTACATTAGAAATATGCATAACTAATACAATAACATTTTAAACTAATAAAATTACTAGCAAATACAAAATAACTAATAAATACAAGATAACTAATAAATTAAACTTATTCTTAACTAAAGTTACTTTCGTAACAATATTAATAATCTCTTACAAAGTAATTTTGCATAATAAACAATTTACTATACTAGAGTTCTGTTAATTTTAACTTGAATTCAAATTCGGCGATATTTTTGTTTGACTATCGCTATCGTATCAGCAAAAAGCCGTATCGTTACATCACTTATTTTTATGGTTATTTATTTCAGCCAATTTTTCAACGTGCTTTTTAAGTTGTTTTTAATTTTGTTTCGGTTTTTTTAATTCCTGTTACAAATCATCAAGTTATATAATAACTTTATTTCATTTTTATATCCTACTATCATAAGAAAAACTTTAAGTTAATTACATTTTATTCATTTTACAGCCCGTGGCACCCTTAATCAGCATTCTTCTTTAATTTTTACTGGCTCGAACTACAACATAAATTTTGTGCTTTTAAGTTAAAAATTAAAAGAAAAAGAATGTAAGAATTTTTTACTCTTGTTTTTTATTTTTGTTGTTTGTTTTTGGAGCTATTAGTAAGGTGTTTTCTTTTCTACAAAAAAAGTGACATTTTATTTAACAAAATGCAATTTGGTGTTTGTTTCTTAAAAATGCTTCGTTCTCTAAAAGGGTGGCTTGTTTTATTCTAAAAAATGCCCCCTTACTAATGGCATAAGGCATTGCACTTTACGCCCCTTATAAATCGACAGTGTTGATAATGCCCTGTAAAAAGATGGCTTCTGTTTATATATAGGGTTACCAGCAAAAACTTTACTTACCTGGTAAGTAAGCAAGTAATATTGGAGACATATGAACACTACTTATTTTTCGGCTGAATAACTACTTATTTTTGTTCGAGTTGTCCACAGAATTCAGTAGTTACAATACACTTACTAGAAGTCACAAAATATCTAGTTATTATTGAACTACCAGTAAGTTGAATTGTAAGTGCTTACAATATACTTACTAGAAGCCAAAAAATAATTAGTTTTTATTTAATTGGCGCTAGTTAATAGACCTTATAAGTAGTTATGGAGCTAGTTACCAGTAAGTAAATATTCAGTACTGAAAACAAGACAACTAATAAGTAGTTATTTAGCTGATTATTAGTAAGCAAATATTCATAACTGAAAATAATAGTAGTGAAAAGTGCTTACTAAGGCCATTACTAGCAAGTACTTATTGATGTTTTCAGAATAATGACAATTGTAATGACAACTACTTACCAGGTTACGTATGAAATAACTATGACCTATTACCAAAATTAAAAAAGTTTTTCCTGGGAAGTTGGGACAGTAAAAATTTTATATATTAATAGTTATTTTTCTATTATTTAATAGTAAAAACATAAGAAAGCCTTACATTGTTAATGACTGGTTGTCAGTGATATAAAATTTAAGTGGATTCGGTGTTATAAAATTGTTTTTGAAAAAAAACGCCAAATCAAGAAATCTGAAAAACTTGGTTTTAAAACAAACTAAAGAAATTGGAATTTTGTCATTCATTTTGTTCATTTATTTATTTATTTAATATCAATACATAATAACAAACTTTTTGTCAGCTGCTAAAAACAGGGCGGTCCAATTTTGTGTTTTGTTCTCGTAAAATAAAAAATTGCATTATTACAGGGTCGGCAAGACATTTTATGCATGTACCTTTTAACAAGGTGGTATTTTTTTTTTTTTTTTTAGAAAAGAAAACACCATAAAATTTAGGTAAAATCATTATTTCGTTATCGTAATGAATATTTATTTTGTTTTCAATAATAAAGTGACTTAACATAATTCATTGAAAATATGAAGTTACAAAAGTTTCTCTTTTTTCTGTTAATTTAAAAATATTTTAATATATAACATTTTAATTGTAAACAGTCTTTTGAAATTATGTTTAAAAATTAGCTGGAGTTTTTTTAAAGATATATTAAATTGTCATTAATTCAATGGAAAATTTTAACGAAGTGTTTATTAAATTGCTTCATTAAATTTGTAAAATTTTATTCTCGTAATGAAATTTCTCTTTGGATTAAAGAAAAAAATTTAATGAAATTGATTCATTAAATTTATGAAGCATAATTCCGTCCCTGAGGCCGAACTCTCGCATAAGTGGTTAAAAATCATTCTTTAAGCAGGTTTTCAGGAGCTCCCTTCCCGCGAATTTGGTTTTAAATCACAACCACCACTTGTTACCCGTATGTTTTATGTAAAGAGCACATTTTTATGCAAAAGTTCATTCTGCTTCCTCCTCTTCTCTTTTTTAACAACCTTCAAACTTTATTCCTTAACCATTCATGTTTCATACTTGTGTAGGGTGCATTCGATTTTCACTTAGTTCTTGGGCCTTAGGTAGTGCCTTTATTCTTCATCCATTCATTCATCGTGCATGGGTCTAGTGGGTTATTTCATTCCTCATTCATACATTGTTCTTTCATTGTGATGGACGCTCAACCTCGATTTTAATTTATCGTTCATTCTTCATTCATCATAATGTCGTTACCTAAAAAACAAAAGGCACTAATTAACCAAAAATTCGACTTTTTTATTGATACTGATCTATTGCACAAAAAAAAAAAACACAAATGTCCACAACAAATATTGGAATCTTTTGAACAAAATTAGCGATTTTATTAACCAAACACAAAAAGCCCTATCTACAAAATCTTATACGATAAACGCTAGTAGACATAACCAAAAATTTGCATTATATGCAACATTGTTATTTGTCAAAACCAATGGTAGATTTAACAAGAAAAATAGAAGAAAAATTAATTATAAACAGTTTATGGCAACTTATCAAACAACCATTTTTTCAAAATTTTAGATAGGGCATTTTGCGCTTTAGGTAACGATGTATTCTTCAATCCTTTTCTTATTCATTCTTCCCTCTCCATTCTATCTTCTACTTCTTATCATCATCATCTATTTCAACTAGCTCAATAACTGTATCTTCTGTGTAAATCATTCTTTTGCAAAAAGTACCCCTCCGGGGCTTTTAGCCAATGGTTAGTCTGGTGCCATGACGCCAGGAGCTGCTGACTCCCGTCCAGATGGGATCTCTGGTAAGCTGCGATCTCAAAAATTCTATAAATTTTGATTTGTTCCGAATTACAGGTATTGCCTGCACCTGTTTTTACCCAGAGGATGCAGAAAGGTGAAAAATCCTTAAGAGGCCCTCTACATACCCCTGGGGTCGTTTTAGGGACCAGTGAATTCATTGCACCTGTCGTTTATTATATGCCTGGCTTTACTTGTGTAAGGAGCTTAGCAAATACCGTTGGCTCCTTTGGATTATATTTTCTAGAGTTACGTAAAGTTCTTGAACTATGCGAACCAATTTTTGTACAGGTTTATGTTTCTTGAAGATGTGGTCGATAAGTAGACCCAAAATACATAACATCCGAATCAAATGCCCGATATCATTTACCACATTCTAACTAAATGGTGTTTTTAAGGCCCTACGAACTTACAAAAGTGTTAACTGTCAAATGAAGTGTCATATTGCGCTCACTTTTTGACACTCTGGCAAATCATTATGAATAGATTTACGCTTGAACAACGTTACTTGGGACGGGTTTTTGAGTCGTGGATTAAGCTTAAACTTAGTTTAACGTACTCTGAAACTCGGATTTTTCATGCGATATGTGTTTTTTTTTTTATTATTTCGTTAAAGACCAACATTTTAAGCAAAACTAAGCCGTTCCGTAAAAATTTTTATACAAACTTGGTAATGACAGCTCAAATCTGTTTTTAGATTAACTAAACCTAGTTTAACTGCGATCTCAAAAACTCAGTCTTAATCATCCAGATTTACTTATTAAATTATTAATCGATGTTTTATCGTAAAATTGTATTTTTGGCTTAACGGGTTTGTTAATAAACAAAATTGCCGCATATGAAGTGAGATCTCTATAACAGACCCTTGAGTCTCAATTACATCCAAAACAATGCAACGTTTGGTGTGGCTTACACGCTGGTGGCATCATACGAATTTATTTCTCTAAAAATGAAGGCCAATAAAGATTATTACAGCACTATTGTCAATGATATTTTGTTTAAAATTATGGATGACTTTGATTCGGGCGAGTTGTTATAAAAATATACACCTGCTACCCTTTTGTTAATATACATCCCTCCAAGCAATTGGTAGAATGTTTTTCGATTTTCTACGAAATTTTAACTACTTCGGCACATTTAATAGTTAAAAAGTAGATTTTGAGGAATTAAACAACAACAAAATCCGTTAGAATCGAATTATGAGTTCTAAAATTATACTCTTTTGCCACTTTAAAGAGTTTTTCAGACAATTTTTACAGTTATATAATAACAATAATAGCACTATTAAATATTGCTCATAGAATATCGACTTCTTCGCAACGATTTGATGTTAAATTGTGAATACCTAGTACAAAAGCAAAATGCGTAAATTATGATAGTTTGTATTGAAATTGCAATGTGATCGCTGGTACGTTCACACGCACGTAATATAAATTTAAAAAATGATGTAAAATAAAGTGAAATATTGAATATTTGAAAAATAAAATAGTTATAATATTGTACTGAAAATTATGACCCCGCTGGATTCAATGTTACAGGAAAGTTGTTTAAATGATTGCACATAACAGCCCAAACTTAAGGCCCAACCATAATATGCATGAGGCCACTTAAGTCAACTTTAGCAAGTGTGCGAATACATATAAAACATATGTGGCCAACTATAATGTACTTAACGAAACTTTTCGTTAAGTTTCGTCAAATGTCATTTGCTTAAGCAAACTGCCAAACTGAACGCACATTCAGTGCGGAATCAGCTGTTTATCTGTTGTTACAAAAAATAAAATAAATTGAAATGGACAAAAAAACCAGAATATAGAAAAAGAGGAATTTTACATATTTTAATTTTGTATCCATTTTTTATTAAAAAGTATGTACAACAATCATCAATTTTTTTTTTTTTAAAACGTTGCTGGCAAACTAAATAAAACATAAAATAAACAAAAACATGGCTGTAATTTTTGGTACTTCTTTATTTGAAGTACTCGCAAGGAAACCAAATATTGCACAAATATGCAACAAGGATCTTAAGTTTATGTGAGTACATTATGGCCACCTTAAAGTCTCTTTTAATTTTCTCATGCATTTGACAGACTTTTCGTTAATTTTTGACAGTACTTTAAGCTAACTTATGCATATTATGGTTGGGCCTTTAATCTTCGGGTATATTGGGTACATTTTAATAATTTCTCATACATTCATTTTTAAGAGCCAATAAAATTTAAATTAAAAAATATAAATTGATAATATTCTTTTTTTTTTAAAGGATATAGTGATCTTTTTTTTAACTGTTTTTTTATTCAAGGACTATAAAAGTTTTTGTCAAAAATGATTTTTTTTATTTTATTTTTTTAGTGAAAATCAACGTTATCAGTGAAAAAATTTATAAAACAAGTTCTGTAAAGCAGTAAAAATATGCTAGTTATACTATGATGAATTTTTTATGAAGTTAGTGCTTAAGCAAATTTGCGAATTTCTGTAAATTCATTAGAAAAAAATTCCATTAGGGTTTTAACTTTAAGACATTAACAGCAATTTTGACTAAATGTACTGTAGATTTTTTAATATTTGTAAAACTTTAAGCTCATTTATTTTCTATTTTACTCAGACTTTCCCTACAAAATCAAACAAGGATAAACAGTTAAATGGCCTTATTTTTATTATAAAGAACAATAGGAAAAAATTTAACTTCAAAAGACTACTTTTTGGAGCTAAAAGCAATACTACTAAATTTAATTGATATTAAACGTCATAAAATATAGACACTAATTGGATTATTAATGAAAATATTACCATAGTGGGACACTTCTTCCCGAACGATGTAACTACATCAGTAAGAATTGAATAGCAAAAGTGATAGATTTTTGCTAAATGGGGGAACTATTTAGTTTATTTTTCGATCGAAATTGTTTGCAGGGATCACTTAGGCTGAACCCATATCAAGAAAAGACAAAACTATTTTTTTTTTTGACTAATACGACAACAGAATATTAGTTTTTATTAAGCAACCTACACCGAAGAAAAGAACCGCAAACTGTCTGGCGCATAAAACACTGGGTGCAGAAAATAATTGTGGCTTGATACAACATACCAACACAGAGTAAAGGCTGAGTTAGGCGAACGTTGCTGTTCCCGTAACTTACTGTAACGGACTGCTTGCACGTTGGTGCACTTATAGAACATCTAAAAACGTGTCATATGTTTTTCACATATAAAACAAAAAAGCAATAGTATACATAAAACAACACACACAGTGATGGGAAATCAAAAGGTTTAAATGTTTATTAAAATGGTATTAAAACAGTATTTAGTGTAAGTAAAACAACATTAATAATTTAATATATTTATATATATGGAAATATGTTGTATTGTTAGTCATTTTGTCGAAAGTCCATAGATATACTGGAAAAAAGTACCAAAAAAAGAGCCAAAATACCCGCATTCAATTTAATATACAAGCAGGCCATCACTGCTTTACAACTGTCACGTAACGACGGCAAGAAATTCTAATTTATACAGATTGAGACGTTCCGTTACGTGACATTTAAATTCGGTAAGCATTTACATTGTAAGCAAATAACAAAACGGACCAGACATTTCGTTAGGGGACGTGGACGTTCGGCTTACTCTACCTTAAGACAGACAGAACAGAATGAAACGATCCTCATTGCAGCTAATGGCGTACTTTCTTATTACACCAATTATAACTGATTACCGCTTGTCAAAAACTTGATACGACTTTTTTTTGGTGTGGGTTAGCATCGAACATCCTAGTAAAAAAATTGTGTTTTTTGAAGCACTTAAGAGAAAAAGCGCATAATGGAGCGCTTCAATAAGAGAGCTCTTATACAGCAGTACATGATAACGAATAATATAAATCAAAAAGCTGCTATTTTAGTGCTGAGAACGAAGAAGGCTTAAAAGCGAAAAAAAAAAAATAAAAATATCTTAAGGTTTACGAAAATTATAAAAAAGGCATTTAACCGAAAGCATAACATTAGCGAATATGTAAGATAGCCCTTAAAAAAGCAATCTAGGAGTGCTTTGTTGCATGTTTTATTGTGTTAAAAGAAGCGCCTCTGTCAGCAGAACATAGTCCTCCAATCTGGGAACACCCCATACTAAAATCAGGCATCCCATCGGCAGGATTGAAGCGATTTGAGATATAAATTCATAAACATAACCTGCTCTTTTTGGAGCACATTTTTTACTGGGATGTGTCTTTGGCTTAAACGACAAAAACGTTTTGCCTTTTGTTGGTGTGTGTTCAGCCTAAAAGCTGACACTCAGAGACAATTTTTATCAATTATCTCTGAATTTCGTGTTTTGCAACACGCCGTATAAACTTAACTAAAGAGGTCACTCACAATTGATAGAAAATATTTACAATTGCATTTACTTGGTATCTCGAATGCACAAGATTGTGAATAGGGCTAATACATTTTTTAATTCATGTATTTTATTTTGCTTTAAAAAGGTAACGTACCTGTGATCAATGTTTCTTTCTAGTCAAAAAAAAAAAAAAAAAAAATAGATAAACATAAAAAGTAAAGAATAGAAAGAAAGAAATATATAAAAACATTTTTTAAGTGGGAAATTATTTGCACAATTGATGCTATTTAAATATAAATAAACTCAAACATTTAAGAGTTCTAAAATTATTTTAATAGTGCCTTAAGTTAAATAAAACTTATAGTTAGAAGAAGGTACTACTGATTAAAAGAAAATAACGTTTATTTAATTTCTTAAACTTTTTTTTACTTTTTATTTGGTTCTGGTAAATTTCCATTATTCTCAGCAATAAACTCAGTCACTTGCTTTTAAACAAATTAACAATTTTGTTTTTGCTTAAACGTCACATTTTTGGAAAAAGTTAGAAAAAAAAGTGCTTTAAGTAAATATCACCTACTTTTAAGATGAATTAACTGCGCCAACAAAGTTAATTGGATACACACTTTCTTAGTTAAAAGTAATTAGAAGGTTGTTCTTAAAATACTTAATTAAAAAAAAAATGTTTCCTTAATTATTATTTGGCTTTGTAAAAATAACGATATTTATAATTTATGATTAAATTTTAATCAATTTCTAAAAAAAGAAGATATAAAAATTGTTATTTTTATTTTTTTTTTTTAATATTTGTCTAGGTCCATAAATATTAAAATTTAATCTCTATAGATAAATATTTTTATTACTTTTTTGGTTTGGCCTGTCAACTTATGAGGGTATGTTTAAACAAATTTCTATGGTATGCTTAAATTAAATTGATCAGCTGACTCAGTTAGTCATGTGAGGTCGGATAATAATAATTCATCACTTTAGCTTGAAATTCGACTTATTTTGCATACCAGAAATATTTTGCATATTTAAATAATTTCTACTGATTATAATAATGATTATAAAATTTATCGTTTTCTATTAATATAATTTTCGACCACTTTTCAAAAGTTTAGTTTTTCGTATTTAAATTCAAATCTTTTAAGGTTTCTGTGTTGTTTACATAAACCAATGGCCTCACATAATCCGCATCGCACAGTGGTATTTTGGTGGAAAAAATCAAATTTTCACCATTTTGCTTTCACAAATCAAATGATGCAGTTCTATAGAAGACTTTTTTACTAAACAAAAAAACTATAATTGGCTTCCGTTAAAGCCACGTTTTGTGCTAGAAATTCCGGTGATGTTACTTAAATATTTTACACCGAAAACTGATGAAATTGCTAATGCAATTCAGTAGCAATTTCCCACTGTTCATCGTACACAGAAAAAAATTAAAAATGTATGATATTAATTAAAATATTATTTAAATTTGCACAAGTTAACAAATTAATAGTATCAATTTAACGTTAAGTTCACTTGATTAAACGTTAAATTCTTTTGATTAAGCGTTTAATTCACTTGATAAAATTTTTTATTATTTTTGATTAATGCTTTAATGCTTTGAAAAATTTGCGAGAATTTTTTCTGTGTAATGGAAAACAAGAATGTTTTCAGAATACATTCCATTTAATTTGGTTCGGTATTATTGGTAAAACTGCCTTTATAACAGGGTTTCCAACCAACTTTTATTTAATTGATTCCCAAACGGAACATGGTTGCCGTAGATATGCAGAAAAATGTGAACATTTTAAGCTTTTACTTTTGAACTTTTTTTTAAGCAAGGGACAGAAAAGACCCGTACGATGAAGAGTTGAAGGATTAAATACTCGTACACGTATACTGTTTTTTTACCCCTCTATCAGAATTAAGGAAGTAAGTAGCCAACGTAAGGCCTTGAAAGGCTGCCCTCATTACTTTTATGGATAGATAATTTAGAACTTAAACTTGGTCTCTGTCTTTGACCCAGAATTGTGAGTTTAAATCCTTCAATAGTTTGAAGTCATTTGTTAAATTTATTATTCTAACTTGATACTATTGTAACCTTAAGTAGCTACTAAAATCGCTAGGTCATAGAGAGTTGCCAATTTTAGTGATATGTGAAAGCAATTTCCAAAAAGTTTTTATGTAAAATATAATTATTGTACTTAAAAGCATTTATAAAATCAAAAGCTATCGTTAGCTACATAATTATCCTTTGGAGAAACGAATTAACTAGTAAAACCAATAAAAAGTCATTGCTTTCAGTTTTTTTCTTTAAATTTTTATGTTAAGATGTGGTTATTTTAATTTTAAGGTTCACGAAAAACTTTTTGGACTGTTTTTGCATTTAGATAATTTTGTAACCCCAAGTTGTTAGTTATTTCGCTCGTTCATGGATGGTTTTACTTTTATTCATATATAAATATAATTTCAGTTTATTTTTATGTGAAGTATAGTTATTGAGCTACAAAGCATTTCTGTAAAATTTAAACTGCAATTTTTAGCTATTTATTCTTGCGTCACTAAGTACGAGTACAGGTCAATAAGTCCGTGACATTTTGAATTACACATCTTAAATGGAAGAGAAACACGGTTTCCTGTCAACAGGCATCTGTCAGTTCATTTGTGTCAATATTTCATAAGGCTGGGTCATTTAGTTTGCGTTTGACAGCTATCAGAAACTACCTCGTGATTTGAGGAGAAAATTTAAAAATCTTCCCTATTCTCCGCATTAAGACCCAAATGATCATTTCTTGTTTCCAAACCTGAAAAAATGGCTCGGCGGAAAGAGACTTGACTTAAACGATGAAATAGTCTCACAAACAAATACTTATTTTGGTGACCTGACAAATCTTAGTTTTTGGAAGGGGTAAAATAATTGGAGAAAATTTGGTGGACGAAGTGTTTAGAGCTTAAAGTAGTTTCCTTTAAAAATGATTTTGTATCCAAAAACCTGTGTTTCATTAAAAAAGTCACGAACTTATTGACCCACCTCGTAGCTAGTAAAATCGCTAGTTAGAAGTTAATTTCCAGTTTGTCCCATTTTCGTGGATAGTTGCCAGATGTTTTGATATTTTTTGTTTTGGAAATATATTAATTATGTCTATTATAAACAGGGATGTGGAGTCGGAGTTGAGGTTTTAGTACCGGAGTCAGAGTCAAAGTACCCATAAAAACTAGCGACGCCGGCTACAAAATTTTTCGTCATAACAAATTTAAAAAAATTTTCTAAAATTTTTCAAAACAAACATTTTCTTTTAACCCTCTTACAACTACAATTCGAGTTGGAAAGTGTCGAGAGTGTCTTTTTTGTAGCTTTGAAATTGTTACAAGAAGGACCTGAGTGTTTAAAATTCTTATTTAGTTTATGTACTTATTTGAATAAAATTCTTAGCTTTTCTAAAGTCTTTGGAAAAGGTTTCCTGACGAGCTGGTCTAAGTAACCAGCGAAATGCGCATAGAGACTAGCTTTCCCACAACCAGCGTTGCCAAATGTGCTGATTTATCTGCATTATGCAGTTTTTCTAAGCATTGAGCGGTTTTGAAGTTTTTTGTTAAAAAATTAAGTTTTTTTTTTTTAAATTGGGCAGATTTTGCAGGTTTTGCATTAAAGTTTTCTTAGTTTAAATTTTTTTATATAACTTTTTATTTTTTAAGCCATAATCTTACCTAATTTACTTAACACATACTTGTATAACAGTGGCAAGCTTTAAGAGCCAAACAAAAGACACAAACGGCTTGGGAAATACGCACTTTCCATTTATAAATAAACTACCCAAATCTAATTAATCATTTTCCAATAAACTTTTATTCATATTAAACTTTTATTCTCTTAAATCTTTATGTTCCGTCGTTTCCTTCTTGACGCTGCAAAATGTTCACTTACCCCCGTTTTCACGACTTACCGATAGCTAAAAATAGGATTTTATCGGCGGTATAAAAAGTGTTCCCTTATTAAAACTTTACTTTAACCTATCAGGTAGTATGAACCTTCCTTTAACTAATCGCTCACTTTAGGTTAAAGTAAAGTTGGAATAATGGAACACTTGTTATACGGCCGATAAAATCCTACCTTTAGCTATCGGTAAGTCGTGAAAACGGGCCACGGGCCTTAAATGATTAAATTAAGCACTAGGTTGTGCGTAGTGCAAACAGTTTGGAAAATATACAACATTTCGATTTTTCTACAAACATGTTTTAACCGTTTGTCAAATACCCCGTAAAAGGATTGTACAAACGTACAATTTTAACATGTTTGCCAAGCCGTTTGAGTTGTTTATTTGGGTTTTACTTTTGAAAGTTTAATTATTTCCCTGTTTACATTTTGTCATTTTTGTCGTTTCTTTTTTAAAGTTGCATTTTAGTTTACATTGTAAAATTTTTATTGCACCAATTTTTCATGTATGTTCACTTGACAAAAACAAATCTGAGCCCGAACTAAAATATATTTTGTATTAAATGAGGAAAAAAAAAAAAAAAAAATCGCAAGACTACATGTACTTGTGTACCCCTGTTAATTGCAATCTCTTTCTTCTAGCCTACACCCAGAGAAAAAATATGTTTAAATTTGGTCACCTCCAACAAAACTATTTTTTAAGAGAATTGCAAACATATTATGTTTAAATTTAACCATACTATTGTCACCGACAAACATATTATTGTTAAATTAGTCCTCCATCAAGAAGGCACAACAATATTATGGTTGCCTCCGAACATCTTTTGGTAAGTAATAACTAAAATATGTTTAACATTTATAATAGCATGGTTGATTTTCAACGAAAGCATGTTGCTCTTAGAAAAGAGGAAAATACTATTGTTAATTTAAAAACAAATTATTGTCATATTTAACCATAACATGTTTAGAGGCAACCATAATATGGTTGTGGCTTCTTGATGGAGGACTAATTTAACAATTATATGTTTGTCGGTGACAATAATATGGTTAAATTTAAACATAATATGTTTAAAATTTTGTCTAAAAATAGTTTTGTTGGAGGTGAATATATCTAAACATATTTTTTCTCTGCGTGTACGAAGTAACGATATTCGATAATAATATAATATTGTATTTGTTTCTGTATGTAACGTATGTAACTTATATATTTTTTTTTGTTTTTTTATGTGCAGTTTTTTAAGTTAAAATCAGTTTATTTTCCATAGAATCAGTTTATTTTCCAGTTATTTTCAAAAAAATTATGGCAACGCTGCCCACAACAATAAATTTCAGTGTTTTTATCAAAAATAAAAATTGGGAATTTAGCACGTCATTAATACTCAGTAATAAATGATTTAATTAACAAAAATTCTTTGAATTTGGCGATGCAATATTTAAAATACCGATTCGAAATTTTTATAGAATAATTTTCTTGCTATATTTAACCATTTAAAAGGTACTGCATTAAAGTAAAGAGTTTAAAGTCAAATAAGGACCAGTCTCGTATAGATTTAGCATCAATGTAAAAGGAGCAGTCGGAGTTGGAGACGGGTCAGACTTACAAAATTTCAGCGGTCGGAGTCGGAGTCGCAGTTAGAAGGTTTCTTTTGACAACTCCACAGCTCTGATTATAAATAAAAGCATTCAATACTTCCACGGGCATCTTTTTTGTTTGTTTTTGTAACATGATATTCTTGTGACCCTAAGTAGATAGCAAATTCGCTATTTCCTCTGTAATTACCACATTTTGTCGGACTATTTTGGATATTTTCTTATATATTTTTTATTTAACGTTTTTTTAATTGCCTTTTGTAAAGTTTTCACTTGAAGCCTTAAGCTAGCTCATGCATATTATAGTTGGGCCTTGTTTACATCTTTAATTCCCAATTCGTTGATAACAACTTTATTGAATGGGAAATTTTTGTTAATTAAAAGATTTTTTCGAATAAAAATTTTTATTAAAAATTCTTTTTTCATTTAATTTAATGTGCAAATTCACGTGTGTGTTAATTAATTATCCATTTTCGTTTATTTAGATACTCATTTTTGCATTTTAATATTTCGCAAAATTTTGTTTTACTTAAGTTTACAATTAAATAATAAAATTAGCAACTTCATAAATTGATACTTAATCGTTAATTATCACCACTATTTGTAAATACTCTTATATTTTTTCTATAATTTTATTTTCTTTTTAATTATCAAAAAACTTAACGTGTTTCTAGTAGCAATATATTTCAAATTTTTTTAAATTTATTTGTTTAACTCTTAGATTTTCTCTCTCTTTCCTTTACACGATTCGGTGAAAGAGTATTCTGACTCCCGATCTATTATACAAACGATCTTCTATCTCGAGAAGTGCAAGAAAAGTTAAACGATGTGATACGAATGTAAATAAATGTTGTATTTAAAAATTAAATTAAACAGTTTATAACACTTTTTCTAACTGTTTTTTTTTAAATGTATAACACTTATTAATTTTATGTTCGTATGGTTGGGTGTATTTGGAGTATCTGTGCGACAGTGTCTGGGTATTGGTGTTAATAAAATATCAACTTTTATTATTTTTGAAATTAAGTGAATGAAAGAAAGATACAGAGACAGAATATACAAAAAAAAAAGTTATAAAGCTTCTTAATTTAAACTTTTTTAAACCAGTTTCATTTTGTTATTGCGTCAGGTCAGTTGGTCTGGTCTGCTACGCCTGCTTTCTTTTAATATCTCGAAAATTTCGGCTACAAAAATTACAAAATTATTTCATACCGTACGAATTTAAGTTTCACTTCGTAAAGTTTTTTTATTCTTGTTTTTTTTTCTTTCTTTATCGGGCGCGATCTTGTTAACGTCTTCCCTTAAAAAGTTCAAGTTTAGAAAAGTAAAAAAAAAAAAAAAAAAAAAAAAAAAACGAAAAATTTTAAAAAAAATTCATAAACATTCTTTAAGGTGCTGATAATTTATTTAATTTATCTATGTCTTTAAGTTGTATAAATGGTTTTGTTTGTTCTAAGGCCACAATTCAATTGCCGGTTAATTGAGAAACCGGTAAACATTGTCGCGTTTTTTTATGAAAACAATTTATTGATCATAAATCATCATAACGCGATATTGAGAAATTTTATAAGTTTGTGGCAGCTCTAAATTTTTATCAAATCTAAAATTTTACGAAAATAACAATAATCATCTATTTTTTCCATAATCGTTAAGGATATGAAGAAATTTTTTAATTGATAATAAACATAAATTAATTAAAACTGTGATATTGTAAAAAAGGGGTTAATCAAAGAAGCAATAAATTTAAATGTCATCATTGTTTTAATAACGAAATAATTGTTTTAAATAAAAAAAAAAAAAAATTATTTAAAAAAAAACATTAAAAATTAATAAAAAACAATAATTGTATGTTATTAAAAAAAACAATAATTTTTTTTTATCAAAGTGCCAGCAGTTTTAAGTGATAAACTGACTTTTTTTAATGTAAACATTTCTTAATTAGGAACGTGATTTTTTTTTTATTTTAAAAAGAAAGTAATTTTTGTAATTAAAAAAAACTGACTTTATTTAGTGGAACAGTGGGGTTGTTTTCCTAAACGTGTGTTTACAATATGTAAATACAGTATTGACACCGTGTTGAGACGTGTACCTTAATTTTTTCCTACGTGGTATTGTACGTTGTATATGTTTTGCATCTACAATTTTTTAACTGCTTTATTTGCTTTTCTCTGCGCACTGATAACCACAAAGTTGCATTGTGGAATAAAATGCATAGTCAAATCTTTACTGGTTGCATTAAAGAACATGTTGCCATGTATAACTACAATGCAATAGGCGTTTAGGGCAAGAGCCTGATATTTTTAACGAAATATTTAGTTTGTATTGTAAAAGTTATTAATTTTTGCTAGACAAGAGTTTTTTGTGGTCAAAAAGTGACATTTTTTAGTACAAACTTGTAAAAATGCTATGCCGAATCATATATACTCTTCCCGATGGCGCGTTTATTTCTAAGTGGTATTGTATCGGGAGATTCATAATGAGGTTTGATTTATAATGTAAATCATTAGTATTGTGGTTATTTTATTGAACTGTTAATGGTTTTTAATCCAAATGTAGATATTTTTAATTAGGCTTAAGTTCATTGAATCTAATTTTCATTAAATTATTTTTATGAAGACAGGAATTTTACAACATGAAATTAATTAAAATTTTATTGATAATTTTTCATTCTTGACTGCGCTGAGATTTGAACCCAGGTGTTCACGGACAGGTTACCCAGACTAGTTTCGATTGTAACCACACAATCTCTTCAGTGGGGTTTGCCGTCTTTACTTTAAAATAAAACACAAAAACTTTAAATTGAACTTAAAATTTTTATTATCGGTTAAAAGAACAATTTATGGCATTTGCTGTTTGAAAATCATATCATGTAAATGAGGTGGTCTATGCTGAAGGTCTAATTTTGTCATTCGAACATAGCGACTGGTATGTGCAATAATACGAGCAATGTTGGCTTCCAAAGCGTCAATCGCAGCTGGATTATTCCTGAAGACACAAGACTTTACATTTTCCCAGAGCAAATAGTCCAAAGGTGTGATATCGCACGATCTAGGTGGCCAACGTGCCTTAGCAAAACGTATAATTAAGTGCTCACCAAAATGATTTCATGACCATGCGCTTGAATTTCAGGAAGCACATAGTCCGTTCACATGGTGCGATAACGGTTACCATTAACGGTAACATTCTTATTTTCCTAATTTATGAAGAAATATGGAAAACATTCCACCAGCCCATAAACCACACCATTACCATTGTTTTCAATGGATGTAATGGTAGCTCTTGGTAATCTTCGGGTTGCTCATCAGCCCAAATACGGCAATTATATTTATTAACGTATCCATTGAGACAGATTATGCACACCGTAAGTTCCTCGAATAGCACGAGAAACATTTCTCACAGAAATCTAATTTTGGTAATACAGCTGAACTAATTGGAGACGCTGTTGTGGTGTGAGTCTTTTCATGATGACTTGCCAAATTATACTGAATAAAAATGGCAAAGCAAATTGATATGAGTCACGCGTGATCTGAAAAAAGCATATTGAAAAATCAAACCGGAATCAAATCAAACTTTTAATGCAATCTATTTTGTTGTGATGTGATCGTTTTGTTCTTGTAGGGGAAGTGCCCACTTCTCAAATCCCGGTAATTTTTTCAAAATGTACCAAATTTGGAAAATTTTTCTTTAGATATAAATAAATATTTCTTGTGCCACGCCCACTTCTCCACTCCCGCCCACAACAACGCAGTCATGGTTCTTTGCTCATATCTCTGTCGTCTATGGACCCATCTGACCTTATTTTAAAATAGCAAACAATACGGGGTTACATGTAATGTAAATATACATTAACCTAGTCCCCATCATATCTGGGATCATTTTTAATAACACAATTTCAACGGATACCCTGACACACAGTCCTCTGTCCCATAGGCAAACTAAAGATTATTTAAGTGCTTAGAATAATTATGTTATATACATTTTTGTAAAGTTTCCTAAAGAGATTTGTAAGTAGAATTCATAATTTTCACTTTTTGTTTACAGTAGAGGGCACCAAAGTCAAACAATTTTTAAGCTAAACTGTTTAATAAAAAAGCACTTTTAACTGTTTTACTAAAAAAGTTGCCAAAAATTCATTTCTTAATATATTCTTTTCGAACTTAGTACTTTTGTTAACTACTAAACGTACAAAACAAGAAAAATATTGGTGGAAAATAGAGTTTTTTTTTATTCCCGCACTTTTTGGATTTCCGGGAAAGCGGGAAATAAAAATTAAATTCCCGGGATCCCGGGATTCCCGACCAAATTTTTTTTATTTATTTATTTACTTATTTCTCCAATGAAACTATTATTTATTACTGGCTATTACGCTTAAAATAATTAAATCTAGTATCTATTATATAACAAAACCGTAAAAAATTTAAGGTTAAAATATTTTAAGACACTTACAAGGTTATTTTGATTCCAATATGATCATAGAAATCAATATACGTATAAACATTATCAAATTCAGAGCTTAAGAAAAACAAAGTACGTTACGATGGAATTGTGCGAAATTAGAGTGTTTTTAGAAATTTACGGCGTTACGTCATATGTTTTTACGACGTACGACCCAGTTGTGTTTCTAGCATTAGGGGTATAACATTTCTGGAGGGGCGATTTGGAACTGAAAGCTCAACAATACGAAGTAGGAATTCGGAAACATATTTACCGTTTAACAAATTCAAGCGAAAGGATAACTTTTATTTACTACATCTATTTAATAACATATTTTTATACAATTTTATAACCCTTAACCGGCAGTGGTGTATGAAGGTATAACTAGTTTGTCATTCCATGTGGATTTTTTTTAATATTCATCTAAGGTCCCATAAAATATTTGTATTATAAGTCCTTCATTATTTCTAAGCCAATTTAGCCAATTGGGTGTCAAATTGCTTTTATATCTTCTAGGCTGTTTGGGATTGAATTCCTGCAGAATCGCTAACATCAATTTTTGGCGAAATGCACCCATTGTCATTAAATTTCAACATAATCGTTTTACAAAGCACCAAATTTCTACTTTCTACTTTCATAAGACTCAAAATCACTTGAAATGCTGCATATAAAACACAATCTAGGAAAACACTTTAATACGTCCTTAACCGCAAAACATTATAATATTGTTGTAAAATTTACACTTCCGTCTGCTAGGACAAGAAATAAAATTTCGTGAAGAAAGGTATATCATTTATCATAGGCCCTATATAAACCCACTTCTCAAAAATTAGCTTAATAAGCCTTAAACTGTAGAACATTTCAATATTGTGATGAAATTAAGTTGGATAAAGCAACTAAAGACACGAGTCCGACATAGATTTACTAAAGTTTTAAAAAAAGATTTTTTTCAAAATTTCCCGGGAATTAATGGCGAGATTCCCGGGAATAGAAAACAATTTAAAATCCCGGGAATTCCCGGGAACGAAGTCTAGTGGAAAATAATATTAATATTTTTTATTTTTGGGTCTAACCTAAAATTTTACAAAATTTGGCGAAACTATATGTATAATATATAAATACAAAATAAGTGATTTTTTATTTTTGATTTAGATACTACGTTCTAACGACTATTAAAATAAATATTAAGATTTGCCGTAAAATGGCTATCTTGTTTTTTTGTACACACCCAGAAAAAGACCATTTACACTGTGGTAGAATTTGTACTTTTTTTTGAGACAAGCGGGGGACTTGGTGTTTAAACCTAATTTGAGTACGCTGAATCCAGTCGGGCTAACCGTTGCACAACAGATATTCGCGTAATTAAAAAGCTTAGTTTATTTAACAAAAAAACAAAATTCCGCAATAAAATTTCCTTTAAGCAAAGTTAAACCTTTTTCTAAAATGTGCAGTCGTTTTAGAAACATAGGCGCTAATCATGTAAAACACAGCGCAACGCCAAAGAATTATATTGAAAGCAAAAACAAAGTCATAAATATTTTGTAATTTTGTTGTTGCCTTCTACAGAAACTCACATTGCGTTTTAAAATTCCAAACGCTGCATAACTTGTGGCGTTGAAAATTTTAAAACGGTACATTAATTTCTGCAGAAAGCAACAACAAAATTACAAAATATTTATGACATTGTTTCTGCTTTCAATCTATTTCTTTGACGTTGCGTTGCGTTTTATATTATTAGGGCCATAATGTTTTTTTTTTAACCAAAATTTTTAAATTTTTGTTTTTTTAAAAAATAAAAAAATTTCAGCTGTGCCCAGTCTTTGATATCCTTCACCGACAGTTGAAATATTTCAGGAGCGAGTTCGAATTACTCAATGACCCAGAATATATATACTTCATGGGGTCTGGGACAAAAATTAAAAAGTTTCCCACGAACCGAAAAACCATTAGTGGTGGAGGGTATAAAAATGACCTGAAAGCAATTCAAACCCGATATTGTGGAAAAATTAAATTTAATTCTGTTCTATATCGCAAATAAAACATCCGAAAGTCACTTACATACATGTTTTTATTTTTTTAAATTGAAAAGCATTTTTCCTTTAACGTAATAAATTTATATTTGATTATTAAAACTAATGGCGATTTCTTTTCTGAGAAATATGTTGCATAAATGGTACATGCTCTATTTTTTTTGTGTAGAGCATGTACCATTTATGCAACATTTTTCTCAGAAAAGAAATCGCCATAAATATTCTCCCCCATATTTACAAAAAATTTTCATAGACATTTTGGTTCAGAAACCTGCTATAAACCTTAAATATTTTTTATAACTATGGGAGTCTCTCATTTACTAAAATGCCATTTTCATTACAAAGAAATCTACTAGATTTCATTTGAAATCTTTCTCAAAATCTAGTGGGTTTCCATTGTACTTTTTTGGCATTAGCAAGATTTTGTTGGCATAACAAAAACAGTTGACTGAAAGTTTTTTGTGTAAAATATACACACATAAAAAGAAATAAGCATTTGAAAATTTGCATTACCTTTTATTTATAATCAACTTAATTTATTTTATCGATATTATTTGTTTTTCCATTTTTTTTTTACTATTTTCTCAAAAATTTTAAATTATTTTAACAGTTTTTATTTTGTTTTTTTTTAAATGTAATTTTTTTCTTGTGCAGGGAAGTATTTTTTAGTACTACCCAGCAAAAACTTTGTTTACAAAATAAGCAGAAAAATAATGAGAACTTAAGGAAAAGAGTACTTATTTTTCTACTATAAAAAGTACTTATTTTTGTTCGCGATGTCCCAAAAGTAATCCTTTATAAATTGGCCAATTACAACCTTAAAAACTTATACCTTTATTTTATACTTAAAAGTTGTTTAAAAATAAGAAGTTACAAAAAGAGACAAGAAATAAGTACTTTCAAAAAAGTTAAAACACACTTACTAAAATTGTTCTGAAATCTTATGGAATTTTTGTTAAAAAAGTGTACGCAATAATAAATTTTTCGAAATGTACGAAAATGTTTAATAAAGAGTGCTACTGTAATAACAATGTGTGTCTTAATATATGTAAATATATGGGTCTGTCACAGAAATCAAGTTCGATCGAAATTTTTTTTAATTTCGAGAAAGATTCTTCAGAAAACGAAAACCGATAAATATTCTCGGAATGAAATCACTTTTAATTTTTCGATCGAAAAAGTTTGGGGGGGGGGGGGGGGGGTGCTTTAAAACAATGTGGGATAAGGCCATTATGGCTTTATTGCTCAATTGAATGGGAGATAAAGCCATAATGGCCTTATTGCCCAATCATTGAGAGGTAAGGTCATATTTAAAATTTTGCGAAATGAGAGATATAGCCATACTTTTTTTTCGCAAATGAGAGATAAAGCCATATTTTAAACTTTAGTATGCGAAGCCAGATTCCAATACTTTACTTTAATGTTTCCGGGAAAATAAATTTTTTTATTCTTGTGACGCACGCAGGAAAACTTTATTCAGCGAAGCCACCTGCCGCGTCCTACTGGAGGAGAAAACCCGTAAGCGCGGCCGCAGGCCGCCACGCAGAAAAACTTTAGTATGCGAAGCCGGATTTCGTAAAAGGGAAAATCTATTATTAATCAATGTAAAATGCAAAAGTTCTTCAAAACTGAAATGAGAGAAAGCCTTTTTCTAATATTGCTAATGTGAGCTAAGGCCATGATGGCTTTATCTCCCATTCAAATGAAAAAAGGCTTTATCTCCCTATTGAATGAGAGATAAAGCCATCATGGCCTTATCTGACATGGTTTTAAGCACCCCCCCAAAAGTTTTTGTTTGGTTTGCACAATATTGCCATACGGATTCAAAACAATTCCGAACAATTTCTGTGACAGGCCTGATTATGTTCTTCAAAAAAAAAAATCGTTAACATTAGATTGATATCACTACTAGTATACTGATAACAAAAATATATTGTGTGGGTAATTTTGGAACATATTTATGTATTTATTTTCATACAATTGATTGATTTTTAGATTTCATAATAATAACTTATTTAAATCATTATATTAAAGTATTCTTTTCTTATGTATAATTATTTCTTCTTTAAGATATAATAAGTAAGTTATTATTTTATATATAGCTAATAATGCAAAAAGTGGCGAATACAGCTACAAAGTAATGAATTGAGGAAGTCATTAAAAGTAGCATTGTAAGTTAAGTTTTTGCAGGGTATATGGAAAACACCATAGTTGCATCACTAAGTACTACAAGATTATGAGTTGATTTCGTCAAAATCTAGTCACAGAGCCAGGGCTGCCAGATAAAATTGTGAAAAAATCGTCAATTTCCTGAGAAAAAATAAAATAATTATCTTTTTCTGTTTAAAAAATCGTCAAAAATCGGACAATTTAAATTTAGAGTTTAAACAAAGTTTGTTCGATTTTTATTTAAAAACAAGCAAACAAAAACATATTATATACATTAGACCGTCTCAGTTTTTATACTTTTTTCGAAATTCCTTCATGAACATCGATTTTCTTTATCTACTATAAAAACCAGGGCTGTGGAGTCGGAGTCGAAATTGAAGAGTTGGAGTTGAGGTTTTTGTACCGGAGTCGGAGTCGCAGTACCCAAAAAAACGCGCGACTCCGACTCCAAAATTTTTCGGCATAAAAAATTTAAAAAAATTTCTAATATTTTTCAATATAAAAATTCTTCGAAATTGGCGATGCAATATTTTGCAGATCAATATGAATAAGTAGATTTTAATTTATTTTATGAGAAATAGTTGATTCAAGTACTTTACTATTTAAGTATATTTAGGTATATTTTTTATACGTGCGGGAAAAAGTCTAAATTACATTAGCAAAACTTATACTCAGTTCTTAATCTAGTTGAAAAAGATGTGTGATTTTTTAAATAATTTACTCATGCTTAAAAATGTTAATGACAGGAATTGCCAATAATTTTAATATCAGAATTTTTTAACCATCAACGCTGAAATATTTTCAACATTGTACAGAATAAGTGTTGCTAAAGCGCATAAATACTAGTATGTATTAGAAAAATTGTGACGTAAAATTATTTCTCTTTTGTGTAGAAACATCTTTATCGGCCTGCCTTTAATTCCTACCATAACACTCATGTATAATTCGTTTAATAAAGATGTTTCTACACAAAAGAGAAATAATTTTACGTCTCATTCATTTCGCATCACGGTTAGAGTAGGAGTCGGAGTCGTGAGTCGGAGTCGGAGTCGTGAGTCGGAGTCGGAGTCGCACTTAAAAAATTTCAGCGTTTGGAGTCGGAGTCGGAGTTAGTACTTTTTTCGGACGACTCCACAGCCCTGATAAAAACCAAGAATTTTAGTGTATAACACTTAAATGCAAAATGCCTTTTTTCAAAAAAATGAAAAAATCTTGATTTAGTAATTTGCCTCAAACTCAAGCAGTTCTGAATGGATTTGAACATCATTTCATGCATTAGAAAGCTTATTAAATTTCCTAAATGTTTCTTAAAGCAACATTGCTATTTTTTTCGATGGTTTTTTATTCATAGCACTCACTGCAAATTCAGATTTTTAAATACAAACTTAACATTTTTTTTAATTTTTGCCTACCTTTTCATATATAAAAATTGAACGAGGCAAAACTTTTTTATTCTGTAAATACAAAATGGTAGGAAATTTTAAAATAAAGATTTTGGTGTAAATAACAGTGAAACGCATTCTGTTAAGAAAAACTGCAGTTTTAGTTGAAATGAGTAAAGTTGTTTATTTCTAAATATAAAAAAAAAATTATATTTTGGTAAATACTTTTTTGTATCTGAACCGATTTTTCTGAGTTTTTCAGCAAATATGTTCTACTAACTTGGCAGATTTATATACCCACGTCTTTAGGAAGAAATTTACCATTTACTTAGATTATAACACTTGGACTCGGAAAGATCTATTGTTTCTGAAAATGGATATGTTTAAAAAATAAAATTTTATTTTGGGCATTACTCTTCCATTTTTGGGAAAAAACTTGCAGGGTTTTCGGGAAATATATTCTGTTAAAATTTTCTGATATTTTGATATATAAAACGTGTTCATATGTCATACTAGAGCCCTAAAATCTAAAATTTTGGGTATTTTTTTTTGCCTCGTTCAATTTTTATATATGAAAAGGTAAGCAAAAATTAAAAAAAATGTTAAGTTTGTATTTGAAAATCTGAATTTGTAGTGCTATGAATAAAAAACCATCGAAAAAAATGACAATGTTGCTTTAAGAATCATTTAGGAAATTTAATAAGCTTTCTAATGCATGAAATGATGTTCAAATCCATTCAGAACTGCTTGAGTTTGAAGCAAATTACTAAATCAAGATTTTTTAATTTTTTTTAAAAAAAAAGACATTTTGCCTAAAAAAATGAAAAAACGATTTGAGAGACCACTTCCCATTCATCAATATTTAAGTGTTATACACTAAAATTCTTGGTTTTTATAGTAGATAAAGAAAATCGATGTTCATGAAGGAATTTCGAAAAAAATGAAAAGTGAGACGGTCTAATATACATACATATACCCCGTATGTTTACGAAATTATTTGCTAAATTTAACAAACGTTTGTTAAGGAAAATTTTCATAAAAAATTTGTCTTGTAAACCTTTAATTACTATATTATAATAATCTTAGTTTTTTCCAAAGTCTTAAGAATAAAAGATACTTTCAGTCAGGCCATTTCCTTAAAAATTTCAAATTTGTATACCGTTCACCACAGAGGGTATACATATATACAAGTTCGTTTTTATATAAGTTTGTCATTACTTTTGTAATTGCTACAATATTAATGTTAGGCACTATAAAGAATATACCTATGTATATTCTGAGTCCTTATGACTAGCAAAGCTGGTTTAACGATGTCACTCTTACCATGTGTTTGTTGAAATGGGATTTCCGAAGACTCGTATATAAACATTGCTAGTGTGCAATTATATTTCAGCCAGATCGGTCTACAAATGCCTAAGATATGAACAAAAAACCACGACTGGCTGTAATTTATACCCATAAATCTCTAATTTTGACCTGCAAACCTTAGCTTCCTTAAATCTTCTTATAATTTATTATTATTTTTTCTTTTTTACCTGAATTAATTTTTCTTCACGAAATTATAGTTTTGGCACCATTAGGTTGTCCCAAAAAAAATAAAAATTTGGATTTTCTCGGAAGATCTTTCCTAATTTGGATCCTCATAAGGTAAAGTATTTTTGAGAATTTTATCAGATTTTTCGGAAGTGCTTTAGAGGTCGCGCAAACTGATTTTGTACCAAAAATCTAGCGTTTTTGACTTTTATTGAATTATTATTGAAAATTGCTAAAAAATCGGTATTTTTTCGGCTTCTGAGTAAATATTCTTAAAGAAAATTTTCCGATCTTTAATTTTATGTGCATAAATAATAATTTTCGTCAGGGATTTTCCACATTTTGATACATTATATATCAGTTTTTCGTAAATTTTCAGCAAATATGAAAAAAAATGCTTTATAACTTTTAAAATTTGTATTAAGACCAAAAAAAACTAATGATGCAGTTTAAAAGATTATGAAGTTTTAAATAAATTAGCAAAAAAAAAAAATGAATTTTCTCTCACCGTTCTCGAGTTATACCCTTTTAAAGCTTTGTACACATTGTATGAAATGTATGAACTAGTGTGAACTAGGTTTGCATTGCTTTAAACTTTAAATAATAGGATTTAGAAAATGTTTTACAAATAAAATAATAGTTACTTACCAGTCATACATAACAATAACATATGTAATTATTACAAGAAGTCCCGTCTTTTTAATTAAAATATTTTGTTAATCTGAAGTTTTATTGCTCCGGTAAGTTGAAATTATCATAAAGTAGTCCAAGAAATATTGGGTAATATTTTTTTAAAATAGATATGCCTTTGTCGAATACAAGGAATGTGTGGTGTGTGGGCAAAATGATTGATGACCTTGATACTGCCAAACCGCCGACAAAAAACCAAATACGGCAAAAATTTTTTAAATTGCATTTAGTGGAAAAGTGTACTATTTCCAAAAGCGCCAGAATAATAGCAAAGACTTTGAGAGATTTGTGGAATCCAAATCAGGAACTATGCAATATTTCTCGCAAAATAATAATATTGCACTCGAAGTGGGCAAAGTTATGTAAGGGAAAGTCTAGAAAAACCAAACTCGAAATTAAAAAAAAAAAAAACTTCAGATTAACAAAATATTTTAATTAAAAAGACGGGACTTCTTGTAATAATTACATATGTTATTGTTATGTATAACTGGTAAGTAACTATTATTTTATTTGTAAAACATTTTCTAAATCCAATTATTTAAAGTTTAAAGCAATGCAAACCTAGTTCACACCTTATAGTATTATACATTTCATACAATGTGTACAAAGCTTTAAAAGGGTATAACTCGAGAACGGTGAGAGAAAATTAATTTTTTTTTGCTAATTTATTTAAAACTTCATAATCTTTTAAACTGCATCATTAGTTTTTTTAGTCTCAATACAAATTTTAAAAGTTATAAAGCATTTTTTTTCATAATTGCTGAAATTTTACGAAAAACTGTTATATAATGTATCAAAATGTGGAAAATCCCTGACGAAACTTATTATTTATGCACATAAAATTAAAGATCGGAAAACTTTCTTTAAGAATATTGACTCAGAAGCTGAAGAAATATCTATTTTTTTTACCAATTTTCAACCGAAATTAAAAAAAACCCAAAAAGGTCGATTTTTGGTACAAAATCAATTTGCGCGACCTCTAAACCACCTCCGAAAAATCGGAAAAAAATCTCAAAAATTCTTAGCCTTATGAGTATTCAAATTAAGAATTATCCCCAAAATTTTTTTTTTAATGGGACACACTAGGCACCATGGCACCCATATAAGGTAGGAGAATACAATTTTTCATATATGTAAATGAAGTATTACATGTTAAAAATGATCCAATTCAGTCCATAACTTCACCTACTCCCCACACGAGGGAACTCTCAATCTCAAAATCAAGAATTAGATACGATTTTTTTTACTTTAATTGATTTAATTCAAAATTTTGCTTTTACCCATAAAATTTTTTATGGAAAAGAGCCAAACATTTCTATTACAATTTTATTTACAATAGGAATGAATATAAAAATTTAAGCTTTCTTGTTTACAAAAATGTTTTTTTTCTGTGCTGCCTAATAACAAACATCAAAAGATTTAAAATTGTCTTATTTTGAAGACTGAATAAAATCGTCACTTTTTAGAAAAAAAATCAGCAAATCGGCGCTTTGCTAATTTCGGAACCAAAAATCGTCAAAATGACGATAAATCGTTAAATCTGGTAGCTCTGCACGGAGTAGATTTTGATTTGTATGGGAAGTATTTTCAAAAATAACTAGATTTGACTCGAAATTTCGTAAGTAATAGATTTCGTGGTAGTGTAAATGGGCTATAGGTCAAATTTTACTTTTATATTTTTTTAGCGTTTAAATTATTTCTTTGCATTAAAATTTGATAAATTTTAAACTAATTTTTTGTTCTGTTTTTCCTGTCTTTACAGAATTTCAAAAACAACGTACTTAATTTACATACCAACTTTAACTTAAACTAAATAATGAAAATCAGTTAAGAAATCCTTACATAATACGAAAGCTTAATAAAATAAATGTAGTAAATCCAATAAAAAACATTTCAAATGTTTGCGTGATAAAACTTTCTAAAACTTAAGGAAACCAAACTCCCTACTGAAAAAACACTCCAATTTAAAAAATCCTAAATAACAAAAACAACGTGCTTAAAATAATAAAAACAACAACAATAACGAAAGAATATGTTTTATGACCTTCTCACAAGAAATTCCAATGAGTATTTCTCTCAAAGTCCGGCAGGTCGAAAAAAAGGCGAAAAAGCAAAACTAAACGGACAAGAAAAAGAAGAAACAGAAGCAGAAATAGAATTCCTAAAATTCTTTGCAAAAAACCAAAACACCTTTGAGCCCCAGGCAGCAACAACAACAAAAAATCAAAGGCAGAAGTTAGAGAGAGCTGCAAACAAAATGGCTATTAATAAAAAACAACAAACAATAATAATGGCGGCACAAGATGTGCGTGAAGAGTCAAAAGACAAAAAGACGCCATCTTTAGAACAAGAAATGAATTTAGCTCGAAGGGCATGTTGGTGCAATAATAAATTGGATGACTTAAAGGGTCAACAACAACAACTACAACAACAATTAAAACAAAAATGCTGTGAGAATTGCTTTAAACGTCCTAATGGTGACAAACATAATGAAGAATGTAATGTTAATGAAGATGATTTTAATGATAATGATGATGATTGTAATGAAACAACGGTTTTGAATGGTGCTAAAAACTTTAGTAAAAATATTAATAGTCTTAATAAAACTAATAATAATGATATTGATAATAATACAATAACAAAAACTATAATTAATAATAGTAAAATATTAAGTAATACAACAACTACCACTACAAATAGTTTAAGTAAAAGAAAAACTTTAACAAATAAGCACAAAACAGAAGAAAACGAAGTAACAACTACAACTTCAATTTCCTGTTCCTCTGTTAAATCCAAAGATGCTGCTAATAATTCCTCCTGTTCCTCTTCCAACACCCCTGTAAATAGTAATCAAACAATAAATAATTTAGTGGCCTATTTGCGTGTTCTTCTCCTACAAATGTGGCTGGCATTTGTGGAATTTTGTGATAAAAACACTATTAAACCCAATGATCCACGTTTTGCTCCCTATCGCACACAAGATCAGCAACAACAACAACAGCAGCAACCACAAAAATCCCATGAAAATAAGTCACAAAACAATTCCTCGTCTCAAACAACATCCTCGACGAAACCTAAGAAAACATTTCAATTGAAATTGCTAACGAATAAGAAAATGATTTTTCTTTTTATCGTATGTGTTTTCTTTTCGTGTTTCAATCGCATTGAAGCCCGTCCAAACTTGGAAACTTTTCAATTAGATCCCTCGAAGGCGGTTTTTTCTACTGATGGCGGTTCTCAGGCAAAAATTGCGGATAATTCAGTTAATGGTAAAAGTAATGTAAGTACATTTTAGAGTATTTTATTATCTGAACATTTCAAAAAAGGAAATTTAAAATAAAAATATCAAAAAAATAAAATATATTTTTTTAAAATAAAAAAATATTCAATACAAGAAAATTGGTAGATATTTTGTCGATAGACTAGAGTCTCGTTTTTAAATATAATACAGTATCAATTTAATATTCGAGGGCCGATCAATAAGTCCGTGACATTTTGAATGAAACAGTTTTTTTTACAAAAAAAAAAAAAAATTTTTTTTTTGTTCACCATAATCTCCTTTTAGCTCAATACACTTAGTCCCTATTATGTTTTTAAAATATCTATTCCATATAGTATAAATGATCGATTCAATATAAAAAGGGGTTATGGTCTTATATAAAATTTGGATCTACATTTTATATAAAATAGAGTCTCAATTTTATGTAGAATAGAGTTTTGATTCTATATAAAATAAAATTTCGATTCTATACAAAATAGAGTATCAATTCTTTATAAAATAGAGTATCAATATTAAAGAGCGCTATATTCGACATTGCCAAATCTTTTATACCATTCACCATGGTGCGATAAGAACAGACATTTATACAAATACCTGTCCTAAGATATAAATAAATCTATTTTGCGTCACGCCCACTTTTTTAATCCCGCTCCCATTTTGTCGGATGTTGTGTACTGATCATACTCGTTCCAAATTAGGAAAGTTTGCCTTCTACCGTTCTCATGATATACAGAAATCTATAATTTGTTTATACGGGAGGTGACACACCCATATGCACCAATTTTGGACAATTTTTTCCTCTTCGTTCTTTAGATAAATTTAATCTATTTTGTGCCATTCCTCCACTCTCGCCCCATTTTGCCGACTGTTATCTATGATAACGAGGATGGTTTGTAACTAATTTAAAAACTTTCACTGTTGCCCTTCTCCAGATACACAGAAATCTCTAATGTCTTTCGGTGGGTAGTGCCATGCCCACTTCAACATTCCCGCCCAAATTTTGCCGGACGTTGTCTATTAATAACCAAGATGCTTGTACCTTATTTGAAAACTTTGGCTGTGCCGTTCCCCAGATATACAGAAAAAAAATAAAAAATAAAAACAACAACAAGGGATTTATGGGTAAAATTAGAGGCAGTCGTGGTTTTTTGGACTAATCAGAATTTTAAAATTTTTTTGTACAAGTTTGCTAAGAAAAATTTTTTGTAACAAATAGATATTGGGAGTTTTATTTTTTTTATAAGCAACTTTCAACATTTTTTATTTTTCGAATTTATTCTAAGAGTTAAATTTCAGTTATGTTTTTTTTTTTTTTTTTTTTTTTTTTTTTTTTTTTTTTTTTTTTTTTTTTTGTATAAAATACAAAACTGAAATTTAACTCATACAATAAATGTTGAATAAATTTTTTTTTATATAAAAATTTAAAAACGTGTTTGATTAGAAATTTTTTCATCGAAAATATTTTGATGAACGTTTTTGTCCATATTTGATCCACATTTTTTTAAGGAAAACTTCTTTGATAAAAATCGCTTTTATAGAAAAGGTTTTCCAGCATAGACTTTCTAATTCAATGTCGATGAGTCTTTTTCATAGAAACGTTTTCGTATAAAAACTTTTTTTTAAAGAAAACGTTTCGTTGAAAATATTTTTCATTCAATTTCGATCATTAAAAAAACATTTTGGATAAAACAATTTTTTATGGAAAATGTTTTTGATGAACTGCATAAAAAATATTTTTTTTTTTAAATTATTTCATAGGAAATATTTTTGATGAATGTTTGATTCATTGTGTGCTTAAAATTAAATGATTTTAAAGTGGGACTTTGCAGGTTTCCAGTACATACCGATGTAAAAATCCTTCTTATCTCGTTGAAACAGCTCCAAACAACTCTTAGAATAATCGGCACGTTGTTGTTTTTGGTGTACTGAAAGCCAACACGGCTCCCTTTACGAAAACCGCTTTCTCGTGGACAAATGTTAATGCAAAATATAGCCGACACGTTCCTTTGCTCAATAGCTTTAAGGTATCAGCCATCTCGTGCAATTTCACTTTACGGTCTGCCAAAATTATTTCGTGAAAGATTTTGATGTTTGTCGATATCACAACCTCTTTTAGGTGCCCAGAGCGTTCGGCGTCATCTGTGTTTGTACGACAACGCTAAAAGTCAGAAAGCTACTTCTCTAGCATTTGTCGCGATGGAGCCAAGCCCTTGATTGGTGTTTATCAATGATATTGGTTTCAAAATCGCAAAAGTAGTGTCACTAAAACAGCTGTAACTTGTTTACTAATGAACTAATTGTCATTAAATATTGAGAGGTATCATCTGAAGGTTGGTATGTAGTTCCTAAAAATCATATCGTCACCTAAAATGCAAAAGGGCGTAACAACACTATTTTTTTAAAAGGTGTACTTGACGTTTGAATTTCTTTAGTAAAGTCGCTATTTTTGATCGCAGGGATCTAAAATTTATTGTTAACATGTAGTTTAATAAAACGAACCAAATTCAATCAAAAAATCTATTTACAATTTTTTTGTTGTTACGCCCTTTTGCATTTTAGGTGACGGTATGTACTTTTCATTAGTGGCGCCAACTATGTGTCATCCTAAGAATTTTTAGATATGTTAGAATATATGGACTAACGACTTCATATAGAGCGTAGAGCATTAACTATCTTTACAGTAGACCCTTTATAAAGTATATTTTTTAAAAAGTCTACTCTATATTAAATTACTATCAATTCTATAAACAACTATATTGACCCTAATTATAGACTCGCAAGGCTACATAGAGCTTATAACGACTGGATATATAGTTAAATGTCAACTCTATATAGAGTTCAATTTAGATTTCATATAAAGCAGACAATTATTTTAAGTTGAATATCGACTAGAAGATGACAGACTTTTAACCAGGTCTGTGGAGACGTTAAAAAATAGTTTTAACTCCGACTCCAACCGCTCAAATTTTTAAAGTCCGACTCCGACTGCAACTCCGATTTTAACTCCGACTCCAACTCCGACGCCTACTCTAACCTTGATGCGAAATATATATGTGACTGGTCCTTTGAACTCTTATATTAGGCAATAAAACAGCATGACAACCGATTATTTGATTATGGGTTCCAGTCTCATGTTTGGTATTGTTTTCATGACTGGAACTTTTATTTGGAAATTTTATCAAAACAAGGCCTGATATTTTAAACCAAGAGCAATTTATAAGTTTGTTAGTAATACACGTTTTTCCTCAAGAGACCACCTTTTTGTGGTCGATTGGCCGGTAAATCGTACAACGCATTACAGGGAATATTCGTTTTTTGGCCGGACTGTTCGTATGTGGAACAACCTTCCCGCTGAAGTCTTCCCTCTCACTTTCAACAAGAATAAGTTCAAGTCGACTATTCACAAACCCATAACCTTTTTTCTAGTTTCAACACAATGCATTGCATTTTTAGGAATCATCCCCTGAGTGCTGGTCCTAACAAAAAAAAAAAAAAAAAAAAAAAAAAAAAAAAAATTAAAAAAAAAAAATAGTGGTCTAAATGTGCCGAATTATCCCATCCTTTAGCTCTTGAATTGTTGCTGTCTTATCGACGTACACCTTTTCTTTCCAATAATCCCAAAGAAAGAAGTCCAACGGTGTCAAATCACTTGACATTGGCGGCCAATTGTCATCGCCACTACGTGAGATAACACGTCTGTTGAGTTTGTTGCGCAAAAGAGCCATTGTTTCGTTAGCTGTGTGGCAAGTGGCACCGTCCTGTTAAAACCACATATCGTCCACATCCTTATCTTCCAATTCGGGCCATAAAAAGTTCGCTATCATCTCACGATAGCGAACACAATACACAGTAACTGCCTGACCGGCCTCATTTTGGAAAAAATACGGCCCGATGATGCCGCCAACCCATAAACCGCAACAAACAGTCAATCTTTGTAGGTGGTTTTTCGACACTAACTCTTGGTTTATCATTCGCCAAAATGGGGCAATTCTGCTTATTGACGAATCCACTGTGGTGAAAATGTGCCTCATCACTGAAGATGAATTTCACGATATGCATTTTGATTTGAACGCCCATTTTCATAATAAGCCTGAATAACTTTAACGCATTGCTCGATTGTGAATGTTTGCATGGTTCAAATTGAGTTAGTCTCAAGTTGAGAAATGTCAAATAAAATGCAGAAAAAAAACTTGACGTTTAGGTGTGGTTCTCATTCAACATCGGCCCTTAAAATTTAACCACACTTTATAACAAGAAAATGATTCTGAATAAATTTCAAATCGATATATTAATTCTAACACGTACCGCATTCAGCTTTAATATAGTTATTTGGCATATCTAAAGTATCGAAATTTTGGAGTCTGAGTCGTGAGTTTTTGGGGAAAACTCGACTCCGACTCTGGTACAAAAATTCAACTCCGACTCTACAAGTCCGAGTCCACAACCCTGCTATTAACTTTAAATCTTATATACAGCAGACTTAATTTAGAGCAGATGATTTACCAGTATATAATATAACTTAAATATGGCTTATTTTCTGCCAAAATTTACCATTCGTTATAAAAAGCTTGGAAATATATTGGCCTGCAAAGTGCAACGTTTTTGGTATCCGTAACTCATTTCCTCAGCCTCATCTAAATTATATTCTCAGTTTTTAATTATACATAATCCTAAATCATTTTTAACTTCAATGTCTTAGACTATTTTTTCCAATTTCTTATGTATTGCAGTCTTGTGCATCTGTGACGTTGCCTTCATCTCATGATACTTCCAATATGACTTTATATAATGATCGATATTTGTTTCCCCAACTGGAGTGTAGCAAAGGGTTTAGAGAAATACATGAATTTTGGTGGCATGATCTGTTGGCTATTATGTAAACCAAACGTGTTTTGTTGGGGTTTTTAAAATTATAATTATCAATAAACAAATCTAAAACACTTTTTATTTAAATAAATCTACAAAAAAAAAACCCCTTATACAATTGTTATAATAAAAATTTAAAAACATTTTTAATATTTTCTAAATGACATTGCCGTAAATTAAGTTTTTAGAAAGAAAAAATTTAAATACCTATTCATAGAAAATAATTAAAAACCTCTAAAATTTTATTTATGCAAAAAGTTTAATGAAAATTATTGGAACAAAATACTACATAATAAAAAAGTAAAAAAGTATAGCCGGTCCAGCCCGAACATATGATACTCTACATCACAGTATTTAAAAACAAATTTTCGAAAGTTTACCCTATTTGGGACCCATAGGCAATCATGGACCCGCCAGAACAAAATCATGTTATGAGTTCAAGATTCATGTAAAAGTTCTTTGTGCCGAATATTATTTAGATATCTTTATCTATATGAAAAGGATTTGTCTTTTAATGACTTGAGGAAGGAAATTTACATGGGTTAATTTTGGACCTACCAGCACAAAATTTTGTCATGACATAGTAGGTATCGTAAAAGTTATTTTCGCCAATTTGTATGTCGATACCAACATTTTTATGGCATTAAACGATACTTTCGGGAATATTATTCGTATCGGAGCTATAACTACAATTGTTATCAAAAGTTATTTTTGGGAATTCAAAATTTATTATTAATAAGTTTTCTCTATGCCGTGCTAAATTTCCAATTTTGCCAACTTTTTCCAAAGACTTTAGAAACCTTAAAATATTATACAAATAAGACTATAAAGTGAACAAGAATTTTAAACACTGAGGTTATTATTTTTTAAAGTGCTGTTTCCAGGTGGCAGGCAATTGATTGTGTAGTAAAATTTATATGAAAATCAAACTGAGTGATAAGCACAAAAAATGACTGTTTTTTTTAAGCAAAAAAATTTAATTAAAAAAATCACTGTTATTTCCTAAGAAAAAAATAAAACTCAAAAATAAATTTTATTTCCTGAGTATTAAAAAAAACTCCAAAAAAAAGGTATTTTCCGAAGAATAAATAAAAATCTAGAAATAACTCTTATTTTTAAAGAATAAATAAGACTCCAAAATTAATTTTCATTTCTGAGGAATAAAGAAAACTAAGAAAATAACTTTTACTTTCTAAGCAAAAAATTAAATAAAAAAGTGCTTTTTAAAATAAAACTTATAACCGGTCCCTCGAAAAAATCACATTTTTAAATAAAATACTTAAAAATTTCTATTATTATTCTTAGCAAAAATTATAAGTACTCGTATTTTTCACATTAGTCAAATATTTGCCAAATAAATGTGCATAGAGAGAAATAATTTTCATATTTTAATACGAAAACCACATATCTGATTAAATTTTTTTTTTAATTTTCTGTGATGACGATATTATCTGTACTTATAAAAACGATTGTAGGTATAGTTATTGAATTTTTGGCCAACAACCGAGTTTATTGAGTCAATAAATTAAGTTGTTACCCAAAATAATTTTTTTACATAATGTTTACGTGATTTGTTAATATAAATTTTTGGAAACGCTGAATAAAACAAACAAAATTTTTATCGAATATTTATGTATTTATTCATAAATTATGATGTCACAATTTTAATTCTTTGATAAATACACTAAAGGGGTCTGTACACGGTCAAAATGCTTGTGATGGAGGCGAATTCACTCGTGTACGCTAGTCCTAATATTCGCCTTTATATCAACATTTTTTAATTTCCCATCCAGCACCGTCGGTGTCACACATACAAACATATTTCCACTAATACTACCATAGCGCTTGATGAGAAATGCTTGACCGTGTACAGACCCCTTAAAATTTATTGTTGGGGGATAAGCTTCCCAATAAAAATTTGAGCTTCCAACGAAGCAGGTTTGTAAGGGAGAAACGTAAAAGTTTCGCCTCCCATATCGCTCACGGAAGACATGAATTTTATATGGCAAGTTCCCACTTTGAAGCAATACATTTTTGACACAGAAATCGCTTTATTCAGCGCATACACAAATTGGTGAATGTACCGATCTGCTATGCACACTGAAATTTTTGTTACCGTTATTTTTTTATATGCTTCCTTACAAACCTGCTTCGTAGTAAGTCCCAATTCACACGCTGCAAGTCTTATTGATCAGCCTGCGAATTTACAGGCAAAAGAGGCCTATCAAGGAGCAAGCTGATCAATAAGACTTGCAACGTATGAATTGGGAATAAGGAAATGTCGTGGCTCTTCAATTTATTTTAAATTTATTAAGAATTTGTTTACTTACCATACTGCATCTGTGTATGTCTTATTGCGTAGCGCATAAATGTGTGCTTACTTTTTAAAATGTACCCATACATTATTAGTGCTTCGCAAAATAGGAAAAAATTTTATTGGGTATTTCCTAAGCACATTTTGCTGGTTGCTTAGGCCAGATCAACAGCAAACCTTTTTCAAAAAAACTAAAGATATACAAATAAAACTGAAAAGCGAATGAGAATTACAAACAAATAAGACTTATTTGCAACGATATCAAAGCAATTAAAAAATGAACAAGAGCTGTAAAAATACTGTTTTTACTTTGATTAAAATTATTATTTTTTGAATATGAAGAAATTTTAAATTATTAAATATGTTTTATTGAGTGCAAATTTTTTCATTGAATCAAATAAAAAGTTTGTTGACCTAAAATTTTATTTTTAACAAACTGTGTTGCTAAAAATTTTCTTGAGATATTTTTTTCTGTTATTTTTTGATTGAACGTGTAGTAAAATTGATATGAAAAGCTCTCAGTTTTTTTAATGTTTTCCATATAAATTTTACAACCCGTCCAATTACTTGTGTTGTGAAAACAGCACATAAAAAAATAGTTGCTTGTTATTAATAAATCTACTCAAATTTAATTATAAATGTCAAGTACTATTTTTTCAATTGATGAGCGCTTCAATTACTAAAATACTTAGAACTTAAAAAAAGTATTAAGAGCTAAATAAATTAGCACTTAATTTTAATTTAATTAATTTAATTTTAAGTGCTTTCAAAATATTTAAAAAGTTTCATCAGTGGGTAAACTTTCAAAAAAATGTTCCTAAGTGGATCATAGAGCCACAGCAAAGTTTTTTCAACCCCTTATACTTGTACTCTTTCTCTACTGTTTTACTTTGAGCCACGTTGTTGGAGGCTTGTTTAGTTCGTCTTGAACCTATGGTCTACATGTTTGGGGGGGAGGGGTCTTCCTCTGCGGAGGCTGCCTTGTCGATTCCATTCTAGGGTTTCTTTGGCAATATTCCCTTCAGGCTTTATCAACTAGCCCATCCATCGCCACTTCCTGCTTTTGATTTCGGCACATACAGGTATTGGCTTAAATTTCTCGGCAAGTGAATTCGCAATATTCGCCTGAGACATCTGATGAAGAATGCTTGGATTCTACTAATAACACTGTGCTAGAATTTAACATATAATTCATATATACTGAAGAAAAAGTCGCCCCTAGGGGGATAATATGAATAATCGGCCTCCATTGGTTAGCATCTATTAGCGGGCTTCCATACAAATATGACGGTTTAATTAAATTTCTAAATTTGGCCTCTGCTCCGCCTAGAAATCCTCTAGACGGTTCAAATGTATGACTAATCCCACTTTATTTAACTGCCTAGGAGTCACCCCTATTATTAGTTTTTCGTCCTTAACATTTTCTCGAAACATACTTGCCTTTATCACCACCCCTAAGGGGTGGCTCCCATACAAATATGGCGTTTTATAAAATTCTTTAATTTAATTAAAATGTTTCATTCTTTGTGAATAAAATAAAAAGTTGTAGAAAGATTTTTATCATTTGTTGCTTGTTTTGTCTGGAGTTTTATTTCTGTACGTAAAGAGAAAAGAGCATAGCTGAATTTTCCAAATTTTAATGTTGTGTCAAAAAAAAAAAAAAAAAAAAAAATATAAAAAAATTATGCAATTTTGCTAATAAATAATTTTCTTGCAAAAAAAAAAAAAATCATGTTTCTAAAACGTCTGTGCAGATTAGATAAAAGTTTAGCTTTAATTTTATTAATTTTATTGCGGAATTTCGGTTTGTTAGCGTTAACCTGAAAAAAACGGTTAGTACCCACTACATTCAGCGTACTCGAATTAGGTTAACCCGATGGGTGCCCCACTTGCCAGATTTTTTTAACATGTTTCGCATCCATATAGAAGAACGGTCTTAACATTCGAATTGAATATTCGAATGTTGTTGTTTCGTTGTAGCTTCGATGATTTCCATACATCCTTAAGGGCTCCAAATGCTTGCCTTGCTTTACTTAGTCTGGTAGCAATGTCTACTTTCGATCCACCAGGCGCAGTTAGTATGACACTTCCTTGAGCGATATGTTTTTTAGGGTTATTGGGATAGTATTTCCAGAATTCACGCGTATAGATTAAGTCTTGGTAGTACCAAGTTGGTACTGCTTAAGTACAAGCCCAGCTCCTTTGGCGTACTTCCAAAGCCATGTTGAGTTTGTTCTATATACTTGAATGTTGATGGTTTAACAGAAATATATCACCTGCCTAGCCCAGGTCCTCCGGCTACGGTTTGTTATTTGGACCGCTGTTATCATGATTGTCTGCAGAACAATGTTTAAGATGAGTGATATAAGACGCAGCATTGTCTTGTTCCCATGCCCAATTAGATTCTTGGACTATTCGGGCCATCGTATAAGATACGACAGTAGGAACCGTAGTACATAGTCTTAATCAAGTTTACTTCACACTGCAGTGATGCCCATATTGCGATGTGATATCGAAAGCTTTTTGGAAATCATTAGATACATACAATAGTGTTATCCACTCTATTAATTGCTCCGATTCTGAGGGTGTTTATAATTGATTGGTTCTAAAGCCGCTTGTTGCTTTCCAAGCACGGACGAGAGCGCATGAGAATTTCTACTGTTCAAAATAAGAGCTTAAACCTTATTTTCTAGGCTCAATAGAGTAATTCCCCTACAGTTGGAGCCATCGGAGAGGATGCATTTCTTAGGTACGATAGTGATTAGACCTTCTTTAAGATCCGAAGGTAGTTCCCCTGTATTCCAGAAGTTTTTGATGATGGGTAATAGTTGAGAAGCATCTAATCCAGGATCTACACTGATCATTCTTATTTTATTTCATAAAGAATTTTACTTTAAGGTATAAAATAAGACCATTTCGTGTTAAATAAAATCATTTATATATAAATGAGATCGCTTGGCTAAAATGTATCCGTTTTATGTAAAACGGATCAATTGAGACATTTTTGTCTCCATTAGGACCGTTTTGTGTACAGTGAAATAATTTTATGTAAACAAGATCGTTTTAAATCAGACCGTGTCAATTGAGACTTTTTTTTTTGTCTACATTTGATTATTTTATTTGAAATTTAAATATTTTTTGTAAAATGAAACTTTATTTTGTAAACTCGAATTATTTAAATCAAAATATTCCATCGTTTCTCGAAAAGTGAGAAAAAAGTGTTTCTGTAAGTCATGTCAAAAATTATCAAAAGAAATTACGCCGTTACGTTATAAATGTCATAAAATTCCACTCGAAGCCGATGTGAAATTGCAGACGTGGAGAACGCCATTGATACATATCCGTTGACGGCGACCAACATTTACTACAATTTAAAAATGTTCAACGACGGCGGCAAAAATATAACCTTCGGCTATACCAAATAATGTAAAGTGCGACTTTAATTTTTGTTGTTTAAAAAAATAGCTTTGAAGTGATTCATATATTTTTCAAAAATTTTTAAAGCAAAATAATTAAACAATGAACAAATCTGACAAGAACAAAATACTTACCTCTTTTGCATTTTCAATTTATTTTTAAGTGTTAAGATTTTTTCTCACCCCGTTTTTATTCGTGATATTATTTGACAGTTAAAAGCGGGAACTTTTCCAAACATACTTTTTCTGTAAATTGGGAAGTAATTTCCTTACGTGCCAGCTTTTACACGCCAAAAATGTTACAGACGCAGGTAAGTAAGAAAAACAGTTGTTTGTTTCAATTTATGGCATTTTTGTTTAATTTTTCACATTTCCATCGAAATGTTTTTCGAGGCGGCAGTTAACGAACATGGGCACTGGACTGTTTAGTGTTGGACCATGTTGTGTAAAATTGAATCATTTTATGAAAATGAGATTATTTTGTGGGTCCGTTTTATGTAAAATTAATTAATTAAAGTAAAGTTCAATTATTATTGTAAAATGAAACAATTTTAGAAAATATGGACGATTTTATATATATAAAATAATTTTGGGTAAAACACAAATCGTTACCTAAAACGCAAAAGGCCCTATCTAACATTTTGAAAATTTTACAGGAGAATCAAAAACTATTTAATATGATAAATTTATAAATTGTATTAAACTGTTTATAATTAATTTTTTCTTCTAGTTTTCTTGTAAAACCTACAAGTTGTTTTGACAATTAGCAATGTTGCATATTAGGCAAAATTTTAGTTAGCCCTTTTTAGCATATTTCGCGCTATAGTTTGTGGATAGGGCCTTTTGTTTTTGGTTAATAAAATCGCTAATTTTGGTCGAAAGATTCCAAATTGTGTCATTTGTGGTCATTTGAGTTGATGCAATACATCAGAATCAATGAAAAAATCGATTTGTAATTTTTTGTTAGATAGGGCCTTTTGCGTTTTAGGTAACGAAATACTTTTTGTTGGACTCCTGTATGTATAAATGGAGTCATTTTCTGTAAAAACGGGACTATTGAGTGAAATGTAAATATATTTGTATAAACTATATGAGAATTTCGCTTCTATAGTGTAAAAAGTAATGGAGCTATTTCTGTGTAAAATAGTAGTAAAATTTAGCCAAACGAATTATTTTCTGTAAATTTATAGCCTATTTCCGATGTGCGAAAGAATTCTTTCTTTCGTATAACTACATTGAAAACAAAAACAAAATTTTAGACTTTGTTTTTGTTTTCAATGTAGTTATGCGAACGAAAGAATTCTTTCGCACATTGGAAATAGGCTATTAGACTATTTCTGCCAGAACAAATAATTTTTTGTATAAATTTTTACTTTTATAACAAAAAGTTCTATTGTTTCTGAGGTATAAATTGATGGTTACATAAATATTTTGTTTTTCAAATATTATGTGGGAATAATTATTTTTATTCTAAAAATTACTAGCATTTATTCCATTAACCCATTAGCGTCTCCTATTTATATGGCAAAGTTTATGTTTCTAGGTTTTGACAAAAAAGTACCAACCTTCTTCATCTAATAGGTTCTCATTCACTCAGGACCCTTCACCTATAACTTAATATTTCTAAGTTCATATTATAGAAAATTCAAAAGTACCACATGTAGAACGGAAAAGTAAAAGATACAAATTTAATTTCCCGAGTTTCACCGTTTTGGTACTTTTTTCTCCACATTGAAGTATCAAACATTTCAATATTGTAGTGGGAGCCAGCCCATAATTTAATACGTATATGTCAGTGAATGAAAAACTGTGTTGCAAAAATAAAACCAAAAATACGTACGATTTTTACCCCATAAACTTTTGAGTTTAGAAAAGTAACAATTTTATATTTGTAATTTTTAGGTAAGTTACGAATGTGATATAATTTGTATTTCTATGTCTATTGGCTTAAAGGATAGATGGGGTGACAAAAAAGTTTCCAAAATGGGGCTTACCCGTTTACTCCCAAAAAGGGCCGAATTTAGAAAAAAGTACCATACACCTGTCCGATTATTTTTTTAATGAACAACGATAATTATACAATTTTTTTGTATCTATTCAGACTTCCAAAAATGCCCTCTACGTGCATCGATTAGGCGAGAGACCAACCTCCGGTCCAAATTTTAGCTTCAAGCGTTTAGGCTGTGTGATGATGAATCAGTAGCGTTACAATTTTATCATAAACTATTTATTTATTTAAATATTTTTTCGAATGTTCGTCTTTGAGTCTAATTTAAATTTATAAAGCTTTTTCGCAAAAGTCCTATTCCCTCAAAATTTTACATAATTTTTGCTTCTGCAAACACATTTTAGTTAACATTGATTGAAGTTTCAGACATGATTTTCGCTATTTTATTTAATTGAAGACTTTTTTTTCATTATTTATCAATAAATTGTTCACATGACACTTGATAAACAAATTGCAATATTAATAAAAATAATTCAAATGAAAAATTATAAAAATTATCTGATTTTTTTATAAAAATAAAAATTTAATATTTAAAGTAAACAAAATATATTTATCTACTTATTTATTTACTTTAACATAAGTAAATATATGAACATATACATATAAAAAAAATTATTTAATAACTTTGTCATAAATGTTATCACGGTTAATGATACATTTATCATTTCAAGTGTAAATAATATTTTAAAAAAGTAAATGGCGGCAAAGTGCCAGGCTCAGACCTTGACATTAAAATCAATTAAGGTGACAATAATATTATTAATGAGATAAATTCAGGGGCGGATAATCAAATGGGCACAAGTGCAAAAATCAAAATTCTGAGTATTAAACTTTGAAGTTTTTTTTTAGTTATATTTAATTGTGTATTTAATATCTGGTGATTCATCGTGAGGTTTGATTTATAATGTAAAATAAAACACATAAATTTGAAAGTGAACTTAAAATTTTTACTGTCAGTTAATAGAACAATCTATGGCATTTACTGTTCGAAAATTATATCATGTTAATGTTGGCCATGACTACGTCTGAGGTGGTCCACTCGGAAGGTCCGATTTTGGGCGACTCGATCGAGCATAGCGAACGGTAGCTCACGAATAACACGAGTAATGTTGGCTTCCAAAGCGTCAATCGTAGCTTATTCCTGACCTCAGACTTTACATATCCCCAGAGAAAATAGTTCAAAGGTGTGACATCGCATGATCTAGGTGGCCAATTTACCATAGCAAAACGTGAAATGAAGAACTTAAAAAAAATATATCTCAATAAGGTCATTGTTTTAGCGCTGTATTAATAGTAGCGCCGCACAGTGGTAAATTTTACGAGAAGGCGGTCAAAATTTTTATATATTAATACAAATATATACTTAAATCAAAAACAAATTATAATCTATAAACAATTTTAAATTAAACAATATTAGTAAAAATTTCTTCTAAATAGCTTTGGGTTTAATTTTCCAGAAGTTGTTTAGCTTCTTCCTCTAATTCGATTGAGGTTGATTTCCATTTTTGTCGAATACTGGACATATATGGATCTGATGTGCACAACAAAATAGTAATAAGGTCTTCATTAGTACAACATCTGGACATTTTTCTTGTATTATGCTCGCGGAAGAATCTGTAGTCTTTGTTCCTTTTTTCTTGCGCTTCTTCAGATAGATCTCCAATTGGTAGGATATTGTGTTGAACTATTTGTTCCCCATGGTATAAAATTTTATGAACTATGGCATATGTTTCCAAGAGTATTTTTTGTTATTAAGAATTGCTGTTTCATTTGGATACTGGCCAAATTTTTTTGCATTTATCTTTCTGCTACATGATATAACTTGTAAAATGATCTAGAATCGTCTTATTAATTCAAAATGTACTCCTGTGATAGATGCTGCAGTTTCTGGATCGGAAAAGAATCTCCTTGCAGTGTTTCCATCATTTGAATTTCCTTCTCCTTTGTTGAAGAGGGAATTTCATTTTTCCATACATCCATTTCTGTAACTCTACTGGTTGACGGCTCTAAGCCAATATAAGTTTTTCTTAAACGTAATGGAACGAAAGATACCATGAATAAGTTAGCAACAGATGAGTTTTCTGAATTACATTGCTTGTATTGTTTCTGACCAGAGCTTCCATCACATCCCCATTTAGAAAATAAAGTGATGCTGCAATTTTTAAGTTTTTTTAAACAGTCAGCATCAAGTGTATTTAATAATCGTTCTGCAGTGTGTTCGAGAAGAGCCTGCAATTTTACTTCTGCTGAACTTGAAGTTACACTAATAGCCGTTTGTGAAGGTAAGCACTCTTTTTTGACAGAAACTAAATCTCGATATGCTGGAAAGATTCCACAATTTTTTTCAATGGTTCGCTTTCGCAGTTCTGTATACTGATTTTTTGTCAGTTTTAAATCCAAAAATAGTGCAAATGCTTCTTCTGTAGTAAATTTCATTTCTTCAGTTGGTGTAGGCATACTTTTTAAAATCCTCTTTGTGCGTTTAGGGCTCGCTTCCACAATTTTTTCAATTATTGCAATTTTTGTTTTCTTATTTTGCGGTGGTTGAATTTGATGCAGAAATGAATCCTTTATCATACTATGAGAAATTTCTTCATTGATATTTGCAAGCTTGCGTCTTCGTGATCTTTCACTGCAATTGTCAATTTGTTTTGCGGGCCGACCCACTTTTCCAGTTTCCTTAGCGGTTATTGACAGCTTCTTAAAAATCAGATCATTGGTTAGCCATTTTTCGTTGCGTAAGTAAAAAATTTTCTTGTTTCTAGAACATTTAAGGTACCGTTTTCTTAATGTAAATGAAAAATTTTTAATTTTTATCTTATGAATTTTGATTTCTTGTTCGTTGCATAATTTAAAGAATGGATTATTAATTATGTGTAAAACAAAATCTTTTTCATCTTTCTGTTGAGGAATATCTGCGAGAACTTTATAACTGAACTTAGCCATTGTTTAACTAATAATGAAGGTAAAATTATGAATGCATGCATTTTTATACTTTTGATAAAAATTTTTTTAAATGATCTTTTGTTACCACTTCTTGGAAACATAAAAACCCTTTTTTAAATACAAATTTAATCTTTTATTACCATTTCTTTGAAACATAAAAAAACCCCTGTTTTCACACTTTTTAAAAAGATAACATACCGGCAATAAATTAACAGGTAACATGTAGGTAATTTTCACATAAAATATAACTGCTCTTCCATTTTTTTAAATTAAGTTGCAATTTTCAGGTAATTAAACTATGTAGTTTATGTTGCGGCTATTTACTAATGTTTAACCTTTTAACTTACTCAAAAATCTAACGTGTTAATCTATTTATGTCGCCTATTCGTTTTACAGCATCCGTTCACCCACAATAAGTTCATAACAATGGCAATACCTTTACCTTCTCCAAATTAATTGATAACCTGACGTGCTAGATAATTTATGTGGCCTGAACTGCTTTATTTGTCGAAAATTCTTTAAGATTCACCTTCTTTAATTTCAGTAATGTTTCCTTGCAGGACTTATTTTTTGAACCGAATATCTTACCTTGGGTCACAGAAATTGCTGTAGTTCGCAAGATCGTATCCAGATGTGTGTACAATGGGGTATAGAAATGTAGGTTAGATTCTGGACTACAAGAGAGTATAGATTTTTTTTGACGCGTTTTGACGGGCAGGACTTACGTTCTATAAAATAGGAAATTTCCGGGAAATTTTGACATTAAAAAAAAAAAAAATTAAATAGTTCTACAGGTCGCAGAGTTTAATGCTTTAAACCACGTATAAACTAATACACAAAACTTATTCTGTCAAAAAATCTTGAAAAACAAAAAAGTTATGAGCATTTAAACTTCAAAAGTTTACTCAGAAATTCAAATCTATAACCAAATACTGACAAAGTCCATTTGGGACCACCCTGTTCTCAATGAAATAGTTGAAATAGGGTTGAAATTTTTTGGCTCCCGAGGTTCACTAGTATTTACTTTCACATGAATAAACAAATTTCAAAATCGGAGAACATAAAAAAAAATAGTTTTGGCCGCCTTCTCAAAATATGAACCAGTGTGCGCCGTCTTGTTGAAACCAGAGCTTACCGAGACCATGTGCTTTAATTTCAGTAAGCACATAGTCCGTTAACATCCAGTGTGCATGTTTGATGCGGAATTTAACTGCCTTTGGGTTAAATTCAAAACCAATACGCACTTTTTGCATTTCGGGTTTCTTTACAGAATTCCAAACGCGGGAAGGGATATCACTTTATCGCGCTTCGACTCCTTTTCCGACTCAATATCGAAGATTCTTGAGAACTGTCCGGACAGTGAAATCGTTGTTGCTGGTAATTTCAATGTCCACAATTCTTCTTGGCTTCAAGACTCGGGCCGTACAACCTATTAAGGCCAATATGTTGAGCTATTTGCTGCACATAATCACCTCGTGCAACTGGTGAATGAACCAACACATATTCCATGTGTTGATGGGCACCAACACAATACCCTTGACCTTTTCCTCTCTTCGCAGCCTCAAAAGTACGAAGTTGAAGTTCAAGCACCTCTCGGTAACTCGGATCATTGCACCATTTCTGCCTCTTTTCCGTTCTCCGAACTTCGGAACGTTTCACGACAGGCTATGAAACGATCAAAAATTTGTTTACGGAAAAGCACGTTGGGTTGAACTCAATGACGTCAATGCCATGGCGAAAATGGTTGAAAATGTTATGCTAGGAATGAAAATGTTCATTCCAGTTAAAAATGCTTCGAATAACCCTAGGTCTAATTCTTGGTATAATCAGACGTGCAAAACCGCTGATACTGAACTGCTACGCAAAATGGCAAGGTCGTCGTGTGCCAAAGTGCTAAGACGGGAAAAAACTCTTCACGAGCAACGTCTTCGTACTGAAGTTCTTACTGCTCCCCGGGGCAGTAAAAGCTTCTGGTCATTCGTCAAAAGAGTAAGGGTTAATGCTAGTTCTTCAATACCAACTCTTTTAAAGGATGGCCAAACATTCACGAACCTGGTAGATAAGGCTAATTATTTTGCCGAATTATTTGCAAATAATCCTAACTTATCAGATATCAATCAACCACTACCCGAACACGCAAAAGTATCCACTCGAGCTGTTAAAAAGGTTCTTGCGGATCTCGACATGAACAAGTCTCTTGGGCCGGATGGTATACAAGCACTGGTCTTGAAGCAGTGCTCTTCGACGCTAGCTCGTCCCTTTGCAAATCTTTTCAGCACTTTATACGCTGGTAAATTTCCCGTCTGCTGGAAAGTTACTAATGTAACGCCAATTCCTAAAAAAAAAGTGGCTAATAACCCTGAAAATTACCGCCCAATTGCAATTTGTTCGGCACCTTCCAAAGTTATGGAGAGTATGGTAAATCACCATCTTGTAAAATATTTAGAGTCAAATTACCTACTAAGCGACCGCCATGTTATCAGAAAAATGGTGTCGTTCCATATACCAGTTTAGCGAAAGTAAGGTAATTGCTTTAGATATTTCCAAGGCGTTTGACAGAGTCTGGCATGGTGCACTCTTGTCTAAACTTGTTGCATTTGGTGTCGGTGATAATTTCTCTCGATTTATATCGAGCTTTCTCAGAGATCGCACTATACGGGTTGTTATAGATGGGGTTTCATCAAACGAGTTCAAGATTCATTCAGGGGTACTTACTATTTATACCACCTATATCCGACCGCGAATGGAATACAACTCTCATGTGTGGGCCGGTGCTTCAAAGTCTATTTTGGAGCTTCTCGACCGCATGCAGGAGAGGGCGAAGGTTCTCATTGGCGACAGTAGGGTATCCAATTCTATTAACTCCCGTCGCAATGTGGGTTGTATTTGCCAATTTTATCGTTACTACAACGGGATGTGTTCTGATGAAATTAGGGATTTGGTTACCGAAACCCATAGCTTTGTTTGCAATACACGTTTTTCCTCAAGAGCCCATCCTTTTGAGGCCGGTGAATCGTACACCGCATTACAGGGAAAATTCGTTTTTTGGCCGGACTGTTCGTATGTGGAATAACCTTTCTGCTGAAGTCTTCCCTCTCACTTTCAACATGAATAAGTTCAAGTCGAATGTTCACAAGCACTACTCCCTCTTTCCTCCTTCCCATAACCTATTTTCCTAGTTCCAACACAATGCAATGCATTAGTAGAGGTCATCCCCTGAGTGCTGGTCCTTACAAAAAAAAAAAAAAAAAAAAAAAAAAAAAAAAAAAAAAAAAAAAAAAAAAACATTGACGATACGATTTTTATTTTCAACACTTTTGAAGAAATAAGGACAAGTGATCTCACCAGCCTATAAACCACACCATATCGTTGTTTTTAGCGGAGGTACTAGTAGGTAGCTCTTGGTGCTTTTCTGGTTAACGTATCCATTTAACCAGAAATGTGCTTCAGCTACGGTGTTCAATTAATCGGTTTTTTTGTTCGATTAAATGATTAATCGATATCTTTTAAAATAATCTTTAAAGAATAAATTGCTTAAATGTTGTGCTTTACTTGGAAGCCACACAATCAAGTTTTGTCTTTCCTTTTAATTTGCTATACTCTCTCACTTTTTTAACTAACGCACTCACACTTTTTAAATTGACCACGAGAGTGCTCTCAATTTTACCTCCATTTGTTTGCCAATTTTACGTTCAATTTAACAATCGACCCCAAATTAACTTTGGCGCTTTCAAAATAGAATTATCTGGAAAAAATATCTTCTTAAAAATTTAATGTTTTTAAAAGTGTTTGTTTTTCTATATATCTACATAACATTTTTACTTTACTGACTGACTGACTGATTCGTCATCGCACAGCCTAAGCGCCTGAAGATAAAAAGTTGAAATTTGTACAAAGGTTGGTCTCTCGCTAAATCGATTCGTTAAGACGGGATGTTTGGAAATTCGAATGTTTAGGGGTTAAACAAAAAGAAGGTAAAACTTGTAATTTTGCTAACCGCATATCTCCTAAACTAAAAGAGATCCAAAAAAATGTTAATACTTATCGTTGTTCATTAAAAAATAAGCTGATATGGGTTTGGTACTTTTTTGCAATTCGGCCCTTTTGGGGAACTTAAAAAATAATAGAAATATAAATTATATCACATTATATCATAATAGAAATAAAAATTATATCACATTTGTACGTTTCTAAACCAATAACAAATTAATTTGGTACTTTTTTCGAAATTCGAAAGCTTAAGTTTAAAATCGTATCTATTTTTGGTACTTTTTTTTAAAAAAACATTTTTCTCCATTTTTTGCGATATACACACTACATGCGTATTAAAATATAAGCTTCCACTACAATATTAAAACTTTTGATACTTCAATGGGGATGAAAAAAGTATCAAAAAGGAGAAATGCTGGAAATTCAATTTGATCTTGTACTTTTCCGTTTTACATATTGTATTTTTTAAATTTTCTATAATAATGAAATTAGAAACATAAAATTATAGGCTCAATGTCCTGAGTGAATGAGAACCTATGAGATGAAAAACTTGGTACTTTTTTGTCAAAACCAAAAACCTAAACTTTGGCAAATAAATATGTCCAAGAAAAAAAGGGAGAAAGAAGCAGCTTAAATGCTTGTTCTCTATAAAATTGTAAAGAGAATTTTGAACTTTTATTTATTTTAAAAATCTTTGTTTATCTCTTAAACTATTTTTATTAAAATTTCTACAAAAAAAAAAAAAAAAATCAAACTTATCTTTAATCTTAAAAATACATTTTATTTTTGCTACTTCAAGTTTTTCTTATCAAACTTTTTTAAATTAAATTAAACAAAAACATGTTAAATTTATTTTAAAACTGTTTGTTAACTTTTTTAGATCTACTTAACATGCTCCATATTTATTTAAGTCATGAACAAGCAAATAATTTACAATTCAAAAAAAAAAAAAAAAAAAAAAAAAAAAAATTTATCTTGCTAATTTAAGCGCTAAACAGTTTCTCTCCCGTGTTTAAAAAAGATTCATATGAAACTGATTTTCATATTTCTTTGTTGTTAATGAAATTTATGTTAAAATATCTTTTAGATGTGCAAGTGAAAAATTTTTTTTGTTGTAATTTTATATCTGTATATCATGCATTACACTTCTTAAAAGATTTTTGTTAAAAAAACAAAAACTATTTATTTTTAAAAGCCGTATAAACAATTTGAATGATAAAGAAACACAACTAACACGAAAAACGGTTTAAATCTAAATAAAATAAATAGAAATATGCCATGTGAAAAAATTTTAAACTAAAAAAATGATTTTGTAAACAGTCAATTTGATTTTCTAATATGTATTTTAAAATTATATTTTTTAAAATTTTTTTTTAAATATTACAAACACAATTACAAATTATATTCGAACTTAATTTAACCAGCAATAGTAAGGCAAACCTTTAACCCATTGTAGTGAAACAGACCAGAGGCTCTGTCATGAATCGAAGCGGGAACTCTCACACTGCTAAACCCGCTTAAGGCAAAAAAAAAATCTATCACAATTCTATTCGACTTTAAAAAAAAATGGCTGCAAAATCTATTGTCAATGCCACACCATCACACAAAAAAGATGCAAAATCATATGACTCAGGAACTTTACAAGAAAATGCAAATCTTAAGGCCCAACCATAATGTGCTTAAGTTGGCTTAAACAAATGTGCAAATACATGTAAATCATATGAGGCAAACCATACTGAACTTAAGGAAACTTTTTGTTAAGTTTTATGAAATTGTAATTTGCTTAAGCAAAGTGCGAAACTAATCGCACATTCCGTACGGAATCGAATTTTTTTTTTTGTTTTTGTGTTTTAAATACATTTGAGAGACTTTTGGGTTATTTTTGACAGTAGGTTAAGCAAGGCTATGCATATTATGGTTGGGCCTTTAATTGCATAGAATCTATAATTTTATTAAAACTTTCCAAAAACATTCGCAAGTCGGCCAGACTGCTTTAAAAAAGTCTGCCACTCAATTTTATTTTTGGGTCACATTTTCACTCTTTGTGAGCACACACTGGTACTTAAGCAAAAAAAAAAAAAATTCTCTTATATTCCGTTTAACGAGTCCTTGGTGTTCAATGCTTAACTTGCACAATTTGATACAGCCCTCATTTATTGTTTAGTCTACTTTTCTCCCATAATAATAATTTACAGTTTTAAAAGCTTAATAAAAATATTAGTTTTAAAGCAATTTTTTTTAAATGTACATATTTTTTTAAAAGTTTAAATTACACTTGGCAACAAACATGGAATTTTAAGTACTTGAACGACGACAAGCAAGACGGAATGAATAAGTAGCAGAGATTTTAGTTACAATGTTATTAAAATGGTTAAGTGAGCTCATTTCTGTCTAGAATTTTAATAAGAAACTGAACACAATTCTGTCTAGAAATTTGCTTAGTTACTAAGCAATTTTTGTTTCTAGAAATTAACTCAGCCATTGAGCATAATTTTGTCTAGAAATTTCATTAGTTACTGAGAATATTCCTGTCTAGATTTTTGCTCAGTCACTGAGCATATTTTTGTCTAGAATATTGCTCAGTTACTAAGAATATTTTTATCTAGAAATTTGCTCACTTAAGACTAGTACTCTGTTCCAATTTGTGAAAAATGTTCAGCAACATTTATTATTTCATACGAAAAATTTGACATGTTACCTATCTCGAGAGTTTGTACAATTTCACGTTTTTAATATTTCAAAGTATGCGACATTGTTTTGCATATGTAAACAAAACCCACATGTATTTTACTAAAAAGTATTTTTAAAATAAAAAATTAAGTAAAAATAAAATTAAATATTGATGAAAACCTGTTACCGGTTGTGTTATTTATGTTTTGCAGTTCTCATTTTAATATTAAGTTTAAACTTTTTTCATTTGCTTAAAATTCCACGTGAAATAAGTGCAGCTTATATTATTTCGCAGTTGTAAAAAAATGTTGCCAGAAACATTTCGCAACTTTTTCACAAATTAAACAGAGTACAACTCTATCAACATTTTTTCATAGAAATTCCGCACAAGTTTTTTTCATATGAGTTTTAACAGTATTTCACGTGAAATGTTGAACAGAGTACTAGGCTTTACTAAGAATATTTTTGTCTAGAATTTTGCTCAGTCACTGAGCATTTTTTTGTCTAGAATTTTGCTCAGTTACTGAGCATATTTCTGTCTAGAAATTTCATTAGTTACTAAGCATATTTCTGTCTAGAGTTTTGCTAAGTTACTGAGCATATCTCTGTCTGAAATTGTAATCAGTAATTGAGCAGATTTCTGTCTAGAAATTTGCTAAGTTACAAAACATTTTTTGTGTCTAGAAATTTATTGAGTTATGCTCAATATTTTTGTCTTGAAATTAACTCGGATACTGAGCATATTGTTATCTAGAATTTTCTTTAGTTACTGTTCACATTTTTGTCTAGACATTTTATCAGTTACCGAGCATGTTAATGTCTAGAAATTTGCTCATTTACTGAGCATACATATTTCTGCCTTGAATTTTAACCAGTAACTGAGCACATTTATGTCTAGAATTTAAATCAGTAACGGAGCACATTTTTGTTTAGAATTTTCAGCATATCGACTAAAATATTTGCATATTTCAGACTAGAAATTTCCTTAGCTATGGCGCACATTTCTGTCTAGAAGCTTGTTCAGTTTTGGAGTATGTTTCCATTCTAAAAATTTGTTAAGTAACTTAGCACAGGTTCGCCTTGAAATTTGCTTAGTTGCTTAGGACATTTGCAGCTAGAAATTTGTGTCTAAAACTAAAAAAGTTATTGAGCATATCTTTGTTTAAAAATTTGTCCAGCTTCTTTACCATTTTTTTGTCTAAAAATTTGCTTAGTAAGCCTGTCTTGAAATTCGTTTTATTACTGAGTATGTTTCTGTCTAGTGCAGACGGTAACCACCTAAGCTGAAGAGTAAAGGCCCAACTATAATTTGCATTATCTGGCTTAAGCGTCTATCAAAAATTAAAAAAAACCTCTCAAATACATTTTAAAAAACAAAAACAAAATCAATAAATATTTGGTTCTGTACGGAAAGCACGACCAGTTTCTCACTTTGCTTAAGCAAATGACAGATTCATAAAACATAACAAAAAGTTTCCTTAAGTTGAATATGGCTTGACACATATGATTTTCATGTACTCGCGCTGTTGCTTTGGCCAACTTAAGCATATTATAGTTGGGCCTTGATGCATAAAGTAAGCTGCTGCAGTTAAAATATCGTTATTTATTCAAAAACTTCTTGTGCTTAGATATTCAGAATCATTTTAATTTGAAATTTTCTTCTTTTGAAATTTAAAAATTATATAAATTTTCTTATAATTTTTTATTCAACATAGAAATTTAAGGCAATAAAAAAGCAATTTTACTAAACAGCTATTAAATTTTATTTCTTATTAAAAAGTTTAGTAACCCTTGCTTTGTGTTTATTTGAGAATTTTGTCCAAACATAAATTGGCTATAATTTAAATAATATTATTGTATTGTCCATAAAATTACTAAGAAGTCATAATTTATTTAATAATATTATATTTCAAACTTAAAAAAAAAGCATGAGTAACAAAACCTCTAATCAAAATAAAAGTGTTAAAAAGTATTTTTTTATTCAAAATAAAAACTGCCCAAATTGGTACTCTTGGAACAAGTGATTATTTGAACGAGTATAACAACAATATTTTAATTTAAAAGACATTTTATACAACAAGATATATTAAAAAAAGTTAAACAAACAAAAAAAAAAAAAAAAAAAAAAAAAAATATTTTTGTTTCGTTTTTTTACACATTTCTTAACAAGGAGATAGACTTTTTTTATTTGGGTTATTTGCGCAAGGCTGTTTATCAGGTTATATGGTTATTTAGTTATATTCACAACAACAAAATACATTTATTTAAATTTTTTTAAATGTATTTTGTTGCTGTTAGTATTTTTCTACATTTTGTTTCTATTTTGTACTTTATCTACAGATGATTTCTTTACAATAGGGGGATTTATTAACATAAAATAGTACTATATTGCCAAAAGGTCCTTTTTTATACAAAAGTTCTTTTTTTATACAACAGGTCCTTTTTTATACAAAATATCCTTTTTTATACAATTATACAACAGGTCCTTTTTTAATACAAAAGGTCCTTTCTTATACAAAAGGTCCTTTTTTATACAAAAGATCCTTTTTTATATAAAAGGTTCTTTTTTAGTACAAAAGATAACAAAACTAATTTATAAATAAGGGCATTTCTACAAAAAAAAAACGGCTTAAAAGCACTTGTAAAGAATACTTTTTTTGGAAAAGAAGTTTAAAAAATATACAGCGTTTGATTTTTATATATGTGACGCGCAAAATAGAAAGGGACCTAAGGGTTTTGTTCAGGAGAGACATTTTAAAGATTTAAATACGTGTATCTTTGGTGTACCATCACTGAGCGTGTTGGTATTGGTCACATTTGAAAGCGACACATCTCATGACGTCAGAAACGTGTTGGTCAACCTTGAAAACGCGCGTAGGTCGTCCCTACCTCTTCTCTTTGCGCTGTCACATATATAGATGTACAAATGCAATTTGTAAATGTTGTATTTAAAATTTGTATAGATCATGAACATGAAGTCTATATTCGAAATATATTGATCTTAAAAATACAATAACGTTTTTTAATTCAACGGATTAATATATGATATTTGTTTACATTTAAGAGATTTTAGGAAGGGGGTTTATGTGGGACCTATTATCAATTTTGGACCTACCAGAACAACATTTTGTCATGACATAGTATATATAATATATATATATATATATGTATATATGTAGTCCCGTTGTTGCTGTTAGGAGCATAGGGCCTCAACAAATGTCCATCTGGGTTTGTATAGTGCAATGCATTTTATTTCACTCCAGGATACACCAGCATCCGCTGCTTCCACCTCCAATAATCTGCGCCATTCTATACCTTGCCTCGTAATATCAGATTTTTCTAGGGTGTGTCCCAGCCAGGACCATTTGCGTATTAGCGAATGAATCGGTATCTGACGAGTTCTTACCAACAAATCACTCTTTGTGATAGTATTAGGTCAGAATATGCGGAGTATTCGACGAAGGCAACGATTCACAAAAGCTATCATTATTTGCAATTCGCGATTGGGTGGATTTCACGTTGCTATGTCAACTATCGTTTTATTAATGTCGCCAATTTCTATGTCAATAAGAACATTTATAAGAAAGTTATGGCATAAAAAGCTATTTTCGGAAGAATTATTTGTGTGGGAGCTATGGTAAAATATGGACCGATTCCAATAAAAATTCGTAGGATGATTTAGATTATAATTAAATAATTTTGGACCAAATTTAATCTTTATACCGGTGTATTAAGATGTTCTAAGAGCATAAAGACTTTTCCGAAAGAAGTTTGTATGGGGCTTTGTAAAATTATAGACCGATTCTCTCCAATTTCAATAGGCTTGGTTCTTGTGACAGCCGGACGGACAGAGTTAGGTCGACTCAAAAAGTGATTCTAAGTCGATTGGAATACTTTAAGGACCAATATCTTAAAGTGTTACAAACATAAGCACAACGCATAATACCCTGTCCACTAATGTGGGGTGCGTATAAAAATCAAAGGACTATGGATACAAATTAGAGTCGGTCATGGGATTTTGCTCATATCTCAGCCGTTTGTGGAAAGATCCAGTTCAATAGCAAACGTATGTACAATAGCAAACGTATGTACTAGGGATGCCAATCGGGACTGATTTTTGAAAATCCCGGTGTAGGAATAATAATAAAAAAAAAAAAAAAAAAAAAAAAAATCCGATCCCGAAATCCCGAGATTTTCAGGGTCAATGTGTTTCTTTAACAGCCATACCTAAACAAGAGTGGAACGCGTTTTCTAGCTGTCAAAAATCCTCATGCCCATACAATTTGTATGTAGCATACCGAAACAACGCGACGGCAACGCAACGGTAGCGCTTTGCAATTGGAAAATCCATTTTTGACAGCGCGTTAAAATAAACAGGGCTGCTATATTTGCTATACCTGTTTTTACTGTTTGATAATAAATAATGGCAAATTAGCTATTTTTAGGTCAAACTAGCGGTTTTAATTCAATTTCTTATGTCTTTTATGAGGGTTTTAGTCGGCACGAAAGTTAACACTACTGTTTATGGCACAACGCTGACGCTCTTATTTAGGTATGGCATATCAGCGTAAAAGCTACGCTGAAGAAAACGTTCCGCCTTCCGCTCTTGTTTAGGTACGGCTGTAAGATACGACTTTTTTTTTTTAAATAAACAAAACTTTTTGAATATTTAAAAGATTTTATATAAATAACATAAATTTAAAAAAAAGAAAACAACAAAACAAATTAGTTTATACATATGTTTATAACACTGGCCTCACACATGATCAAACTGATCAGATTCTGAAAAAAGCTTAAAAAAATATACGTATCTCTTAGTTTTTCTAGATCAATTCATTTCGGTTTTTTGGCAGCAATTTTTAATGTGAATTAAGTTGTGACGACATTAATATACTGCAAAGTGTAGTCCCTCATCGATCTCGATAGCTGAGTTAAAAACTGTAACACTATGTCGACTGCAGTGCAGTTCACCTCCAGGTTGAGGGCGAGATTAATAATCAATAATTTAAGTACGTTTGAAATTTATTTTAAAACAAAATGTTTAAACAAATGTTTCTTAAAACCGATTTCGAGTTTAAATAATTTTTTTATGAATATGTCAGATAGTGTTTTTTTTATAAAACAAATTCTTTAATTTGCCGTATGTTTTTTGAGCAAATTTTTTATTATTACTGGACCGGAAGGAATATGAGCTATTTAATAAATATAACAACTTAATTGTTATTATTATATCAACTTTTATTCTTTAGTTTCTTAATGTACTTTAATTGAAATGTGAATAATTTTTATTTTTTGCTTGATATATAACAATTATTTATTGATTTCTATATTTTGCATAAAAATAATCATTTTTAATTTGGTATTATGTCTTAAGCCAAAGCTGAACTTGCTAAACGTAATTGTAAAAAAGGCTTGCGATGTGAATCTTCAAATATCGTTTCTACTTAAAATAATGGTTTTTATTAAGCAAAATACAAAAATTTAGAAATGGTTGTCATATAACAAGCAAAAAATTAAAATTTTAAATACTCGCTGTGTTCCAAAAACAAAAATTTAACTCAAAATTAAGAATTATTTGCAATAAAAAATAAACTTATGTGCTGTTTACACAACACAAGTGATTGAACGTTTAGTTAAATTTATATAAAAAACACTCAAAAACTGAGTGCTTTTCATATAAATTTTACTACACGTTCAATCACTTGTGTTGTGAAAACAGCACATTAAATATAATTTGTAAAAAATATTTTTGTATAGAGTATACAAATTCAAAAAGAACGAAAATTTTTGTACATAAAAGTTTATATGTTAAAAATCCTGGGACTCATAAAAATAAATCCCGGGATTTCCCGCTTGGCATCCCTAGTATGTACAATAGCGGTCTATATGTAAGTAAAATCCCAATAAAAATTTGAAGCAGGTTTGTAAGGGAGAAATGTAAGTGTTTGGCTTATCATATCGCTTACGGAGGGCATGAATTTTATATGGTGAGTTCCCACTTAGAAGCAAAACATTTTTGACACATAAAACGCTTTATTTTACGCATACTAAACCTGGTTAGTGTAGGTATCAGCTTTAGGCACTGGATGGTTTTTACAGTTATTTTTTTGCATTCTCCCTTACAAACCTGCTTCGTAGTAAGGGAATGCCGTAGCACTTGAAATGTTATTTTTTTTTTATAAAAGTTTTCAAGAGTTTGTTCACTTACTTTACTGCATCTCTGAATGTCTTATTGCGTAGCGCATAATTATACGCTTTTTTTTTAAATGTGCCATTAGTGCTTCGCCAAATTATAATAAAATTTATTGGGATATACAACAACGTAGTCACGTAGTTTGTAGTGTGCGGAAAAGCTATTTCAACAAACACACGGATAGACAAACTGACGGATGGACAGATGGACATAGTTTAATCAAATCTGCTACTCATAAGGATCCATAATATTGTAAAAATTACATACGGAATGACAAGCTTATATAAAAACGAACTTATGTATATCCTTTTCACCTGTAGTGAAGGGCATAAAAAGTTTTAAAAAAAAAATATTTAAAAAAAGTTACATTTTATTTGTAGTTTTTTAGTACGTTTTTTTTCTATTTACTTTTCAAACCTAAACTTTAATGTACACGATAAACTTGAATCGAACAATATTCAATTAACGTAAACTGTATTCCAATTTAATAATATAAGTAATAAGTATTGAAGTAAACTTAAAAAAATTTAAATCATTAGTCGTATATCAAACAACTAAAAAATACCGAATGAAGGAGCTCGCGGCGGTACAACCTACAAAAACATGTTAAATAATTTATTGAGTGTGTACTGACAAATCACCGCTGATTTTATTTTCATGTCTGAGTTTGAAATCATATTGTAATAAATATTTCACCCTTCCCTGGTATTGGGGATAATTGGAGTAAGGGCGAAGATGGCAAACGGTTACAATTACATTAAATGGCTTATTTACAAGTAATAAATTTTATGTTTTTTTCGTGTTTTTAAACAATCAAAAAGGCTCTTGTTTCTGTTACGCACTGTCAACAAACAGCTAGAGTGACCAACATCACACACACACACACTCATATATGTCATTTAATTTTGTTTAGCCGTTAAATAGAATTTTATAAATGCACATGACAAAAAGGCGGCAGTTAGACAGGCCTTTTGAATGACACACATTCAGCAGTTACAGTGGGTATGAGATTGTAGATACACTGTAGTTTAATTTAACAAAAAAAATTTTTGTTTTCAAAGTTGTCAGCGTGTAACAAACAAAACGGAGTAAGACATGACACGCAATACAATTATTCCCGTCCATCTGTGTAAACTTTTTTAACTCTTAGATTCCCCTCTTTACATACTCCCCTACTTTTTTACTCACCAACCATTAGCAATTTTATAGAATATTTCATACACATTTTCTTTGTTTTATTTTAAAGTGCGTATATAATAATTATTTGTGTATAAATTCTGTATAACTTTTTATTATATATATTGTGGACAATAAAAAACAACATATCGTACTTGATCATAAAGAGGGTATTAACTCAAAATTTAAACATTATCAGTAAAAAATTTTTAGTTTTATATTTAAGTTATATGAAAAAGTACTTTTTGATTAGTCATCGTCCAGACTAGTAATTTTTGTTGCTGCAATTTTTAAAAAAAATCTGCTTTGTAATTGCATTAGTGTCCAGATTATGAAATTATGGGTTTGCAATTTTTTTTTATTTTTATCTTGTCTTTCCTCTTTTTCCTTTTATATTTAATATATAAATACAAATACACCTACAGCCAACTTCAAGTTAAAAAGTGTAAGAATTACAAAACAAAACAGAGTTGCAGAGTTCTCTTCCCCAGTCTTCTCACTCCTCTCACGAATAAATTCCAGAATTTCTGCAACAAAAATTGCAAGTCTGGACGATGACTTACCAAGAAGTAGACAAAGCGGGACGATGTTTTTAGAGCGCGTAGCCTTTTTCCAAAAAGTGAGAAAATAAAAATTTTGAGTTAATACCCTCTTTGTGATCAAATGTGATATGTACATATGTATGTACACGTAGCTTGAATTTATAAATAAAATGGAATAATAAAGTGATCTTAAAAATAGAGAATTATGTGTATTTAATCATTTTCTATTGACTTTTCTTGAACAATTTAACAATCTAATGAAGGTTACTTTTTTAACAGTGCAAATAAAGTTTGTTTTTGTAAAAAGTATCGTTTTGTTAATAAGGTACATATTTGTAAAAATTTATCTTGTTACCTTTTTATTAAAAAAAACTTTTTTGTAACAAAAACTTTTTGTTAAAAACTTACTTTTGTAAAAACATATTAAAAAAAAACTAATTTCTGTAAATCATGTACCTCTTTGTACAAAAGTACGTTTTTGCACAAAAGTACTTTTTATACAAAAGTACCTTTTTGTAAAAAAGTACCTTTTTGTAAAAAAGTATTTTTTTTAAAAACGTTCGTTATTGTAAAAAATTACCTCTTTGTAAAAAAGTACCTTTTTGTACAAAAGTGCCTTTTTGTACAATAGGACCTTTGTGTAAAAAAGTACCTTTTTGTAAAAAAGTACCTTTTTGTAAAAAAGTATTTTTTTTAAAAACGTTCGTTGTTGTAAAAAATTACCTCTTTGTAAAAAAGTACCTTTTTGTTAAAAATACTAATTGTAAAAAGGATGTTTTGTAGAACGTAATGTAATAAGACGCCTAATTTTTCATAGGACAATATGTTTTTATGTATAAAAAACAAGTAATTCATCTATGCTCCCCTCAGAAGTAAAAGGTATAAATATATCGGTACCTAAAATGCAAAAAGCCCTATCGAACATTTTGAACATTTTGCAGGAGAAGCAAAAAATGATTAGAAATTTAAAATTGATAACACTGATAAATAACAAGAAAATAACAATGTTTTGACAACGAATTCTTGTAGAGGAGACTAAAAAAAGATATACGTGTATCAGCATTTTAAAAGGTTACATCTGAAACACTATCAAAAAATGTCACCATTTCTGAAAAAAACTTTTATTTTTTTAAAATTCAGTTGTTCTGCAAATGTACCAAAATTTTAAAAGATAGCACCAAAATGCATTTGGAGTTAATTTTGTTTAATAATATAAAAAAAGTCTTGCAAAAAAACTTGACAAATGGTAACGCCGCTTCGTAATCGGAAGATGTAGAATGGAATACATTAAAATATGGTTATCTTGCTGCTGAATAAGGTTGATTATGCAAACTGTTAGTTAGATCTTTTAGCGTTTATCATATTATCTTTTAAAGATAGGCCCTTTTGTTTTTTGTGAATAAAATCTCTCGAAAGTTTTCTAAATTTTGTGGACATTTGTGTTGATGCAATAGATCAGAATCACTGAAAAAGTCGATTTTTAATTTTTGGTTATTTAGGTTCTTTTGCGTTTAAGATAATTTAAGTATATAAGAGTTGTGCCGAATCTTTAATACCCTCCACCGAAAGTTTTAATATTTTAGGAGTGGGCTTTATAAGGGATCTTTAAATTATAAGCCAATCTTTATAAAAATTATATTGCGTTGCCTTATTTAAGTAAATTATCATGATTTGTTACAGAAATACTTAGTATAAGGCGTATAAAAGTGATTTTCAGGAGGGGATTATATATTGGACCTATCGTGAAAAAATTACGTGGTATTATTTCTTTCCGTTTCAAGAGAACGTTGTAAAAAGTTTTTAGTAAAAACACTTAAAACTTTTATTAAGAAAACTCAACCCAGATTTTTTCAATTTTTTTTTTGTTTTCAATGTCACCAAAATTTTAGACAAATTTAAAATTAGAAGTTTATCAAATCAAAAAAAAAAAACAAAAAAGAAAAAAAATAGCTGGTATAAATAATATTTAATACTCCATTGTCTTAGTTTTATTTGAAATTAGCATGTATTCAATTCCACACTTTGCCCAACCGTATATATCCTCCCTTCATTATTGTTAAAAAAGGCAATTTTTTAGTTTTTATTTTATTTTGCTTTAAACTTAATTTATAATCCATTGTTATAGTTTCATTTAAATTTAGTGTGAAATTATTTCCACTCTGATGAATATTTTTTTTATTGTCACACATAATGCAACTTAAAAAACATTTTGAAGAAAACAATAGCGTATTTCAGTATCTGGTGCAAATGATCTTGTGAAAGAGCCAATGCAAAATTTCTTATCTAACATATACGATTTGAATACTTTAAGAGAAAATTTGTACCAAACACTGAACACCGCTAATGCAAAAACTGCAAAGAACCCAGCGAACATTGACTATCTTTTGATTACTCTAAAAATTGTCTGGCTCACGCAGAGAAAAAACATGTTTAAATATGGTCACCTTCAAAAAAAAAAACTATTTATTGAAGAAAATTTTGAACATATTATGTTTAATTTAACCATATTATTGTCACCGACAACCATATTATTGTTAAATTAGTCCTCCATCAAGAAGCCACAACCATATTATGGTTGCCTCTAAACATGTTATGGTTAAATTTTACAATAATTTGTTTTTAAATTAACGATAGTATTTTCATCTTTTCCAAGCGCAACATGCTATTGTGGAAAACTCACCATGCTATTGTAAGTGTATTTTAGTTATTGTTAACCAAAATATGTTCAGAGGCAACCATAATATGGTTGTGCCTTCTTTATGGAGGAGTAATTTAACCGTAATATGATTGTCGATAACAATAATTTGGTTAAATTAACCATAATATGTTTACAATTTTATTTAAAAATAGTTTTGTTGGAGGTGACCATATTTAAACATGTTTTTTCTCTAGGTGTTGCTACCTACCGCATGATATAAAATTACAATGCAAAGAATTTTTTGAAGTGCAATTCTATTATATTCCTTAGTTTTTTTTTTTTATTTATTTGTATTATTTGCCAAGACATTCAATTTATTTTTAAGATTAGGTTAGCCTCCATTTATTTCCAATTGTTCTATTATTTACGAGTAATTTTTTTTTTTTTGCCTTGATTGTTGTGTGTTCTCACTGGCAGTTTTGTTTATTATCAATTTGTTGTCATAAACAACAATTAAAGTTGATTTAAACGACACAATCTAATAATATTGCTGCTGTTTTAAGTGTTATTGATATTTCTGCCCCACTGTCATTGCAAGTAACTATTGCTGTTGTTTTGACTTCTGTTTCTGGGGCTTCTTAAATGGACGCTTTGTCGTAAGTAGAAGTCACTTGTGTTAAAGATAAAATAAAATGTCTAACAAATTGTTTTACTACTAAATTCCATTCTAACACAGGGTCTCCATCTGAGATAAGATATAAGATTTTTATATCAGCAAACGTCAAATTCAATCGCAGAGAGTATTATCTTACGTGTGGACACTCAAATAGTGTTAGTATTAATATTATAATAAATGTAATGAGATGAGCTGTCAAAAATAGAGTGAGTGTGGTATACGCTGGTAATGTGGTACAGTGCCTTTTTTCTTAAACTAACAAATCAAGCGAAATGAAACTAACCTAAATGGTTTGCCGCTCTCAAAAAATTAAGAAAACTTTGATCTGTTTTATTTTTGAAAGTCAATTTTAGTGTGAGTGTCGAAAAATTCGATTGGCTGCGAACTCGACTTTTTTTTGGGTGCTGTTAACAAACAAGGTTTTGTTGTAAAGGTGCATTTAAAGTTTTTAAGTGTATAGCTAAAGTAATTGGGAAGTACCAAATTAGTGAACAATATATGCAATTACTCAATAGCTGTAGTAAATAATTTAAAATTAATAAATATCTGCATTAACCTCAAGTTCGCCTAATGTGGTATACCTTAAATCAGCTAATTTGTTATAGTATACCACATTACCTGTCAAATAAAATATTAATGAAATGGTTGTTTGTTTACATGAGTTCTTGTTGTTTTCTTGTTTTTTTTTTTGCAATAAAGTAAAAATTTATATATAACACGACTAATTTTAAAAAAAATATTATGATTTGGTAAAGTAGTTCACTATACCACATTACCGGCACATTTTAAAGTCGTATCTTATGAGATTTGCAATATTTTCTTATATTCCTCTGAAAGTGTGGGTTTAATATTTTTCGCAAATGGCTTCGTGGAAGCCCAACATATGAAGCATGTTAATAGGTTAATCATATTTTAATCCGACAAAAATTAAAAATTTGTCAATCTAAAAACAAATAGGTATACCACATTAACCGCACTTCCTCTACACATCCATACACACATATAAAACAATAATATGCCGCCATTATTAACGCAAATAGTGCCAACCTTGTGAAAAGTGTTTAAAAAAAACAATATTTTAAACTTAAAAATCAAAAACCTAAAAAAAGAATAAAAAAGAAGAATAGAAAAGAAGTTTACAGTACGAGAATCAGTCGATTACGAAATATTATTAAATACGTGTTCCCCTTGTTTAATATTAAGATTAACATGAAGAAACGTGTTCTCTCTTTCTGTCGACGTTCTCTTAGATATTTTATCAGATATTATCTCAGGTGGAGACCCTGTGTAGGCGGTTGATACATTTTGAGCTGGTATTTGTTTCTTATTTCTTAAGCGCTTAAAAGTTCGTAGAGTTGTAATAATGCAACACTTTTTATGTGACCGATAAAATTCTACCGTTAGCTATCGGTGGCGAAAACGGGTCTTCGAGTTCTAATTTGAGAGTGTCTGCTGTAATAATACCCTTATGAATAAAAAGTAACTTGTGTAGATACTAACGTCTGTTAGTATCTAAATGTTCTTTTTAAAAAATAAATTTCTTTTGAATTACCGCGGGTTTTTGAGATGTGGATTAAGTTTTAACTAAGTTTAATGTATTCTGAAACTTGGACTTTTCCGGCGAAATGAGATTTTTTTTTATGATTTCTGAAAGATCAATATTTTAAGCAAAATTAAGCTGTTCCGTCAAAATTATGTATACAAACTTGGTAATGGGGGCACAAAAAAAAAAAAAAAAAAAAAGTTTTATATATAATAAAAAGGTAGGCGTCTTTCTAATCTAATTTTAAATAGCGTTTATTTTTGATTTTGGCAAAAAAAAAAAAAAAAAAAAATTTTAGAAAATGTAGTTTGTAATAAACAATATTATCCTAAAACTTTAAAAACTTGTTTGGTAATCATGGAATTATTTTGATTATTTTTACTTTTTAGCCTGCTGCTGAACCCTCAATAGCTTCATCGCTGAATGATGCACTCAATCAAAACGGACACGCTGCTCGTTCGGACGGTGAGGAAGAAGGTAGTCAGCATGACCGTTATCCCCTGGCCCAAGTTGAGTTTGATCGTGTTAAGACACCATTTATAATTGGCGTTTGGATTCTATCGGCCAGTATAGCAAAAATTGGTAAGTAACTAATAGAAATTAAAATTTGTTAGAAAAAGGAAATTTTTTTTAAAAAAATAAGAAAACTAGATATTCTTTTTTTTTTTTTTTTTTTTTTTTTTTTTTTTTTTTTTTTTGCTGGGAAGAACAGGCAAAGGAGATTTATCTCCAAAAATATGAAAACTGGATTTTTATAACGACTTTTTACTTGAGAGAACTGGCAAAGGAAGTCAAATTTATCTGCTTAAACAAATTTCAAAGTCATGCCTGTTTCCACAGTCAACAAAGTCAATAGAAGGAAATCCAGTCTAAGTCTGGGTTTTTGAGATCTCAGTTAAACTAGGTTTAATTTTAATCTGAGCAGATTGTATACAAAAAGTTAGTTTACTAAATTTTGACGGAACTGCTTCGTTTTGCTTAAAATGTTGGTCTTTAATACAATAATAAAAAAATCACATTTCGCCGGAAAAATTTGAGTTTTAGAGTAAGTTAAACTAAGTTTAAACTTAATCAAATTCTCAAAAACCCGGCCTAAGAAAGCCAAAGATAATATTGCTAGTAGGATATCTTTCGAAATTACTTTTTTTCAGTTTACATTATAAATATGTTATCTTGGTTTATCTATTTTTCTATAATTTCTTATTAATTTGTTTATTGTAATTGATGACATTTTATTATTTTTTTGTTTTTGTAATTTTCTTAAATACATATTTATGTAAATATTTTGTTGCTTATATTCTTTAGTAAAGTCCCCGTTTGACATTTAAAAATTATTGCTAGAAAATGTTAATAGAAAAATGTAGCAAAAGTAAAACACTAAAAATTATTTGTAACCCCAGTATTGCCACAAGTAGGAGAAATTTCTACATTTGTGTTTTTGCTTTACTCAAATAGTAGCGTAGGAAAGAAAAATCGTACCGATTTTTAAAATACTTTAAATTGTTGGTATGTTTTTTATTTCAAATTTGTATCCCGGAAAGTTAAAGACGTTATTATAATGTTCCAAAAATAAAAACTGTAAAAAAAATGATGAAAAAAATTTCTGGCAACACTGCATGACCCTGAAAATCAATTATTACCACGCCAACGATTTGAACTAACTACTACAGTTACAGTGAGTGATAGGAGCTTCACATACCAAAACCTCTTACAATTTCCTTGTAACTTAAACAAATGAAATATTTTTTTTGTGTTATTTGTTTTTTCCTTTTTTCTCAAGGCTTTTATTCAAACTTTAACACCTTCTCATGTCCTGTTTGTTTTTTGCCTTTGAAAGGTTAACTATTTGTGCCTTATAAATCTAAAATTGCTATTTCTATTATTTTAGTTGGCTGTTGTGTTCTTTTTATAATTTAAGTAATTTTACTAACCTTTTCAAAAGTTTAATTTTATACGAGTATAAAAGAACAAACAAAAAGTTTAATTTTTTTTAAAAAAAGGGAAATTTTGTAATAATAAAAACAAAGAAAAAAAATAGTTAATATCATCTTCAAAGTTTTAGCAGCATATTTTAGGTAGCTTTTAACTCAAGAGACTAATTTCGAAGTTTCAGGGCTAAAAAAAAATGGTGTTAACGAAATAAATTAGTCACAATCACTCATTAAGCTTTAAGGACTGGTAGAATTTTGTATGTTCAGAAAATTTTGTATATAAAAATGCAAGTTGGAGAACCCAAACTTTATAAAAGTTATAATAATTTTATTTAACCCGGCTGTTAGATTAGAAAAAACTTACGAATGTTAGGTTAATGGGGCATTTGTTCCAGCTTGTGTAAAAAACAAGAGTGGGATTCCCCTTTTTTGTTTTTTTTTTATTAATAAACACATGAGTAGTTGAATGCAAAACTCGTACGTTACAAAATTAAAAATCGAGATGGCAATTTTATTAATGTTGTATTAATTTATGTCCTTTTCCAGGTTTTTTTTCAAGGACATGTATTAATACAATCAGTATATTTCACCTCATAAAGCGCCCAACGGAATTGTGAGAATCAATTGTCATCTCGCCTTTTAATTTTGTAACGAACGAGTTTTTCATCTCACCTACTCACATATTAATTAGTTAGAGAGAATTGTGGGATCCTCCTTTTCGATTTGTTTTGGAAAGAAGCGAAAAATTTTCCACTGCTTGGTTCAATTTGTGTGTTGTTTTCATAAGTTCAGACGTGTTTTACTTATTTCAGCTGGCTATTTTGACAGGGGTTTTTTGATAACCAACCAAACTATTTGTTCCAAATTTGGAAACTTTTACTTTACAGCCCGTCTATACCAGAGATAAATATTGGGACATATTGCAGTAAATGTCAAAATTATGTCATCTTTAATGTACACGCAAAGAAAAAACATGTTTAAATATGGTCACCTCCAACAAAACTATTTTTAAAGAAAATTTTTAACATATTATGTTTAAATTTAACCATATTATTATCACTGACAACCATGTTATGGTTATATGTGTCCTCCATCAAGAATCCACAACCATATTATGGTTGCCTCTAAACATGTTATGGTAAAATATGACAATAATTTGTTTTTAAATTAAAAATAGTATTTTCCTCTTCTCCAAGAGCAACATGCTATGGTTGAAAACCAACAATGCTATTATAAGTGTTAAACATATTTTAGTTATTATTAACCAAAACGTGTTTGGAGGCAACCATAATATGGTTGTGCCTTCTTGATGGAGGACACATTTAACTATAATATGGTTGTCGGTGATAATAATATGGTTAAATTTAACCATAACATGTTTACAATTTTCTTTAAAAATAGTTTTGTTGGAGGTGACCATATTTAAACATAGTTTTTCTCTAGGTGTAGACAGCAATTTTTTGTACATATTTATTGCCGACAATTTATGTTACAATAAAAGTAAGTCATTTTTTTCTTCTTGACAATTATTGCGTCGAATTAAAACGTCGAATTTGGCTGTCAATGGAAAAAAAAAAATTGTAGCAAATTGTGTTGGAAACAAATTAAGTTTGTGAAATAGTAACAAATTATAAATGAAGTTAAAGAATTAAATAACTAAAAATAATCTCTTAAATAATTGTTTTTAAAAATTACCAATAAAATAAAAGTTTTATAAAGTTATTATTTATACCATTCACCACCACTAGTGGTGAATGAGGGTATACTAAGTTTGTCATTCCGTGTGAAACTTTCTATTATACATCTAAGACCCCATAAAGTAAATATATTCTGTCTCCTTGAATAATTCTAAGTCGATTAAGCATGTCCGTCTGTATAAAACACGCTCACTTTCGAAAAACGCAATAGAAAAGAACAAACTTGGTCTAAAATTGCTTGTAGTTATCCTAAATAGTTTGATTCGGCAACATCGGTTCAGTAGGATCAGAACTATGCATTAAAATGTGGAATCAACACCCTAAAAAAATTGATAATTAAAAGATTTTGTTTGTTGTGCTTAATCCCCTTTTTTTAATAATTGATAAAAAAAAAAAATGAAATTTATTGTTGGAGGATAAGCTGTTCCTTTGCGCATTTCTCTGGTTGCTAAGGCCAGATCATCCGGAAACGTTCTCCTAAATAATTTTAGAAAAGCCAAAGCTATCAGCAAACAAGACTACAGAGGGAATGAAAATTACTTACATACACTCAAAAAGTCTTATTTGCAACGATATCAAAGCTTAAACAAAATTCCAATAATAACACAGTGAGTTTTTCTTTTCTTACATTCCCCACTTATCTCCAACAATAAATTCCAGTATTTTTTTTATCAATTATCAAAAAAAGGGAATTAAGCACAACAAACAAAATCTTTTTATAAATATTTGTATTCCCATAAACAACTTTGATAATAAAATTGTTAATTTTGATACAAAATCTAACATAAATGGTGGAATAATATACGGAATGATATAACATTTTGCACGAATTCGCTTTATACGACTGCAAATCACACTGCCAAATTTCGTAAAGATCGGTCTATAATTTACACTAGTCCCCATATAAACCCTTCTCCCGGAAAACTTTTTAGTACGCCTAAAACCGCAATAAATAACGCTAGCATACTAAAATTTGGTGCGTCACAGTTTTATAGAACCAGAAATCACACTGTAACATTTTTTGAAGATCGGTCCATAATTTACCCTAGGCCTCATATAAACCGTAGTCTCGGAAAACAGTTAATTGCGCCTTAAACCAAATAAAGCCCACTTTGGGAAAATAATTAAATTCGCCTAAAACCATAACAGATATAGATATTGCGGTAAAATTTCATCCAACTTAGATTCATATGGCCAGAAAAAAATATCATGCATTTTTTTGAAATGCAAGATTTGTAAGAAAAACCGAAACCGAACTGTTTTAATAATTTTAAAACCGAATCCGCGGTTTCAAATTTTCAAGGGCTTTAGCAAACTCTAGTGTGGACCTCCAGCTTTAAGCTAAATGTTTTTATTATATCCAATGTTAAGCGTCGGATAATACCGTGAAAATTTCTGGATAATCGGTCCAGTAGTTTAGGAGTCCACGTGGAACAAACAAATGCATTTTAATTTTTATATACAATTTACCTTAACCCAGTGCACTTCGCTACGCCCGTTAAAATAAAAATAGTATTATTTTTTTAAGCAGATCACGTGTATTGATAACGAGGCAATTTGTAGCAAAAAGTGAGTTCCGAAACATAAACACACATTGCAGTGATGTGGTTTTGATACTGTTTTTGTACAAAGTAGCGTGCTGTTTTGATTACTTTGTAAAAAAATGTCAACAAAGCATCACAAAATTATTGATGCACAGTTTGCCTTTTACTTGCGCATCGATAACTGTTATTATATATTTAGGGACGTATGACATTGTCAATGTTTAAATGGTTTCGGTTAGGAATGTATGACTTTGTTCGATTGTAAGGCAAATTATGTTTTGGAATACCGCCAACTTTAGATACTTTTACTGTTACCGTTCTCCAGAGATATAGAAGTCTAAAATGATTTCATATTGAATCTATGGAAGCCAAAGTTACTTCTCCAATCCAGCCGACTTTTTGAAAGATGTTTTGTTTTAATAACGAAAAAATTCTTTTTTAATTTGGAAGGTTTCACGCCCACATTTTCAATTAAGTTCAGTTTGTATTAGTATCCAAGATATTTGTATAAAATTTAAATACTTTCACTGTTACCGTTCTCCAGACATGTAGAAATTAAAATTACGGTATGTGATTTTTAAATGGTGTAATAATTTTCGATATATTTTAAAATCATTTTCGAATTATAGTTCTACCACCATATTCATAAAAAATATTTTAGGTTTATAGCAGATTTTTAAATGTTATTAAGTCTTATTTGACCTTTATTTTTTTTATAATTATTTTAAATTATTTAAGCTTGAGGTCTTTTTATTTATAAAAAATATTATATTTATTTATTTTCTCAATATTTCGCTAACCTTTGGTTAGCATCTTCAGTAAATTAACAAAATTTTATATAACGAAAAAACAAACAATTACAAAATGATAGCGAAATATTGAGAAAATAAATAAATATAATATTTTTTATAAATAAAAAGACCTCAAGCTTAAATAATTAAAAATAATTTATAGCAGATTTGTGAAGCGAATTTTCTATGAAAATTTGTTAAATAAACCTTTTTTAATCAAAACAATTTTTTATGAATATATGGGCTAATTTATTCCTCAGCGTACAGTGCAACTAACATATATGTATACAGTACTTTTCGCTTAAAGTCACATCCGTTAGTTGTAGCAAAATCGTATCGCTAATATGACTATAAGCCTAATTCAAATATATATATATATGCCGCTATAAGGCATATAAGCGAATTCGAATATAATCAGTTTATGTGAACATAGAAAATAAAAATTTCAAATTTATTGCACCGACATCAGGCTTATGGCTTTGCCACAGAGTTGCATACTGTTAAAAAAAAAATATAGAGCAATTCCATATGAAAACGATCAAAATTGGCAAATTTTTGGACGACCCCTCTCCGATTTTAAAATAAATAGTCTCAATCGATTGCCCAGCAAAAAATAATGTACCTACATATTTTTTTTTTTTTCTATAGTGACTGGTTTAGTGGTGGTGTACACCACTGTTTCACTATTATGTGAAAAATTGAAGAATTCTTCATAAGGGACCTCATTGAAAGTTGTTTTAAAAAAAAACTACTAAAGCGATCGCAACGAGTGATAGCTCGTTGGAAAGGTATTGAATCAGGCTTTAATAAAAATAAAATTTTCCTAATTTTTCTTAGAAATTTACCTTTAAATTTTCCCAAGAAAATTAAATTTTCCGATTTTCCACAGAAGCTCCTAAATTTTCCGGCTAATTTTTTTTTTTTGGATTCCTCATAATTTTTGCTTTAAGAATCAGCAATAAAAAAATGGGCCCCGACTCCTTGTTTGGACAGGAGAAGAGCATTTAAGAGACCACCTTGTTAAAAATACATTTTAAAAATTATTTTACAGTTAAAAATACATTTATGAAGAAAAAATCTTTCTTATTTTGCTGCTTATACTTAATTACAATATTTATTAAAAATTTCAATTGTCTTGGCATCATTATAAAATTAAAGTAACTTTAAATTTAGCACGTCGGCAGACGAAGAGTACCGCTTTACATTAATTGACATATCAGAAATATTTGGTATGAAGCAATGAAACTTTTGCGTTCCAGTTATAGTTTTGACATTATTATATCTGTTTTGAATTCGTCGCTCCATGGCATCGTGTTCTTTTTGAGTGCATAAAACTGTGTGAATGGCAATTTCCTTGCTTTGAATCCACGAAAACAAATGTTGTACATTTAAGATCTGGTCAGTATATGGCCTTTGCAAACTTGCCTTAGTCGCCATGCGTTTTAGGGTTCCCCCTAACGCATCGCATGGGCCCTTACCGTGGGACGTCGCGAAAAAGTGCCACTCGACCTTGCAGTTTTGTTCTTCTTCAATTATGCAAAGATTGTAAAAATTTTTTTTATTCTTGTACTGAGAAGCCGCGCCGTCTGAGAAAAACGTTACTTTGTCGATTGCATCGAATTTTGATCTTAAGAATTCAAACAGTTTCATTTGAAATAAATAAACGGACACATAATTATGAGCTAAACTCTCCGCGACAACAACAAGGCTTACGGTCTGTAGTTCGTTATCTTCGTTTTTTAAATAAATGCAAAAAGGATGCACCGTGCACTGGTCGTTTGCCCAGTGATAAGCCTGAATTTCATCCTGAACGAGAAAAGTGTAATTCTCGGCAAAGTCGCTTATCACAATGAATTCATTTTGGGCTAATTTCTCCTTACTTTCCTTTAGAAATTTCGATTGCATCTCGGATATGAAATGGTGCGCCTTCAGTTCATTCAACTTGAATCCGAATTCCTCGATGAATTCCGGAATCTGCTTTACCACGGTCTCAAGGGAACATCTGCCGCTGCTAATTATCCACTGTTTGAAATGCACCTCCTGAATTAACAGCTGTTCAAACTTTTCCGCCAAATATTGCTCTAGCTCGTCAATCTTCGGACAATTGTCGCATTTGGACAGATGACAATTTTCCGTGGGGTATGCGCACAACGACTTCGACAGGACGTCCCTATATGTTTCAATTTCACCGTGAAATACTTTCAATTTCTTGCATGGAAAGAAAATTAATTTAATGTTTTGATGAAACATGCAAACGCAGACTGAATGCGTTCCGTGCCTGTCTAATGCCAGCACGCATTCTTTTGGTCGTAGGATGGCAAACTTAGAAAATCCCACTTTTTCTGCTGGGTATTTCTCATTGAACTGATGGTATGCTTCGGATAGATTACATAATAATAATCTGCGCTGCTTGTGTACTTTTTCTCCATCTTCACGTGTGATAACATAGTCACGTGTACCTGGGCAGGCGCGGCTGTTGTCATCATTGCAGTAAAAATCTTGAATCAATTTCACCGTTGCTTCGCTGAGGGTCCTTGAGCCAAATTTCTTGGTGGGAGTCGCCAATATGCCCTTCTGTCGAACTAATTCTTTGCTTCTTCTCGCGATGTAAAAAGATGTTTGAAACTGTTCAGAAATCTTGCGTATAGACCATGATTGAGGCAGATTGAGTTCTTTTGAGGTACTTATTCTGTATTTTTTAGTGAACACGTAGTGAATTTTTAGATAACATGATATGTTTTTTAGTGTCTGCGTAGTTTACATTTAATGTACTTTTTTTTAAAGGAAATATTTAATATAAGAAAACCTCTGTATGTATGGGAAAGAAAATAAGAAATATAATTTTTAAATGGTTTGTTATTTATTGAAAAAAAAAAACCCACAATATAATTTGAAGTTGAGTTTTAAAACAGGAGTGCAAAAATAAAAGAAACATGCAAAAATATACAAATGTTTTAATAAAATATATTATTTATATCAAAAAATAAATTAAAATAGTTTTTTATAACAGTCGCTCAAAAATAGAGTAAAAACCAAGTGCTTTTGTGTTTTGAGAAATTTATTTAAAACCGTCAAAGTAAATATTACATTTTTATGCGTGAGTGTGTTCATCAGAATTTTATAACGTATTTTGGTATATTAAATTGTTGATGCGAATGGATATATTCCAAATAGAAAAACCCATTGCGATATTTTAATAGCAGGCCAACGCAGGAATGCAGCAGAGAAAAGAACATTGTAAGTAACGATCAGTTGTAAAGTTTTAAGACTAGGTGAAAATATGTATGTATAATTGTTTGTGTCCATTTGTAAGTGGTTAATGAAGCATCGAAAATTGTAGTGCTTTGCATTAAAAATTCACAAACAAAAATTAAAAAAACTGTGTGGTACATTAACTTGCTGTACTTTACTGTTTAATTTCGAACTCTGCTCTCAATTATTAGACACCAGCAGCATGTCCGCTATGGTTTTCGTAATAATTATACTTGGAAAATTTGATGTTTTTAAATAAATAATTAAAAAAATAGAATATGGGAATTTTTGCTTCTAATTTTATTTTTTAAACATGAAAAGAATGTTAATAATATATTATGACGTGATATATTGTGTCTTCGCGCTGATAACAGTTTGCCATATTTGCCTCTTCTATCAGTGTACACAAAATGTGGCATCGAATTTATGTCACTGTAGTCATATTGTAGATGACGCATAAAATATGACAAAATTTTAGGATGATGTTCGTAATTGGATTGATGTCACTTTTTGCCTCATTGATGCCATTTGTAATAACATTGATGTCACAATTCTGATGTTAGGGCATCATCAGTACGAAGAGGCATTTTTCTATGAGTTTATAACGTTTTGCTTTTGCCTTTGCCTTTGCTAGCCGCTGAGAAATGGAATATATGGTAAATCGACTATAACGTTAGTACTCTCTATTTAATTAACTAATAGCGACCGAAAATAAAGATAAATAGACTATATCGCTAATGTGACTAAAAACGGTAATGACTATAAACGAAAAGTTCTGTTATATAAAATTAAAAAGAATTTAAACAGGAATTGAGAAGAAAATGTATTAAAAATCAATTTTTAACTTACTGAAAACGATATTTTCGATTTTTAATCGTTTCGGCCTCTGAAACGATTTCAATCACATACCTGAATGTTTTTGTATGGGCGATGACACGCCCATTTCTCCAATCTAGCTCACTTTTTAACAAATAGTCGACCAAGAACTACATAAAAAACATGTTTTGAAATAGACTAAAAATTATTTTTTTATTTTAAAAATTCTAATACGCTTTAGTACTTTTATTTTATTGTAAATTTCAATTAAAATTACAACCAATTTTCTCACCAATTAAAAATAATTTTTATTTTTAAACAAAAATCTTAACATTTGCGTGAATTACAAATTTCCGGCCAAAATAGAGAATCAAATTTTTGTTGTTGTTTTTTTCATTAAATTTCGGAAGTCAACCGTACGATAAATTTATTATCAAACATCTGGTATGAGTATAAACAAAATGTTTATTAAAAGTTTTTGTCTGCTAGTATTTTTGAGATTTACGTTTATTGTTTGGCCAAGTATTTAGATGTAAAAGAAAAAACAAAAAATATCTGGCTAAAAATATGCGAAAACGATAATTGGGAAAAAGAAAAAGTGTGTGTTTGTGGGTCAATGTTAAGCGCAAAAAAAATTATGAAAAATTGGTTTTCACAACTCATCAAATTTGTTTAAAACTTTTGCGTTTCCAAAAAAAAAAAAAAAAAAAAAAAAATAAAAAAAAAAAAAAAAAAAAAAAAAAACCGTGTAAATTTGTTTTAGTATTAAAAATAATTTAAGCTTTTGATTTTATTGCTTTTTGCTAGAATGTAAATAAAAAAAATGCCAAAAATATTACGTAAAGAAATTGGGGAAGGAACTTAAACCCTGTTAAAATTTTGCCATGTTGCAAAATTAAAAAAATACGTTGCAAGATGAAAAATGATTGTTATCTGGTAAAGTTCGGTAAAATTAGAATAAAATAATTTGTACTCACTGAGAGCTAACTGTCCAACTATAATATGCATGAGCTAGCGAGCTAGCTTAAGCTTCTATCAAAAATTAACGAAAAGCCTATAAAATGTTTTTAAAAACAAAATCAAGCAATGAAGAAAGTATAGTCATGCCCGACCAAATGATTCGCTATACCACAGTACAGTTCCCTCGCGATAATAAGAACCCCCTAAAATATGAACACCCCAACATATGAACACTTATTTTTTTCCATTTACTACTCTAAAATAGGAACTTGTGCAAAAGCTTTAAAATATGAACAACTTATTTTTGTATATTTTAACGGACTTTAACTACCTACACAGTGGTCAATCAAAATGTCTTACATACACGTTTAAGTAAGTAATCTCATTCAGCTGGAATTCCATATTCATCTTTAAATATAATCAAAAGTTGTTAACTTTAAAAGAAATTTTTTTTTAGAACATTTACCAAAAGGTGCAAGTGTTACTAATTTAGCGAATAAATTTGGGCTGAAAAAAAATTACAATATTGGAAGAAAAAAAAAAAAAAAATTAAATGTGCTAACAATACGTGTATTTGACTTGGAAAAAGAAAAACTTGCGGCCTTCTAAGTACCCAAAAAATGGAAAATATATAATATATAATAAGAAAGAAGTCCAAAGCAGATCGTTTTGGTGACACCTGTCTAAACTTTTGTCTGCCCTTGCAAAAAAAAAAAAAAAAAAAAGAGAAATAGAGAAATTTTTGCTTAAAATTTTTAAATTTTGTCAATAATCAAGAAAAATCCCTGAAGAAAGAGTACCGAAATATTGATTTAAATAAAATTAAAAATTTTCTATAATAAAGAAGACCTCAACTCAAGCTCGAAAATTTAATCATACATTCAAAGAAAAAGGGTCAAATAAAAGACATATTATTAGAGTTTTTTTATTTCCGCACTTTTTGGATTCCCGGGAAAGCGGGAAATAAAAATCGAATTCCCGGGATCCCGGGATTCCCGCCCAAATTTTTTTTGCTTATTTATTTACTTATTTCTCTAATGAAACTAATATTTCTTACTTGCTATTACTCTTAGCAAAGTGCAACTACCCAGTTGAAGTCACTTTTAGAGAAGTTCGAAAAAATAGCAATGACCAAAATGAGTTTCTTGCATCGCAATAGCAATTTAGTGTTTTCAATGTTTTGTCGTATAATGTAGCCAATTTAGCTAAATCAATAAACTTTGGTAATTTTTTAACCTATATAAATAAATTTGATGTATTTTTTCTGTTCGAAACCCACGTAGTTGCAGCTAATCAACATCTATTTACTTCTTATTTTAAAGATTATTCTCTACACTGGATTGCAGCAAAGAAAGTACATAGCGCGGGACGGGCAAGTGGTGGCTGTTTGTTTGGTTTTAAAAATGAACTTAGGAAAATATATACTTTTAAATTTTTAAATATATACAACAACTCAGTATTAACGGCTAAATTAGAAGGAAATATGTTTTATTTTATACCAAGGTATTTAAACTGTACGAATTGGAATTCGGACTTAGCAAAATTTGAATATTTTTTGCGAGAGCTCAACCCTACCAATTTTTGCATTGTTGGTGATTTCAATGCCAGAATTTCTGATGAACAAATTTTGGACTCAAATTTTTTACAAGGTTTACCACATATAAGAGAATATAGATGCTCGAAAGATAAAATTTTTAATACACAAGGCAAAAAACTTATGGAGTTAATTGAAGATTTAGGTGGGATTGTGCTTAACGGAAGGACAGGTAGCGATGCTGAAGGAGAATACAGCTTTTGCGGTGTTATGGGTAGTTCTGTCATCGATTATTGTATTTGTTCACATAGTTTCTTGCAATTTGTTGATAATTTCTCGGTGGCATCAAAACCCTACTCTGACCACATGCCGCTATGTTTAAAAATTAAATGTTTATGTCCAAATGCGGAAAGAAATGAAAATTCTTCTCTGCTCAGATTGCGATGGAAAGACAAACATAAGCCTATATATGTCAAAAAACTTAGCTCCCTTACTACAATCGTTGATATACAAACAAATGTTCCCATTGATGATTTGGTTACTTTAACGTCAAATAAAATAAAACAAGCTGCAAGGGTAAATGCAAATACAACTTATTTTGAGCCCAAGCAAAAATGGTTTGACTGGAAGTGTGCTCGTTATCGAAAGTTTATGTTAAAAAAGCTAAGGCTATACAGAAAAAATCACACAATTACAAACAAATCCCGTTACTTTCTATCTCGAGCTAAATATGTAAAATTATGCAAAGACAAAAAACTAGAAATGTACAACGAAAATTTAGACGAGTTAAATAAAGTCAAATGCAGTAATGATTGGTGGAAACTGTCAAAATCAATGAGAGCATGTAAGCAGGTTATCAAAGGCAACTTAAGAGCAGATGATTTTCGAACTCATTTTAGCAAATTGTTACAAAATATTGAAAACAATAACACAATGAGCTGGTGCATGCCATACATTACTAACCCTGTTCTAGATTCGCCCATAGAATTTTGTGAAATTTCGTACGTTGTTAACAAATTAAAATGTAATAAAGCTCCTGGTCAAGATGGCATTACGTATGAATTTTATAAATACGCTCCTGCTTGTTTTATTCACGAAATTCTGACAATATTTAACATAATATTTTTACATGAAAAGATACCATCAAGCTTTCGTAGTTCGATCATGATCCCGCTTTTTAAGAAAGGTGATACATCCTTACCGGTAAATTATCGTGGGTTATCTCTTATTGATACAGTATGTAAAATTTTCAACACAATCTTGTTAAACAGAATAACAGAATGGATAGAAAACAACAAAATTCTAAATGAGTATCAAGCGGGTTTTAGGAAGAACTACTCAACCGTCGACAATATTTTTAACCTGGCAAACATTGTAAAACTTAATCAAATAAATGGAAAAAATACTTATGCCTTTTTTGTGGACTTTTCCTGTGCATTCGATACTATTCCTAGAAATAGTTTATTTTATAAGCTCTCCGTTATAGGTCTATCTTCTAAAGTAATTCGTATTTTGCAAAATTCTTATAATCAAACTGAAAGCCGCATTTGGGACGGCAACACTTTCTCTGACTCTTTCTCTGTTGATGTAGGTGTTAAACAAGGATGTATATTAAGTCCGATACTATTTTCATTATATCTTAATGATCTTGTCGATGAACTCCCTGGAGGAGTGAATGTTGCTGGTACAATTGTGAAAATCCTTCTCTACGCCGATGACATTGTTATTTTGTCTGAATCGCCAACTGAGCTACAAACCATGGTTGATGCATTATACAATTACTGTTTAATGTGGAGCTTAACAGTTAACTTAAATAAATCCAAAGTTATAGTATTTCGGTCTGGAGCAAGAATTTCAAGTCTTTTAAATTGGCATTTTGGTGATGAAAACATCGAAATTGTTAACAGTTACAAATACCTTGGCGTAGATATTACATATAATCTATCGTTTAAGAAATATTTAAAAAATAAATTAGCTTCATCAAAAATGGCAATCAACACAACGTGGTCAAAATATATCAATCACCCACAAATCTCAAAAAGCAATAAACTGAAAATTTTTCATGCCGCTTCTCGTTCAATAATGTTTTATGCTGCACAAGTTTGGGGTTACTCAAAATTTGAAGAAGTAGAAAAGCTGCTCCGTTTTTTTATCAAAAAAATGTTATATTTACCATCTACGACACCTAATTATATGATTTACTTAGAAACTGGTTTAAACTCTTTATACCTCTCAACTTTAAAATTGCACTTTTGCTACATAAATAAAGTTTTAAATATGAATCAAAATAGGTTACCACGCATTCTAGCAGAAGCAATAATAACACGAAACGTCTACTGGGCAGATGAATGGACCAGTCTTTGTCAACGTCTTCAGTTTACTCCTGCTAATATCAATTTACCACTCTGCAAACATTGGAAAACAATAGTAAAATTACTAGAAATAAAAGAACGTGAAGAAAATGTATTAAACGCAACAAATTCCCAACACCATGACCTTTACTGCCAACTGAACCATAATGTTACACCCCTGCTGGCGTCAAACTTTTCATCCCGCATTACCAGCATAATAATTAGAGCCAGAGGTGGCTTACTTGAATTAAATGCCAGATCCTTTAGTAATATCCCAATAGACAAGTGCTCTATCTGCAACTTAGAGGAATCTGAAAATACGTACCACTTTATTGGTGTTTGTCCAATCTATAAAGATCTAAGGTTAATATTTTTCGGAAAATATCAACTTAGTGTTATTGAGGTACTAAATATCTTAAATGGATCAAACTTTCTCTCCTTATACAAATACATAGAATCATCTTCAAAATATCGTAAATTAATAATGAATGAATTCAATTTCTAGTCTTCCTTTTATGTACAAAAATATTTTTAGCATGAATTGATAAATTTGTACAAACTTTTTTGTAAATGAAATTAAAAGAAATTAATAATCTTAAATTAAAATAATATCTAGTATTATGCCAATCTGGCTCACAACATTCATGTTATGCCAAATATAGATACCACAATTTTGTAAATTAATGAATATGTAAATATGTATATACAATTTGAATATCTATTAATAAATAATAAAAATAATAATAATACTTGCTATTACGCTTAAAATAATCAAATCTAGTATCTTTTATATACCAAAAACGTAAATAATTCAAGATTAAAGACATTTTAGGACACTTAAGGGGTAATTTTAATGCCAATAGCATTTGCATAATTGGAATGAACGTTTTGAAGTCTTAGTGGTATACAGTTTTCGGAAGGGCGATTATGAACTAAAAGCACAACATTACGAAGTAGGAATTCTGAAATAATTTTACGGTTTAAGTGGTATACAGTTTTCGGAAGGGCGATTAGGAATTGAAACGACAACATTACGAAGTAGGAATTCTGAAATAATTTTACGGTTTAAGTGGTATACAGTTTTCGGAAGGGCGATTAGGAATTGAAACGACAACATTACGAAGTAGGAATTCTGAAATAATTTTACGGTTTAAGAAATTCAGCAGAAAGGAGAAATTTTATTTACTACATATATTTAATAACATATTATTTTACAATTTTATAACCCTTAATCAGCAGTGGTGTATGAAGGTATACTAAGTTTGTCATTCGATGTGAATATTATTTTAATATTCATCTAAGGTCCGATAAAGGATTTGTATTGTGGGTTCTTCATTCGTTCTTAGCCAATTTAGCCATATGGGTGTCAAATTGTTTCTAGATCTTCTAGGCTGTTTGGGATTGAATTCGTGCAGAATCGCTTCAGTAGGAAAAAAGTTATGCACCCAAATGTCAAACAAAAACTAACATAAATTTGTGGTGAATGCACCTTTTGTCATTAAATTTCAACAAGTTCGTTTTATAAGGCACCAAATTTCGTGAATATCGGTCCATAATTTACCTACGGCTCAATGCTTAGATTAATCGCGTTAATCATGTAAGTATGGCTTAAAGCGTAACGAATAATGCTTTTGTGGTGCAATTTAGCATAATCTACTTTCATAAGACTCAAAATTACTTGAAATGCCGCATATAAAGCAAAATCTTGGAAAACACTTTACTACGTCCTTAACCGCAAAACATTATAATATTGTTGTAAAATTTACACATCCGTTTGCTAGGACAAGAAATAAAATTTCGTGAAAATAGGTCTATAATTTATCATAGGCCCTATATAAAGCCCATTCTCAAACGATTAATAAGCCTTTAACTGTAGCAAATGTAAATATTGTGGTGATATTAAGTTGGATTAATCAACTAAAGCCAGTAGTCCGACATAGATTTACTAAAGTTTAAGAAAAAGATTTTTTTCAAAATTTCCCGGGAATCCCATAATTAATTCCCGGGAAAGCGGGAATAGAAAACAATTGAAAACGGGACGGGAAATCCCGGGAACAAACTCTACATATTATATAAGAAGTTAAGATATTTTAAAAAGTATTTACATGTCGAAGAATTAAAGATAAAAAAAAAATATTAGATTTTCCCTTGTCTTTTACGAGTATTTAAGAGGTGAAAAACCAGCAGATAGCGATTTGACTCTACTTCTGGCAACATTGGTACAAAAACAAATTATATTGTTATACAACAACACTATACATATGTACTTACAAACATATACATACATATGCACGTAAAATGACAGTTAAACAAATTCAAAGAACTTTTTTGTAATTTTTTCCAAAACAAGAGATTTTTTTTTAAAAATAGTTCAAATATAAGTTTTATAAAAATCTAAACTTTTCTTAAACTTTTGCGCAATAAATTTTCAAGTATCTTGATTTTTTTTTTGACTTCTCATTGATTACGGTGTAAGTTTGTTTTTGGTATGATATTTGTTAAAAACAAACACCATTTCAGTTACAAGGTCATTAAATACAATCACTAAATAGCAAATGTAAAAGTAAATACGAGGGAGGTCAGATAATTTACCCATGACTTTCGTGTCTAAACTATAATTTTTTTTTTTGCAAATGAATGAAAGTGGGGTTTAAACTAAGAAAACTATAAAATAAGCAATGAATAAAACTGTAGATTACTTCAAAAACAATAACGCCGCAAGCAAATAAGTTTGTCTTTTAGGCCCATGTAGTTCAAATGTTATCACTTTTGTTAATTAATGTAGAGGCAGTCGCGCTTTACACCAAAATATAGAAAAGCAAATCATGCATATAAAAAGTTTTGAGAAACAATTTTCATAACTTGCTGGCATTACGTTACAAAAAGGAAACTTTTCGCTGGAAACGCCCATATACAAGACTATCGAGCTAGACTATTAATCATGATTTCAGGAGAAAGTGGATTTATGGCATGGAATGCAAAATTAGTCTTCGAATTCATGCCCTCATCTACCTTATTCTCCGGACTTATCTTCGAATGACTATTTCTTGTTTCCAAACCTGAAGAAATGGCTCAACAAAAACAAATTTGACTCCAACGGTGAAATCATTTCACACCTTTTTTTATGATCGGACAAGTCTTATTTTTTGCATAACAATTCGAAAATAGTCGAAAAATTAACTAGGAAAACTATTTCGAATGCGAACGTTCGTATAAAATTTTATATGGAAAATATTTTCAAAACTGAGTGTTTTCATAGAAAATTTCCAGGCGAGCGTTAACGTTCGAAATTGATGAACAGGCACTCAATGGTTTTTAAATCCAAAAAACTGTGTTTTATTTAAAAAATCACTTATCAACCCGCTCTCGTATAATATAAACTTCGAACAATATACACCACTAATGGGATTTGTGGTACCAAAATTGTACCAAATTTGGTACAACCGAACCTTTATTGGTACACTGGTACTATGCATTCTTTTTTGGTACAATTTAAAAAAAAAAATACGCACAAAGTTTTATCATTTCTTGGATTATCTTTTCAATAATAAAATTTTTAATAACATATCTTAAGCCTTGACCAGAAAAAAGATCAAAAATTGCATTTTTATTCATTAGTGTATACGATGTTATACTAACATAATAACTACATATACATATGTACATAAATACATGAGTATATCCCCGTAGGACGCCTGGGCTCAAGTGTCTCAAAATCGTGATTTCAAAACGTTCAGCTTCGTACACAACTTTTTAAAATCACTTTTTTATTTTTGCGACTATTGTAAGATGACCGTCATAATAAATTACTTAATAAAATATTCAATGTGTTGTTTATTAATTTTTTTATGCAATACGCTATTTTATTTACAACAAATCATTAAAAATTAAGAAAACTCGACGACAGTACACAAATAAAATTTGCTTTTGTGACTTCTGTTGTCATATCAGGCTTGTTTTTTAGTTGAACCAAAGGCCGCTAATTTGCTAACAGTGGCATAATAGCAAAGTCTAATATTTATTAAAAATCGTAAAAGCTGTGAAGAGTCGCAGGAAAAAGTCGCTTCTATCCGCGAACATTGCTAGAATTCTCAAAAAATTGCAAACTTGTAAACAAACCCTAAAACTTATTTGAAATCGCTAAATGGGCTAAAAAAAAAACAAAATATCAGAAAATAACAAAATATTTTTGCATAAATAGCCAAAATTCGCGAAAAGTTTTAATATTACAAACAAGCCATAAAATTGATTAAAAGTCCCTAAAACAATAAGGAATGGCAAAACTTCGGCAAAATTTGCTAAATTAGTGGAAATTCGCAAAAATTTGCTAACAGCGGCAAGATAGCAGAGTCTTCTATTTATTATAAATCTTTAAAGCTGTAAAGAATCACAAAACTTACAGGAACAAATCGCTTCCATGGCTAAAATTCGCGAAAAATTGCAAAATTTGAAACAAGCCCTAAAACCAACTAGAGATCGCCAAATCGGTTAAAAAAACAAATTATCGGAAAATAACATATAAAGCGTTAAAAAATGAGATACGGCTTTGTAGAACAAGCGGGTGTTAAAAACTTGTGTTTGCTTGTGCTTTCGATAATTGAAAATCACACCGAAAAACACAAAAACGGTGTGATTTACAGAACACCACAAAATCACTCGTGTGATTTTAAAAGCACATGTGATTTGAAATCACGTGATTTTCAGAACAAGCCCGATTATCACTTTCTGAGTCGTGTGGCTGGCTGTTTTCTGTCCATGTAACCTTGTGCGCAAATTTAGAAGGTACTTTGATGGTGAGAATCGGTTCATAATTTTACATAGCCCCCATACAAACTTCTTTCCGGAATATTGTTTGTGCATATGTTGTCATTTAGATTGATTTTCGGCCAAACTTATTTTATTGCACTCTGAACCATCGAACCAAATTTTATTAAAATCGATCCATATTTGACTACAGCTCCCAAACAAATACTACACTGATAGAAAAGGCGTCATAACGCTGATCTATTTTGAAATCAGTACTAAGACAAGTATCTTCTTTTTTGACCCCATGACACTTTACATCGCTGTGATGTCAGCCTTAACATAACTTGGCCAAACTGTCATCAGGGTCAACAATTTATATTATGTCATCAATGGGATGACACATTGGGATCACAGAAATGAAGAATCGGAGTAGGTTTTATAAAGCATGTCATCATTGCGATGACAAATTCTCATCAAATTGAGCCATTGTAATTGACCTTAAGTCAAATTGAGAGAATATCATTATTTACTTACTCGTTACACATGTTTGTTGCACTTTTGTTGTATATCGCCCTTTATTTACAGAAGAACTCTCAAGAATAAGACACCAGCAGCATGCCCGCTATGGTCTTCGTAATAATTCTCCTTGAAAAATTTGATGTATTTAAATAAATAATTAAAAAAATAGAATATGGGAATTTTTGCTTCTAATTTAACTTTTTAAACATGAAAATAATGTTAATAATATATTTTGACATGATATATTATGTCGTCGCGCTGATGAAAGATTGTCATTGCGCCGATGATAGTTTGTCATTGCACTGATGACATTTTGTCATCAGACTGATAACATGATATATTATGTCATCGCACCTATGACAGTTTGTCATTGCACTGATGACAGTTTGTCATTGTACTGATGACGGTTTATCGTCACACTGATGGCATGGTATATTATGTCGTCGCACTGATGACAGTTCGTTTGTACTGATGTCAAAATACATCAGCGTTATGACGCCTTTTCTATCAGTGTACATAAAATGTGGCGTCGAATTGGTGTCACTGTAGTCATAGCATAGATGACGCATAAAATATTACAACATTTTAGGATGACGTTGGTCATTGGATTGATGTCACCTTTTGTCTCATTGATACCATTTGCTATAACACTGATGTCACAATTCTGATGTAAGAGTATCATCAATATGAAGACGCATTTTTCTATGAGTGTATTCCCGAAATTATCGTTTAATGACATAACTTCCTTATAAATGTGGGAAATGTTGGTATTGAAATAAAAATTGGCTACAATAACTTTTAGGACCGCTACTCTGTCTTGAAAAATGTTGTGTTGGTAGGTACAAAATTACCCATAGGTCCCATATTAGCGCCCTTCCTAAAATCTCTTAGGGGCAAACAAATCTTATATTGACGAAGATATCTAAATAATATTCTCGACAAAGAAGTTTTACATTAATCTTAACCTCCTTACATAATGTTGTTCTGGGGAGTCCATGTGTGCCACAGAGTACTTGCGAAAATTTTTCTTTACATACTGTGGTGTAGGGTACCAAATGGTCGGGCTTGGCCGACAATACTATTTTACTTGTTTTTTTACTTTTTATTGAATTGAAATGTGTTATGGATAACTATGTTTGATTTCTTTTATTTTGTAGCGAAATTTTGTTACAATTTATTTTAATTTAATACAATTTTGCCATTGAGACAGTACAACTCAAGAATCGTCAGATCTCAATAGTGATATACGGATACTATGAAAATGATTAAGACACGGTAATAATCTAGACCATGAATTAAACTATGATCTAGAAAAAAATCCAAACTATTATTAGCGGTAAACATTTATTAACCATTACACGTTTGGAGGCAAGGATGACTTTTACTATAATATGGTTGCCGGTGGCAATACTATGTTTAAAGTAACCATATTAAAGTGATTAAAAATGGCAAACCCCGCTGAAGAGATTGTGTGGTTACAATCGAAACTTGTCTGGGCAACCTGTCCGTGAAAGCCTGGGTTCAAATCTCAGCACAGTCAAGAATGAAAAATTATCAATAAAATTTTAATTAATTTCATGTTGTAAAGTTCCTGTCTTCATAAAAATAATTTAATGAAAATTAAATTCAATGAACTTAAGCCTAATTAAAAATATCTTAATTAAGATTAAGTAACCACATTATGTTTCTATTTAGGTGGCCATATGCAAAAATGTGTTTTCTCTACGTGTAGACTTTCATCTAGACTATGATCTGAACTATGGTCTCGACAAGAAACTAGACTATGATCAATAGTATTAAAATTTAGATAATGATATAGACTGTGATCTTGATTTGTAAAACAAGTAGATTATGGTCTTGAATGTCAACGTTACCCTAAACTAGTCTATAAACTAAACTATGCAATAGACTATAAATTTATCTACCAAGATTTTCGTTTTCTATCACTATAATAAATTTAAAATTTATTTAATTACAAACTATTCTCTTTATCCCTCTTTTACAGGTTTCCACATGACTCCCAAATTACATTTAATCTTTCCGGAATCTTGCCTTCTTATTGTTGTTGGTGTTGTTATTGGTGTGGTGCTATTCTTTTGTACAGATGTGGCCGTCTCTCCACTAACACCAAATACTTTCTTTTTTTATATGCTCCCACCGATAATATTGGATGCGGGTTACTTCATGCCCAATCGAATGTTTTTCGATAATTTGGGTACAATTCTATTGATGGCTGTTGTGGGTACAATATTTAATATTGCTACAATTGGTGAGTATGACGATAAATTCTATTCAAAAATATTTTAAAATTAAAATGCAAAAATAAAACAAATCAAAAACATCTGAAGAAAAAAGGATATCGAGTTAATTCCTTTTGGGCAGGCATTAGAAAATATACGGCCACGTTCTGGAAATCGAAAGCACGTGAAATTGAAATCGATGAAGATTGTAAAATGAGCGTAACGATTCCTGATTTCAAATGAAGTTTGGGTAGAGGGGAAAGTGGTCCTCAAAGTATGAGATATAGAAAGGGAAATATTTTTATGAACTTTGAACACGGTAGAGTTTCCAAAATTTGTTCGATTTCAATCCCACGTGATTTCGATTTCCAGAATATGTCTGACAATTGTTATAAAATGTTTTTAAGAAATTTGAGAGCAAAAAATCAAATTTCTATCAGTATCGACAATATTTCCATTAAAAGATTTAAAATAATTTTTATATGAATTTTTTTGTAAATTGTTAAATTTTTCTGAAGCTTATGCGACTTTGAAGCCAAATATCGTTGCAACAAAAATGTCGGAGAAAAAAATACTACATATGCAAAATTCAAAACCTTCTATATTAACGCAAATATTAAAAATTTTCGACAACATTTTCTTCATATTTTTACTATTTTTAATCACTTAAACAAGAAAACAAGTACACGGTGCGATAAGTAAATACGTAAATTGTATATAAAATCTAACAATTTACCATTTAATTTTCAAATTTAAACGCTTTTATCTATTTTCGTTATTAGCTTGGCTTTAATGATTTAATTATTTGTTTATTTTTTTCATATTTTTTTTTTTTATAATCGCCAATTATTTCCAAAGAGCGGGTCGGTTGAAAATGTTTCTATTAATTTGTTATTTTATTCAAATGAATTTTGTCAACGGAAGTTTAGATTACAACATAATAATAGATTTTTTTAGACCACAACATAACAATAGGCCTCATTTATGAGTTGCATTCGACAAATGGTGCTCGCTGGCTATCGAACTATTAAATTTATAATTAAATTTATAATAAGGTGCCAGCATTGCATAGTGGTGTATTTCGGTGAAAACCTCAAACATTTTTTTTTTTTGGATTTTTATTAAAAAAATATTGATGCAAAATTAGACTAACACAATTAACTAACAATGCGAAACATATACAGCCATGTCACAGAGTACAATTCCGTTCGAAAATGGAATTCATTCCGTATTTTGGGGCTTCAGAAAATTACGAAAACATTTTGGGGAATGAAACCATTTTTGTTTCCATGAATGGAATGGGAGTTTTCTGTATCTTAATGGCCAAATAACTATCAAAATATATTTTCTATCAATAAACAAATATGTTTTCTTCAGTTCCGAACGGCATCATTCCGAAGGGAATCTGTGACACGGCTGATAATTACTATTATCGAACACAATTTACAGCCTTCTTTGACTGTTAATTTTTGTATATGGGCACTTCCACAGAAGTATAACGTTACGCGACCAATCAATTATTTTAGTATTTTAGATCCATGTTGTTCAAATTTTCTCTTTTTTTCTCTTAATAGGTAGGGTATTCATTCGGTTAACCTATTAATTACTACCCGTTTAACTAATCGGTTAATTTAAAATTGCCTATTTTCGATTAATGATTAAACCGATTAATTTCAGTCGATTAACCGATTAACCGGTGTAACTAAATTTTTAACTTTTTGTGAGTATTATTACATATTTTTTGTATTTTTAATTAATTGTTTTGTCTCCTACAGGGTGGCCCAAAATTAACGAAGGGGTTTGAGTTCGTTATAACTTTTTATTTAAGAAATAATTATTAATTTTTTTTTTAATACAGTATATAATATCTCGCAAGTGGTGGCCATTTTCTGCTTCGCAAATTCGTGCTCTTTCCAACACTTTCGCAAAATTTCAGGTGTTATGTTGTTTAGTTCGTCGCTTTTTAATTGCTGGATGGTTAAAGGCTTATTACTGCAGATTTTTCCTTTCAAATAACTCTTACTGCCCCTTGTTGTCGAAAATTTGCAACCAGCCGGTGTATTGTTGACTCTGAGGGTCCAACCCGCACATTAAAATAACGACGATATGCACGCTGAGTCAAAACAATGGATCATTGATTTGAAAAAAGCTCAACAATTTGGGCACGTTATACAATTCGTTACAAAATACTGAAAAGAAGAGAAAAAAAAAATTATAATAAAAAGGTTATAAGCAATTCAAACCCCTTCGGTAATTTTGGGCCACCCTGTATACAAAAGGAATATGTCTAAAAATTATTTTTTCATACACACAAAGAAGGTGTTTAGTGATCTTCATCTTAAATAAGTGTTTGCTGTCAACAGCTTTTTGTTTCATGTACTTTTTATATGTATGCGTTTAATTATTCGTTTCTTCGCATATCTTCTCATATCAATCTTTTAACAGGATTAACCGAAATAATGCGAAGTGTTAAAAATTTAAAAAAATTATAACAGGACTCTAACGGCATAATGGAAGATTTTATATGTTTAGGGAAATCCAGGAAAAGCACTGAGAAATTAGATATTCTGTATTATGGGTTGGTTTTGATTTCTACAACATCTTCGATAAATGAAACAATTTTTTCCAAGAAAAGAATTGAAACAAAATTATTTGTCTAAAAGACTTTTTATAAGATCATCTTAAACTATTGAAATAACTAATAAAATGATCTCACAGTTTATTTTTTAATTAATACATAATTTAATTTAAAAAATATGTGTTACATATTTATTCTTTTGTTTGCTCGTTTTAGTTCAAGAATTGTTACGTTTTTGTTTTTTTTTACTAATAAGCTCCAAATAAAAAATAATTTATGCATATTTATATATTGAAATACTTAATTTATATAAAACACTTTATTTATCGGTTAACCGATCAATAACAAAATTAACCGGTTATTAACCTATTAAACCGAAACCTCGGTTAATTATCGAGCGATTAACCGATTAAAGCAAAAGCCCGATTGAATGAATACCCTACTAAATAGCTGTATTAAGACCACTTACAATGGTATATAAATATCTTTAATACAACGAATTGCTTGGGCCCTACAGCATAAGGGGCATTATTTATAGGCGTGGCACTAATATTAAAATGTTAGTAAAACGCCTTCAGCTACTTCACCCACGTATTAAGTTTTATTGCTTTAAGAAAGGCAATACAAAAGATAAATGGTTTTGGCCGAAATCTTCCACTATGCAAAGCTGTTTTTTTTTTCAAAATTAACTATTTTTCGTTGAATAATTACGTTTTTTTAAAAAGCTATTTTGTGCTAAATATTTTATTCTTTATTAAAAATCGATATTTTCATTTTCCTCAAACGAGACTTTTTTTAAAGGCACTTTTTGTTGGGAGGTACTTTTAGTTATTTATTTAATTAATGTTGCAAATACAATTAAAAACTACTCAATTACAAGTACTCAATGTACCAAAAATTGTAATATAGATCTTCAGCACATTATAGGGAAACATACCAGAATTTCTGCCGGAAATTTAACCCGCAGCCCTCCCACTAATAAGACTAGCTCACTGACAACTAGCCTACCGGGGCACATAGATGGGGGTAGTGCACTTATTTTGCAGTTTCAACTCACAGTTAGCGATAGTGCAAACTTATTGCAATCACTTTGTCGATATTGAGTGATGAACTGAAAATAAGCAGCCTCACTAAACATAAGTGATGCTAAAAAATTTTGCACCCAAAAAAAAAAAAAAATAATTGTTTGATATAAGAAAAAGCATTAATAAGTTTATTGCAACTTTCTTGTTCTTCAATCATTTGAGTGCAACTTAAAATTTTGCACTAACTTTACAAACAAAAAACTTATTTTTTCATGATTAATTTCCTTTGCTTATGCATATCATCAAAAGAATCAAAAATTATGCTCAGACAAAATTACATTTTTTAAATTTTAGTGAGATTCTGTTTAAATGCAGCTTTTTTTGATTGCAAGTTCAAATCTTGCACTATTTGAATTGAGTGCAGATTTTTGCATTCAATCTTCGTTTAGTGATAGCAATATCACTTAAATTTTTTAGTGGTAGTTAAAAAAATAACAATAATCACTAAAGCTGGCAAAAAAGAGTGAAAACTAATTTCTACAAACTTGCACAAAATATTAGAATATTTCTTGCATTTGCACAAAAATATAGGAATATTTCATAAAAAAAAAGATATATCAATCCATTGTGCAAGTCTGATTTTGAAAAAATATCAGTTTTAAACACGAAAAATAATTATAAACGTAGATTTATTTATGAAATGTTGCAAATTATAAAGGTACCAACAATATCCAGAATTTATTTTAAGTCAGATACTGAAAATGTAGCCCAAAACTATAGGCATTTAATTTATAAGAATAGAAACGGAAATTGGACTGTGACGAAGCAATTTGCGCTTTGGACATTCTACTATGGATAACGCTCGCAGGCGAAGGAGTTTACATTGTATATATCATTATCACCAGGTTTAGATCTTGCGTCATAGTTGGTTACATTTATTTTCAATGTTTTGCTCTTTGCGGAGTTAAGCCTTAAGCATATCAGTAGCCTAAATTATACCAGACATATGTCATCTGCATATGCCAAATCTTCCAATTGGCTTTGGAGGTTCCAAGTGATACCAGAGTTTTTTCCGTCTATAGGTCGAGTTTAAAAATCATCCAGCACTATCAGGAATAGTATAGGTGACATAAGGCAGCCTTGTCGAACCGCGGAAATGGCGTTAAACTTCGCAGATACGCGACCATTGTACAGAACTCTGCACTTGAAGCCATCGTATTGCCTTAATCATTCCTTTAAGCTTTGGTGAAATACCTCTCTGCATTAAAGCGTTCCATATGCAAACGCTGTTCTTTTATCGACGAAAACAAGTTAAATAACGGTTCTGAACTCCACTAACTGGTATATTATTATCCTCAATGTATTACTGTGGTCGACACACAAGCGGTTCGAACGAAACTTCACTAATAGAAAAAGCGTCATAACGCTGATGTATTTTGACATCAGAACTTTGAAAAGTATCTCCGTTTTTGACCACATGACACTTTTCATCATTGTGCTGCCAGCCTCAACATCAGCTGCCCAAATTGTGATCAGCGTCAAAAATTTAAATTATGTCATCAATGGGTTGACACATCGGCATCGCAGAAATTACGAATTGGAGTCAGTTTAATAAAACATGTCATCAGTGCGATGACTCAGTAACATCATAGAAACGACTCATTAGGCTCAATTTAATGACAGTTTGTCATTGGGATTGAGTTATGTAAGTCAAAGTGAGAGAATATTATTATTAACTTACCCGTTAGACATGTTTGTTTTACTTTTGTTGTATCCCGCCGTTTACTTACAGAAGAACACTTTTGGTGTTTTCTTTTCTACAAAAAATGTGACATTTAATTTAAAAAAAAAAAAAAAAAATGTGACATTTTATTAAAAAAAAATGCAATTTGGTGTTCGTTTCTTAAAAACTCTCTAAAGCGTGGCTTGTTTTATTATAAAAAATGCGCCCTTGCTAATGGCATAAGGCATTGCACTTTACGCCCCGTATAAATCGGCAGTTTTGATAATGCCCTGTAAAAAGATGGCTTCTGTTTATATATAAGGTTACCAGACGAAGTTTGAATTGGAAAACCTTTTTGTATTTAATTGAAAATATGACATTTTGTTAAATTTGTTAAATTTATTAAAAATTTTTAATTTTGTCAAATATTCAAGAAAAAAATTCGTGAAGAAGGCACACAACGGAGTGCGGAAATATTGGATTGAATAAATTTTATATTTTTTATAAAAAAAAAAGAAAAAAAACCTCAAGCTGAAATAAAAGGATTATTGAAAATTTTTAAAGGTCGAATAATTTATCAATTTATATAGACTTGTTTGTTTCACAAGTAACTTTTTGTTGAACAAGGCACTTTTTATTTAAAATCCACTTTTCCATTACAAAAGAAAACAACCTTGAAAGGAGTTTTTATAAAAAACGTACTTTTAGTTAAATGGGCCTATTTGTTGCAAAGGTAATTTTTGTTTAAAATGTTCAAAAGATGTAATATTTTCAAAAACTTTTATATATATAAAATGTTATTGTTTAAAAAAAAAAAAAAAAAAAAAAAAAAAAAATAAAAAAAAAAAAAAAAAAAAAGATTCCAAAATATTTTGGTTTCAAAATTGTATTCTGTGAATAATGAAACGCGTTGTTGTTCAAAACACGATTTCTTACATTTTTTTAAATGTTAAATCTATACAATAATTTATAAAACGCACAAAATAATTGGCATTTTTTTATGTTACGAGTACAAAAGTACTAATTTGTTTATGCTAATTTTATAAATAAATTTTCTAAAATTCAAACTCAAACAAATTGGAGTTGTTAATAAAATAAACAAAATTCAATTAAATGTATCAATGTACTGACTGGATAATAACAAAATGTGTGTGTTATTGTTGTTTTTTGAATTTGATTGATGACCGGTGATTTAATAAATAATTTATTTAATTTAAAACATTTTTCATGTCAATTTGAAAAAAAAGTCAGTCAGTAATTTGTGCTTGTAAACACAAAAGTAAACAACATGACTGACCTATTTAAATACTCTCTGGCCTGTTGTCTGATACCAGTATATGTGCTCATTTACATTATACGTTTTTTGTCGCTACAACTTTTGTCGGTTCTCCTTTAAAATTGCTTTCGTGTTTACATTGTGCAAGTTTTATGGCAACACTTTTCTCTGTGCGACCGAACCGCATAAATTTGTGCTTACATAGTGTCCGTTTACATTATGCGATTTTTGTCGCTGCGATTCTTACTTTATGGGCGAGAGGGGAGAAAGGAATTAAAAAGGTACACAAGCGAGTGTACTCTTCGATTCCTTTTGTTCGCTCATTCATTTTCTTATTTGACGAATAATGTATTTTACTGCCCGTTCGTCGATTTCGAACGTTAACGTTCGCATAGTAAATAACATTTAACAATTTTTGAAATTTTGGTTTTGTTTTAAATGTAACGTAAACGTTCGCATAGAAATCGGCGAACAGCCAGTAAAATACATTATTGGTCAAATGAGAAAATGTGTACCTTTTTAATTCCTTTCTCCCCTCTCGCCCATAAAGTAAGAATCGCAGCGACAAAAATCGCATAATGTAAACGGACACTATGTAAGCACAAATTTATGCGTGTGTGGTAGAGAGAGAGAGAGAGAGAGAGAGAGAGGGAGATGTTACAGCGCGCTGAGTGCAAGTTTTAAAGTGAGTGAAAAGTGCAATTATTTGCATATGAACGTGAGCGTATGAAGCTGAAGGTCCACACCACGAGTTTTCAGCACCATGCATTGCATGTATTTCATACCTTTTTTGCGTTCTTCGTTTCAAGTTACATGCAACGCTTTTTAGGCGGCATCCCCAAGAGTTAAAATATTTTTTTTGTCAAAATCAGCTGTTTTGATACAGTTTGTGAAGCTTCCAAAAGTAGAAAGTAGGCCTACTTATCACATTCAATGCCTTAAGGTATCCAACGCTTTTGTGCATGTAACTTTATACGTAAAAAAACACAGATTCTACTTTTTTTGACGTACGCAGCGAAAAAGCGTTGAATGCATGATGTGGACCTCCAGCTTTAGAGATATATCTTAGATGTTTTTAAACTTAACTTCATTTGGGTTTTGTGTTTTTTTTTTGTAGATGGTGTTTTTTTTATTTAGCTGGATGAGAACTTAAAATTATAACACAATTTAAAAATATTGTTGGAATTAATTATTTTTATTACAATCTAGTAGATAATTTCATGACATTTATTTCTTAATATGATTTCCGGCATATTTCCGCCGCGGCTACGAGTTATGCTAGAAACACAATTGTGACGTTGTGTTTCTATCATTACATGCTCCGTTCGATCAACCCAATTTTTAACTACTTTTTCCAATAAATCTGCCCATGTGGTGACAATGGTGGCTTGAATATTGGCTTCAAGAGTTGCTAGTTTGTCGGCATAAACCATTGACTTAACCAGAGTCGTTAAATCGCACGAAAAATGGGGCCAGTGAACAAGACAATTTCTGCAAATAAAGTTGTCACCAAATTGATTTTGCAATAAATCGAAGTTGCGCCGCGCCGTCATGTTGAAAATAAATGTCATAAATATTTAGCTGATTAATTTTTGGGAATAAAAATTCTGTCAGCCTGGCTCAATAGCGCTCGCCATTCACCAGCTCCTTGCTCATTTCCAAAGAAATAAGGACCGTTTAATGAATGTAATGATGATTCATTAACGTCTTGACGATTGTCTTCTTCGCTCCAAATACGGCAATTTTGCTTACTGACGTAGCCATTTAACCAGAAATGAGCTGTTTTACTAAACACAATTCTTTGATTAAAATGCTCATCTTCGGCCAGTTTCAAATGAGCTAAATCAGTAAAATGCGACGAAAAGATGGCGTTTGGTTGCATTTTTTTTATGAGCTGTATAGTCACGTAAGCCTATATACTAGGGTATTAATTTAATCGGGCTTTTGCTTTAATCGGTTAATCGCTCGATTAGTTAACCGTGATTTTGGTTTAATCGGTTAATAATCGGTTAATTTTGCAATTGATCGGTTAACCGATTAATAAAGTTTTTTTTTATAAATTAATTTATTACAATAATAAAAATGCATAAATTATTTATTATTTTAGTAAAAAAAAATTACATAACTAACAAAATAATTCATAAATATGTTATGCATATCGCTCATTTACTTCAACAACGTCATAACTCAAAAAAATCCATTTCGAGATAAACGCGTTTAAAGTTCTTAATTTGCTTTAACCACAAGAAAAAATAAAGGTACATTCTCTTCAAACGGGAAAAGTATAAAATATATAAAGATTAATTTTATACACAATATAAAGAAAAACATAGGGAACATTCTGCATCACTTTCTCCAAAATTAAATTTTTTGAGTTATGACGTTGTTGAAGTAAATGGGCGATATTTTTTAATTAATACATAAATATTATGTAGTAACTAATAAATAAACTGTAATATAATTTTATCAGTTATTTCAATAGGTTAAGGAGACCTTAAAGAATAATCTTATAGAAAAATGTTTAGGACTTAAGCGATTCTTTTCTTTAGTTTTGATAAAACTTGACGTGAAAAAAATTCTTTCATTAGAGTCCTGTTTTAATTTTTTTAATTTTTAATTGTTTCGGTTATTTTGTTGAAAGATTGATATGAGAAAATATGAAAATAAACAAATAACTTAACACATACGGCCAAGTTCTGAAAATCGAAATCACGTAAAATTTAAATCTTTATAGATTTTCAATTGAATTTTTATTAAAATGAACAAAGCGATTACTGATTTCAAAAGTAGTTTAGGTAGCAGAAGTTGTTCCTCAAAGTATGAGATATAGAACAGGGCATATTTTTATGAACTTTGAACACGGTAGAGTTTCCAAAATAGGTTCGATTTCAATTCGACGTGATTTCGATTTCCAGAATATTCCCGTGACATAAAAAAGGTACGCGAAACAAAAAGCTGTTGACAGCATACACCTACACATTTAAAATGAAGATCACTAAACACCTTCTTTTCTATGAAAAAATATTTTCTAAACATATAACTTTTGTATATGCAGTGTGGCCATTTTGGCATTTTTGCAGCTAAATATAGCAATAAAAATTTTTATTTAGCTGCAAAATTTTCATTTAGCACTTGGCATTTTATTTAGCATTTTTAGAAAATGTTTTTAGCTTTTTTTTAGCATTATTAATTTTAAAAATTTGGACAAATAGTTTAATTGATTTTACTTAATTTTTTTTAGTAATTATATTAAATTTTAATCTTAAACAATTGTACCCAAAATCAAATTTCGTAGGGAAAGGAAATATTAGAAATTCCCTCATTCTGTTGATTGTAAAAATTAATCGCCCTTTGATATTACGATATTAAAGTACAAAGAGATTTCCCTTTGTATTTAGATAAAAACTCTGTATTGTAAATATTCATATACCAGGGGTTTGCGGGCCCCCAAAATTTAAAATTTAATCTCAACTACCTGTGCTAAATATTTTTATGTATCAGATTCGTTACCAAAACCTACCCACTTGTTAAGATATAACCATTTATTTCAATTTCGTTTCGAATAAAATCTCATACTGGTAATACATGTTCCACAAAACGCTTTAAAAAGTGTTAGCATTATTTTTAGCATTTTTTAAAATAATTTTTAGCATTTTTTGGCCGTGCCGTGTCTAATGCCAGATTTAGCTGTAAAAAATTTTAAGAAATGGCCACACTGTGTATATGAGACGAAACAAATAATTAAAAACACAAAAAAATGTGTAACAATACTAAAAAAAAAAAATTAAAAATTTCGCTACATCGGTTAATCGACTGCAATTAACCGGTTTAATCGTTAACCGAAAATAGCCAATTTTAAATTAACCGATCAGTTAATCGGGTAGTAGTTAATCGGTTAACCGATTAACGGTTAACCGAATGAATACCCTACTATATACGTAAAATATTCCACGTAGTCGAAAGACAAAGGCCAACAAGTTGAGAACGATGACGAATCCACATCTCGGCTTCATCTTCAATACTTCGTGCTAGAGCAGCAATATTCTCTTCGGTACACCCATTTCTTTGTCTTGTTGACGGTTTTTAATCGAAAAGAGTAAAATAAGCAGTGTTGCCAGTGAAATTTCGAGAAAGATACATATTAGTTTTTCCCAAAAAGATACATTTAGAAAAATATTTGAAAACCAATTTTTAACGTTTAACATTTTTATTTAATTTTTAATGAATATTGCAAAGAAAATGATATCATATAAATTGATTTTTATATATATTTAAGTCATAAATATTAGGTATGTAATTTTTTATTCAACATTTTTTTTTATTTTTCGAATTTATTCTATGAGTTAAATTTCAGTTATGTATTTTATAAAGAATGCTGACGAAGGCTGTAGCGGGCCAGAAAATGCATTATATTCTGCTGGTGTCTAATAATTGAAAAATTTTCTGTAGATACAATATACTTCATTGCTATCCAACGGAAAACTAAGGTAAAATGTAACAAGAAGATACAAGATAATAGTCTGGTAGTGTATTAAGTCATTCCTAAAAATTTAAGGAATAGTACTATTACAAAAAGCTTTATAAACTACATAACTGATATTTAACTCATAGGATAAATTCGAAATATAAAAAAAAAAAAATAAATTTTGAATATAATTAAGTAGTTAATGAAAAGAAATAAATTCCAATTTCTGTATGTAATTTTTAAAAATACAGTAAGCAAACTTAAAAATTAATTATATGTAACTATCTTTGGATGTTATCAAAATAAATATACGAGTTAAGGCGTTAATTGATTATGTCAAAAAGTTTACATAAATTTTTTTTCTAAAATTTCATCTTAACACACATACACAAGAATAAGCAGACTACAGAAGAACTTAGAAAACCTAAGATCAAAATACATGTTATTTTTGTATAGCTTCGTAGAGAAGGTGGTCAGATCATACAATATTGTTAGCAGGCATTGCCATCAGAAATATTTTTCTGACAATGGTTCCATTGTCAGATGCATTAATTTTATACGTCTGCCAAATATAAATGAGCTTTCAATGTTCACACAGTAAGAGGACATTATTAGTCAATTTTAATGCAATTTAACCAACGCTGTTTACTAGAGGTCTGCACAAATGTATTTGCTAGCCAAATGATTGCTGTGTGTGTATTTGATATTCAAATCAAATGTGTAAAAAAATGAGAGCTAGTCATTCACGCTCAATCAATTTAAATGAGAGATCAACACAGCCACATACACTAACACTAATTGTGTGTGTGTCCCTATTATTGTATATTGTTTAATGAACTCAAATTCATACATCTTACAATAAAAAAACCTGAGTTAAGTTAAAAATCACACTAATCATTCGTGTGTTTGTTGTCTTTCTTGTTTTGTTAAAATTGGTTTTCCCCTATTTGATAATTTTCCCTATCGTTACAAAAAAAGTAAGAAAATAAAATGGTTGTAAAAAATATATTTTTTATATGCAAGAACAATAACAGTTATAAAATTATAAATAAAAAAATTATTATTATGCAAACCGTCAAATATTTTACTAAAATTATCGATAAAAAATTAAATAATGTCAAAAAAATGTAAAATTGTTCAACTTAAAACTTAAAAAAATTATCAAAGCTAAGAAAGAAAGCTCGTTAAAAATAAAAATAATCTATTAACGTTTAAAAATAAGTTATAAGTTCTCTTGATTTAAAAAAAATTAAAACAAAAAAATTAACAAAAATTTCATTTGTTTAAAAATATATTTAAAACTACTTTTTGCTTCTAAAAAGTTGGTATCACTTTTAATGCAATATATTTTTACTAATATTTTGTTTTCGATACGATAAAAAAATTTCAAAAACACAAAACACATGTTGTGTTGATAAAACACAATATGTACATCGCCACACAAGTGTATTTACTCGTGTAAAACAGCATATTTGTTATTTATACTTGTATCAAATATTTCTCTCACAACACTCACATAAATAATTAAACGCTTTGCACACATAGGTTATTTCTCACACACAATAAATTGTGTATGATTCTAAAATCACACACAACACACTACTTGCTAGTCTGGTATGTGAATTCATGTGTCGTTTAATCGCACAAATGCAGACCTCTACTGTTTACCAATATTGTAAGATCTGACCACCGTTTGTACGAAGCTTATTTAGTTGTCACTGTTTTTTTTAAGTATTCATAACGAAATAATAATTTTAAAAAACTTTGCCAGATACGGAAAGTTTAATATTTTATTTCTGTGCATTTTGCGTACAGATTCAAAAGATACGAAAACTGTCAGGATTATACATGATACATGAAGTCATCAAAAGATACGAAAAATGTTTCTTTAGTATCCTAATGGCATCACTGAAAAGGAGTGCAAAAACGATCAATAACAGCACGAATCGCATGCTCACTAGGCCAATTATATTGACCGTAAAATGGACGAATTGCTCCATGGACTTCGCGAACAGATTTATTTTTTTCAGAGTTAATTTGGAAGCGTTGCTCTAGCATTAAACGATTCATGATGACTTGCCAATCCTTATTGAACAGTTTGACATTCTCAGCTGTCAAACCATAGTTATCGATATCGATAGTTTTCATGCAGATAAAAAAAAAAACACCCGTTAAAAATTACAAAACTGTTTAACTCATTAGTGTAATATTACTCATAACCAATTTATAACTTTAATTCAATCTTGGGGACTTTTTATGTTTAGTTTTTTTAAAAACTTAATTTGAAAAAGTCTATAATAATTTGCATAACAACAATTTTTTATTATCTGCCCCTTTCCTTTTACAAAAGTTTTCATTTAATTTATTATCATATTCCACTGCCAGTATTTTACACTTAAAGTCATAGTGTTAATTATGTTAAAAATTTAACAGATTTGAATTTATTTTTAACTCATCTTTACTATAACGAGTCTTTGTTAAAAATATAACACATACAATTTGATTAACACTTGTACTATAATTTACCACAGCCATCGCAACTACACGTGTAGGTGACTTACAATTTTGTTTTAATAAGTAATTCTTTCAACATTTTTAAATGGAAAGTGAAAAAAAGAGAGAGAAAAAAACCATCTGTATAATGATTGTTATTTAATAAGATTTGCCTTTAAACAATATTCATATAATTGAATTATAAATATTTGTTTTAACAAATTATAACGTACAATTAACACTTCTAAAGTGATATTTTTTAATTGAAACGATAAATAGCGAATGTTTGATAGGTCAGTGACATGGGAAGTTTGAAATCCAAAAGCTGGAGGTTCACTCGCTGTTTTCTTTTACAATTTTGTCCCAGTAATAAAAAAGTAATTAAAATAAAAAGTCTTTATCAGCCAAATGGGCGCTGAACACAATTGATACGAACGAAGAATAATGTGCTGAACCGAGCACAACGAAATTTGTGGTTTTTACGAAAAACAGAGCGCAATGAAATGTTTTCATCTCTATGCTGAGTTGGTTTGATACAGTGTATTCTTACAGCCGTATTCATAACGAAAATTTGGCATGAAGTTAGCACAGAGTTCATTCATAATATACTAACCAAACTCTGGCTAGAGATTTGCTAAACTCTTGTTAACGAGCTGCCAAACGTTTGCCACCTTGTGAAAAACAGGAGTTTAATGTTGAATAATTTTGTTTGTATTTTTTAATTCACTGTCTTTTTTTTTAATTGAGTCCTTTTTTTAATTTATTATAATTTAAAAACATTTAACATTTTTATATGGGGTGACAAAAATAAAAAAAATTATGAAATGAAATGACAAAACCAGCGATGATTTATGCAAAACGTGTTGCATTTTTTAGCACTATAATGTGGCATCATTAATATTCAGAGTTGATTTATTAAAACTTAGCAGACGGATAAAATTCGTTATGAATAAACTCTGTGCTAACAAGCTGCTAAGCTTAATCGGCATTCTAGTTAGAAGCTCGTTGTACGTAGTGTACAAACTGTGGCTAACTTTTTGTTATGAATACGGCTGTTATTGTTTACGAAGATCACAAACAGAGAAGTTTTTTAAAGGTGTTTACTATACAAACACTGCATGAAACATAGAAAACAAGATAGCGCATTGCGGAGTTCCGTTAACTTTTTGCTCTCATTTTGACGTAATTTTTACGTCACTGAAGTAAAGAAATTAAATATTAATATACATTCAGCATACCATATACATGTGATGGCGTGATCATGTTTGTGCTCATTTACTACTATGACGCACATAGGTTGAAGAGTGTCCGAAACTAATTTTTTTCATGTTCACCGATTTGGATAATTTTTGGGTATTTTGTTGTCAGATATCTGAATATTATGATTCCGTAATATTAGTCTGATATATTCATTATTTGTTTGGACAGACACGCTCAAAGTTCATATATGTTCCCTTGTTTGAAATGGCATGCAAATTTACTGTATATTTAATCTTTTGGTACAATCACAGTAAACTTATCATTTGACTTTGGGCTGTTACGGGAAAGATTCCGTGATGCCGTTAACCGGTCCTGGAGGGATAGAACGGATTGCAGGGTGTCAAGGGCCTTATGGCCCGGATTGGACGCAGGTGCAACCAGGGTTCTATTAGGACTGGATAGGAGTAGTCTCAGGACTCTGAAAGGGTTCCTGACGGGGCATTGTTCTGTTAGGGCTTTTATGGGTAAATGGGACATTGCGAGACCGGACTTCTGCAGGTTGTGCGGAGATGCCGAGGAGCTGGAGACGGTTGAGCATGTACTGTGCCACTGTCCTAGGATGCACGGCCCTAGGGAGAAATGGCTAGAGGCTAGGTTTCACGACGAACGGGTGTATCGCTGGATGTAATCCAACCGATCTGCTGGGGTTTGTCAGGAAAGTAGGACGGCTGTTTCTGTTGGGGGGCCGTAGGGGGGAATTTGTCCTGCGCGTCTACAAATATACTGAACCTTTTTCTCTTTTTCCTCTTTTCTCCTCTACTGAAGGGATTCACAATGGACCTCATTGGTCTCCGAGTGGAGGTGCGCCCTTGGGCGCATAACCCTTCTTAACCTAACCTAACCTATCATTTGACTTTGTTGTATATTTTCGTAAATAACAATTGTCATAGATGAGATTTGCATTAAAAAAAATTGGAAAAAGTGCCATATAAAAAATTTTGAAGAACAAAATATAAACAACATCAAAATTTCAATGTTGATGAACATTGTGGACTTTAACGAAAGATGTCAAATTACAGTTTGAAGTCTCAGCTAAAATGTAAAAAAATTCAGCTGCTCCTACCTGCTTCTTTCCAAAAAAAAAAAAAAAAAAAAAACAAAACTATAAAATGATAAAGTAACAAAACATTAATTTTAGTTCATGCTTGTTGTAGTTGCCATAATTCTTTACTGTTTGAAATAATTACATAATGTAATATACATACTAGTCAATAGGGTTAATTGTTATATATTTCGTTGTTGAAAAAATCACAAGCTTCAATTGAATTTGAATTGTTGTTTACTGATACTGTTTGATAACAACAATAAAAGATCAAGCACGATTATATGCGATAGACTATTAGGTGCTGTGTTATCGTTCATTTATTATGTTGTTCCATGCAATAACAACTACACATTATGTCTTGCTCTCTTTATTGCACTAAATCTTTTCCGTTAGAGCTTAATAAGTAATACATTAAGTACCAACAAAACTATACAGTATCTGATTTAAATTTCTGCATTTGGGTATAAATTTCTAATATTTTTGATAGGCTAATTTACATTACATTGGCAAGTGCAGTGATCGACACTAACACACATCATATATATTGCATGGAAACTGCCAAATTATAGCAGAAAATATTCTGCCAATAGGTATGGCTCTATCTAAGGGCCATTATTCAATGATTTCATTTTTATTTTTTTAATTTTAATTGATTATTTGTATCAGGTATGCTGTCCGAGGAAGCTCAGAAAGTGAGGAATAAAGACTATAGAGCCTATAGATTACATAATTCGCGAAGTATTGGACGTGTATCCACTAATGAAGACGTAATGCATCATCTTTTATTGTCTTCAGACCCATTTATAAATAGATTTCTCTCAAAGCTGCAAATCAAAAAATTGTAGTACGATAATGATGTTAACAAATTATTAAAAGACTATGCTTAAATTACTTATTTCTATTTGTTTTTTCTATGGGAAGTGGTCGTAAAAGTGGGCGGATCAGGTATATATTTTCAGGAGCCCATTCTACAATTATAATATTTATTTTTTGTGAAAATTTAGTTGGTGCATTAAAAATCAAGGGAGTCATGCCACTTTTGTGGCATAACTATTTGTGGCATAACAAGTTGTATGGGAAGTGGGCGGATATTTTTAAAATTTCACTCAATTGATTCTGAGTGTTTTAAAATGCTATGCGTCAAAAAACTGTGCCGAAGGTCAAAATTTAATTTTCACTTTGTAATTTTCACTTTGGACGTAAAAGTGGGCGGATCATTTTGATTTTTCCATTTTTTTCTTGATTCAAACCAAAAATGCCCAAGTGCCAAGTTTCATTGTCCTTCGACAACTTCTTCTATTTTTAGCCGCTCGTTCTATGAACCTGAGCCTATGTGTGACGTACATGCGCAGAAAAATAATGTTTTTTATATTTAAAAATGCACAATCTTGTTTTCTATGTTTCATGCAAATACAAACACGTTTGCGTGTTTTATATTTCTACCGTACAGAACACTAAAGTGCTTTATAAAATGTTTGCTTTCAAGCGAGATTATCGTTGTTGATCAAGCTACAAAGTACCTGCCGAGTTATGCTTAAAATCAGTTCTAACCAGGGCTGTGGAGTCGGTTGTTTGGAGTTGTTTGAATATGCAAATGTGATTCGGAAGGGTAAAATAAAACTAAAATGAGTTCTATTTTCTGACGGAAAACATAAGACTCCTCAAATGAATTTAAAATTTTATGACGGCGAATTAAAATTCCTCAAAAGAGTTTTATTTTATGATGGCGAAATTTAACTTCTCAAATGAGTTTTATTTTATGACGGCGAATTAACTTCTCAAAAGAGTTTTATTTTATGATGGTTAAATATGATTCTTTTTTTTAAGAGCTTTAAATGAAAATTTGACATTTTGAGGAAAAAATACGACTTTTTAGAACAAACATGCCAGTAATAAAAAATGACATTTTGCTGAAAGGCTGACTTTTTAGTGACAAGATTATTGATATAAAAAATTTCTGATGAGAAAACGATTTTTTTTTTTTGTAAAAAACGCAACTTTTTGATAAATGAAATTTGGATTAAAAACCTTTAACAGTTCAATAAAATAACCACAATACTAATAATTGATAAATGACTTTATAGAAAAAGAGAGACTTTTTGTTGTAACTTTTGCATGAAAAGTAAATTTGGTTGAAAATTGACTTTTGGGGTGGACGAATGTTAAGTTTTGCCATTTTCCCCTGTTTTAATTCCATATGCATCAAGTCACTCGCGTGTATCTAATGAAACTATTTAAATATTTTCTTCGTTTATTTTCACAACTATTTGATTAATATGTGTCATTGTTGTTTAATATTAATTATTTGTTTAAACTCATTTCATTCAGAATCCATTTGTTCAATGATCTACTTTCTAAATATTTTATATATAAAATGAGTACAACTATTAGTAAATATGTATGTGTATGTAGACATCAACTCGCTTTTAAAATTATGAGTTTAACGTTAAATAAAAGTTGACATAATTTATAAACAAATTGAAAAATTGAAAAAAAACAAAAAAAAAAAAAGTCAGGTGTGAGATTAAACGAACTCTTTTATTGCAAATTTTAATCATTTAAAAGAATTAATGACAGTTTGAATTCCCTACTTAATGTTATTCGATTTAAGACGTTTTTTTGATTTTAACCAAAAAAAAAAAAAAAATCTTTTTTTTCTTGTGTTTCAAGTGCTAATTGTTATTAACTATTTATCAATTGGAAATGATTTTAGTTTAAAAAAAAATTAAATTAAATATTGAAAGGCAATCTAAGAAATATAGGAATTGTCAAAGATTTTAATCTTAATGTTAACGAATACTTGACACTGTTTTCGACAGCCTCTTGACTAATGAAATGATTACGTCAGATTAACAAACGTATATATTTACTATTTCTTTTGCAATTGCAAAACGTAAAACTGATAAGCAGAATCTTTCCGAAAACAATTTCATTTGGCAAACGTGACTTTTTTTTTGTCAAAAAGAGTCATTTAGTTGGTTTCAAGTGAAAAACTGCCTTTTTAGTAAAAAAATCGCCAATAAGTGAAAAATTAAATTTTTAGTGAAAAAGTAACATATGTGACGCGCAAAATAGAGAAGGACCTAAGGGTTTTTTTCAGGAGATCCATTTTAAAGATTTAAAAACGTGTATCTTTGGCGTACCATCACTGAGCGTGTTGGTATTGGTCTCATTTGAAAGCGACACATCTCATGACGTCAGGAACGTGTTGGTCAACCTTGAAAACGCGCGTAGGTCGTCCCTACCTCTTGTTTTGTGTAGTTGGTTTTAACTGTTCACTTTACCTAACTGGTCCCTTTCTCTATGCGCTGTCACATATAATAAAAAAAAGAAACAGCGCTTTATTTGGCTGTGCCGAATCTTTGATACCCTTCACCGACAGTTTGAATATTTCAGGAGGGGACTCCATAGCATTTTCAGTTAAAAAAAATATTTTTCAAATAAAACGAAACGCTTTGCAAATTAAACGAAACCTTTTTCAGAATAAACGAAACATTTTTCAAAATAAACGAAACTTTATTCAAATTAAACGAAACTTTATTCAAATACAGTTAAACATTTTTTAAATTAAATAAAACCATTTTTAAAATCTTGTAGGAATTTAGTTAAATGTGTAATCATCATTGGGATTTCTTAGGCGCATTAAAATAAATATTTAAAGTCAACTAAATAATTAGAACACGTACATTTCTTTTAAAAATAACTTTTATTTTTGCTCGAAAAAATAAAACTCAAAAAATAATTGTTATTTTTTTCAAATAAATATAAATCAAAAAAAAACTGTTATTACTGTTCAAAAAAATAAAAATCATAAAATAACTCTTATTTTTGATCGAAAAAATAAAAAAACAGCTGTTATTTTTGTTCAAAAAAATAAAAATCAGAAAATAACTGTTATCATCTGACTTTTATGAAAAATCGAATGACTGTTACAGTCCCTGAAACAAACTATTCTCTTATGTGCAATTTGAGTATTGTAAATTAATTTTGTAAGTTTTTTTTTATTAATATTGAAGCGGTTTCTGAACTAACATCTTTTTTAGCCAATTTTTGCTAAAAATGTAGCCATTTTTAGCAGTGAAGAGTTCGCAACACTGTTTAAAAGGAACTTTTTATGTACTAAGGGGATACTTTTTGTGTAAATTGAAGGCTTCTTTAAAACAATGACCTTTCAAAGAGTATTTTTGTATAAAAAATAACCTTTTTTGTGAAGAGAAAATTTCTGTACTTAAACGGGCTATTTATTTATAAAGGGATATTTATATGCACAAAGTTCCTTTTTTTTTTGTAAAGTTGTGGTACCTTTTACGAGAAATCAATAAAAACACATTTTGTATAGAAAAGTTTTGTTGAATCAGCTTTTTCTCTATTAATAAGAGGGGTTATTTTATAAAAAAATTTAAATGCTTAAAGGAATACGCCTTAACTGGTTGCCATATATTCCCAGACAAGGCTGTTGCCACTTACAAATGATGATGACTAAAAGAAAAAAAAAACTTTTATATAAATGTTAATGTTAACGAATGCGTCATTGCAAATTCATATAAATAAGAAATATTAATGTAATAAACTTATTTATTTCTGTTGTACAACAAGAAAATGTAAAATACTGATGATGATTGCTGGTAACAAGAGAACCGCGAATTTGTTGAATATTACTTTTCTACTTACGAATTGAGTGGTTTTGTTTGCCAGAAGCCAAGCCAGCATATGGCTTCTTCTATTAAACAGGGCCAAGGATTTAAATAAAGGAACCTTTGTTTTTTTCTTCTTAGAAATCCTTAAAAGATTTTTCAAAAATTATATAAATTGAAGAAATATTTTTTTTTATTTGCCTTTAGTCGAATATCATGCAGTGTAAAGTTTAATAGATAAATGTTATTTGCTTTTAATGCCATAAGGATAATAAATACGTTGATTTATTATATCTATTTGTGCGTGTGTGTGTTTGTGTTTTCTTTGAACATGTCACATGTTTGTCAAAGGAAACCCCACAATGATTTAATGACGTAGTTTGTCATATCTTTTTGTTTGGTGTTATTGCTTTTTTCTATTTAACTTTCAATATTATTTTAATAAAAAATTACCCTTTCCTCTTCTTTCTAGAAGCGTTTGATTACATTGTTTAATTATATTATATATTTTCTTCTCCCCTTTTCCCCTCTGTTAGGTGGTTCATTGTATGCCTGTGGTCTGAGTGGCATTTATGGCAGTGACGATGAAACTCCCAAATTATTGGACACCTTTATTTTTGCCTCTCTCATATCGGCTGTGGATCCTGTTGCTGTGTTGGCAGTCTTCGAAGAAATTCATGTCAATGAAATTTTGTATATTGTCGTCTTTGGTGAATCCCTACTCAATGATGCTGTTACGGTAAGTCCTTAAATTAATATTTAATACGACTTTTCCAAGTTTAATTTGAAGGATCAATCAGAAATCTTAAGCTGTATCAATTTATGTCATCATCTTCAGTTGAATTGTTGGTATACTTTTTTTTTCTTTCTCAAGTTTTTCTTTGAAATTAAATGGAAAAGTATCATTAACCTTTAAAGAATCTGGGTCGTTTGTATTATGCTTAAGTGAAAACAGTGGAATGCAAAAGTGACATCTTATTGATTTGGTAAAATAGTTGATATTTATGTTTGGGAAAAAGGGATTTTTAAATTAAAGAACTGACATATTAGTGCCTTTTGAAAAGTGATTTGATGATGTGAAAGGAGTATTTTTTTGTATTTTTTTTTTTTTTTTTTTTTGAAAAAACTTACTTCTCTGCAAAAGGCTATCATTTTCGCCAAAAAGTGCCTTTCTTAAAATATGAAAAAGTAAAAAAATTACTTTTTGTCAAGAAGGTGACGTTTTGCTGAAAAGCTTAATTTAAAAACAAGTAGGACTGCTATATTCAGCTATGCTGAATTTTATATACCCTTAACCATGGTGCGATTAAAATCGAAAGTTAAATAAATATCGTTCGCTAGATATAACAAAATTTTTTTGGACCACGACCACCTCTTCCCTCCTGCCTAAATTTTGTCGGATGTTGTCTTTTGATTATCAAGATGCTTGTACCTAATTTGGAAACTGGCTCTTGCCATTCTCAAGATATACAACAATCTATATTGTCTTTGTATGGGAAGTGCCACATCCAAATCTCCCATCTCGCCCATATTTTGAGAGAGTTTGTGCATTGAGAACCCAGCTGTTGTTTTCCCAATTTCGGTTTTTTTTTTGGATTGTTCAATAAGCTAAACCGTTTTTGAGTTGCGCGAATATACATATGTTATGCAACCTCCTCCATTTTCAAAATAACGGTAAATCTCGAAAACAAAAAAAAAAAAAAAAACAAAAAAAAAAAAACGGTTAGCACCACTGGATTTAGCGTACCCTAATTATGCTAGAACACAACTGGAATAAACGACGAATTTTTGGCCGCGAATATTCGTCGCCAAAAATAAAACATATTGGTGTATATGAAAATACATACAATAATAGCGTCGGCTGAAATTCGTCATTCGCGGTGACTTTGTAATAGATTTATTTCTATTTCATACGCCGGCGAACGACGAACAAATCAGTACCACAGGTGACCATGTCTGTTGTTGGTTTACAAGTATTTTAGTAAATAAAGTTACTTTTTATTTTAATAATTGTTTTTTATTTATTGTATAACATTTAAAATAAATATACAAATTATTTTGCTATAAAAATAGTTTTAGTTGTGGTTTTTATTAGGTTTTAATTTTAAAGCATTCTTGTTTTTAATATGGTCACACTATTTCTCTCTCTTTGCACAAACAGCAATCAACTTTCGCAATTATAAAAGCTGCTAGTTATTCGTCGTTATTGTGCTTTATACGACAAATTAACTCAGCGAATTTTTACTTAAAAATTCGTCGTGTTCGGCGAAATTCGTCGTTCGTCCCAGTTGTGTTCTAAGCATTAGGTTTAAACGCTTGGTGTCCCGCTTGTCTAAAAAAAGTGTCAAATTCAAGCACAGTGTTATTCAAAACACAAAATTGAACTTAACAAATTTTCTACTCATTTGAGGTCGCTGACTTCAAGTCAAATCTCCATTTTTCTCTAGCGTCTTTTTGAGATATACCGTTTTGCCCAAAGTTAAGGCGCTTTCACTACATATTTTAGAATAACTTGAAATTGGTTCACCATATTCAGTGAAAAATAAATCCGAATCTCGGCAACAATATAATCTTTAAGCCGTGCCTACATTGTTTTTAAATTTACCCAGTAGTTTCAGAGATATCGTTGAAGTTTTGAAAAAAATTACAATTAAAAAAAAAAATTCATTAAAATTTAAAATGCGACAAGAATCACAGTTTTGGTCTAAAAATATATAGTTAAACATATTTCGAATGAAATGAGCTTTATTTCCTGACAATCGGTTCACAACTTTTGATTTTGTTCAAAATTTACTTTTCGCGATTCTTCTGTAACTTTTAAATTTTATTTGCTTTTACCGTAACTTTTTGTATAAGTTTCTTTTGTTAAATTCCAGCTCCACAAAAAAAAAAAAAAAAAAAAAAAAAAGTGTTACCATCGGCAAAATTCAAAACTACACTTGAGATGACGCAAAATTACCCAATTAAAATTAAATTCCACCTAATATCAAATTGACGTTTATTTATAAAAAAGAAACTTACAAAAAAGATCAAATTAGAAGGCATTTACAGAATTTTTTTAAATGGTGTTCCCTTGATAGGTCCATTATGCAACAATGGATCTATTAAAAAAAATTATGTTATGAGGTTAAGACTGATAATATAAGAATTCTTAACGCCGAATATTATTGAGCTAACTACATCTTTTTGAGATTTATTTCGTCTTAAAGTGATTTATACGATCTACGTTTAATCAATGCATACCAGGGGCCTGATTCTGGTAGTCGTGATCGAGTACTTTCTCGATTCGAAAGCATTTTAATATCTAATTATTTCAGTCAATACTGAAAGAATCGGAATTATTTTTTCAGTGTTGTAAAGCATTAATAAGAGTTTCACAATACTCAAAAAATAATTTGGATTCGTTCAGTATCGACTGAAAGAATTAGAAACAAAATTTCTTTCGAATCAAGAAAGTACTCGATAGCGACTGCCAGAATTAGGCCCCAGTATTTTTAAATCAGTTATGGCATTACAAGCTATTTTCGTGAGTGATATTTGTATGGGAGCCATTGTCGAATATGGACTGATTCCAAAGTTAATTTTATAAGATAATTTAGGTTGACATAAAATATATTTGGGCCAAATTTTCTTCAAATACCAACATAATAAGATGGTTTATGGGCGCAAACCCTCTGTTAGGAAAAAAGTTCGTAGGGGGCTATGTGAAAGATTAGACCGATTAAAAAAAAAAATTATAAACCAAATTTCATTAAAATATCTTAACAATTGCGAAATGTACTTTGTTTAGAAAGTCTACATGGACAGCCAACCAGCCAGCAGCAGGGACGATACTGATATCGATCGGAATACTCCAACAAATATTTGTATGCGTTTCATAAACTCATAATACCCTTTTCCCTTAAATAAAGCAAATACTAGTTATACTATTAAGATTTATACAGTAGTTCAAAATAATTTAACAAAAATAACATTAAAACCTCAAATAAATTAATAAAAATTAAATAAAAACTTAAAATAATAAGTTCTACTTCCATTTTTCTAGGGAAGGGTCAAAATGTTCATGTTCATCCTTGGTATACTTTATTTAGTAAATAAAATTCCTGTAATGGTTTCAGATGACAGTCTGTTTATCAAATCAGTTTAGCAAATGTTAAGGGCGCTAAATATTTCTCAACTAAAGCATTTTAAATGTTAAAGCAACCACAAAAATTATTAATTTTTGTAGTATTAGAAAATATCTTTCTCCAGGGTTTTTTTTTAGTATAAATACCTTCTTTTTCCAATACACTTCGGGTTTTGAATTACTTTGAAGCTCATACTTATCGAAATCTCATTGTCCATCAGGCGCCAATCACTATCAATCTTTTGGTTGATAAACTACGGAAATCTTTTTTAAATAAACAGTGACTTTGGTTGAATATACTGCAAACCTTTTAAAGCAACAATATCTTAAATAGTATAAATTTTATCACTAAAATCAAATCCTACTATTTGTTTTAAAACGAAAGAATTTTAAATTACACCTGATGCACACCTCAAAGAAATTACCTACGCTCTAGCCACAAGAGTAAAAGTTATACCAAATTCGGGTAATTACCCACAAAGTGGCAACACTGATTGTTCAACATATTTGAAAATAGAAATTTGTATTTGTTATTTAAATATTTGAATATTTTTTTATAGTTTCTTAAGACCTTTAATATCTGTTTTATTAAGTATTCTTTGTTTGCCACTTACTGTATATTATTTCAACAAAATCTATATTTTTTTATGGAAATATCAAAAATCAATAAAAAAAAATTTCATACTTTTGTTATTGTTTTTGGTGACTTCAGTGACTATCTTTTGATTTAAAATATAATTTATGGTTTTTTAATGTGTAGTTTTATTACGAATTTGTTAAATATTTGAAAAAAAAAAACAATTAAAATCTATTAAAATTATCTAGCTTTTTAAAATTAATAAATTATAGAGGAAATATCGAGAGAGAAAGTATGTAGAAACAAACAAGTACAAGTGCTATGTTTGGCTGTGCCGAATCTTATATGCCCTTCACCATCAAAATCATTACTCTAGAAGCATATTTGTATGGGACAGCTAACCGGCAGTTAAGGGCCGTTTAACACTATCACACAAGTCTTACGTATTTTGACGAAAATGCATCTCTAATCTAATTATTGTTTGAAAATTCTCAAAACACAATAACAACTTATCATGACATAAGTAAGAGTTGTGTAATAGTGTAAAGCAGATATAAGTAGCATGTGAAATAAATGCTGCGAATAAAATAAGCAGTCGCGGACCATTAAGCGGATTCAAGAGGATAGTTTCGGGAGGTCTTGTTGTGGAACTCCTTTCAATACCTGAGTCGCCAATGATCATTGGAACGACGTGCCAATCAATTGACGCCATTAAGTAGTCAATCTAAGCAGCTTGTTGAGAAATTTTAAAGCATGTCTAAAGGCTACCACTGTCATTCCCGATACCAGAATCGCATGCGATCGGTCAATCACCGGTTCATCTTAAACTCCCATGATTACAGTAAAAAAACAATTAAAATCTATTAAAACTTTCAAGCATTTGAAAATTAAAAAAAAAAATAATAAATGAATTATACAGAAAATATTGAGATTGAGAGAGGGAGAGAGAGAAACATGTTTAGATACAAACAAGTAAAAGTGCTAAGTTTGGATGTGCATATTGCATATTATAAAAACCCTTCACCACAGCAATGAAAAGCCAATTGTTTTCTAACTCCTCTGATATGGGCGGTACGCGTCAACATCATTATTCCGAAGGCATATTTGTATGGGACGTCCTCTTGGAGCCACATGAATCAATATATAAAATAACATGATTTTTAAAACCAAACAAATTTTATATGTGGGCGTGACGAACGCTACATTCGCTTTCGTTTTCGGATAAATATATAAACATATTTTTGTCTTTCAAAAGAGATATCTTCAACTGATACATACCGCCGTATTCATAAATAAAGTAAATATATTCTGTCTCCTTGAGTTATTCTTAGCCGATTTAGCCATGTCCATGTCTGTCTGTCTTTCCGTCTGTTGAAAACACGCTCACTCTCGAAAGACACAAAACAAAAGAACAAACTTGGTGTCAAATTACTTATAGTTGCCCTAAGTAAATTGGGATTGAAATCCAGCAAAATCGGTTCAAAAGGATCAGACTATGAATCTAAATATGGAACCACCACACCAAAAAATTGATAATTTTGTTACAAGAACTAATATAAATGTGGGAATAATGCACGGAATGATATAAGATTTTTCACAAATTCGTTTGATATGACTGGAAATCCCCTAAATTTCATGGTGATCGTTCCATAACTTACCATAGGCTTCACATAAGTCCTACTCCCGGAAAACAGTTTAGTACGCCTACAACCGCAATAAAAATGTTATCATAATAAAATTTGGTACTTCACAGTTTCATAGGAAAAAAATCACACTGGTAAATTTCGTGAAGATCGGTTGTTAATTTACCCTAGGCCTCATATATATCCTGCTCACGGAAAACAGCTTAGTACGCCTAAAACCGTAATAAATAATGCTATAATAATAATAATTTTAGAATGTAACAGTTTTATAGGACTATAAATCACACTGGTAAATTTCGTAAAGATCGGTCTATAAATTACCATAGGCCCTATATAAAGCCTACTCTCGGCAAACAGTTTGTGTCGCCTAAAACCGTAATAAATAATACAATTGTAATAAAATTTGGTACACCACAGTTTCATAGCACTATAAATCACACTAATAAACTTCTTGATGATCGGTCCATAATTTACCAAAGGCCCCATATAAAGCCCACTCTGGGAAATAAACAAAATACGCCTAAAACCGTAGCAGATATATTTATTGCGGTAAAATTTGTTCCAACTTAACTTCATATGACCATACAAAATGTCATGCAATTTTGTGACATACGGTCCTATAGTTTATCGTAGTTACCATATTAAGCAGCCTTCTGAAATTCACTTTAAACGCTTAGACTAATTTCACTGCTGTATTGAAATTTATTCTTACTTATGCTTTTTAATACCAAAAATCACTGTACAAAATTTCATAAATCAATATCTCAATCAATATCAAAACCCGTGACATTTTGAATGAAACACAGTTTTTTTTTACAAAAAAAAAAAAAAAATGTATTTTTTAACATAATCTCCTTTTAGCTCAATACACTTAGTCCAACGTTTCTCCAATTTGTGTATCCCTTCCAAAAAAAAAGGATTTTTCGAGATCCATAAAATAGGCATTTGTTTGACCAAAACTTAATCTCTTTCCACCGAGCCATTTCTTTAGGTTCGGAAATAGGAAAAAGTCACTGGGGTCTAAATCCGGAGAATAGGGCAGATGAGGTACCAATTTGTACTTGATGGGAGCAGTGTTGCATTTCATATAACTACGAGAGAAGTTCGAAAAGTCACGGACTTATTGATCCGCCCTTGTATGTAGCACTCTAACTTGTTTTTTTTCTCGTAATTTTGAGCGAACTTTGTATAATAAAGTACATAAAATCTAATTCCTAAAAAAAGTGGAAATAAGAGAAATCAAAAAAAACTTATTTTCAGTCAAAAAATGTTGTAATTTTTTACCAAAAATCGCGAACCATCTGTGACGCACGCTACGCAAGGTTAGGTTAGATTAGAAAGGCTGTTGCATAGTAAACTTTACACCCTCACCCAGATACCAATATGGTCCATTCTGACGCCTTAATTAGTGAAACACGTTAAGCAAAGTACGTTATAAATTTTCCAGTAGCATATAAATCAACACAATAAATTGTATTTATTTTAACAAAACAAATTTTATGTTTATAAATACATTTATCAATGAGTGTTACATAATTTGTTTATTAATGAATTTTATCTTTTAATGGCTGACTGGCCATGTATACCTTCTGCGCAAACTACTGGACCCCGATAATTTGATATACATATACTTTTCAATTTTAATACCATAATTTCCTTATAAATGTTGGTAATAAAAATTTGGCGGCAATACTTTTACGATAACTACTATGCCATGGCAACATGTTATGCTGGAGGGTCCAGAACTGACCATCGGTGCCATCTAAGGGGGTTTAACATCACTTAAAGTCGAAAAATCTCATAGGTGTACATATCATATCTATTCAAAGGGGTTACCTCGTATTTTGATTCAAAGAAAATAATTTACGAATTCGAAAAATTTATATTGTGTATTACGATTTCCATAATATTTGTTTCGAATAAACAGAAGTTTTTATATACTTATGAAAAACAAAAAATCATTTTCTCAAAACCAATTTTCTATTACGAACAATAACTTTTCATCAGTTTACGATTTGTTTATAAAAATCGTTGAATCGACTGGGTGGCTGAGTGAGAATATTAGCAGCCAGGTAACATAGGACCCTTGGGAGACCGTGTGACATGGTAAAATAACGATAACTAATTAATGGACCCAAGTGAGCCGTGCTTGAGAACGGATGCCAATGGAGCCGAATCTAACCTATAAAAACAACCTTTTCCAGCATTTCGAACGAGTACTACGAAAATCGTAATACACACCAGTGATGGGTAAATTAAGATGGTAATGACCACCAAGCAAAAGAGTACTTTTTTCAACATTTTGGTATTTTTATTATAGATATTTTTTATTACAAAGTATACTCAAAACTCCAAAAAATTATTAATTAATTAATTTTAAAATGAAAATTATAAAATTTTGGTTAACAAACTAAGGGCCATTATTACAACCTAATAATAAAGTTGCTGATAGTTAACGTGAACATTAGCTATCTTGAACGATAAAGCGACCAATAAGTTTTTTCCATTATTACAACTGTCCGATAAAATAAAAAATGTAGTTTATATATTGTGGCAGTACATCGCAGTATATACCGACTACTTTTGGTTGTTTAAAATACGTAGTGGCAACGACTTAGTTTTGTTTAATTTTTTAATTGAAAACAAAAGTTTATATCTTGTGCTTTATAATATATTTTCTATCTCATTTTAAATAACTTAATATGACATAAAACTATCTTTGAAGTTACCATATCTTCAGCAGAAAATATGGCATCTTCAAGTTCTTAAAGTTCACTTGTAAAGTTACCATGAGGACAAACCTGATGTTAGCTTATCAGTCACTTTTTAGGTTAATGTTAACTTGTAATAACCAAAAACTATTTATCTGTCAGCTAGCATCCTAAAAATAGCTATTTGTTAATTGTAATAATAGCCCTAAAAGTTAATTCATTTTGATTTAAAAATATATGTAAATGTATATGCACATACACACAGAAAGAAATCAATATAAAAATTTTTATATTCCTGTTGCACATGTTTCCCTTTGCTGTTTTCCCCGATGTTTATAGAAGCACTCTTAAAAGACATCATCGGAAAATACCCGATCAGTTTTCATCATTATTCTACTTCGAAAATTCGATGTATTTAACTAAATAATTATAACAAAAAAAAAAAAAAAAAAAAAAAAAAAAAAAAAAAAAAAAAAAAAAAAAAAAAAAAACAACGGGAATTTGTCTTCTTTTTATAAATCATTTTAAATATGACAATAAAAAAATTTATGTTTTTCTTCTTGAAGTGTTGTTGTTGTTGTTTCCGAAACACGTTAACCAAGATTTTATGGATTCAATATTGAAAAAAAAAATTTATGTTAATATTTTAAAAATTAATATGAAACAATGTTAATTTAAAATAAAGTCCAAACTTTTGCAGAAATTTACTATGATTTTCAATCAACATTGCTCTTGTTAATTTGGCATTGGAATTTTTTTTTTGTGTGTATGTATGTACACATATGTCGCATTCACAAAACCCCTTGAATCGTTGCAACGCGTTGTATCAATTGTATGTTGTATTAAAATACATAGCTCACTATTGTTTTTTTTTATACAACATACAATCGATACAACGATACTAGGGGTTTTGTGCATACGGTAATACTTTCTAGAAATTTATTAATTTTTACCCATCGGAAACAGCCACCATTTTTTGCAAAGTTTCAAGGCATCTTTTTATTTACGTTCCTAATTCCCGAACAAAAATTGTATTACATATTTTTTAGTGGTGTTTGTTAACTATTGGTGAGTAAAAATAGAAAATACATACTATATTATACTGTTTACGCAACCATTAAGTTCAAACGCATTTAAAATGACATTGGTGCTTGAAGAATATCAATATTTTTGCAACAAAAAACATGAACGAAAAAGAAAAATTAATTGTATGCGTACCCTGTATGTTAAAAAAATGTCACCCTGGATTTCTTTACAAGAAAGCCTTAAAAGAAAAGAGTACTTAAACTGACGTGGGCGTACTGTTGTATTTGTGAAAAGAAAAAGTCCTGAAAATAGTACCATAGTACTGAACTTTCCATTACTGATACACACTACAAATTGTTCGAATTCGTAAATTATTTCTTTCGAATCGAAATACGCAGTAGGCCCCCAGTACGATGTACTCTTATATGAATCTAAAGCTCATTACTTAATTTCGTTGGGTCGGGTCCCTTACGATAGTAGGTATCATATGTTTTGGCTTGACCAACTAAACTTTCTTACTGGTTCTTAAATATCTACTGCAGATATCACTTTTTGAATTTTCCCTACTTACATACTTGTGATGTTTTTTTTCTTGTTTTTTTGCTCAAATTATAGGTCGTCATGTATCATATGATGGAAGTTTATAATCACATTGGTATATCGAATATTATAGCCCAAGATGTTGTCAATGGTGTGGGTTCATTCTTTGTGGTGGCAATTGGCGGTACTGTAATTGGTAAGTATTCATGGTGTTAACTTAGTCATAACTGAATTTTATATGTTGGTGACGATGATGAATGTGTCTGGTTTTCTAAAACCACAATCTAGACAAAACAATTATTATCATCACGTTTGTCTCGTTTTTACGTAATTTTTCACTTCAACAATAATTTTAATGTTTTTTTTCATTTGCTTTATCACAGGTATCATTTGGGGCATTCTGACTGGTTTGGTAACACGTTTCACCGATCACGTGCGTGTCATTGAACCCATTTTTATCTTTGTGATGGCATATTTGGCGTATTTAAATGCTGAAATATTCCATATGAGTGGTATATTGGCGTAAGTGTTTATAATGACATTATTGAGGAAGTGAACAAGTATTTTCTTGATTATTTTAATTCTAGTTTAGCTCTAGTTATGTTCCAGTTCAGTTCTAGTTTAGTTATATTTAAGCATTAGCTTAATTTTTTCCTAGTTCTATTTTCATTCTGGTTTAGTTTTGTTCAGTAATAGTTCAGTTCTAGCTTTATTATAGTTAAGCTCTATTTTGGTGCTGGTTAGGTTCTATAAACCTAGTTTAGTTTTAGATTAGTCCTACCTCAGTTCTAGTTTAGCTCTAATTTAAATCTAGTCCAGTTTTAGCTCTAGTTCAGGTCTAGCTAAATTCTAGGTACGTTTCGGTTCATTTTTAGCTCTAGTTTTGATCTACTTCAGTTGAGGTTCAGTCTAGTTTAATATTAGTTCCGTTCTAGTTTAATACTAGTTCCGTTCAATTTCAGTTCTAGTCCAGTTTTATTTATGTTCTAATTCAATTCTAGTTCAGAGTGGCTACTCTCTATTGCGATGCGAATACATTTTCGATGCGAAAGCTTAATGCCAACTTGGTACTCTCTATCACTTTCGCAAAATTGTTTGAAAATTAAGCAGTACTGCTAATAAAAATCAAAGTTAGCGCAGATTTCCAGTAATGAGATGGCAAAATATTAAAAAAAATTTGAAATTGGAAAGTTTAAATAAAAGAAATAATGATGATTTGCGAAAAGAAAAAAATAAAAAGATGCGAAAGACAAATGCGCAAACGCATTAAGGATTTGCTACAATTATCTTTCGCATCGCAATAGAGAGTAGCTCCCCAGTTCTAGCTCATCTTTAGTTCAATTATAATTTAGTTCCAATTTTGTTCTATAATTAAAATAGTTCGTCTTCACTTCAAATTCAGTTGGAGTAAACGGCACAATGCGCTATCAAAAAGCTTGATTTCAAGCTTGTGTACGCGTGCTGGACGTAATACCTAAATTGTTTTGATTTTCCATCAAGCATTTTCGGTGTCACACATACAAATACATTTTCACTAATACTACCTAAGCGCTTAATGACGTTTTTTTTGATAATGTATGGTGCCCTTAAGGCCCAAGTTCAGGTCTAGTTTATTATTTTTCTTCCTATGCTAATCCCGCGAAGCTCTACGCTTGTCTGCAGGAAAGAAACCAGAGTCTCCGGCGCTCATAGACTAGCGCACTACCAGCTAGCCTACCGGGGCACCCTTAATTTCTAATTCATTTTTCGTTTAATCAAAGCTCAGTTCTAGTTCAGTTTAATTTATGTTCTAATTCTATTATAGCTCACCTATAGTTTAATTCTAATATAGTTTTAATTCAGCAATAATTTAGTCTAATCTAGTTTGATTGAAGTTCAATTGTAATTCAGTTCTATTTCGTTTGAAATTCAATTCTAGAGTAGATCTAGTGCAGTTTTAGTTCAGTTCTAGTTTTTTTCTAGTTCAGTTCTAGTTTAGTCGAATTTAAATTTCATAATAAGTTTTTGTTTTTTCAATATCTTTAAAATTCTAAAATTTCGATATTAATTTATTTTCTTCTCTCTCCCTCCCTCTCTCTTTTAGGATTACCTTCTGTGGTATAACGATGAAAAATTATGTCGAATCGAATATTTCTCAAAAGTCCCACACAACCGTAAAATATGCTTTAAAGATGATTTCAAGTTCCTCGGAAACAGTTATATTTATGTTTTTGGGTGTAGCCACTGTCAATAATAGTCATGTATGGAATACTTGGTTTGTTTTATTGACAATTCTGTTCTGTTCAGTATTTAGAGTAATAGGTAACTTAAGAATGAATCCATTAATTAATTTATACAAAATTCTAATTCTTATTATCAAATATTTGTAGGTGTTATTGTTTTATCGGCGATTGCAAATCGTTTCCGTTTGCACAAATTATCCCGTGTGGATCAATTCGTTATGTCTTATGGTGGTTTACGTGGAGCCGTTGCCTTTGCCCTTGTCCTTTTAATCGATGAACGTGTTGTGCCTCAAAAGAATATGTTTGTTACCACTACCATTGCTGTGATATACTTTACCGTGTTCGTGCAGGGCATCACCATAAAGCCACTCGTTAAAATTTTAAATGTTAAGCGTGCTAACAAACGTAAACCCACCATGAATGAACGTATCCATGAAAGAGTAAGTTTGAATTTAAGATTTTGTGTATTTCATTGTGAAATTATCCTTAATTATTGTGTTTTTTTTTTGTGTATTTAGTTTATGGATCATTTAATGGCTGGAATTGAGGATATTATTGGCAAAACTGGCAATTACAATGTGCGTGATAAATTCAAACGTTTCGACAATCGTTTCATTCGTCCTTTATTGCTAAGAGATCCTAAGGTAAGTTTAATTAATTGTGTTTTAATTGAATTTAATATAAAATAATTCAGAAGAAAGAAAATTGTGCAGATTTTTTTGTATTGAAATGTTTAGTAACAATTCATGCAGAGCTTTGAAACAAAGAATAAAGTTAATGTTGATTTAAAGAAGTCAGAATTGTTATTTAATCAGTTCTAGTTCAGGTTTAGTTCAGTTCTAGTTGAGTTCTAGTTGAATTCTTCACACAGAAAAAAATCAATATAAATTCTTCAGAAACAAGTTCGATTTTACATTTTTCGGCAGAGATTTTGCTTCATAGTTACTTTATGTTAATTTAACATGATATAACAATAACTTGTGAACAAAATGTTTTTCCTTTAAAATAACTATAATTCATGTTAATTTAACATTCCAGTAAAGTTAGTGCAAAATTACATTGATATTGAAATAACATTACGATTCACGTTGAAGGAAAGTAATTTCAAGTTGAAACGACATGAATTTGAATTTGATTCTACATGAAATCAAATTGGATTAAGTGTGAAATAACAGTGAGAAGAAGACAACAAAGGTTTTTATTTAAGAATAATTCTAAAAACTTATCCGCGGAACCAGAGAGAGGGAGAGATAATATTATTATTTATTTTCCTGTAACACATGTACATTGTCGCCATTTTGGCATTTTTGCAGCTAAATTTAGCATTAAAAATTTTAATTTAGCTGCAAAATGTTCATTTATTACTTGGCATTTTATTAAGCATTTTTAGAAAATGTTTTTAGCTTTTTTCAGCATTATTTTAAAATGTTGGCCGTTAATAGTTTTATGGATTTTACTTAAATTTTTCTATAAATTATAATAATTTTTGTCTAAACATAGTTGTACCCAAAATTAAATTTTGTATGAAAATGGATAATTCTTATGTTAAGAAACATCTTACTTGTCTTGTTTTTTTTTTTTAAATTGAATATTCAGGGAATATTATAAATGCCCTCATCATGTTGTTTGTAAATTTTATTTGCCCTTTGATATTACGATATAAAAGTACAAAAAATATTTCACTTTGTATTTAGAAAAAATTCTATAGTGTAAATAAATGATTTTTTTTTTACTAAACTGCTGAAAAAATAATAATTTTAAAACTACAATTTTCAACTGTAAGCAATAAAATTATCTAAAAAATTTTGTAGAGCCATAAAAATAAAATCGTTTAAATGTTGCATGTATCAGGGGTTTTCAGGCCCCCTGAAAAATTTTTTATCTCAACTACCTGTGCTAAATATTTATATGTATCAGATGCTTTACCAAAATCCTCTTGTTTAAATATAACCACTCATTTAAATTTCGTTAAAAAATAAGCCACTAAAATGTATTTAGTTTCGAATAAAGTTTCATACTGGTAATTAATTTTTAACAAAAATCTTTAAAACATTTCTGGCATTATTTTTAGCATTTTTTGGCCTTGTCTAATGCCAGATTCAGCTGTAAAAATTTTCAAGATCTGGTCACACTGCACACGTTTCACCTTTTTTGTATTCTCCTTTGTTTACAGAAGCACTCTCAATTAAAAGACACCAGCAGAATAGTCCAATATCATTTTCGTCATCACTCTACTTTGAAAATTTTATGTATTTAACTAACTAATTTTAACAAAAAGAATACGGGACTTTTTCTTTTAAAAAATTATTTTAAACACGAAAATAAAAAAATATGTTTTTCTTCTTGTTGTTATTTTAACATCTTTGATTTAAATTTAATATTAGACAATGACAATTTTAAATAAAGACCATCGGGTATGTTCTCTAAATCGAAATGAAGTGGATTTAAAATCGAACAAATTTTGAAAACGAGCCTGTAAAGAAAGTTCATTTTGCAAATAATTGAAATCGAAATCTCGTTCGACTTCAAGTCCACTTCATTTCGATTTGTAGAACATGCCCGTATGCTTTTGCAGAAATTTACTATGATTTTCAATTTTCATTTAACATTAATATTTTTTTCAGTGTGTTATTCTGTTCTAGTTCTTTTCTAGTCCAGTACCCATGTTCTGTAAATTTGGTGAGAACTTCTCGCAACGAAAACATGTGAAACAAAATATTCCATCGCTTCTCGAAAAGTGAGAAAAAAGTGTGTCTGTAACTTATGTCGAAAACTATCAAAAGAGATTACGTCGTTACATTATAAATGTCATAATATTCTGCTCGAAGCCGATATGAAATTGCAGATGTTGAGAACGCAACTCAAACATATCGTTGACGGCGACCAAAATTTACTAAAATTGAAACATTTTCAACGACGGCGGCGAAAATACAACTGTCGGCTATACCAAAAACTGTAAAGTGCAACTTTAATGTTTGTTGATTACAAAATTGCTTTGAAAACATTCGTATATTTTTCAAAAATGTTAAAAGCAAAATAATTTAACAATGAAAAAATCTGCCAAGAAAAAAATACTTGTCTTTTCCGTGTTAATATTCATTGCATTTTGCATTTTTAATTTATTTTTTAGTGTTAAAGTTTTTTCTCACCCCGTTTTTATGCGTGAGTTTATTTGACATTTCAAAGCGGGAAATTTCTCTCAAAAATTTTACAAACACACTTTTTCAGTATATTGGCGAGAAATTTCCCTATATGACAGTTATTACTCCCCAAAAATTTTACAGGCGCAGTTAAGTAAGAAAAACAGCTGTTTGTTTGAATTTATGGCATTATTGTTTTATTTCTAACATTTCAATCGAAAAGTTCCTCGCCGCGGGAGAACATTGACACAGGTCTAGTTTTGTTGTAGGCTATTTCTCGTTTTAGATCAGGTCTTTGTCAATTTATAATTTAGGTGTTTAGTTTAAGTTCAGAACTTGTAAAGCTCTAGTTTATTTCTAGTTTAGATACATATCAGCTCGAGTTTAGTTCTTGTTCAGTTCTAGACTTGTTCTAGTTTAATTGTAACTCAATTCTAGTTTATTTCTGGTTTAGTTGATATTCGGTTTCAGTGTTATTTCCACAGGCTGAAATCGTTCTAGAATAATCTTTTTGGTGAGACATTAAGCCATTCTTCCTTTCCTCCAGCTTGAAAGATATATTTTTATGTTGGATCACATACCCATGCAGCAATATACCGAAAAGATCAGGCAAAGAGAACGACAAGTTGCAGCAGACAGGCGTAGAGATTTACGTAAATTATCACAAGAATATTTCAGTTACAGATTAAGGCAAAGAAATGATGAAGATGAGGATGAAGAAGGGCTATAAATTGAAAATCATTCCTAAAAAGTATAAAAATCAAACAGCATTCAAGCAACCAAAATATCCAGGGTGGGATTTAATTAAAGCTTTATAGTTTTTAAATTCATGTTAATTATTTTATTTTAACTACATATATTTGCTTTGGTAATTTTAACTTATTTAAATTCTTTTATTTTCAGGGTGCCGAACCAAAAATCATTGAAACTTATTCAAAATTAACCATGCGTGATGCTATTGAAGTTATGCGTCGTAATCCCTCAACAATTGGTCAAATTACTGGCACCGAGTCAATGAGTGCCTTATTTAGAAATTACACCAATAATTGCATTGGTGGAAGGTGGGCACCACCAACTATTTATACAACCTGGTAAACGAATTTTAGACAATTTCTGTTTTCCCTTAGGTTGGGTTATTTTTAAAAAAAAAAAAAAAAAAAAAAAAAAAAAATTATAAACCCAACACAAAAACAAGTGCATGTTGTATGTTTTTGGTTTCTCTAGACGTCTGACAGTCACTTTATACAAATGTTTATCCTAAGCACGTCGTGAATGTAAAAGAATTAGAGTATGTATGGGTGAGTTCCAAAACGTCAGTTGCAAAGCAACTAAACAAATGTCTCAAATTCAAAAATGACACCATACAGAATTTTACAATGCATTCTGTCCCAAAGTGCAACAAGAAAGTTATCGGTGTGTACACAATAAGCAAACAGTGCATCGTTAAACCTGAAGATAAGTTTTTGATTTTGACTGTAAAGTATTTTGATGTTTTGGAACTCAGCGTATAAACCAAAGTATATAAAGTAATACGACTCTTTGTTTTTTTAAATCACTCTCCACATGTACTGGTGCTGCGTGAATTCAACACCTTTTTGAGAATTTTTGAGTTAGTCACCAGAAGGTTTTGCAGGGAGAGGTTGTCAAAGAGTCGAGTTACTTTTTATAGTTTGCTATAAACTATTTGAATTACTTATAATACATAATATTTTTTTTTATTTAAAAGACACAACTATTAAAAAAAAGTATTGAAATTCTTAGAAAATTACTCGAATCCATTAACTGCCTGTTCATTGATTTCGAACGAAGACTTCGTTCGCTTAACTTACGTGTACAACAAAAACAATATTAGATATATTGTTTTTGTTTTAAATGTAAGTTAAGCGAACTAAAGGCCCAACCATATTGTGCTTAAGTTGGCTTAAGCAAATGTGCGAATACATGTAAATTATATGAGCCTAACCATATTGAACTTAAAGAAACTTTTTGGTAAGTTTTATGAAACTGTTATTTGCTTAAGCAAAGTGTGAAACTAATCGCACATTCCGTACGGAATCAAGTTTTTTTATTTTGTTTTTGTTTTTTTTTAAATACATTTGAGATACGTTTTGTTAACTTTTGACAGTAGGTTAAGCTAAGCTATACATATTATGGTTGGGCCTGAAGTCTTCTGTCTAAAATAGATGAACAGGCAGTTAATACACAAACAATTGACAAGGCAGAGATCTAAAAGAGTTTTTTCACATTAAGGCCTTAATTTTTACAAGTTGTTATTTGAAATGTAATTAAAATAAAAAAATTTATTTAGTTAAACCATGACCTATTTGTTGCTTGTTAAATTTTAACGTGATTAATAAATCATTCTTTTTAAATCTCTGTTCAAAAGCATGACCTCCTTCTTATGTCTAACCTCCTTTTTACTCTTAGTATTTCTTTACTAACATGAATGTCTTCTATTTTTAATTTGAATAAGTACATACCTTGTTCACTGTTATGCGCAAAGAAAAATATCGTTACCTTAAACACAAACGGTCCTATCTAACATTTTAAAAGCTTTACCGGAAGAGCAAAAGACTATTCAAAATGATTAATTGAATTAAACTGTTTATACTTTTTTTTTTTTAAATAAATAAGTTGTTTGACAGTTAAACCTACAAGTAGTTTTGACAATGCATATTATCCAAATGTTTAGTTAGGCCTTTTAGCGTTTATCATATAATCGCTTTTATTGCTATGGCCGTTTGTTTTTTAACTAAATCGCTAGTTTTAGTCGAAAGATTCTAACATATTTTGTGGACATTTCTGTTGATGGAATGCATCAGAGTCGATATTTAATTTTTGATTAGCTTGGCCCGTTAGCGTTTTAGGTAACGATATATTCATACATAGATACATACATATATATTATTGAAGCACCCACTTCTTGGTACAATTAACGTCATATCAATCATCTAAATGTCAAAAGCATTTTTCGAAATGGGTTAACATTTGCAAATTGAAATATAAACTACAGGGTGTCTGGTAGCAGATTTTTATTTTCAAACTTAAATAAAAAACGTAATAATCGACACAAAGTTTTATAAAGAGCATTAAACAATAGAATGGAAATGCGGATTTTATTTTTTTAAAGAGTAAGTCATCCAGATGGCTTCCGTCGAGTTGACCACACTGTTCAAAACGAAGCCTTGTGTTCTGCGCCACACGCTGCAGTAAGCATGGCTCAATTCAGCTTATTTCTCGACGAATATTTTCCTTTAAAGCCACAAGAGATTGGGGACTGCCATTATAAACCCTCTCGTTGAGGTAGCCGCATAAAAAATTCATGGGAAGTCCCCAAAGCGACTGATCAGTTTTTGGGGGAAATTTTCCCGAAGCAAATTCATCGAAGCTCTGGCTGTCTGTGCAGTCGCCCCATCCTGTTGAAACCACGTGTGTGAAGAGTACGATGGATGAGCTCGCATGTTTGGCAAAAAGAATTCCGTAATCATGCGTCGATAAATTTCACCGTTCACATTCGTCGCCTGGCCTCGAGAATTTTCGAAAAAAAAAAAAAAATGGTCAAATCATCTCATGCGTGGATAAGGCATACCAAACACTTACCTTGCGGCAATGCAATGGTTTTTGATGTTTCAATCGAGTGTTGCTGGTTCTTGGAGACCACTAACGGCAGTTTTGCTTGTTGACGTGGCCGTTTAAGTGAAAATGAGCATCGTCGTTCCAAAAAATGGGATTTACAGTGCGAAAACGCTCTAACATCGTTTCACAAAAATTTTTGCTTAAATCAAAGTCACTTTCTTTCAGTTCTTGAACGAATTTTAAAAGGATAGAACTTCAGATCCTTTTTTTAAATTTCATAAATAAACGCACTTGGAAGTCCCAGGGAGGTCGCTCTTTTCCGTATTGAAAGTCGCGGATTTTCACGCAAACTGCTTTCAACTAGTTCAATGTTTTCGGGAGTCCTTAAAGATCGACTGGGTTCTGGCCGTGGGACATTCATAGCCGAAGCAGATGCGCGGAACCCTGCTCCTACGAAAGAATAAAATTTACACTCGGTCTATCACGTATTCGCCGAATACCGAATTTTGAACAAAATTATCGACGAGCAATTACGTAAGAATCATTACCCTTAAAAAATGTCTCCACAGCGAACGGGCGATGCGCTCACTCGACCACTGCGACATCGTGACTGACAAATCCGCACAATCGATACTTCCAACGGCGCCAACCTCCCTCCGCACCGTTTATTACTTTTTGAAATAATCGTATTTAAAAATAAAAATTTGCCACCAGACACCCTGTATTTCAATCTAACAAAATTTGAGAGTAAATAGTAGAAAAACCTTATGTGCATTTATGGTGTACAAAATGCCATAAACTATCGTTCTCTTATCATCTATTTTGATAACCGAAAAATTTACAATCATTATTTCAAAATGTCTTGAACAGGGCAAGTTAAAATATGCACAAAATTGTTCTAAATATGCATTCAAGTAAATTGAAAAAAAAACTTAAAAATATGCACGCGAAAAAACACAAACTAATAATTTTTATTTAGTTTTAGTTGAAAATGTTTTATTAGAGAGTGCAATCATGTGTTTTTTCAAGATTTCAAATAATATATATATATATATATGTAGAGTTTCCGGGAGTTTTTTTCCCTTCTCCGAATTTTCCTATGTTAATTCATTTGTAAAAATTGGGAAAAGGGAAAAACTTCCGGGGAACTTTTATTCATAATTGGACTGATAATGAAAATATACGTTTGATATCAGTCGATGTTACTGGCGCATACTTAATTAATACTAGTTCACATGGAAAAAATGTGTAAGTATATCGAGCCCTGACCTCAAAATAAGCTTAAGCGCCAAAAACACAATTTTTCAGGAGACGTTTTTTTTTATTATTAGCCCAATTATGAATAAAAATTCCAGGAGTTTTTTCCTTTTCCCATTTTTACAATTGAGTTTAAGTAGGAAAAATGGGAGAAGGGAAAAACCTCTCGGGGAATTTTTATTCATAATTGGGCTGTATATTTCATAACAACTTTGTATGAAAGTTGGCGCTTAAGCTAAAATTGTTTTTACTATAAAATCGGAACGGTACCTTATGTGAACATGACATTTGAGGAGATAATGTAAATGTTGTAAATAAATTCATTTATAAAAAAAAACGAAAATTAAAAATGATGTCGCTTTAGCTATTTTTGCGGTAAGGGCTCGATATACCGATATATCGCTTTTATTAAAAAAAAATATAAGTATGTTGTTTCCTTTTTAACTTGGTCAACGTTTAAAGGCTAAAGACCCAAAAATATTGAGCGTCACCTGGCTAAAGCAACTGTGCCAATTTACATGTGTCAAACCATATTGAACGTAAAAAAAGTTTTTGTTAAGTTTTATGAAACTGTCATTTGTTTAAACAAAGTGCGATCGTACATTTCGTACGGAATGGATTTTCGTAAATTTTTGACAGTGGCTTACGCTAGCTCATGCATATTAGAATTGGGCCTTAACATTTCGATTAAAAACTTTGTTAAGTCTTTCAATAAATATTTAATTCTTATTATTTTGAACTTTTCCTTTTACGTCTTCTATGACGGATAACAATTCATGTAAAGCACACAAAACAAAATAGAACAATACACATTTAGTGTTCTTTGGTTATCTCTGACCATACTAGCATTAAAGTCTTTTTGAGTTTTTTTTTCTCGTTTTTAAATACATAAATCACTATCAAAAACAAAGCATCCAAAATTTTGTAATAATAATAATAAGACTTGCTCGATTAAAGTTGAATCAAAGCCGCCTCTGCACGGGGCATAGGATGTATATAAGTCTATTTCATCTCTCTATCTCTTATCAAAGCTGTTTCACTTAGTTCACCAATATTGCTATATTGTCATCGTTGGTTTTCTTGTAGTGAGTTTATTTCATTTAATGTGGAACGTCGCCAAGTGATTTTTGGCCGACCTCTCCTTCTGCTTCCCTGCGGGTTATATGCAAGTGCTTGTCTTGGTATCTCTTCTGGTGGTTTACGTAGAGTATGTCCTATCCACCCAAACTTTCTCTTCAGTATTTCAGCATCCACATCTCTTATATTTGTACGCGTCCACAATTGTTCGTTTGTTATTCTATTAGGCCACCATATTCCCAAAATTTTTTTCAAGCTACGATTTACAACACTTTTATTTCATACAATAGCACTGACAGGACGCATGATTCAAATATGCCAATTTTCGTTCTAAGGCTGTAAACGTGGTTTTTTCCGTACTTTGTTTAAAGTTATGAGTGCTCCAAGTGCCACTATCTACATCTTCAGTAGCGCCACCATCTTCGCTTATTATGCTACCAAGATATTGGTACTTCGTCACCTTTTCAACTTGTACATCCATCACTTTAAGGGGTTCATTTGTAGATTAGTTGATGTGCATTTATTTCGTCTCTTGTGTATTAATTTTTAGCCCCACTTAACATGACTCCCTCACAAAATCGTTAAGCTTTTCTTGCATATCACGCTGTCTGTGTGACAGTTTACAATTGCCGTCTGCGTAGTGCAATGACTTTATTGTTAAGTAATTGTTTACTTAAGAAAAACTTAACCTGATGTAATTTGCTTTAGTTTTTTTTTTTTAAATTTCAATATAAGAAAATGAAATTAAACAAGGACCGATATATTTTTTATTTTGTCATTGAAGAGATTGACTCAAAACCAATTCTTTTGTTAAAAACAACTGTCAACCTTCGTAATATGCAAATTTATTCAAAAAGTATTAATAACTTGCTCTGTTCATGAACAAGGACTTACACTTGTCATAATTTAAGTAAAAATTAGCAGAAATTTTAAATAGTTTCAGCTGAATTTTAAAGGAGACATTATCGAATAGTTTAGCTTTTGGGTAATTTTAGTGTTAATTAAGTTCAATTTCAGTTCAAGTTTAATTCTAGTTAAGTGATAGTCGAGTTCTAGTTTAATTTAATACATTTCTAGATCAGATCTATTTCAGTTCTAGTGCACTTTAGTTAAGTTCTAGTTCAGTTCTAGTTTAGTTCTTTAGCTCAGTTGTAGTTCTAGTAAAGTTATAGCTTAGTTATAAATCATTTATAGTTCTGTTTTAGTTCAGTTCTAGTTTAGTTATTGTTCTAGTTCAGTTCTATGACAGATATAGCTTAGTTCTAGATCAGTTCTAATTCAGTTGTAGTTTAGTTCTAGTTAGGTTCTAGTTGAATTTATAGATTTGTTCTAGTTGAGTTGAAGATTTAATTTTGTTGTATTTTGAATAATTTAAGTAAAGTTATAATTTAAAAAGTTATAACATTTTGTAAAATACCAGAGACGTACTTTCCGCTTCTTGTTCCTGATTAGTACATATTATGTATAGGAAGATCTTTCAAATCGGATCATATAATGACTTAATTTATTTACTATCGTTTTTCATCATTTGTGTTAAGTTCACAACTCTGTTTTATTTAATTCAATTTTATACTTTAAAGTGTGAATCGGAGTCGGTTTTATAAGGCGTGTCATCGGTGGATGACAAACTGTCATCAAATTGAGACATTGTAGTTGGCCTTAAGTCAAATTAAGAGAATATCATTATCTACTTAACCGGTACATATGTTTGTTTCACTTTTGTTGTATTCCGCCCTTTGCTTACAGAAGAACTCTCAATTATAAGACACCAGCAGCATGCCCGATATGGTTTTCATAATAATTCTACTTTCATAATAATTCTACTTGAAAAATTTGATGTATTTAAATTAATGATTAAAAAAATAGAATATGGATATTTTTGCTTCTAATTTTACTTTTTAAACATGAAAATAATGTAAATAATATAATGTCGTCGCACTGATGAAAAACATCGCACTGATGACAGTTTGTCATTGCAATGATGACAGTTTGTCATTGCACTGATGCCAGTTTGTCATCACACTGATGAAATGCTATATTATGTCATTGCACTGATGACAGTTTGTTATTACACTGGTGACATGATATATTATGTCATCGCACTGATGACAGTTTGTCATTGCACTGATCACAGTTTGTCATTGCACTGATGACAGTTTGTCATTGCACTGATGACAGTTTGTCATTTCACTAATGACAGTTTGTCATCACACTGATGAAATGATATATTAGGTCACCGCACTGATGACAGTTTGTCATCGCACTGATGACAGTTTGGGTGTACTGATGCCAAAATACATCAGCGCTATGACGACTTTTCTATCAATGTACACAAAATGCGGTGTCGAATTGATATCACTGTAGTCATAGCGTAGGTAACGCATAAAATATGACAACATTATAGGATGATGTTTGTCATTGAATTGATGTCACTTTTTGCCTCATTGATGCCTTTTGTAATGACATTGATGTCACAAGTCTGATGTTAGGCATCATCAATATGAAGATGCATTTTTCTATGAGTGAATGAATCTGCTGAGTGGGAGAAGGAGAGAGATAGAGATTCGTCAACTGTTTTGATTTGGTAGATCTAAAACACACACGTGTTTACTTAAGGTTTTTGTGTGATTTTTTAACCACAGCTTAGTAAATAAAAGTTTAATACATTTTGTTGTTGCGGTGTTGTAAATACTAGTACGTTAACTTGATTTGTAAAATTAACAAGGTCAATAAGGCTACTTTACTACCAAGAATGAAGACCGCTACTGCTTTGCGTATATTATAACCATGCCTACAGTCAGGTATACTCGATTACTGTAGGCACTTACTTATTATAGTAGGACTATTTTGGGTTTTTAATATAAAATATATGACACAAATATGTATTTTGTTTTTTATGTAAATCTTATTTTCAATTTTATAGTGGCTGAGTATTTTTATACTGGCTGAGTTCTTATCTTAGACATATAATTTGTGGCTTCGAAAGGGATTTGGCTAGCGTAAATACAATTTTAGTTTCTTTAAAAACACAGAAATACTGCACTGAATTTTCTAAAATTCGTTTACTTAATTTTTTTATTATTAGAATGTATGTAGCTTATAATTTTTATAAAACATATTTGTAAATTTTTTTAGATTAATTATGAATGAAAATTTTAAAGTTTATAATTATTATAATTATTATAATTTTCTAAAAACAGGGCGAAAAACTTAAAACCTTTGAATGTGTAAATAGTACTGTTTTACTAAAGTTTCATCTAATATTAATTATTCTGTTGCTAATTATTTACAACTTTATTTTTTTAATTTAAAAGATTTTTTTTGAAGCTTCTAAATTAAATTTATACTTGTAACACATTTTTGAATCGTAAACGTTTGTTATTGTAATGACTATTAGTTTTGACTAAGGCAATTTAGTTAATAATTAAACTGAGTTTATTTGAATTAATCAAAAAAGTTAATTCGCCCTGTCTTGTAAATTATGGTTATAATTTTTTTGGAATCCAAAACTTAAACTACGAAATTGGGTAAAATATGTATAAATATTAACTTTTTCCTACTTATTTTGAAAGTTAATTAAAATATTAAAAAAAATACAAAAAAAAATATATATATGTATATATAGATGTATATATTAAAAAACTTTAAATTTTGAATTGAATTACCAAATTTTTTTATTTTTAGGCATTTCAAAAAGTGTTTTATTGTGTCATATTGGCCGTATGTATTTGCTATAAGTTTATAAATGTGGAATTCACAAAATTATAGCAAATAAAAGCAATATGACACAATAGAACACTTTTTGAAATGCCTCAATTAAAAAACATTTTGGTAATTCAATTCAAAATTTACAGTTTTAATATTAGATCGACTCAAGTTGTATGGAGCCGAAAAAAAGTGTTTTAGTTACCCCTCTGAAAATAAAGCTTGATATGTTTTATGATGATTCCCAAAATATTTCGGTTCTAGCGTTGACCATCCGTGAGCTGGACCATTTTTAAAAAAGGTCTATTTTCAGTTTTTCGAATTTTTTTGTGCTTTGCATCAAGACGACATAAATAAAATTTGGTATCATCGAAAAGAGTTTTTGAAGCAGCATCCATCCAATGGTATATAAAACTTGAACACTTGCGACCTAATAATTGAGCTATTTAACTAAATACATATTTTCGTTTCGGGTTTCCATACAAATTCTACGTATGTGGAAATAATGTTCCGCTTTTAAAATTGAATCTGTTTTAAAATAATGTTAATTTATTTTTATTTTTGTAATTATTCACATAAAACGAGAAAAGCGCGATATATTTTATCTTTTTTCATATAAAGGCAATATGTGAAAAATACAATTACAATAAAAAATATAAAATTTATAAAAAATCTTTTCGCGATTCTATCTATGTATAAAGGTTGCACGATTCCATTTTGCTTGCAATACCTGGTCGATTACTTTCGATAACAGAACGATATCTCCTTGTGAGGTATTCCACCTTCTTCCATATAGCTGGAAAACTTTTTACCGGAATTTGAACCAATTTCCATAATTCACACAACTCCGTGATCGTTGCTTTATAAATGTAAAAATAACAAATGCTGGATTATGGCACAGTTTGTCGGAAGATTAGTTTTGTTCAGCTGAACAGGAGAAAAATCCATTTTTAGTGTTTTCGTTAATTTAATTTTAAGTCTAATATTATAAATTTATGCTGCTCCTGTCATTAATAGATTAAGATGATGTTAATTAAAAAATTTATATTTAAAAACTTAAATTTATCTCACAGCATCCAGGGGTTGAAAACGGATCTTTTGCTTATCACCAGGTTATTATAATTGAAAAATGAAAAAAAATTGGTACCCATATTGCCTATATATGAAAAAAGATAAAATATATCGCGATTTTCGCGTTTTCTTTGAATAATTACAAAAATAAAAATCAATTAACATTTTTTTAAAACAGATTCAATACGTAAAATTACGTATTTAGCTTAATAGCTCAATTACCCAGCATAAACTTTGCTTACAAAATAAGCAGAAAAATAATGAGAATTTGAGTAAAAAAGTACTTATTTCTCTACTAGAAAAATTACTTATTTTTGTTCGCGATGTCCCAAAAGTAATTCTTTATAATTTGGACAATTATAACATAAAAAATAATACCTTTATTTTATACTTCAAAGTTGTATAAAAATATGTAGTTACCAAAAGAGACAAGAATAAAGTACTTCAAATTAACTTTGAAAAAGGGTAAAACACACTAATTAAAATTGCTCTGCAATCTTATGGAATTGGTGTTGAAAAAGTGTACACAATAATAAATTTTTCGAAATGTAAGAAAATATTTTATAAAGAGTGTTTTTGCTGGACAATATCATTAATATCTCTAACATTATAATAACAATTGGGGAATTCACAAGATAGTCATAAAGTTGTAAAGTCATATGTCATAAAATAATTACATGAACTATATATGACTGCTGTGGGCAACCGCTTGTAATTTAGATTTCTACTGTACCGTTATGACGAATCAATAAACACAGCATTGAAATTGTTATTTTGTTTGAAACACAATTCGCAAGGTATCCTAACATGTCATATTGTCAAAATGTCCTAATATTTCACAATGGTTTAAAAATATTGTTGTACGGCTCAGCCGCTCAGCGCTGGGCTTTTCTGATTAATTACGACAGCACAATAAACACAGCAAGCAACGTTCTATTTATTTAAGACACTTTTTGTTAACAAACCAACAACAATATTTTTAAACCATTGTGAAATATTAGGACATTTTGACAATATGACATGTTAGGATACCTTGTGAATTGACTAAATATGTTTTTAAACAATTGCAAAATATTATTTAGGACATTATGGCGATATGACTTGATAGTACACCTTGTGAATCCCCCAAATGTTTGTATTATTATATGTAATTATACGGGCCTGTCACAGAAATAAATTTCGATCGAAAATTTTTTTTTTAATTTCAAGAACGCTTCTTCAGAAAACGAAAACCGATAAATTTTCACGGAATGAAATTACTTTTAATGTTTTAATCGAAAAAAGTTTTTATAAGTTAATCCATTTATTAATGATGTGCTAATAATCCCAATTTTTGAATGAAAATACTGAAATTTATTGTTGTGGGAAAGCTAGTTTCTATGCGCATTTCGCTGGTTGCTTAGGCCAGCTCGTCAGGAAACTTTTTCCAAATACTTTAGAAAAGCTAAAAATATTATACAAGTAAGACCATAAAGTGAATAAGAATTTTAAAACACTCTGGTCTTAAATGTAACAATATCAAAGCTTCAACAAAAGTTTTTGTTTGCACAATATTGCCACATTTAATGTAAAAATAACAAAATTAAATTTGTCGGAATTATGAAAATCGATACGGATTCAAAACAATTCCGAACAATTTCTGTGACAGACCTGATTATGTTCTTCAAAAAAAAAAAAAAAAAAAAAAAAAAAAAAAAAAAAAAAAAAACGTTAACATTAAATTGATATCACTAATAACGAAAATATATCGTGTTGGTAATTTTGGAACATATTTATGTATGTATTTACATACATCAGATTGATTTTTGGATTTTCCATGCATTTCACATCGAAATTATTCTTAAAATTTTATAATATTACCGGATATCTAACAAATATTAATATAATATATTGCAAATTGATTTAAAAAATTATTTAAAATCATATAATAATAACTTATTTAAGTCATTATACCAAAATTATTTTTTTGTAATGTATAATTATGACTTATTTAAGATAGTATAATAAAGTTATTATTTTATATATAACTAATAATACAAAAAGTGGCGAATAAAGCCACAAAGTAATGAATTCAGGAAGTCATTAAAAAGCATTGTAAGTTAAGTTTTTGCTGGGTAATAGGTCGCAAGTGGTCAAGTTTTATATACCATTAGATGCTGCTTCAAAAACTCTTTTCTATGATACCAAATTTTATTTATGTCGTCTTGGAGCAAAGTACAAAAAAAATCGAAAAACTGAAAAAATACCTTTTTTAAAAATAGTCCAGCTCACGGATGGTCAACGCTAGAACCGAAATATTTTAGGAATCATCATAAAACATATTTTTAGAGGGGTAACAAAATCACTTTTTTTTGAGTCGCTCTAATATATATATATATATATATATATATATATATATATATATATATATATTGGGGATTTCATGTCAAGTGACCCAACTTTTGAAATCGATGTCTTCCGATTTGGATAGTAGTTTAGACACAAATTTTCAACAAGATCGGTCAAAAAGTTTCTGAATTAGAGGTGTTATTTGTCATCCATGTAACTTATTATCTATTGGTATTAGCAAAATTTGTCCCAAACAAATTAGATAGCTATTTCTTTAGGCTTTCGAAAAAAATTTTTTTTTTTGTATTTTTTAAAAATTTTTTTTTAAATTTAAAACTTATTTTTTATTTTTTTTGGAAACGGTATTTTTTTTTGCTCAAAAGAAAGCTTATGTATTTTCCTTTTAGCTAGGATATGTATAAAAATAAATAATTTCTAACTCAAGACGAGGCTTTTTCAATTTTTAGCATTTCATCCAAATCGGAAGACATCGATTTCAAAAGTTGGGTCACTTGACATGAAATCCCCCATATATATATATATATATTTCTTTTTTTAATAGAAAAATATTTTAATTAAATTTTGATTAGATTTCAAAATAAATAGGAAAAAGTTAATATTAAAATATCTTTTACCCAATTTCGTCGTAAGAAGTTTTGGATTCAAAAAAATTATAATTGCCTAATTAATTACTTTATTTTATATTAAAAAAAAAAAAAAAAAAAACAGAACTATGATTTTTTTTAAAGTTATTGTAAATAATTAATAGAAAAAAAATATATGCCTGTAAAAGTAGCTTAGCTGAGGCTTTAAACATTATTTATAAATTACTTATTAATTTTTGATACTCTGTGTTTTTTTCTATTAGTCCCAGTCTTACCAATTTGGACAATACCTGCTCTCGCAATTTAGATATGCATGAATTGGATTATAACCCATCCAAAAAGGATCTAACCGATGCCAGAATTCATCATTTGTTGGCAGAAGAATTGAAACCTTACAGAAGGGTATGTATGGTTTAGAAATTGAGAGAGAACGTCTGTCTTTTCAGTACAACACATTTCAATCATTTTGAAAAATCGATTTATTATTATGATTTACTATTTTTTTAGAAGAACAAAAATTTTTATATGCATATTTAGTTATTTTTAAGAAGTTTTATCTAATTTTTTATGCAAAGTTCGTAAAAATAAATCATACATTATTGTTATACCCTCCACTACTAGTGGTGAATGAGGGTATACTAAGTTTGTCATTCCGTGTGAAGCTTTGTTAATATTCATTTAAGACATCATAAAGTATATACATAGATCATTGCCCCCTGGGTAATTCTAATTCTTACTGTTCGTTTATCCGTCTGTGGAAAACCCGTTCACTATCGAACTACTCAATAGCGAAAAGAAAAGAACAATATTGGTGTCAAATCGTTTCTAATTCTCTTAAGCAGTTTGGGATTCAAATCCAACAAAATCGATTGAGTAGGAAAAGAGTTATAAATCTAAATGTGGAAGAACCACCCTAAATAATTTTGTTACAAAAACTTACCTAAATGGTGGCGGAGTAAGCGGGTTGACGTAAGTCTTTACAAAAATGCGGTTTAACGCCGCTTTAGTCGACCATTAATGCAATGATACCGTAACGTACTGTAAGCTCGTTTTTGCACTTATAGAACATGTAAGAACGTGTCATCTGTTTTTCACAAACAAAAACAAAAAAAAAACATTAGTATACATAAAACAACACACACAGTGATGGGAATTTAAGATGTTCAAATGGTGACCGCCTTGCAGGAAAAGTACCAAGTGATTTAAATGTATCAAAATGTTTAAAGGCAACAAAGCTACGCAAAAATTTAAAAAATTTGTAAAAATAGCGAAAATTTTTAATAATTCAAACAACCCGTAAAATTTATTAAAAGTCCCTAAAACTATAAGGAATGCCAAAAATTCCATCATAATGGCTAAATTATCGGAAATTTGCGAATTTTAGCCATGTTCGCGATAGAAGCAATTTTTCCTGTAAGTTTTCTGATTCTTTACTGCTTTAACGATTTTTTAATAAATATTAAACTTTTCTATCATGCCGCTATTAGCAAATTTTTGGCGAATTTCCGCTAATTTAGCCATTTCTTATCGAAGTTTTGCCATTTCTTATAGTTTTAGGGACTTTTAATCAATTTTATGGGTTGTTTGAATTATAAAAAATTTTCGCTATTTTTGGTTTTTTTTTCAGACGTTTTGTTTGTAACCGATTTTGCGAGTTGAAATAAATTTTAGGGTTTGTTACCAATTTTGCAATTTTTCGCGAATTTAAGTCATGTTCGAGATAAAAGCCATTTTTTTTTCGTGTGATTCTTTTCAGCCTTAACCATTTTTAATAAATATTTATCTTTGCTATCATGCCGTAATTAGCAAATTTTTGCGAATTTCCGCCAATTTAGCCATTATGATAGAATTTCGCTATTTCTGCAATTTTTCGCGTAGCTTTGTTGCTCTTTTCAGCAATCGTCGCCGTTATAAAGATACAGACAGGGCACTATTATCAATATCCATTTATACGGGCAAAAAATTTCAAGGGTGAATTTTGCAGAATAAATCAAGCTACCCTTTTTGAGAGCACAACATTTTTAAGAAACGAACATCAAAATGCATTTTTTTTTATTAAAAACTGAAAACAAAACAAACCAACTGTCTAAATCATTAGAGATGCGCTTTAAAAAACGATAAACTATCGACGTCGTTACGTTGCTGTTATAGAATACAAATTTTGTATCAAATTGATGACGACGTCGATAAAAAATTTATGTTTATATTAAATTGATGACGATGACGACGATGCTCAATGAAATAGGGGTGAAGGCTGTGCTCGAATTTGACTTTTTTTTTTGCCGACAAGCGGGAGACCCGGAGGGTAAACCTAATTCGAGTACGCTTAATCCAGTTGTGCTAACCGTTTTGTTTTAGGTTAGCTCTTGTTTTCGAGAAATACCGATATTTTGTAAAGTGAGGAAGTTGCACAACATTAATTCGCGTACCTAAAAAACGGTTTAAATTATTGAATAAAATTATAAGTGAGGCTATAACTTAATAGACGGAGCCGTTTTAGAAATATAATTCTTTTTTTTTTGGCAAAAATTGTTGGTTAAATTTCGTGAAGATCGGACGTCATTTAAATTGGCCTAAAACCGTAGCAAATATACGTACTGTGGTAAAATTTGGTCCAGTTTTAGTCCAATTTAGGTCTATTTGACCAGATATAACACCATCTAATTTTGTGGTATTCGATCCATAATTTACCTAAGGTCCCATTTAAGCAGCCTTTGTAAAACGCTAAAGCAAATTTCATTACTATATTGAAATTTGGCTTAATTAAGGTTTTTTAATACCATAAACCACTCCGCTACTGAAAATAATTTTAGTACGGCTCAAATTGAGTATGACTAGAAAAGAGCAAAGACATTTTGGATGGCCGGCTAATGCTTTAACAGTGGTCTTAATCGCAACCAATTATAATACTGACGTCACTTTTAATGAAAATTGGTTAATCATTTATATATCCCACTCCTGGAATATTCTAAGCTGTCGGTGGACAAAGCCGAATATATAACATAATAAAATAGAAACAAATATTTACTGAAATTCAAATAAATCCTACGCATCTACACAATTTAATTAAAATAAACTAGAAATTTTACACAAGATTATATTGGGTGATTCATCGTGAGGTTTGGTTTATAATGTAAAATAAAACACTTAATTTGGAAAATGAACTTAAAACTTTTATTATCGGTTAAAATAACAATTTATGGCATTCAGTGTTTGAAAATTATATCATGTAAATATTGGCCATGAATACGTCTGATGTGGTCCATTCGGAATCCCCAATTTTAGGCGACTCGTTCGAGCATAGTGACTGGTATTTCGCGAATAACACGATTAATGTTGGCTTCCAAAGCGACAATCGTAGCTGGCTTATTTCTGAAGACTTCAGGCTTTACATATCCCCAGAGCAAATAGCCCAAAGGTGTGATATCTCACGATCTAGGTGGTCAATTTACCGTAGAAAAACGTGAAATTAAGTGCTCAACAAAATTATTTCTAAACAAAGTCATTGTTTCACGCGCTGCATGGCTCGTAGTGCCGTCTTGTTGAAACCTGATCTCACCGAAATTATGCGCTCGAATTTCAGGAAGCGCATGCATAGGTAAGTTTAGGTTCAGTGAGCAGATGAGACGAGGACGGCTCACTTTGGTCCTAAAAGCGGTCCCCTTGTGACAAGAGTCAGCCAGTATTAACCAGACTATTCCCCAGAAGTCACTGCAGCCTCGAACCACCCCGAATCCCTGCAGATCAGAGAGATCGATTTCAGTCCCATATTAGACGTATCGTCCAGACATGGCAATTCCGGTCTCCTAAAATGCCTTAACCTAATATCCCCAAGACCGGGGCATTGACAGAGAAAGTTACACACCATCTCCTCCTCCTTATGACAACTCCTACAGTAGTCATGAAGTCAAGACCAATTCTCCCCGCATTAGTCCCTATCACTCAGTGACCCGTAATGACCGATATAACCGCCCTTATCTGGCCCCTACCGGGATCAAGTAACAATCGTGTTCCCGCCGCGTCAAAGCCAGGCCATAAAGTCCTCGCCATCGACCAGGTATACTCCCCCTGCCATCTCTCCTGAGCCCTTCTATAAGACTTACGTCCGATGAGAGTCTTGCAGCGAGCTATTGAAATGCCAACTTATATACTTTCTCAAGCATCCTGCAGTACCGACCCCTACATATGGCAGGCCACCAAACTATGCCCCCAAAGAAGAGGATCTGTTCTACCACCGCCTCAAAGATCCATTCCACGCCCCTGGGGTCAAGGCCACAGTTCCTGCCCACAGATCTGCTGCAGGTGTATATGGTCATAATGGCCCTATCAACCAATATAGTTTACTATCGAGAATCACGCCCACTATCCGAGTATATGTAAAAATCTTTTTTAGCTACAAAAAATCATCGGAAATGCTCAATCTTCAACATGATTTGGATAATTTTTATAACTGGTGCAATATCAACATCATGTTTCTCAATTTAACAAAATGTAAGCATATGAGCTTTTGCAGAAAATGGAATCCTCTGGGTGTCTATACTTTGGGTGACTGCCAACTTGAATTAGTTAAAGAGATTTTGGATCTTGGTGTTTTACTTGATCCAAAATTAGATTTTATAAAACACATTACATCAACGATAAATAAAGCTCGTGGTGTACTTGCCTTTATAAAACGTTGGGCTAAGGAGTTCACTGATCCTATGATTACGAAGCTGTTATATACATCTTTGGTAAGACCTATCATCGAATATGGCTCTATTATCTGGGAACCTGATTATGATGTTCACATAAACCGAATAGAATCTGTCCAAAAACAATTTTTATTGTTCTGCTTAGGAAACTCAACTTGGAATCCTTCTGAAGTACTTCCTTCTTACTCTGTAAGACTTGCACGCGTTAAATTACCATCACTAGTAAGCCGAAGAAAAATGCTTAACATTGCGTTTTTAGTTAATTTGCTTAATGGTAACGTTAGTTCGAAATTCCTGCTTAATAATGTTAAACTCAACGTTCCTTAGCGATCAACTCGCAATTACATACCATTATATCTTCAGGCCTTTCACACAAACTATGCAAATTCTGATCCTTTTCGGAGAATATGTAAAGATTTTAATGAAATGTATGATTTAGTTGACTTTTCTTTAAGTGCCAGTGTCATTAAACGTAGTATTATCTTGTTTTTAAATACATAAGCTAATAATATTGTTCGTATTTTAATTATAGTCTGTACGGATTTAAATCCATAGACTTAAATAAATATATAAATAAATAAATATCAGCTCCGCACTAACCGAGTATAGCAGCTCCGTGCCTCAGGAAGCGTATAGTCCGTTAACATGGTGCGATAACGGTTACCATTGACGGTAAAATTCTGAATTTCCTAATTTTTTATGAAATGTGTACTAATGAGCTACAGCTGCTATATTCACTTTACTACACGCAAAGGAAAAACATGTTTAAATATGGTCACCTCCAACAAAACTGTTTTTAAAGAAAATTTTAATCATATTATGATGTTTAATTTAACCATATTATTGTCACCGACAACAATATTAATGTTAAATTAGTCCTTTATCGAGAAGCCACAACCATATTATGGTTGCCTCTAAACATGTTATGGTTAAATATGACAATAATTTGTTCTTAAATTAACAAAAGTATTTTCATCTTTTCCAAGAGCGACATGCTATAGTTAAAAACTAAACATGCTATTATAAGTGTTAAACATATTTTAATTGTTATTAACCAAACATGTTCGAAGGCAACCATAATATGATTGTGCCTTCTTGATGGAGGACACATTTAACCATAATATGGTTGTCGGTGACAATAATATGGTTAACTTAACCATAATATGTTTCAAATTTTCTTTAAAAATAGTTTTGTTGGATGTGACCATATTTAAACATGTTTTTTCTCTGGGTGTACGTGCTGGATGTGGTCTAAACGGTCGAGTATCATCCACTCATGTAAACTGGGACTCAAACTTTTGGATGGTGTTCGCAATAGTGCTTTCAGTAGGTTGATTATGCGCACCGTAACTTCCTCAAATCGCACGAAAAACACTTTTCACAGAACGGTGATTTTCGTAACACAGCTGCTCCATTCGGAGACGCTTTTGTGGTGTGAGTCTTTCCATGATGACTTTGCCAAGCGATACTGAGCTAAAAGCTGAAAGCAGTTTGATATGAGTCACGGGTGATCTGTAAAAAAGCAGATTGAAAATTAAACCTCACGATGAATCACCCTTCATAAAAAAAAGTAAAGGTGTTTTGATAAATTTACTGATTTGTTTTAAAATTTTTATTTAAAATAAAAAAAAATCTAATTTGTAAAGATTTTGTTCAATTTTTGCTACAGTTGAAAACTTTTTAAATTGTAACTGCCGTATTTATAAAAATCTAAATTGGATATGAAATCTATTTTAAGGAAAATTTGTATGGAAATTTTGTTTTAAAATACGTTTGAAATCTATTTTATTTTTTATGAATACGGCAGTAAATATCTAAAATTATTTTCTAACTTGGCTTAAATTTTATTTCAAAATCAAACCACCTTTAAATTTTTTTTTTTTATTTATAACCCAAAATTATTAAAAAATATTTCTTTTAGAGCTACACTATTTTAAATTTTAGCTTTAAGTTTAAGTTTTCTTTTAAATCTTAATTTTAGATAAGCCTTATTATTTTCCTCTCGTTCTTTTGGCTAAATTTTATGATTATAAGTATTGAAAAAAAACAACTTCTTTTTATCTTTTTTCTCTTTTATTTTACCTGCCAAAATCTGCTAAACATCTTATGACATCTCCTATTAACTGCCATTTCTTTATTTGTCAAAAACAAAACTCGGCTTTTAATATGTTTTCTTTAACAAAATTTGTAAAATTCATGAAATTAATTGGCTTAAAAAATTTTATTTTATTTTATGTGCAAAAACTTCAACATCCTGCTCATCTTTGTTGTAACCTTCAAAAAAAAAAAATATTATAAATAAAACGATAAAAAAAATTTTGAAAACAAAAATACAAAATTTCTCCAAAAATCTCTCTTTATATGTAAAAAATATATCCAGGCCTCTATACAAATGGTACGAATTACAAAAAAAATTTTAAATTGGTTGTATTTATTTTGAGTTTTTCGTTGTCTTTTTTTAGTTCCTGTTACTTTGTTTTTTAAATTAATTTAAAATAAGAATTGTTGTGATATTTTTAGGTTTCTTTTTGATAACTAAAAATTAATAATTTACTTCAAACTAAAAAAATAAATTCGTTTCTTTCTTGTAAATGTTTCAATTTGATGTTTAGCTACAATTAAACACAACTTAATAATTCTCGTTAACTAATTTTTTTTTCTAAATTTCTATCTTAAAGCATATTCTGTCAAAGCATTTTTATTTATAACTTATTTCTTTGTAATATTAAAATTTGAAAGCATTTTCCTATAACTAACCTTAAATTAGAACTGAACTAAGTATGAACTAGAATTAAACAAAAACTTATCAAGAACTTACTTGAAACAGATATTGAACTAGAACTGAACTGTACCGAAACTTAAACAGAACTACAACTGCACTAGATATGAAGTTGAAGCAGCCAAAAGGAATGAAGTTCGCGTTACGTCATTTGTGCGAAATGCGCAGAAGTTTTTCACTTTGTTTTTGGAATGGCGTAATCTTTATTTCTATCATTCTTGAACTGACCTAGTTCTGGGGAGCTACTCTCTATTGCGATGCGAAAGAAAATGGAAGCAAATCTAGCGATTGTTACTCTTTAATACGTTTGCACATTTGTCTTTTGCATCTTTTTAGTTTTTTCTTTTCAAAAATCATCACAATTTATATTATTTAAATTTTCCAATTTCAAATATTTTTACATATTTTGGCACTTCATTGCTGCCAATCTGCGCCATCTTTAATTTTTATTGCCAGTATTGCTTCATTTTAAAAAAATTTTGCGAAAGTGATAGAGAGTGGCATTTAGCTTTCGCATTGCAATAGAGAGTAGCCCCCCTGACTTTATACCGACCATGAGCTAACTAAAGGGTATCCCAAAATTAACGATATATTTGAATTTCTACAGTAAAGTGTTGGCAACCTTAAAAAAATGCGACAGCTGACATTTTAGGGTTAGTAAAAATGGAGCTTTACACGATAGAACAACGTGTCTTCATTATTAAACAATATTTCAAAATAATGAAAGCTTGGCGCATGCAGTTCGAAAATGACAAATTTTGGTCGGGATAGTGTTTGACTTCGTCAACTGTGAAGAGATTAATGGGAAATTTTAGGGAGACTGATCTGTTGAAGACGCCACACACACTGTTCGTCCAAAAACCAGCCGTACAAATGTCCAGTCTCCCAGAATTTTTCAATTTATCTCAGTTAATGATGTTTAAACACTATCCGACAATATCTTATAATTTTCGAACTGCGGACGCCAAACTTTCATTATTTTATTAAATATTGTTCAGTAATGAAGGCACGTTGTTCTATCGTATAACGCTCCATTTTTACTAACCCTAAACTGTCAGCTGTGGATTCTTTTAGGGTTCTTAAAACTTTACTGCTGAAATGGCGACAAATTCAAATCAATCGTTAATTTTGGGACATCATTTAGAACTGAATTTATAGCTGAACTACAAATAACCTAGAACTGAACTAGAATTGAACTCAACAAAATTGAACTCAACTGAAGTAGAACTGAACAAGAGCTTAACTATAACATATATCTAGAATTGAACTAGAACTGAACAAACATCAGATGTTGTTAAGAAAAAATTTAAATTTTTGCTGCATCTATATTTATTTTTTTTTTTTTTTTGGTTTTGCGCTTCCAATCCAATTCATAATTTGCTGTACATTGTTTTTCTTGTTTCGTTCTTTAAAAATAATTTGCATTATTCTGATTTTTCTTTTTAATAAAACTTGCATGATTTCCTTTTCAATTAAATTTCTTTTAAGTTTTGAATTATTTATTCTGTTTTTAACTTTTACACTTTAATGTTTTTAGACGCACCTTTAAACAATCACTAAAGCTTTAATTGTAATAAATATTAAATTGGGCCTAAATTCATATAAATATTTTCACTTTTAATTAAAAGAAATTAGTGGTTTTAAGTGAGTTGCTTTGCTGTTTAAAGTAAATGTGGTCCTTCGAATCGGTTTATACATACTTCAACTAGAAGCTACTAGATTTATTAAAAATACTGAAAATTTGTCTGAATTATATATTTTTGTTTGAAAAATCATAAAAATAAACTGTTAATTCGCATTTTGGGGAGAAATTGTTTATGATCCTTCGGGCCTCAAGTTTAATTGTAGGTATTATATTGAGAATTCTTATATTACTGTATTGGATAGTTATTTTATTCAAATATTAAAAATTTTTCTCTATTAACTTTTACTATTTTCAATCCGGTTTTTATCCCTCAGAACTGCTTTATAATACAAAAACAGTTTTTGGTCCTTTGAGTCAAGAAGAATTCCAAGTTAACTTCATTTTGAATGACTTTTCGAATCTTTAGCAATTTAAAAGTTATTTGTATTACTAAAATTTTAAAATGAAAACAGCAAATAAAGTTTTTGCTCCTTAGAACCAAGAAAAGTTATCAGCCTAGAATATTTTCAATTACTTGCTTAGTATTTTTTGAATCTTAGCCAGTAACCATGTTCTGTAACTTTGGTGAGAACTTCCCTCCCGCATCGAAAAGATGTGAAACAAAATATTTCATCGTTTCTCGCAAAGTGAGAAAAAAGTGTGTCTGTAACTCATGGCGAAAACTATCAAAAGAGATTACTTCGTTACGTTATAAATGTCATAATATTCCACTCGAAGCCGATGTGAATTTGCAGACGTTGAGAACGCCAGTAACACATATCGTTGACGGCGGCCAAAATTATTAAAATTGAAAAATTTTCGATGACGGCGGTGAAAATACAACCGTCGGCTATAGCAAATAATGTTGAGTGCGTTTTTATTTTTAGTTGTTTAAAAAATAGCATTGAAAACATTCGCATATTTTTTAAAAATGTTAAAAGCAAAATAATTAAACTATAAAAAAAATAAGTCAAAAACAAATTACTAATCTCTTCCATGTTATTAGTCATTGCATATTTAATATATTTTTTAGTGATAATATTTTTCTCACCCCGTTTTTATGCGTGAGTTTATTTGACCGTTCAAAGAGCGAATTTTCTCACAAACATTTAACAGACACACTTTTTCTGTAAATTGGCGAGTAATTTCCTTACGTGACGGTAATTACTCGCTAAAATTTTTATAGACGCTGTTAAGAGAGAAAAACAGTTGTTTGTTTCAATTTATGACATTTTTGTTTCATTTCTCGCATTTCAATCGAAAAGTTTCTCGAAGCGAGAGTTACAGAACATGGACACAGGTTTTCTAAAATGTAAAATTTTTTAAAAATGGGGTTTTATTTTTCGATTTAAATAAACTTAATAAAAAAAAAATAGTTTTTGGTCCTACGATCCGAAGGGACTAAGAAAATATTTAACTTGCTTAGAAATTTTTAAATCCCAACCACATTTTTTTAATACTTTAAAATAATTTTAAATAAATGTTGAATCTAGAAAATAAGATATTATGTTTTCTAGCATTTTAATTTTAATTTTGCATTTAAAACACTAATTTCTAAAATTCTGTTTCTTTATAATTCTTTAACTCAACTAAATAAATGTAAATTAAATGTTAACCTTGAAATTTTTAAATTAAAATTAAATATAAAATTTTAATTTTGATATGTGTGTAATAATTGAATTTTTTTTTTAAATATAATTAAAATGTTTGGGAACTTAAAAACAAAATCAATGTTTATTTGCAAATTTAAAGTAAAATTTTATTTTATCCACGTTTTTAGTAAAATTAAGTTTTCGTTTTTACAGCACCGTCGTCTTAGTTATAGCCGCCACGCCGTAGATGACAGAGATTTATCCACACAGGTAAGTAGCAAAAGAAAGCGCCGGGAAGACAAGCGCCCAGGAGAAGAAAAACAAACATTTGTATATTACAAATGTCAACTTGAATAGATTTTTAATAATTCCAGTAAAAATTTCATAAAAATCTGACCAATTTTTTTTAAAATTGTAGGTGAATTATAAGATGCAAATGAATTTCCGTCGCATGTTCAACGACCGTAAACATCATAAACGTAGCAAACGTGGTGCTAATAAGGTAAGACTCTTTTAAATTTAGATATTTGAAAAAAAAAATAATTAATTATGATATTTTCTTTTATCTCTAAATTTTAAGCATCAAGATGGCGTTAAACAAAATCATGTCTCATTCCATGATTTCCAACAGAATGGAACAACGAAACAATTCTCGCACGGTACGAGTAAGAATGAAACAAATTTACGCAAAAAACTAATCAGAAAACATTCTCACAATTCACTTAACAAATATCGTAGATTAGAAATAGGTAAATGGCTAAATTAAAAAAAAAGATTAAAAAAAATCTCTCTAGTTTTGTCAAAAAACAAAACAATTATTAAATTCAAAATCGTTTAATGAAAAATCCGCAGTGAAAACTGTTTTTTAAAACAATATAAAAAATTTTTTTTTTTTTTGTAATTGTTTGTTAAATAATTGCGTGTTTTTCGTTTTATTATCAATTAAGGATTTGTTTTAAATTTCTATTATAGATATTCTGATATTTTCGAAAAATTTAGTAGATGTTGAATTTTTTTTTTAAAAATCTTTTCTATACTATTTTAATTCTTCCAAAATTTCTTTATATTTTAAATTGTTTTAAGTTTAATGCTTATGGCAACTCTTCTTTTTTCTCCATTTTCTTTAAAGACAACCAAGTTTCGAAATTAATTTCAAAACTTCTAAGAGCAGAATATTTTCTTTTGCAAATACATAATATTTTTAAAAGCTATTAAATTAATACGAGTTATTTCTTTTACATTTTAAGCACTTTTTCTTATTTTTTGCTATGTCGCTTTTCCGCATTTCATTTGAAAATCAATTTAGAATTTTCCAATTAAATTTACAAATTTGTAGGTAAATAATTTTATAAATAATAATTATAATTCAGACATTTAATTTTTATTTAGCCTGAAGACATGTTCAATTTTAAAATAAAAAAAATCAAACTAAATTTTTAAATTAAGAAACCTCATGTATTTTTCAAAATAACAAATTTCCAATATTTTTAGTTAAAGTCTTGTAACACAATTTTCAGAACTTAAAAATAAAGTTTGAATTTTCAAAAATGTAGAACAAAATCTACTCATTCCAATTTTATAGAAATAAATATATATATTTCTATTTCATTATTTAAAAGAGAGAAGAAAATTCTCCATAATCTACATATTCATATTTTATTTAAGTAAATGTGTATTCCAATTTAAAAAAAAGTGATAATTTCGAATTTTATCATACTTAAAATATAAAGACAAAGGGCTGTTTTTGATTTAAAATATACAAAACTGCATTCTGAGTATCTATATAAATACATACCCTAGTGAAACAACCCAATTATACGGCCATGCTCTCGCAATCGCACGATTTGAAATAGCAAAACTCCAGATTTATTTTATGGTATTCTGAGACCCATGCGTTTTGCTTGCGATGATCTGCCATAGTTTCTTTTGCAATTTGAAGTCGCCAAACTTCTTGCGACTGCGATTAACAGAACACCTTTTATGCGATTTCAAGTCAGAATAGCAAATGTTATAATAAAAACTCCCCGGGAATTTGCTTCCATTTCCTATTTTTTACAATTGAATTTTAATAGGAAAAAGTCTGAAGGGAAAAACTGCAGGGGAATTTTTATCCATTGTTGGGCTGCTAATTAAAATATTAAATTTAAAATTTTTTAGTTCAATTTTTTTTATTTAAGTAAAAAGTGGAAAATTGTTTTTCGAACATTTAAAATTTGCGAATACATATTTTTTTTATATAAAAATTAAATATCGAATTTGAAATATTATGCCAGGAACAATTAGTAGTATGGTTACTTTATTTAAGGGGTTTTAATCCAAATTTTAAATATTTTATTCAGGCTAAAGTTCATTAATGTAAATTTTCATTAAAATATTTTTATGAAGAAAGGAATTTTTACAATATGAAATGAATTAAAATTTATTGATAGTTTTTCATTCTTGACTGAGCTGGGAATTTAGCCCAGGTTTTTACGGACAGGTTGCCCTGACATGTTTCGATTGTAACTACACAATCTCCTCAAAGGGGTTTGCCGTCTTAACACTCACCGCCATCGAAGGCTTCGGGCAGTCAATAGCCAAACATCAATCTTTAAGCCAAATTGATAAATCGAAATTTGTTTTTGAATGATCATATATTTAAATTAATTTACATGTTCATCCTCTGTTTTTCATACTTTTTGTCAAGAATTCTTCTTGAAGTCCAAAGTACATCTTTTTGTTTTTCATGTTTTGTCATTCTTTTTCTCGTTGACCTTTTATCTGCACAACTTGAAGCACAAATGTAAACATAGAGCTTGTGCCTTAGCTATTTTAACAATTAGTATTATGGTTATTTTATGGAACTGTTTAAGGTTTTTAATCCAAATTCTTAATGTATTATTCTCAGTTCATTAAATTAAATTTTCATTAAATAATTTTTTTAAAAAAGTATTTTTTACAACATGAAATTAATTAAAATTTAACGAACGAAATTACGATCTACCAATTTGGTTTAAATAAATGAATAAAATATTAAAAATTTGTATTATGCAAATTTTTGAAAAATTTAAAAATAAAATTAACAAAAAAGGAAAAAAAATTGTGTAGTTTTTGCAAGTTCCAATGAAAATGAATGAAGAGTTCATATATTTTTTTTAAATAGTTAAAATATCCCTAAATTTTCTAAAACCTTTACCTTACTTGAAAAACATTTTCATAAAAATTTTCTAGAATTAAAAATAACCAGTTTTAAGCCTCGTACACTATAGGCAGCAACATTTTCACTGGTGTTCATAATAGAGCAACAATTTCGTAACCACACACACTTTCAGTTAATAAACCGTTTGCAAATTTTTCCCAGAACAAAATTACATATTTATTATTATTATTTTTTTAAAACATTTTGTTTAAATTTTCATTAAAAACTAAATAAAATTTTTATAAACGTCATCAACAATTCATACAAATTATTGCTGAAGTAGAAGTAGACTCAATTTTTAAAAAAAAAAAAACTTAGTTATATATTTGTTCGAAAAATTAAAGAAAAATAGATGAAATACTTTGAGAAGAAATAAGATAGAAGAAAAAAACGAAATTGTTGCTAGCATTGTGTACGAGGCTTAAGTATACGTAATTTTAGAATTATAAAATAATATACGGGCATGTTCTGAAAACCACGTGATTTCAAATCACGTGCTTTTAAAATCACGCTTGTGATTATGTGGTGTTCAGAAAAACATTTCGTTTTTACTGCTTTCGGCAGTTGAAAATCACGCCGAAACATAAAAAACGGAACACAAATATATCAAACGTGTGATTTTAAAAGGCACATGCGATTTGAAATCACGTGATTTCAATAAAAGTGATTTTTAGAACAGGGCTGATAATTATAATATTTTATATTTTTTTAAAGGATTTTTATTAAATTTTTTAAGAGGAGTTGTCATATTTGTTTTTTTTTTTTTTTTTATTATTTTCACTTTCTTTCTTTAGTTATTTACCTATTGATTTTCCTTATAAAATTTTTCCATACAAAACTTTTTTAAAACATTAAAAATCCCACTACATTATTAAACATCTTTTCCATTTCATTATACCTTCATTTACATTGTACATTAAACATTGTACATTGTGTCATTAAAGATAGATATATAACAGTAAAAGACTTTAAACCAGCAAGGTATTTTATGAAAGTTAAGGTTCTTTTAATTCATTAATAAGTTAATAAAAGTTTAGAATATTTCCCTTAAATAAAATCCTTAACAAAATTTAAATCATATATGTATAAAAAAATTATTATGAAAAGCTAAAATCAAGTCATTTAACCATTAAAAAGTAATCATCATAACTTCAAATCTTATTTATTCTTTTTTTCTCTCTACTTTTTTTTGAAACTAATTGCGCTAACTAATTTGGTCGATGTGTAAATATTAAAAAAAAAAAAAAAAAAAAAAAAAAAAAATTATCCATTCAAATAAATCATTATGACAATATATAACAACTTCCATCATCAACAACATGATTTAACCATTATGCACGACATTATAATTATCAAATTAACAAAAAAAAAAAAAAATCTTTTCCTCAAACTTAACAACATGTTACATTTTGAAAAAATATAAAACAAAACCATAATACTCCATCTCTGAATAAATGTTAATTCACTTAAAAAAAGACAATTATTATATTAATGAAGTTCTCAATGAAACAGCCGAGGATAATCCAAATAAACTCACCGATGTAACTGTCGTAGGAGCCAACGATGACTGGGATGATGGACTTACTTTCACGGCGAAATCATCACGTAAGTAAAGAAATTTTGTTAACTTTTCTTTTAAATAATCTTAACATTTCAACCAGTTTTTTGGAAATTTAAAAACATTACTTTTTCTTTTTTTGTATTTATTGTATTATTTGTAATTTTTTGTTAATAATTGAAGTTTGTTCTTAAGTTTTATATTACAATTTTAGTTTGTTTTTACCTTTTTCTTCTTTTCTATACAAATACTAATTTTTTTAACGTGACACCAATCGTTTTTATAATTGTGGGGAATGAAGAAAGGAAAAGCGGTCCTTCGAAATTTACCAAAACTTGTAGATATGTAAATTTAGTGCAATTTTTTTTTTGTAAGTGGCAACTCTGAAATTTGTCAGCTGTCACAAACGTTTATTCCGATTATTAAAAAACGAAAGAACAACCCGTTACAATTGTGGAAAAATACATGTTTTTAAAATAAAAAAGTGCATTCTTACTGGTACATCTTTTAGTTTAAAACAGTTATAAGTAGTTTACTGGTCCTGCGAACTTTAAAATTGTTTTAGATTTTTTGTTTATTGAACTGTTCCCAACTTTTGAAATCATATTACTGGTTTATATATTTTAAGCAGTAGAGCCACAGTTATGTTCTTTACGACAAACTTCAGATTTAAAAAATCTAAAAATCAAAATATACTTTAGTTAGATCAGTTCTAATTCGAATTTTATAGCCAATTTACACTACAACGAAATCTAGTACTTTCGAGATTTCGAGCCAAATCTAGTTGTTTTTGGCTAGATTTCCCGTGCAAAACAAAATCTACTGCGTGACTAGATTTTGACGAAATCTATTCGAAATCTAGTAGTACTTATTGATGCAACTATGTTTTTCCCCATATATGTAGCACTAAAAACTACTTCCCTGTACAAGAAAAAAATGACATTTTAACAAAAAACAAAACAAAAACAATAATAGCTGCTTGTTAAAATTGTTAAAAAATTCAAAAATTTTGTAAAATAATAAAAAAAAAATGCAAATGACAAATAATATTGATAACATAAATGAAGTTGATTATAAAGAAAATGTAATGCAAATTTTTAAATGCCTATTTCTTTATATGTAAGTATGTGTTACACAAAAAACTTTCAGTCGGCGGTTTTTGTTGTGAAAACCAAATCTCGCTAATGTCAAACAAGTATAATGTAAACGAAATAGATTTGGAGGAAGATTTCAAATGAAATCTACTAGAATTCGATGTAATGTAAATGCCCTATTAATCAAGATTTATCTAGTTTAAGTTATACATAGTTCAAATTCAATACAATTGAGTACCCCGGTAGGCTAGTAAAGCGTGATCCATTTCGAGGTTCCCTACTTTTTTAAAGAAAAAGACAAAAAAACACAGAAAATTCTAATTTAATGGGGAATGTTTATTATCATTTGCAAGAACATTCTTTGGCATTTATTTTTTGAAGATTATGTCTATCAAATGTTTGCCGTTGCTACGTCGCAGATGGTCCATCCGTTGAGTCCAATTTTCGATGACTCGTTCGAGCATTTCGACTGGTAACTGGCGAATGACACGCGTGATGTTTTCCTCCAAGGCCTGAATCGAAGCGGGTTTGTTCGCATAAACTTTATACTTTACATATCCCCACAGGAAAAAGTCTAACAGTGTTATATCACACGACCGGCCCAAAACGTGAAATTATGTGCTCACCGAAGTGTTCTCTCAATAAATCCATTGATTGATGCGATGTGTGGGAAGTGGCGCCGTCTTGCTGAAACAAAATGTCGCCGAGTTCACGAGCTTCAATTTCAGGCATCAAATAGTCGGTTATCATGGCACGATAACGGTCGCCATTGACGGTTACGTTCGCACCGGCATCATTTTTAAAGAAACATGGACCGATGATTCCACCGGCCCACAAACCACTCCAAGCCGTTGTTTTTTCTGGATGAACTGGCAATTCTTGAATCTCTTCAGGTTGCTCTTCGTCCCAAATGCGGCAATTTTGTTTGTTTACATACCCATTGAGCCAGAAATGGGCCTCACCGCTGAACAAAATTTGCCTCGAAAACGTCGGATCTTCTTGGAACTTTACAAGAGCCCATAGAGCGAAGCAATGTCGCTTGGGAAGGTCGAGCGCGGCTTCAGTTGTTGCACAAGATGTATTTTGTACGCTTTCAATTTAAGATCTCGACGTAAAATGCGCCAAGTCGTTCCATACGTCAGTCCGAGTTGGTACGAACGGCGCCGAATCGACTCTGCACGGTCTTCGTGTACAGTCTCAGCTACGGCCGCTATATTTTCTTTACAGCGTGCTGGACGTGGTCTATTCGGTCGAATATTATCCAATAATTAATGCCGGGACTCAAAATGCACAGAAAAAAATTCTCCAAAAATGTTGCCCCAATTAAAGAATTAATCAAAAATAAAGTCAGTTTTAATTAAAAATTTAATTAAGTGGATTAAACGTTTAATCAAGTGAATTAAACGTTTAATCAAGTGAATTAAAAGTTTAATTGATACTATTAATTTGCACCAGTAAACAAATTAATAGTTACAATTAAACGTTTAATTAACTTGATTTAATTTTTAATTACGACTGATTTTATTTTTAATTAAAGATTTAATTGCGGCAACATTTTTTTTCTGTGTGGGTGATGGTGTTGCGAATAGTATGCTCAGTAGGCCGATTATGTTGACCATAAGTTGAGCGAAGTGCACGAAACACATTCCTTACAGAACGTGAATTTTCGTAATAAATTTGAACGATTTGTAAATGTTGTTCAGGCGTAAGTCTTTCCATTATAAAATGCCAAACAATACTAAACAAAAATAACATGACATCATGACACGACTCACACGTGATCTGTGAAAAAAGTATCTCTACTTGAATTACCCATTGAATCTATCCGTTGCGGGGGTAGTGGGTTCGATTCCCCCAAAGACTCTGTTATCCTGCAGACAAACACAATGCTTTGCGGGATTAGCATAGAAAGAAAATTTTCAGATTCTAGTTACGTTCAAGTCATACTAATTAAGGTTGTAGGTTGGGTTCTAGTAAAAGATCTGGTTCGGGATTTGATTCCGTTCTAATTCGGTTTTATTTTAGTTCTGGTTTAGTTTAAATTCAGTTCTGGTTTGGTATTTTGTTTAAAATATAAACAGTTGCTTGGGTTCTTAAGTCCATTTTGGATAATTAAACAGAAATAAAAAAATTTTGTGTAATTTTAAACAAAAAAAAAAAGAAAAAACTAATTTTGTTGAAATAAATCGTTCGTAGAAGCATTTTAATTTTATTTTTGTCTTTCGTTTTCCTTTAACCCACAATTGTAAAAACGTTTACACGATAAACACACTTGCTCTACTTCTATATCTCAAAACACCGAAATATTTTATTTCACAACATTGACTTTCCATTTCCTGTTAAATTTTCTTTTAAAAATCTTAATTTTATAATTGTTTTGTCCCCTGGTTTTGTTATTTTTTATATTTTCCATTCAGTTTGTTTTACAACAATATTTCAAACAAAAATGCCATAGTTTTTGATTGAGTTTCATATAATTTTTTTTCCCTTTTTTTAATATAAAGAAGGGAAGAAATTTAGAAAAAAAGAAACTCTGTTAGCAAAAATAATTTTCGACTAATTCATATTAAAATTAATTAAACGCAGAGTGTTCATTTTATGAGGTAGTTTCAATTCAAAATGTTTTTTGTTATAATTTTTATGTAATTAGTTTTTAAAAGTTACTGCCAGGCCCACAATGTCGACAAGAACATTTCTTTCGCATTTTTATATAAAAAACAATAATAAAAAATTTTAATTTGTTTTTGTTTTCAATATAAATATAAGAAAGAAATGTTCTTGTCGACATAGTGGGCCAGGCAGTTAATATTTAAAAGTTTTTATTTTTTAAGATATATTTTTTTATATATATATTTAATAGCAGTTTTTATTTTTTTAAATACATACAATTTACTAAATGTTTTAGTTAAAACTTTCTTTATAACTTTAATAATTTTCTTTTTTTTATTTATTTATATTCTTCTATTTAAATTTTTTTTTAACAAAAATATATGTATTGCTAATTTTTATAATAATAAAAAAAAAAAAAAAAAAAACAATGTAAAAAATACACGTTATTTGTTAAAAAATAATAATAATAAAAAAAAAAAAAAATATAACATAAAACAATTTCGTATTAAAATAAAAAAAAAAAAACAAAATATATACAGCGGATTCGGATCGTGCCAATAATAATTCATTAATTGCTCACATACAAAATCTGCCCGGTTTTGATGCTTCTAAAGCTCGTATTGTTCAACATTATGCAGCACCATCGTCATCACACAGTACCAGTGAAAGTCCGGAAAAACTACTTTCACCCGAAGATCCTCCGATCGGCCCTACAGCAGCCGAACTTATATTACCCTGGCGCAGAGATCGTTCCTATCAAAGCATTGGTAAATGCCGCTGCCTCAAAAAAAAAAAAAAAAAAAAACACAAAACATTCAATTTGTGATTTAGTTTTTATTCTCTATCTCCATTTGTAGTGCAATGTTCTTAGTTTTTTTTTTTATCGAAAACATTTTTCTTAGTCGCTTCATATGATCCACTTATTATTTAAATCATATTTATATAATGTTAAGAAGTTATCACTTCAATATTTTTTAGTTTTAAAAATTTTCATTTTTGGCGGCAATGCTGTTTCGATTTGTTCGCTTTTAACATTTTATTAAACTAATACTGAATTGATGGTGTAACTCTGTGTTCGCACTTGGATATTGAAGAAGTCATATTAAGCCTAATTAGGCCTGGAACAGAATAAAGTAGTTGTGGTAGTAGCTGAAGCTGCCGAATGCTTTGTAGCGCAACAAAGTTTAAAATTTCGAACTTTGCGCTTCAACTTCAACTACAACGACTACTACAACTACGTATTCTGTTGACACTACTTTGAAACTGCCATTTTTAACTTTTCACAGCTTGCAGCGCTATTCGTAACGTTGTGCTACAGCGCCTATTGTGTTCCCCACTTCACGGTTGTCGTTGTCGTAAACGACTAAAGCTACGGTCACACTTATTTGAAACATTTGACCTAATAAGCATAAGCACTACTTTTGTTAATAACTTAATGAAATTTATGGTCTTAATCAGGGCTGTGGAGTCGGAGTTGAGGTTTTTGTACCGGAGTCGGAGACGCAGTATCCAAAAAAACGCGCGACTCCGACTCCAAAATTTTTCGGCATAAAAAATTTAAAAAAATTTCTAATATTTTCCAATATAAAAATTCTTCGAAATTGGCGATGCAATATTTTGCAGATCAATATGAATAAGTAGATTTTAATTTATTTTATGAGATATAGTTGATTCAAGTACTTTACTATTTAAGTATATTTAGGTATATTTTTTATACGTGCGGGAAAAAGTCTAAGGTCCTAATCATGTACAACGCAGCGCAACGCCAAAGAATAACATTGAAAGCACAAACAATGTCATAAATATTTTGTAATTTTGTTGTTGCTTTCAACACAAAATTTATGTACCGTTTTAAAACTTTCAACGACACAAGCAATGGAGCGTTTGAAATTTTAAGACGCAATGTGAATTTCTGTAGAAGGCAACAACAAAATTACAAAATATTTATGACATTGTTTGTGCTTTCAATGTTATTCTTTGGCGTTGCGTTAGTTCTGTGGCGTTGCGCTGCGTTGTACATGATTAGGGCCTAAATTACATTAGCAAAACTTATACTCAGTTATTGATCTAGTTGAAAAAGATGTGTGATTTTTTAAATAATTTACTCATGCTAAAAAATGTTAATGACAGGAATTGCCAATAATTTTAATATCAGAATTTTTTAACCATCAACGCTGAAATATTTTCAACATTGTACAGAATAAGTGTTGCTATAGCGCATAAATACTAGTATGTATTAGAAAAATTGTGACGTAAAATTATTTCTCTTTTGTGTAGAAACATCTTTATCGGCCTGCCTTTAATTCCTACCATAACACTCATGTTTTTCTTATGCACATTACGCGGAGATTCCCATAATTCGTTTAATAAAGATGTTTCTACACAAAAGAGAAATAATTTTACGTCTCATTTATTTCGCATCACGGTTAGAGTAGGAGTCGTGAGTCGGAGTCGCACTTAAAAAATTTCAGCGTTTGGAGTCGGAGTCGGAGTTAGTACTTTTTTTTTACAGCCCTGGTCTTAATATAACAAAATAAAACTAATTATACTGTTAGTCATTGCAAAAAACAGTTTTATGTAAGATGTGGTATTAGAAACAAAATAAATACTGGAATTAAAGTAAATTATATCTTAGTTTGCCTATTGGTCCTGCTTTTTTTTTTTTGTCAAATATTTGTAATAGATTAAAGTAACACACAACCTGTGTTCTTTAATCTACTGCAATAAACGACTAAGTTGTTTACGACAACGACAACCATAATAAGGCTGATTGTCATAATGTCCTAATATTTTACAATAGTTTTTAAAAAAAAAAATAGGCTATTCAGTTTAGATTTTTATTAATTGCAAAAATCGAAAAATTTAAAAATGCAATTTTTTACTAAAATAAACACAATGAAAAAGGAACTAAAAGTTGCGCTTTAAACAACCTTTAACCAAGTGTATAAAGTTGCAACATTGTAAGTTTTAAAGCGTTGGCAATTCGTAAACGTCAAGTTGAATATGGTCGCCATTATAATAACAATGCCGTTATTTACATCTCTTTCAAATGTGTACAACTTAACACTTTCAAATTATAAAAAATTTTTTTAAAAATTTTTCCTTTTTTGCCATAAAAAACCAAAAAAAAAAAATTTTTAAACTGAATCACCTTAGTGTTGTCGTTTTCCAAACAAAAAAGGCCCTAAAATAAAAAAACCTTCTAAACTGTGTTTATTGTTTGGTCGTTATTACAGAGTAAAAACCTTTATTAAGAGGGGTTGCTCACAGCAGTCATACTTTTCAGGTTATTATTTGAAGACACATGACTTTATGACTACCGTTTGAATCCCCCAAATTGTAAAAAAACAGTATTAATAAAATTTTATAATTCGAAATGGGTTAATTTTTATTCAGCTCTTGTTTAGTGCTTTTCTAGTAAGCTTTAGCTCAGTTCTAGTTTAGTTCTATTTCAATGCTAGTACAGCTCTAGCCTACTAGTTCAGATCTAGTTCAGTTTAAGTCCAGTTTTTGTTTGATTTTAGTTCAAATCTAGTTCAGATCTATATCAGTTAGAGTTTCTGATGCATATCTAGTTCAGCTCAAGCTAAGTTTTAATTAAGTTTGAGTTCAGTTCTAGTTCAGTTTAATCCTAGTTCTAGTTCAGTTATAGTTTAGTTCCATGTTAGTTTTTGTTCATTCCTAGTTAAATTCTGGTTCAGTTCTATTTCAGTTCGAAATCAGTTCTAGTTCAGTTTTAGTCTACTTCTAATTCAGTACATATCCATTTTATTTCTTGTTCATTTCTAGTTTAGTTGTAGTTCAGATCTAGTTCAAATGAAGTTTTTGTTCAGTTCACTTCTGTTTCAGTTCTAATTCATTTCTGGGTCAGTTCTAGTTCTGTTCTAATTTTGTATTAGTTATGTTCTTGTTCTGTTCTAGTTCTGTTTTAGTTCTATTCTAGTTCTGTTGTAGTTCTGTTCTAGTTCTTTTCTCGTGCTGTTTTAGTTCTGTTCTAGTTCTGTTATAGTTTTGTTCTAGTTCTGTTCTAGTTCTGTTCTAGTTCTGTTCTAGTTCTGTTCTAGTTCTGTTCTAGTTCTGTTCTAGTTCTGTTCTAGTTCTGTTCTAGTTCTGTTCTAGTTCTGTTCTAGTTCTGTTGTAGTTCTGTTATAGTTATATTCTAGTTCTGTTATAGTTCTGTTCTAGTTCTGTTCTAGTTCTGTTCTAGCGCTGGTCTAGTTCTGTTCTAGTTCTGTTCTAGTTCTGTTCTTGTTCTGTTCTAGTTCTATTCTAGTTCTGTTATAGTTCTGTTCTAGTTCTGTTCTAGCTCTGCTCTAGTTCTGTTCTAGATCTGTTCTAGTTCTGTTCTAGTTCTGTTTTAGTTCTGTTCTAGTTCTGTTCTAGTTCTGTTCTAGTTCTGTACTGGTTCTGTTCTAGTTCTGTTCTAGTTATGTTTTCGTTCTGTTCTAGTTCTGTTCTTGTTCTGTTCTAAGTCTGTTTTAGTTCTGTTCTTGCTCTGTTCTAGCTCTGTTGTAATGGTGTTCTAGTTTTGTTCAAGTGCAGTTATATTCAGTTCTAGTTTAGTTGTTGCTCAGTTCTAATAAAAATAGACAAACAACCAAAAATGATTAGGCGTACTTTTCGAAACACAAATTTTCGTAAAACAACTATTTTCGGAACCAGAGAGCCGATTAAATAAAATAACTTTTGCTGCCTATTTATAAATTCATTGCTTTTGAATTGCCTTTAATCGATTAGAATAAAAATATTCATTGCTATTTATGTGTAAGGTAATTTCATCATTCATAACAATCTTTTTTTGTGATGCCAAACAACTAAATGCCACATGGAAGCAAAAGAAAACATTCACACCATTCGTTCAGTATTGCTTGCAAACAACTCGTTTTGCTTAAGGTTTTATTTTTAATAAAAAAGTATTGAAGTGCGATAAAATTTTAGAACAAATAAATTATTCTGTAAGTATTGTAAGAAAATTTACAATTTTCGTACTTTTATTCCAATCAAACTCAAAAAGTATCTTGTTAAATTTTTGTTCAACACAAACCATAACATGTACGTGCACTTATTCATCAGCATTAAAACCATTCATACCATTCGTTAAGTATTCGATCATTTTTGGAGTGTTAGTTTACACTTTTATAAGACATGTAATTCATGCATATTTTTTCGGTACACCCCGTTTTCCGAATAATATCATTTACTGCTTTACTGTATTCAATTGTTCTCTAAAGCATAAACTATAGCAATCAAACCGTTCTCTGTTTGAAACCAAACAAATTGTTAAGATTTAAGACTTTTATAAGTTATGAATATCATTTTTAACAGATCAAGGACTTAACTTTACTACAATACTTTTAATATTTTAGACAAATTATCTGAACCGGTAGGCTAGTTGGCAGTGAGCTTGTCTATCAGTGCGGGGTCGGGGGTTCGATTCCCGCCCGAGACTGGTATCCTTCAGACAAGCGTAGAGCTTTAAGGGATTAGATTAAGAAAAAAACTCGTAATTCATATTAATTTACAATACAATCTTTTGCTCGGGTTTGAAAGGTCATTGATTTTATTTAGTTTTAAATTTGCAAAGTTACACCATCAATTTAAATAATTATTTTTTATACTATTAATATTTTTCTTTAAACATATATATATAAAAAAAGAAAATAAGTGTAAATAATTCTTACTAGAAAATAGAAAAAAAAAACAAACAAGCCCGGCTTGAGCGACCATTATATTTTAGTATTTTTAATTTAAAATTTCCATAAATTGCCAATTAATTTTGCTATAGAATTATTAGAATAAAACATTTTCCATCAATGTTGTTGTGCCTTTAATATTTAACATTAAAACAATTAATAATTAAACATAATTAAAAAAAAAATATGTAGTATTTTCATTTAGGATGCTTTAAGCTAAAAAAAAAATAATAATTAGTTTTATTAAACTCCATTAAGCCAATTTTATTTTTATTATTTTATTATTTTTTTTAAAACAAATTTAATATTATTTCGATTATTTCGAAAAGATTCTATTAATTTTTTTTTAGCATTTTTTACAGCCTTTAATTTTTAAGTGAGATTTAAATTGAATTGAACAAAAAAAAAAAAAATTAATTAACATGATGAACAACAAACAAAAAAAGCATGGCATTTTTGTGCATGATTTGAAACCAAAATTTATTGGATTTTTAATTTTTTAATTTAAAATAATTTATTATTTTATGTTTTGCAACAAAATTTTACAGAAACGAGCATCAGCATAAAAAAAAAAGATTTTTAGTTGGCTTAAGTTACAATCGTAATAAGAACTTGATTTTTTATAATTTCGAATATCAGGAATTTTTTTTGGAAAGCCTTGAAATCTCTTTATTTTTATTAAAGCAAAAAAAAAAAAAAATATTTTAACCCTCCACAAAAAAAAGTATCTTAAAGTTTTATAAAACATTTTTCTAGTTCCTGCTTTCGATAATCGAGTTTAAAAGTTAATGAAAATCAGCCTGATCGGTCCACAAATGACTGAGATATGAGCAAAAAACCACGACTGCCTCTAATTTTACCCAAAAATCCCTTGTTATTTTTTTTTAAATTTATATTAATGTTTATCTCAAGAACGGCAAGATCCAATGTTTCCAAATTTGGTACAATCATCTTGGCTCTAAAAACACAACTTCCGACAAAATTGGGCGAGACTGGATAAGTGGGCGTGACACTTTCCATACAAAGTCATTAAAGGTTTCTGTTTATCTGGACAACGGCAAGAGCCAAAGCTTCCAAATTTATTACAAGAATCTTGGTAATCAATACACAACATCCGATAAATTGTGGGCGGGGTTGGACAACTGGGCGTGGCACTTTCCATACAAAGACATTAAAGATTTATGTATATCTGGAGAACGGCAAGAGCCAAAGCTTCCAAATTCGTTACAAGAATCGTGGTTATCAATACACAACATCCGACAAAATGTGGGCGTGGCACAAAGTTGATTTATTTATATCTAGAGTATTTATATAACTTTCAGTAAATATCGCACCATGTTAAAGAGTGTATAATATAGTGCTCTTACTTGTTTTTTATTAAGAAAAATAATACGACTTTTTAATTAATTCGATTCTGAAACTTTTTAGTCAGGGAATTTTTCAAACTTAGTGATTTTTATTTTTGAATATTATATGTTTTTATAATATTACTAGCTGTTTGGTCTCGGTGCTGCACGTTATTCTTAAAATCTCATTTAAATTAGGGATGTTACGATACGCCCTTTTGCGGATACGAAACCGCTACCGATACTCAAGAAGATATATCGCCGATACCGATACGAATATAAAATTTAAATTCAAGGTAAAATTAATAAAACTCAAGTAGAGGAATTTATTTTTAAACAAAAAAAAACCGTGTAAGAGGCTATTAATGTTTAAAATTGATTTTAATAAGATTTCAAAAACAACGAAATTAATTTAAATTCATGGTAAAATTAATTAGTTTTCTAAACAAAAAAAAAAAAAAAAAAAAAAAAAAAAAACAAAAAAAAAAAACATTGCAAGAGATTATAAGTATTTAAAGTTAATATTGATAAGATTTTTGTTAAAAAAAACAGTATTCTCAGCTTGTGCGGAGATAATTTCGCAACTCCGTTTGAATCAGACCTGCAGTAAAAAGTCGTCTCTCAGATGTAAATGAACTAATTTAACAACTTAAGTATTTCTGCGCCGTGGTCTTAAATTTTGAGTATAACCCCAATAAAAAATGGAGCTTCCAACGAAGCAGGTTTGTAAGGGAGAAACGTAAATGTTTCGCTTACTATATCTGTTACGGAAGACATGCATTTTATATGGCGAGTTCCCACTTTGAAGCAATACATTTTTGACACAGAACGCGCTTTATTCAGCGCATATAAAAATTGGTGAATGTTACGATCAGCTTTGCACAATGAAATTTTTGTTACCGTTACTCTTTTATATGATTCCTTACAAACCTGCTTCGTAGTAAGGGAATGTCGTGGCTCTTCAAATTTTTTTTTAATTTATTAAGAATTCGTTTCCTTACCTTACTGCATCTGTCTATGTCTGTGGTTTTCATGGCAAACCGCGTAGGAGAGAAAACAATCTAGATCGAACTATGGGCGAGGTACTGAACTTTATGAAATTGGCTATTACGTAAAAAAATCGGAATTTGTCCATATTTTTTCAGAAATTTTAAGAACCCTGTAAATAGCGTTTAAAATTAAGCAAGATGGCATCAACATCTCAAAATCGAAAAAAAATGGACATACGCAAATGGACCTTTGAAAACCACAGAAATGTGTGTTTACTTTTTAAAATGTACCATTAGTGCTTCGCCAAATAGGAAAATTTTTTATTGGGACATTTAATTGCGCCAGTAAGCAAGCAGATCTTCGTGTCTAGAATTATTAGAAAATCTAAGGTATATCTAGACTTTTTCTTTAGTTCAGCCACAGCACAGCGTAGGATCGACAAAGGATCAACCTTCTCCAAATTTTCTTCTTAGATTTCCACAAACGCTCCAAAAGTAAGTTCTTTTAGACTTATCAGAACTTTAACTGGGTGTAGAGGTGACCTTGCCTTCAGCACTTTTGGCATGCAGATTCATTTTGAGTAGCTCAATAAGACTTTTTTTCGATCTATTGTTCTTGAAATTTTCTAGCTTTGATCGAAGGTAAAGAATTGTAGATAAACAATAGATTTCATTACTTTCTTAACACTCAAAGCGTTCATTCAGAGCTAATGCTAACTAATCGCCCATTTTTGGGACACTTAATTTTTCTGCATCTCAGTTTATTCATTTATCTTATTTTCTAATAATGTTCGAAGACTGTTAACTAGCGAAATAGCGTCAGAAAATGTAGGAGGGACTTTGCTTATGGATTTTGTGGTCTTTTCGAAGAAACCCAACAGTTGTAGCGCAGTGATTTTTATTTTCTATGTCGATTTAGTGCACCTATCATTTTTCTTCGAAATATCAATCCGCCATGACTTTGCAATGAAACCAGACTTGCGGTGAAAATAAAATTTGAAGGCAAAACAACGTTTGCTGGGTCAGCTAGTTACTAATATATTTGCTCATAATAAGATATTTTATACTTCTAATAATAATCATAATATGTTTTGAATACAATCATGAATCTTATCATAGTATGTTGCTCTCAGAATATGTTTATCACAACCATGTTTTTTCTCTGCGTGTACATAAATATCGCTCATCTCTAGTGTGGACCGACCGATTTTTTGCTCTCAGTTGTTAAGCAAAAAATAAGCGTTGAAAATTAAGTTGTTTGTTCAAAAAACTATAAAAAAAAGTATCGGCGTATAGACAGTAAAATATCGAAGATACCGATATATCCGCAAACTTGAAGTATCGCCGATATATCGGTATTCATTACATCCCTAATTTAAATACTTGTTTTTTTAATTTTTATAATTCTATGAACTATTTTTTACTTTCTTTTATAACAGTTAAGTAATATTAACATTTAATTGGAAAGTCTGTTTTTTTTTTCAAAAAAAAAAAAAAAAGCGTTTAGAGATTTTTATGTGCATTTAAGACACATCTTAATAAAGTGCTTTGAAAAAAGTTTTCTTGTTATCATATTTGCCGATTTCTAAGAAGAAAAGAAAATTTGACGTACAAATAAATATCTTTTTTCTTGAACTGGAACTTAAATCTGTATGAAGTCTCAATTAAAATACACTTCCCTTTCCACGCCCATTGTTTATAAAAAGTACGTTTTAACACACACATTGATTAAAGATTTTTAATTAACCAGTCATGTTTATCGATATTTAAAACCCAGAGAAATATTGTTAAAGTTGGCGTAAAATTAGGCATGGTCCGGGCTTACGATATTTTCTCTACGTCTACATTTCCATTTTATAAAGTCGTGTGCATTGTTGTTGTACTTGCATCATCATTTTTAAAATTATTTTTCAAAACACTTTTTTACAAAACTTTACGCTTTTGGTTCAACCAATATAAAATTTTCAAAATCGATGCTTTTAATAATAGTGAAAGGAAACCAACTTTTTAAATGTTGAGTCTGTAGATCGGTGATGAAAAATTCAGTACGTTTGTGTACTTTGCGCACAAGGTTACATGGACAGCCAGCCTGCAAGCCGGACGGACATCGTTAGATCGACTCAGTGTCGATCGGTATACTTTAAGCTGGGTCTAGGACCAATATTTTAAGGTGTTACACACATCAGCACAAATGCATTATACCCTCTCCACTATTGTGGTGGGGGTATAATTAATACATAATAACTCCCATGGTTTTGGTAACGAGGATCAACATTTTCTAAACCTTTTCGCAGAATATTTAAACATTTTCAAAAGTACCTCTTCTTTGTATTTATCCTTCAAAGTATATTCAAAGGATTTTCGTTAGAACTGAAATAAAGGTCAAACTCGATAAATGTGAACAAAATAATTCGATTTTTTTGTGGAGGCGATCAACATGCACCATTCACATGCCACATGAATGTCATACACTCACATCATTGAGAGTTAATTACATTTGCCTTGGAACTAAAAACAAATATATAAAATGTTTTAGAAAAAAATCCTGCTCTCCTTTCCCTAGCGCACAATGTAATTTTACTCAATTTATGATACACTGTTTCCTTAAAAATTAAACTTTTACACAAACACTTAAACCGTTTTTTGCATGATTTTAATTGGATTATAAGTCAGTCGTATCTCTCTCTCTCTCTTGTAACGACAAAAAAATTTTGTTAGTTCGAAATATTTTATTTTTTGGATTTTATTTAAAATTAGTATTTGATTTTGAAAATGTTTTTTATGTTTAGCTTTATGTTGTTGTATATAAAAAAAAAAATAATAAAAGTTTATAATAAATTAGAATAAAATTATACTAACTACTTCCTTCTTTTCTATCCAAAATTTTCTTAGTGGCTGAAAATGCCATACCCGAGGAAGATAGAAATCTTTCAAGGGATTCGGGTGATGAGAGACGTGTTGCTACGCCCACAGCCACCGAATCACAATTGCCGTGGAAACGTCAGGGCGATGAGATATCCGATGCTGTACAACAAAATGAATTCCCTGCATGGGCCTCAAATAAAGAATATTTGGCCTACAATTCACCAAGTGCTACATTTTTGGGTAAAGTATGATTAAAAAATATATTTAGTTTTAGTTTAGAAAAGCTTTGCAAAGAAAAAATTTTGAATTAATAGCTGAATATAAATATTATAGAACATTAATTAGAAAGCTTTAAATATTTAAAGCACAGTGTTTTTCTTTGAAATGCAAAATCTTATAACCAAAATCGCATTTTTATTTTTAAAAAATAATTATAAACATAATAAAGTCGTGGTGGATTTTAGGCTTTTTTTAATTTAAAATCTTAAAAATTTTTAAAATTCTAACTTTTAAAAAATGTTCGAAAATTCGAAATTAACTTTGAAAATACTTAAAGTATGCGGGTTTCGGTTAAGTTTTATAGACGTTCTTTTTTGAATTTTTTTTGAATAAAAATATTTTTAAATTTTAGATTTTATTTTAACCTATTCAGAAATTCGAACTCAATTTCGAAATTACCAAAATTGTTGAAAATGTAAAAATTAAAGGTTTTGTATAAATTAAAAATTTATTCAATTTTTATTCAGTAATTTTCAACAATTTATTCAGTAAATTTGGTTGTGTTATTGGTTTTTTTAAGTTCCAAAAGACTAACTTATTTTCAATAATAATAAAATTATGAACTTCCCTAAATTAAAAAAAAATTACGGTTTTCCTTTATTTGAAATTTATTTTTATTGATTTCTATTAAGTTTAATAAAGTTCTGTGCTTTTAACGTGTTCAAACAATAAAAATTAAATTCAAAATTACTTTAATTGTCGAAAACCCAAGATTTTTGATTTGATGATTTTAACAATTCTTCCTTTAATTGATATTTGAGTAACCAGTAAAATTTTTGGATTTTCTGGACACGTAAAATCAAACTTTGGTTTCAAATTCCTAAAACATTTTAAAAATGTTTAAACTTTTATATACAATATAAAAAAATCTATGTAAAATTTTTATCTTTCTTCTTATATTCGAAATACCTAAAAGGTAAAATGTTACACAATCGTAAAGTTTGTAGGTTTTTCTCAAAATGTTACTGTTTACAATATGTTCGAAAATTCAAACTTTATGTAGAAATACCAAAAATTTCAGAAAATCTAAAAAATCTTTAAATTTGTTAAAGTGTATTAAAATTGCTTAAGTTTTTATTAATTTTTAATTTTGTGGTATGTTCGCAAATTTTAAAGTTATTTTGAAATTACATAACTAATTTTTAAAGAAAAAAATAATAAAATAGGTTTTAATTGAAAGTGGATTAACTTGTACATTTTGGATTTTTTTGTCATGTAAAATCAAACTTTTGTTTAAAATTTCCAAAATGTTTGAAAAATAAGGTTATTTTTTAAAAATTTCATATAATTTAAAAAACTCTGTATTACTTTGTTGTCATATTCGCAAAATCAAAATTCCTAAAATGTGAAATGTTGTACAATCGTGAACTTTGTGGGGTTTTGTTAGAGTTTTAATGAATTTTGTATAAATTTTTAAATTTACAATATGTTCGTTCGAACATTCAAAATTGACTTGGTAATACTAAAAATGTAAGAAAAAAATAAAAAAACCTTTAAATCTGTTAAAGTTTCGTAATATTTTTAAAAAAAAAAAAAATTTATTTTGTCCAATGTTCGAAAATTTGAAAGGTGTTTTGAAATAAAAAAAATTTATTTTGAAACAAAAAAATCTTAAAATTTATTTATTCTTTATTACAAAAATGAAATTTTGTGTTTTTGAGTTTTCGAAAATTCGAACTTAAATTCGAAAATGTAAAAATTTCAAGTTTTTTTTTTAAATTGATGATTATTAAGAATTTTTTAATGTTAGATGAAGAATTTTAATTTCGAACAAAAAAAAAATAATCCCTTTTAAAGAGTTTCTCTGAAAGATTTCGGATTTTTCTTTAATAAATTTTCATTAAATTAAACACTGTGCTTTTTTTCTAAAATTGTAGTACAAAAACCCACAGTTAAAAGAAAATTAAAAGCTTGCGCCTTAGTAAACATTAAAAAAAAAATCATTTAAGCACTTTTTACTTTTTGTTATCATATTTCAAAAAGCATGTTGATTTTCTTTAAATAAAATGTACAAATTTTTGTTTGCTTTAAATAAAAAATTGTCTATAATGGTAATTGTTTGTCTGGCAAAAAAAATTTTTTTAAATTAATAAAATTCTTGTAAATATTTCTAAAACAAAAACAACTATTGGTTATAAATGTTATGCTGCACTTTTGTATAATTAAACAAAATTTTAAAACAATTTTGTAAAACATTTTGTTTACTTTTGTTAATTGCTTTTAAGTTTTGTTTGTTTTTTTTTAGAAAAACTCAATATTATAAAAAAGCTTTGTTAATTTATTTATTTTCTTTCTTTCTTTTTCCGTATATTTTTCGGTTACTTCTACTCTAATCTAATTTCAACTCTAATATGATTTGGAAACTTCTTAAAAACAAAAATAAATTCTCCCTTAAAAAATACACAACAAAATATTCAAACAATAAAAACACCTTTATGTAAATTATTGACGAATGATGCCCCACAATTTGAAAACGTAATTTGTAATAACAATTTGTTTTATCTATATAATGCACGTACTTACATCACCAACATTTTACAACCAAACCCACCAACAAATACTTCACCTCCAAAAAAAAACACCCTTTAAAATAAAACACCAAAATTTAAACTGTTATGAAAACAAAAATAAAACACTCAGGTGGTATAAATAAACCTAAACAGCCCAAGTCCGTCATAGGTCTTTTCCGTCGTGAAAGTTCTGGTTCCAGAGGTGGCACCAGCATCGGTGGATGCGATGGCTTAGACATAAGCACTACAGTCCGTGGTTCGGATCCAGCTTTAGCAGCTGTCTTAGCCACCATGGTTGTGCCTTCTACAGCATACAATCCTCGCCTAGACAAACGTTCTCAATCGATATCAGCTGGTTCGGCCGTTAGCGAGGGCCACTCGGGACCCTTCCCCGTGACAGCCAGTCATCGTCGTAATGTGCGTCGTGGCTCTATGCTAGAATTAAGCGGGTAAGTGTTTTTTCCTCCTACTCTCTCGTTTGTCTTGCTTTGTTTCTTTCTCTTTCTATATTATATTGTTTTTTAGCTAAGAGAAAAACTTTTATTTAACGAAATAATTTTAATTTATAAAACTAATAATTACTAATGAATTAATCAACTAACAATAACAAAAAAAAAAAACATTGCTTGCATGGTTTGGTTTGGGTTTTTATTTTATTTAGCACTTTTTTTTGGTTTTTTCTAGACTAAAATTTTATTTTATTTATAGTTTTTGTTTTTATTTTTAAATAGAAAAAGTAGTTTTTGTCCGCTTTGAATCTAAAAAAATAGTTTTGTTTAAATTTGCTTTTTAAAATCCCGCTTAAAAAAAAAAAAAAAAAAAAAAAAAAAAAAAAATTATTAAAAAATTTAAAATATCAAAATAATTTAAGTTTATTTTGTTCCACGGTTATAGGTAATTTTAAGTTATTTTTAAAGATTTAACAAACTCAAAACAAAAATATTGTAACAATTTAGCTTTTATATAAGAAAATTGTGAATGTGCTTTTAATATTTATAAAAAAAAAAATAGTGATACAATTTTGTAAATGTCTATTTCGTGAATGTCTTTAAGTCTAAATGTCTATTGTCATAAAAATCATTATTTCTTTAAAGTCTAAGAAAAATTATTCGCTAATTTGATGTTGCGAATTTGGTAGAGAAGTTTATTAAAATATTTAAAAATAAAGTTTTCATTCATAACAGATTGAAAAAAAAATTACATCTCATACCTAAATAAATTTTTTCATGGTCAAAATTTCAGAAGTATTTAATTTGTATTATTTGTTAAAAAAAAACAACTTGAACTCAATAAAGTTAAAATTAGTTTTTTATAAAAACTCTTTAGAAGAAAAGTTTAAAAAAGGAAATTTTAATTTTTGTAAAAATTTGATTTACGACCCCAAAATATAAAATATAATTTTTTTTTTCTAATTATATCTGTAGATATAAATTTCAAATAAAAAAAATTTTATAAAAATTTTATAATTTAAGTTTTTAACTCATGTCTGGCAATGCATAGAAGAAATTTGTGTCACGGTTTCTAGAAATAAACCTCCAAAAATTTTTAAGTGCGACTCCATCTCAAACTCCTACTACGCCTCCAACTTCAACTCCGACTCAAACTTTAACTTTGATGCTAAATGGGAGACTGGTCCTTATTTGAATTTTTATTTTAGAAAATATTGGGATTTTTTTTAAATTTTTATGCAGAAAAATCTTGGAGTCGGAGTCGGGAGCTTGTGAGGGTACTTCGATTACGACTCCGACTTCAAGCCAAAAACCTCAACTCCGACTCCACAGCCCTGAAATAAACTAACATTTTTTTTAAATTTATAATAAATTGAATGTGGAGATACTCGTAGTCATACGTTTCTTACAAATATATTTGTAACTCATTCCTTGATAATGATATCCGATGGATATCGAAATATTGGAGAAAATAAATGAAAAAATAATATATATATAAACATATATTTTTTTTAAAAAAAAATAGGCCTCGAGCTCGAAAAAACTTAAACTTTAAAACACTTTAAACAACTCGATTTCAAGTTTTTATTTCTTAAATAGAGATTTTTTTTAATAAAATAAACCTTCTACCAAATTTACATCATATTAGCAAACATTTTTTCTTTAAAAAAGCTTAAATAACTTGTCTTTGTATTATTTTTTTAACAAACAAATCTAACAAGAAACAACATTAAAAAAACATTTACAAAATACCAATAAAATATCTACACATATCGACACTGTCAAAACAAACTCCTCTTAAAACCCCGGAAAAAATTTAAATTAAAATATCAATCAACTTTATTAGTTAGTTAAATTATAAAAAAAAAAAAAAAACCACACACTACTTTTTCCTTCTGTTTTTCTTTTTAATTTTAATTTTATGTTATATTTTTTCAATTACACCTCTTTTCCTCTTTCTTGAACTGTTTTATTACTTTTTTACTACAACGTTAGTAATTTTATTAGATAATTAAAAAAAAAAAGAAAAATACTTTACAAAATAACTATTTTCCTTTGGTACTTTTGTTTTTTTTTTTGGGTTGTTTTTTAATTATCTTTGTTTGGTTATACGTACGTGTGAGTACCCTTATGTTTGTATTATTCTTTTCCAGCCTATTGGTAACTGGACGCAGGCCCAGTAGAGTTCAAATACAAATAAGTCCCTTGTTAATAGAAAAATTTTATAAATCCAATGAATCCTCGACCACAACAACACCTACTAATGAAACCGATAACAACATTGCTAATAATTCTACTACTAATTTTAAAAATTCTTCTACAACTACTTCTGCTACTACTCCTACTACTACTACTAGTGCTACTACTAATTATGAATATGATAATTCTCCTACATGTTCATCTTCTACCGGTACAACTGCTACAACTACAACTAGAAGTCCACCTTATAGTACATGCAGTCCTGTTAAGGAAATTTAAAAACAAAACAAAAATCCCTCCCTTCATTAACTCTAACACAACAACATAAACAAGAAAATCACTTAACATTTAACCAGATGAAAACAAATGATAATTTGTTTGTATTTTTTTATATATATAAAAAAAAATAATCTACATAAATACAAATATTTTTAACAAAGTAAACAGAAAGTAAGAAACATATACTTAAACTAACAAATGAACATATTTTTCGATCATTTTATTTAAACAATAGAAGCAAAAATCTTCTCCATTTTATATAAATGAAGATGTTAGTATAAAGTTCATAGCAAAAAAAAAATTTATTGCAAATTAAATACATTCATTATTTCATAAAAGCTGTTGTAAATATAAAAATAAAACCAGTGTAGATAATTTTCTAAGTGTAATCTTTTGTTTTCTGTTTGCTCATACACAAAAATATTTCCAATAAATTTGAATATTTTTTTTTTATTTAACTGCTCCATATATTACTTTCGCAGCGTTAATAACAATAACAGTAATTATGATGATGACTTTAATAGCGCTAGTAATGAGTTAACCACCTCTAATTCAAGTTCAACTTCCTCTTCTTCTTCTGCTAATACGATTGTACCACAAACACCACCATCACCAACAAATCAATCATCTTCAACACAACCTCTATTAAATAATACTTATACTTCCAATCCTTCTACTACTTCTACTACCACCACTACAACTACTACTACTACTACTACTACAGATTTGTCCTAATAACTATTTTATTTTTATTTTTTTAAACCTCTCTAAGTACTTCTTAAAAATTTATTTTAACTAATTTACTTTACTAAACAATAATTTTTTTATAAAGAAAAACTCATACAAACTGCTGAGACAGTGCATGTTTTTTTTTAAAATTTTTATTTATTCTTTAATTATTAATGTCAAGTAAACTTTACATCGTTTATTTTTTTATCTTAAATGTTTTTTTTTTCAATGTTTTGCACCAAAGAAATATGTAACAATTAATTTAAGAAAAATTTTGTTTGGAATATATTATCAAGTAAAAGTCGAAGGAAAGTTTATAAAGAGTGTACTTTTAACAATTGTTTCAAATCATTTTTGATTACACATAAAGAAATAATTTTTCTTTTGGTTTGACCTAAACGTATAAGCAATATCATGCATTTAAAACTAATATCACTCATACTGCCTAAAAAACGTACAAAAATATATGTTGCCACTTTGTGGGTAATTACCCGAATTTGGTGTTATTTTTACCCTCGTGGGTAGAGCGTGGGTAATTTCTTTGTTGTGTATATCAGGAGTAATTTGAAATTTTTTCATTTTAAAACAAATAAGAAAAGGATTTAATTTAAGTGATAAAATTTATAACATATAAGTTATTGCTGTTCTAAAAAATGTACAGTACAGTAGAATCGCGAAAAAGTTAACTGAAATGTCCCAAGGGCTGTTAACTTTTTCGAATTATTAACTTTTCTAAGCGGTTTTTAATTGTAAAAAAGCAATAGTAAACATACCTAAATTTTTCGGAAATAACACACTAAATTTATTTCAATGACTTAGTTTTCATCATTCCAAAAAAATAAATTTGTACCTGCTGGTTTAAAGTTCACAATTGCTCTTGAGCTGTAATTTATAATTAATAAATATGCAACCAGTCATGTAATATAAATTAACGGTGTTACATCTGACGCATGTCATGAAAGGTGTTCTGCACAAATTATCAGATATCGAATTCTGCGGTTCTATCCATTACTGACAATATTGTCTTTTCAGGTTGCAGTAACGCGAAATTGTGCTTAGTTATTGATATTTAAATTGGACCATTACGTTTTCGTTGCTTCAAGAAAAGCATTTATACAAACTTGCTTTAAGATCAGTATATTTCGGTCTATATAATATTTTACTGTGTGCTTTTCCCTATCCCAAGTCTCGAGAAGTTTGTGACTTTTTGTTTCTTTTTTATTTTTTTTTTTTTTTTTGGGGCTACTTGAAGGCTAAACTCTGCACTTTCGGCTTAAAATTTTATCTGATTTGTTATGTTTTGTACAGATTTGTTGACAATTTTTATTAATGCGCTCAGAAAAGATAATAGTTAACTTTTTGGAGCGGCACATAGAGGCTAAAATTTGGTTAACTTAACCGCGAGTTTAACTTTTCCGTAAGCTAACTTTTTCGCGATTCTACTGTATATTCAAAAAAATTCAGTGTTTAAAAAAACAATATCCAAAGTTTATAAACCAAAATATTGATAGTGATTGGCGCCTTAACGACAATTAGATTTTGATAATTATGAACTGTAATTTAAAACCCGAAGTTTATTAGAAAATGAAAGTCGAAAATCTGACAAAAAGAAAGAAAAGATCACATCTATAATTATTTTTCTAATATTTTTGTTCTTTATCATTATAGCTCATTTTTTAACGCTATGACATTTTGTTTTAGCCGAGGTTACGATTTCAAATAAATTTTAGGGTTTGTTTCCAATTTTGTATTTTTTTTTTACGAATTTGTGATTTTTTACTGCAAGTTTTCTGATTCTTTACAGCCTTAACGATAATTAATAATTATAAAACTTGGCTATCATTCCGCTATTAGCAAGTTTTTACGATTTTCCGCAAATTTTGCATTTTTTTACCAAATGTTTACCCTCCTTATACTTTTAATCAATTTAAAGGATTATTTAAGATATTAAAAACTATCGCGCATTTTCGCTTTTTTAGCACACTTTTCCGAAATTTTGCAATTTGAGGCAAACTTTTTCGATTTGCAATTTTCGCGTTCTTTAAAATTTTCATTTTTGTTTATTTTAAACGTATTTAATAAATATTTTTAAATTATATTTAAAACTTCTTTAACTTTCAATTGAGTCGTCGCAAAATTTCCTGTCGATTAAAACAGAGACAATTCTACTCGACGTCAACTTAATAGCGCTTTCGAAAATATCAATTGGTAATCGATTATCATTAGTAATCGATTATTGTCAACAACGACTAGAAACATACAATTGCTGTTCCGGTGCCGTTCACTTTTACAACTATTTCAGAATTAATTTTTAAAGCAGAAGCTTGTAAAGGAATTAAAATTATAAGAAAGTAAGATAAATGACAAACGTATGAAACCAAACGCGAAAAGTTTTCAGTTTGAGGCCGGAAATAGATTTAACGAAAATATCTGTGGTTTTCATGGGTAACCGCATATGTCTTAAAATCAAATTTTTCAGGAGAACGGAAAAAACATTCTAGATCGAACTATGGGCTAGCTATTGAACTTTTTCAAATTGGTCATTACGTAAAAAAATCGGAATTGGTCCATATTTTTTCAGAAATTTCAAGACCCATGTAAAGATTGTCTAAAATTAAGCAATATGGCATCAACATCTCGCAATCGATAAAAAATAGACATACGCGGTTACCCATGAAAACCACAGATTTAAATAAATTCGTTGCAATTATTTTTTGCTTAACCCAAATTTGAGCTTCAGCTAAACGAAAGTTTTCGAAATTAGCATTGCTTAAAAATATACTTTCGAAGAGAATCAAAGTATAAACGTGCGATTCCATGCTTTCTTCTCTAAATATGTTCGAAACGTAGCTAGAAAAAAGAACTTCAAGTGCGGATTTAATAACAAAATATAGAATAAACATCCCTAAAAATTTGTTAGTGTGCATAAAAAGTTTTTGTTAAAATATTTTTTTAAATTTAAAACAAAAACAAAGTTTTTAGAATTTATTTTTGTTTTAAATGTAGTTCGAAAGAAAGAAATTAAAAAAAAAATACAAAATAAAAGCTTGATAAAAAAAAATGATTTAATGATTTTAAGGACACTTTTGGCCTTAATTAAGACTTGTTAATACTGAAATATAATTAAAAAAAAACTCTCAAAAAGTTTATTAAAAATATCAATTTTTAATGACTTCAATTAAATAGGAGAATGTTCTTCGAATCGAAAAAATTAAAGTTGTCTCTTCAAATTGAACCATATGTATTCCAAACAGACAATTTTTCTCAAATTAATTACTAAAATTATTTTTGCACAAAATGTATGTTTTATTATTTTATTTAAAACTTAACAAATTAAATGTTTAAACCAAAATCTTATTTGTTATAACATTTTATTAATAATTTTGTTTTTTGATAATAAATATTTAGAACTAAATTAACAATCAATACAATTTTGGTTATGATTTTATTAATATTAAGGCAAACAAATCTTTTTCGATTTTGTTTACACCCTTTAACCAAATAACACGTGTTTTATTGTTTTTTTTTTTATTTTTTTTTTTTTTTTTTTTGACTAAAACACACAACAAATTAACAAAAATAACAGCCAACGCAAAAATGGCAATTCATCGTCATTTTTTTTATTTAACTTTATTTTTTCACATTTAAACTAACCCCGAGTTTCAAAATTAACTTATTTTTTTTAATTTTTTGTTTAATTGACAAAAAATAAAATAAATAATAACATTAAATCCTTTTTCTCCTATTTTCCCCCTCATCGTGTTTCTTCTTTTATTTTTAGTGATACATTGAACTTGAAAACAATTAACACAGTGAAAGATAATTGATAGAATTACAAATAAACAAAAATACGCTTAAACGTCTACACTTACACACACACCCACATACACAAACTTAACAAAAAAATAAAAAAAATGTAGTTAATATAGAAAGAAGTATTTCTTGTACTTAAACAAATTAAGTAAAGATAAAGTAACTTAACGAAAAGCCGCAGAAGGAAAAGACTTAAAACAAAATTATTCTCATCCCTTCACGCTCGCCCGTCTACCAAACTAATTGTGATTCTACTGCAACAAAAACAAGTAAATAACTGCATGCGTAGTCAAAATGTAGATACAAAGAGAGAAAGAGAGAGAGCGAGATACAATAACTTTCTTCTTTACCTTCTGCTACTACCAATTAAAATTTCTTTTACTAAATTTTGTAAATAGATTTTTTTTTTGTAAAGGAAAATCAACAAAATTTTATTCTTTTTACTAAAAAAATCTAATTCAATCGTTTCCAATTAACTGTATGTAAGTACACTACAACAACAACAAAAACTAAAGAAAAAACATTTAACGCTTTAAGGAATTTAGTACTTAATGTTACATGATTAACACATAATTAACTTAGTTCTTTATTTATTTAATAAATTTTATTTGTTGTACAAAACAAAATATTGTTTAGTTTATTATGATTTATTTTTAATTTATTGTCTGTAAGCAGAGAATAAGAAAGGAATTTAAATTAAAAAAGGTTTTATAATAAGCGACTTTATAATCAAAGTAAAAACCACAGAAAACGTCTTAAACAGAAAGAAAGAAAAAACACTAATACGCCAACCTTAATCAGCGCGCCACGCGTAACATTTTCTAGCGTCTGTCCAAGGCGAATTCATTTATCAGGTGGCGTTGAAAGCACAGCTTTGTTACTTTTTTTTTCTTACTTAGAGAGAGAAATGTCAAATGTTGCTTGTGTTTTTGACATATCGATCAACGAAAGCAACAAAAAAAAAAATTGTTGTGTTTTTGGTGTTGTTATTTATTGTAGTATTGACACCACCGTATACATGAAGTCGCCTTGCGCCTGTCTTTTAATGTTGAAATGGCATACTTAAAAAATTGCTGCAACGTTATGCCTTGAACAGTAGTGTTAACTTACCAGGTTTAATAAAACCCACAAAATAAAAATAAAAATGGAGATAAAACCGCTATGCCAACCTAAAAATAGCTTAATTGCCATTACCGGTTAACAATAGCAGTCAACTTCACTACTTAACGCGCTGTCAAAATCGGATTATCCAATTAGTCCCAATTCACATCATACGATTTTTGTCATTGCGATTATTGTCGTATCTTCTTTGAAGTCTGTCTTATGTTAACATTGTTCGATTTTTGTCGTTAAAACTTCTTGTGTATACATATATTTTGATACTACGAATGAATGAAAAAAAACTAATCGAAGAGTACACTCGCTTGTGTACCCCTTTTAATTCCTCTCTCCCCTCTCGCCTATAAGGTAAGAATCGCAACGACAAAAATCGTATAATGTAAATTGGGACTTACAAAGCGTTGACGGCGCGCTATTAGTGTTCGCTTCATACATTTTGTATGAACATGAGAATTTTTGACAGATCAAAAACGCGATCATTTAAGGGCATAATAAACCAAACAAATTGCTTGGCAAACATGGACTTTGTTATTGCTTCTGTTTGCCAATAAACAGCACAATCATATTTCGTACAAACATTAATTTTTGATTTTTGTCTTGCTTTCAGTGAATGCTTACGACGATTGTGCTGCGGCAATTTTGCTCGCTATTTGTTTAAAACGCAGAAGAAATATAAAATAAAGAAAAATAACTTGTAGGAAAGAGTGCTCTAAACAGGAAGCAGTTTTGGGGCAAACAATGCTGCTTAAAATTAGAATTTAGGGCTGACAATAATTTTATTGCCACTTCTTCTATATCTTTACTCTGCAAAGTTTTCGCTGAAATTATTACTTTTATCACTAGATACCACAAAAAGTTTGACAAATATCCAACATGTCAGCCAAATATTAAAATTTTATAATATTTCAAAAAACATTGTTTCAAATGTTTGCCCAAACAGCAAACACCACAATTAACAATACAAAATATTTGTACAAACGTAAAATGTGGACATGTGACAACTTAACTCCATGATCGTGTTATTAACAGGGACCGAAAATAACAGTTATTTTGAACATCTTAAACAAAAAAAGCATACAGAAGTAAATACTGGCGAACTGATTAAAATATGCCATATTGATCCTTATGAACTTTTCTATCATAAAATATTATGATTTTTAAAGTTTTGGATTTTTATTTTTTCGATCAAACACTACAGCTATTTTTTGATTTATATTTTTTTGGACAAAAGTAACAGTTATTTCTTATTTTTATTTTTTTTGAACAAAAATAACAGTTATTTTTTTATTTTTATTTTTTCGATCAAAAATAACAGTTATTTTATGATTTATATTTTTTTGAACAAAAATAACAATTATTTCTTGATTTTTATTTTTTCGAACAAAAATAAAAGTTATTCTTTAAAAAAATTAACGTGTTATAATTATTGAGTTGTCTTTTAATATTTATTTAAATATGTGATCATCATTGGGATATCTTATGCGCATTAAAATTAATATTTAAAGTCAACTAAATAATTATAACACGTACATTTCTTTAATAATAACTTTTATTTTTGCGCGAAAAAATAAAAATCATAAAATAACTGTTATTTTTGAAAGAAAATAAAAAATTCAAAAAATTACTGTTATTTTTGTTCAAAAAAAAAAAAATCAAAAAATAACTGTTATCATCTGACTTTTATGAAAAAAGGAATAACTGTAACGGTCCCTGGTTAGTAAAAATGTGTTTGCTTTGTTGTTCTAATTTTACACGTACGACATTTTGAAGACCTTTTTATACCCACGCCACAATAATGGAGATGTTGTTATGCGTTTGTGCTGATGTGTGTAGCATATAAACCCCCTTTTAGGATTCCGATCGTCTCAGAAAATGATTCTGAGTAACGATATCCGTCCGTCCGTCTGGCTAGTTGTCTGTCCATGTAAACCTTGTGCGCAACGTACATGTCGGCATTGTGGAGATAATTTGATGAAATTTGGTTTATAGATTCTAATTGTCACAAGGACCAAGTCTATTGGAAATGGTGAAAATCGATCCATAATTTTACAAGGCTCCCATACCAACTCCTATTCAGAAAATAATCTTTGTGTCTAAAAACAAAAATATATGTTCAATTCACGAGCCCTGTCCGTATAAAAAAATACGGTCTTTATTTTCTTCTTCTTTAATTAAAGTTGACATTCACATTATTCGATATTGAAAATTAAACCAGGTATAGAAATTTTAATTTGTTGTGAAGTGGTAATAAATATTAATTGATAAGCTATTTTAATTAAATTCGTTTAAAAAAGTTTTTTTAAATGAATTAAACATACTTATATTAATCATTAAGAAGAATTAAATTTATTGTATTATTGATACATTCTAAAAAGATTTTTACAAATTCACCAAACAAATCGAACATTTCCAGGCCTGATATGAATACAACATTTTTCAAAACACATTAAAATCAATCGTATAATGAAACAATCAGGCATGTTCTATAAATCGATATTTAAAATCGAACAAATTTAGAAAGCGAGCCTGTAAATAATGTTCATAAAAATATTCCTTTTTGTGTACTTCATACTTTGAGTAACAATTATCCTAATAAGAACCATTCTTATCCTACGTTGCCACAAGCAAGTAATTACTTGCAAGTAGTGTATACATATTACTAACGAAAATCAGGAGAAATGTCAAAAAAAAAACACAACAATTTGTTGAGTGACTACATAGCACAGGGCAAGTTCATTTTTAAAATGTCGTCAACAACTAAACTTCTAGCAAAGCTTCAATTTCTCAATTGTTAACGTAGTGTAGCCAAGTAGTCAATATTTAACGCTACCTGTAGATACATAATTTGGTAATATATTTTTTTTTATAAAAAGGTGATATTAGTGTTAAAACTTCCCTTCAAAATTATCCTCTTTGCTATTTCTAAATATTCTTGATATAAATGTTTTTTATATTTTATAAATAGCAGAAAATCAGCTATTAACATAATTTTTTTTACTAAGTACTAGTAAATTGAAAGGCATCCACGGTAACACTGTTTCTTTATTTGCCATTTTACTTGCTGCGACTGTCAAAAATTTACTTGCAAGCAAATTCTCTAAAAATATGATGGTGTTAGTAAAAAAGTGTGAGTTTATTGAGTTGCGAAGTGGGGCTAAAAACAGTAGAAGTACAGTCCTTTTTGTAAATAAATGAAATCAAAATTTCGTTCGATTTCAATTCCACTTTATTTCGATTTCTAGAACGTGCTCAAATACTTTTTTAGGAAATTTACCAACAGCAAATAAATAGTCAGATGATTATTTAACGAATACGATGTTACTACGAGCTTGTGAATTGGACAATTATGTTGGTTTTTAGATTAAATGTGGTTCAGGAATATATTTTTCCAATTTTTTTTTTTAAATCGGTTCACTTTCTTATTAATGCTGGCATTAATGAAAACCTTAGCAATCGTAACTTATATAATATCTACTAGTATGTGGCAAAATTGTGTACTGGTATATCCTGAATTGACCATAGGTCCCATAGGTCCTCTCCAAAATCGCTTTAAGGCGAAAAAAGATATATGTATGTATGAATCTTAACCTCGTACCATAATTTTGTTTTGCCTGTACCATGATTGCTCATGGATTCCATATGTGGTACGCTCTCGAAAAAGTGGCTGTACATACTGTGGTCGGGCTTGACCGACTGTACTTTCTTTCTTACTTGTTTTTATTAGTATAAGAGAGTTTCTTCTCAAGTCGTTTCCTTATGGTTAACGCATTTACAAAAATGGCACGCAAAAAAAAAAGAAAAACAATCAGCCAGGCCCACAATGTCGACAAGAACATTTCTTTCGTATATTAATATTGAAAACAGAAAAAAATTATAGTTTTATTATTGTTTTCAATATAAGTATGCGAAAGAAATGTTCTTGTCGACATTGTGGGCCTGGCAGAATATGTCGCTTGGTTTTGTTTCAGGAAACTGATCTTATTAAAAAAAAAAAAAAAATTACTTTAACATTTTGAATACAAATTAACTTCCAATTTCACCAAGTTCAGTTAAAACTAACTATTACTTTAACTTCCAGTTAACAATATGCTTTTGATAGTTATAAGTGATAGTTAATTATAACTGAACATGGTGAAATTGGCCGTTAGTATGTTTAATAATTGACATAAAATTAAAAATTTAAAACAAAAATTCTTTTTTTAATCTCTGCATTATTAGTACTTTTAAGTATACCTCCTATTTTTTTCTACAACTATACTTCTAATTAATGTGTACTAACTTTTCTGTATGAGTAATTAAACAATAACGTTCCAGATATTAATCAAGCTTTAGTAGTTGGTTTAAGGAAGTTCAAGAAAATCTTTTATTTTTTTTATAATACAACAGGGTGTAGGTTTTTTTATTTTTATTAATGCCCCTATTGGGTTTTACAATTCAACCCAGTTGAGCTCAAACTTAACTTGACAACTGGTAGTGATGAGTTGTAAATGGTTGATGTTTTTGTTAACTAACACAGGGATGTAAACAGAAATACAAAACTTAAAAATATCAACTGAATTATAGTGGATATTTAAACCATAATAGGGACATTAACCCCTTGTATGCAATAAAAAGTTAAAGTTCACATTAGTTAACCAACACATTAAGCCCATACACTTTTGCTGGGAGTAATGCGTTGATTAACTTATGTGGACTTTAACTTTTTTTGGATAAGGGCGTAAATCATTAATTTTTATCATTTTTATTTATATGTACCATGAGATGATATGAAAAATTTACAGGGAAATCAAACGAAATTCAAGTCAAAGAAGTATGTAGCTAAATTTATTAATCTTTTGGCACTCAATGTTGTAATGCAATTAAAAATCAAACACATGCACACAAAACAGTTCCACTGTAATTTTAGCAGAGTTCGAAAAAAAACTGAGCACTAAGGTAGTGTTTATTTTTTTGAAAACACAAACTCTCGCTTGTAGATTTGTGCACGAACAAAATACGGTACACATCGATTGTGAGCTGACGAACACAAAAACTTAGATAACGTACCCATCTTTTTTTAGCGTACGTATTGCGATCTTTTAGCATACGGCTTGTCTTTTTTTTCGTAGCGTACTTTTAGCGAACACGCTCTGTATTTTTAAATCAACGTGTATTGAATGGAAAAATTCGATACGGTACTCTAACGTGCAGTACCTTAGTGTTCTTTTTCGAACTCTGAGTTTAAGACATAAAATAGAAAATAATTAGCTTTTAATGAAATTTGAAAAATAAATCGTTTTCTTCCTTTTGGCAGTCAGACTTTTTTTGAGTGCAATAAATGCCAAATTAAGATTTACTGCAAATTTCATCAAGTTCAGTTAAAACTAACTTTTACTTTAACTTCCAGTTAACAATATTTTTTTGACAGCTTTAACTGATAGTTAATTATAACTGAACTTGGTGAAATTGGCCGTTAATAACTATTTTTAAAAGTTTTACAAACGCATTACACGCAGAGTAAATTTTTTTTTTATCTTCATGAGAAAGTCTTTAGTTTATGCTGAAAAGAGTTAAATTAAATTTATGTCTACCACTCTGTTTTAAAGTATACATTTTTGGAAAAAACAAAAAAAAAAAAAAAAAAACTCATGTATACAAAGAAAACCAGATTTCTCATTGAGCAGATCCGTTATCTTTGTACACATTTTTGTGACGTCACATTAGCATATCATACACATGTTGGTGTGGTTGTATTTTTTTTACTTATAAGCTGTATTGTGACGTAGATGTGCAAAAACTTTTAATTTTTAAAAGTTTAATGCGCTACCCTGTTTTCTTTGTATCATGTGTTCAAATTTTATGTTAACCGCCCAGTAAAAACTTCGCTTACTTTTTCAAAATGAATAAATTCTTTCCGGCATTATTTAGTAGCTTTCTGCTATAACTACATCATAAACTACTTATTTTCCAGATGTATGTAGAAAAAAAATAATTACCAACTTTTGAATGCGTTAATTTTGGGACATCCCTTCTTAAATTCACTGGTTCTTTCAGTAGAATTATAAGTAGTCTTATTTACTTTATCCTGATTACTCAAAACATTACTTTGTAGGCGAAGTTTTTACTGGCTTGTTACCAGTTCAGTTAAAAAATCTTGACATAAATGTATCATATAGAGTGCTGAATTATTTAAAATTTAATAAAATAATTTTTTAGCTTATCCACATTTTGACAATGGCCACCTGAAAATTAAAAAAAAAAAGCTCGCACAATATAAAAAATCACTTTTAGTTTGGTAGCTAGAATGGCAAATTGGTGAAATGACCAATGTACAAAAACATTTTCTTAATATATAATTTCACTACATTTCAGAAACCAAATTTAAGTGAAAATTTTCTACATTTTTAATTGGAAGTATAACGACTATTTCCGTGGAAATATTGTGCTCAAATTGTGTCGGTATTTCAATTTTAAGTTAAAAAAATATATACATAATAATAAAAACAAAAAATACGTCCCAAAAAAGTACTTTCTTTAAAAAAGTTTTAAAAGTTATTTAAAATAGGGGCATTTTATAAAACAACAAAAAAAACAAAAAATTTTTCAAAAGACTTTTTAAGTAGTTTTTTGCAAAAAGTACCTCCTTTGAAAAAAGTTTCTTTATCCAAAAAGTTTAGTTTTGTAAACAGCAAAAACTAATTTTTTTTTTGAGAAAAGTATTTTTTCGAAAAATTAAAATTAAGCCTCGTACACAATAGGCAGCAACATTTTCACTGGTGTTCATAATAGAGCAACAATTTTTTTCGTAACCACACACATTTTCAGTTAAGAAACCGTTCGCAAATTATGCGCACAACAATTTTTAGAATTTATTATTATTTTTTTATACATTTTGTTGAAATTTTCATTCAAAACTAAATAAAATTATTATAAACGTCATATACATTTTCATAAAAATTGTTGCTAAAGTAGAAGTAGACTTAACTTTTTTAAAAAAATTTAGTTACATTTTTGTTCGAAAAATGAAAGGAAAATATATGAAATACTTTGGGAAGAAATAAGATGGAAGAAAAAACAAAATGGTTGCTAGCATTGTGTACGACGCTTAATTGATTTTTTAACAACATATTGAAAAACATAAATATATATACAATATTTTCGTAAAAAATTACATGTTTTGAAAAGCATCATCTTGTTTAAATTTTAACCAGAAAAGTCAAAAAAAAAAAAACGAAAAATTTTCCTTTGTTGTTTTTCTTTCGAAAAACTCTTTTTTTCACTTAAAATAACCTTTTTTATTAAATTACTACCTTAAGCAAAAAAATGTACTTTTTATTACTAAATTCCTTTTTGAAAGTTTCTTTTAGTATAAACTTCCCCTATTTTAAAAAATACCATTAAAGTAAACAAAAATAATTTTGAAGATATTCTTGTATGTAATGAAAATCGATTGATTTCAAAACGATCACTGTTAAATTGTGTGATGATTTCTAAGCGAAGTCTAAATTTTTTGCTTAAATTACAATTAAATTAACATATGGGCATTTCCACCGAAAGTTAACTAAAAGTTTATTCATACAGAGAAATATTTAAATTAATTAAATCAAAGAGTTCAAGACATTCCTTACAGCAGAGAAATATTTAAATTAATTAAATCAAAGAGTTCAAGACATTCCTCACAGCAGAGAAATATTTAAATTAATTAAATCAAAGAGTTCAAGACATTCCTCACAGCAGTACCTAAACAAGAGCGGAAGGCGGAAGATTTTCTTCCGCTAGCTTTTACGCTAATATCCCCTACCTAAGCAAGATCGTCAACGTAGTGCAACGAACCACATAATGCAAATTAAAAATGGAGATAAAACTGCCAGATTGACCAAAAAATAGCTAAAGTGTCATTATTTATTAGCAATAGCGCCCAACTTCACTATTAAATGAGCTGTCAAAATCGGATTTTCCAATTGCAAAGCGTTGATGCCGCGCTTTTTAGGAATGATTCATACAAATTGTATAGGCTTGTAATGGGTGATTTTTTAACCGTAGTTTTTTTAAAAATCTAATCAAACACTAAAATTTGCATCATATATTTAAAATTTTTATTGGAATCTATAAATTGGTCTTTTCCATTTACTTTTTAAAAATAACTTCATGTAAATGTTGCCCGCGGCTCCGGTTCAAATGGTCCATTCGTAAGGTCCAATTTTGCACCACTTTTTCGAGCATTTCGGCCTGTATTCCATGAATAACACGTGTTATGTTGTACTCTAAGGCTTGAATCGTGTTTGGCTTGTCCACATAGACCAACGACTTCACATAACCCCACAAGAAATAGTCAAGAGGCGTCAAATCACATGATCTTGGCGGCCAACTCACAGGGCCCTTTCGAGAGATAAACTCCTCACCAAATTTATCCTTCAATATGTCCATTGTTTCACGAGCTGTGTGGCATGTGGCACCGTCTTGTTGAAACCACATATCAACCAAGTTCAACTCAGCCAATTGGGGCAACAAAAAGTCGCGTATCATGGCACGATATCGTTCGCTGTTGACGGTTACGTTTCTTCCACGGTTGTCTTTGAAGAAAAATGGATCGATGATGCCACCAGCCCATGAACCACACCAAACTGTCGTTTTTGCGGGATACATCGGTAACTCTTGTACGGCATGTGGCTGTTCTTCACCAGAGATGCGGCAGTTTTGCTTGTTTACGTATCCATGTAGCCAGAAATGAGCCTCATCGCTGAACACAATTTTTCGATAAAACAGTGGATTTCCATCGAGCGAATTTCGATAATAAATCTCAACGATTTGCAGTCGTTGCGAGTCGTTTGTGAGTTTCTCCATGATAAAATGGCAGACGTAGTTTGACACAATTACCAACCAGTGCTGCCAGCCCGAAAAACTTAATTCATAAAAAATCACCCTTTATAGGCATCTTGTTTCATTTTAAATCATGCTGCGAGCTACGAACAATATACTTTTATCTCCAATATTGATAACAAATTATCGCTAGTTTTACTGAACTCGCTCTCAAAAGAAAAACAAAAAAAAAACGTGGTAAATAAAAAAAGTAGTAATAATAAAATAATAGTAAAAGTATGTAAATATTATATGTTTAGTTTTTACTTACTGTTTTTATCCATCTTCACACTATGAACAGGAAACATTTCTTACAAACATATGTCTGACTTCATTCTTAGAGACTTCGTTCAGAATTCTGCCACATATTGAATATTCACACGTACTTTCGGCCTGGCCGCCTACTGAACGATTTCGCATGGACATATAGGTTGCAATTTATATACCGATATGTCTAATAGATCTCTGACTGAATTTATACAGATGTGTTTGGCTGTTTTTTTTTTTTTTTTTTGTGAAAATAATTTTAATTAAATGTCATTAAGTTGAAAATAATTTTAATTTAATGTTATTGTTAAAAAAAAAGAATAAAAAATGGTACATTTATCTACAAATTTTTTATATAAGAATGTCGGCTAACATATCAGAATTTCCCATGACTTTTTCATTATATGTAAATGGCCGACAAAATCCCAGAATTTCCTACATGTCTGCCAAAATTCGTGTCAAACATATCATACGTTTTTCGGTCAGAAATCTGACGGAATTCGTATACGATTCCGAGTTTTTTTTCGACGTGTATCGCAGATATTTTTTTTATATTTTATGTTTACCTATGCTAATCCCGCGAAGCTCTTTGCTTGTCTGCAAGATACCAGAGTCTCTGGCGGGAATGAAGCCGCAACCCCGGCACTGATAGACTAGCTCGTTACCAGCTACCCTACCGGGGCACCCTTTTTTTGGAAGACGTCAGACTTTTTTTGGTGGCAGGGCAAGAAACTAAATATAAGTACATATGTAAAAAAAAAGAAATGTCAAATGAACCAAGAATAAATCGTGTGAACAGAATGGTTGGCAATCTAGAGTCAATAAGCAAACCTCTTTTGTTTTTTTTTTTTTTTTTGTAAAGTCACTCCAGCGCATACTTTTGCTAATACCTTCATATCCTTAGGGTCGATTGTTGTAATTTTTGTCTGAATAATAGTGCTACCTTATTACTTTTCGATTTTCTCTCTCAAAACATTTTGTCGTACAAATGTCAGGTCACGCCACAATGGAAATGCCCATATCGAGTATATAATTTTAAAAATATGGACAGAAAAAAAGAGGAGAATGTTTTAGAAATCAATTTCTAAAAATACTGAAAACAAAATTTTCAGTTTTCAATCGTTTTGTTTTTAACATCAATTTCCATCGCATACCTGTTAATCTTTTTTTTTTTGTAACACAAACTACGAGTACCATTTGAAAAAAGTATTTATTTTTCTTTGTAATATTTAACTTTTTTGTCGGAAAACATTTCTGCTGTAGGAGTATTTTTTGTATAATTGTTATTTTTTTTGTGGTGAGCTTTCTAAAATTTTTTTTTTGTAAAAAGTTCCTTTTTTGTAAAAAGAAAAAATTTTTGCAAAAAGTACCTTTTTGTAAAAAGTACCTCTTCTTGTTAAAAAAGGAACTTTTTACAAAAAAAAAAATGTGCATTTTCTTATTAAAAATTACCATTTTTAATTTGTTATTGTTTTTTTTAGCATAAACTTATAGTTCAGCATAAAATGATAATTTCAAGATTTTTTGTTTAAACATTTTAAAGACTTTTCATAGATTCAATTAAATTTTTGTTAGGACTTTGCTTAGGAGTAAATTTTTTTCTAAATACAATAAAAGCAATAAAACACGTCTTTTACTAAATAACTTTAATGCTAAATAATTAAAAAAAAAAAATAAAAAAAAATATTATGGCGTTGTGAACTAAACCCCGAAAACCAAAATGAACTAAGTCCTTAAAATAAGGGAATAAGTTCATTATGAATTAAACCCCTAATGTTGAAAATGAAAAAAATCCCGCAAAAAATATTAAATAACCCCCAAAACAAAAATTAACTAAAACACATAAATGAAAACTTATTTCACAATAATATAAATCCCAACTTTAAAAATGAAACAGGGAAGCTTCTGCTAGCTAAGACTATGATTGTTATGCAATAGACGAGAAAAATCTTTTTGCACGGCCGAAAATCGGCTTTGCAGCTTCATTTTGATACAAAATTAAAAATTATTTCATAAAAAATGTACAAACTCCCTAAAAGTCGTTGTTGTTCTTCTCTGTATAAAAAATTTGGGGAATAAGTTCATTTTTGCTTTCGGGACTTCGTTCGTAGCGCCTTAAATTATTCACTTTGTTGAAAAATCTTAATAATTTTTAACTAACGAAATTGTATTGTTTTCTTATTTGGTGCTCAAATTAAATTAAAAAATAAATTACATTAACTATTTAAACAACAACTTTCTTGCATGTTTTAAGCATATTTTTATTATTATTATTCCTTATTATTTAAGCTTTTACTTCTAATTAATTGTATGTGTAAAAGTTAAACGAAAATTTAATTGCAAATACATACTAACAAATTATTATTGTGGCAATTAAACGTTTGTTTAAAAAGTGTTTAAAATGATAAAACGAATTTATTAATTATTTATATTTAAATTCTATACCTAATATAACAACAACAATAACAAAAACTCTTACTAAAACGAGTTATTTTAATTATATTTGTTTTAGTTAGCTTTTGCTTGTAAATACCTTTTTAATTAATTAATTTAATAAATACGAAATCTATGAAACTGATATCTCTACAATCTCTTTTTTATTTGCATGTATGCTAATTTTTTTATTTTAATTTTCTACATTAAAATCTCTTACTAAAATTAATTTATGGCTATAAATAATAAATGATAATAAAACTTTGTTTTTTATTTAAATGATTTAAAAACTTAACATTTGAGTTTAGCTGGAAAATGTAAACTTCCAGTTTTCCTTTAAGGGACTATTTTTTCGTGGAAAAAGGTTTTATGATAATTTATTTTTTATAGCTAAACATTTCATTTCGTTTTAAATATACATAAATTGTAAAATAATTATTATGAAAAAATAATTTTAATACAGCAACACTTGGTCGAAAATAACTTAAACGGAGCTTAAACTAGCACTTTAGTTTTAAACAAATCTTCAAATTATTAAAAATGAAATTTGTCTTTTATTACCTGCATGTAGGGAAAATTATTATATTTTAATTCTTAAAATTTTTGTAGTTTTTTGAATTACCATATTTTTACTAGAAAAATGCCAGCTGTTGTATGTTTATCGGTATTTTAAAGTGTTCAACATTTTTTTATTTATTTATTAAATGTGACAAATACAGTTTAAAAATATATTCTAACTTAATTTTCCGAGCAATAGTAATGTAGACCTTCGGCCCGTTGTAGTGAAGAGAGAATTTATGTTTCTAGGTTTTACCAAAAAAGTACCAACATTATTCATCTTATAGGCTTTCATTTACTCAGGATCCTGCACCTATAATTTTATGTTTCTAATTTCAATACTATAGTTAAACGGAAAAGTAAAGAATGACATTTAATTCCCGTATTTCCCATTTTTGGTACTTTTTTCTCCACACTGAAATATAAAAAATTTTCAATATTGCAGTTGGAGCCAATAATTTAATACGAAATGAATGGAGAAAAAAGTTTTGTAAACAAAAGTACCAAAAAAATAAACGATTTTCACCGCTTACACGCTCTAATTTCGAAAAAGAGCCAAATTTGTCTTTGTATTTTTTAAATAAGTTACGAAATTTTATTTTTTATGTTTATTGATTTAAGAGTTATTTAGGCTGACAAAAAAAGTTCCAAAATTCAGGTTTTAGCCGTTTACTCTTTAAAAGGGCCGAATTTCAAACAAAGTACCAGACACCTACTCGTTTATTTTTTTAATGAGCAAAAATAAGTATTAATTTTTTTTTTCGTATCTCTTTTAGTTTAGGATATGATTTTAGCGTACTTACACATTTTACCCTTTTTCCCCCTAAACTTTAAAATTTAAAAAACATCCCGCCTTACAATTGGTTTATTTTCGACCGAGTATTGTAATTGGTTATAATTTTGTTATTTTTAAATATTTAACATTTAATTTTATAGTAAAAAAAAAAATAACATGTAGAGTATCCAAACAAATCTTTTTTTAAAGCAAAGACAACAATTCATAAAAGAGAAAAAAGTTTGTGTGAAATACAATGACCATTGACTACTAGTGGTTCGAAAAATAAGTAGTCCTCTAAATTAAAGTAAAAGTTATTAAATTAATGTGATAATGAATGCAATAATTATGAATTAAGGCGACTTTTCCTCAAACTTCTTTCTCTTATTTTCTTTTTATAAATTATCTTTTCTTTTGATTTGAGTTTTGGCATACAACATCATTTCATAATATTTTTTTCCAAAATTTTCTTTTTCTAAATTCTCTTCCAAAAATTTCAAACTGATTGAAAAATAAACACAAAATTTAACAAAAAAAAAAAAAAAAATTATCACATATAAACAGAGACATTATCCCCGAGGAATCTTATTACCATGGACACTCAAAATCACTGTGTGAACCAGCCGGCGAAGAATGGGAGTCAGTGTTAGCCGATGCCGAAAAGGCCGACTACGCTAGCGGGAATAGTGACAAACTTCTAAGAGTAAGTGGCCGAGAACCTTTGCTGCCCAAATTAACACCACGAGCCCAAATAAGACGAGGTATGATGGGTCCTGCAGGTGGCAGCAATAAAAAGAACCAGGTGACAACGGCTCTACTCTCAACCACAAATTCCGATTATGATGACGATGATGATGAGGATTTCGATTTGTATGATGATGAAAATATTGTAGTGACCACCACAACTTCACATGACCCCAGCATTCGTCTAACGAGGCAAGGCTTTAGCGAGGAGAGTCCAACGACAACAACCACTACCACAATCCGTTTGACACCCAACAATGATGAAAGTATTATTTGAGTAGATGAGCAGCTGCACCAAGAGCAGGACAATAATGTTAGAGAAAAAGCTTATGATAATGACGGTGATGACGATGACGACAATGATGAGGAAAATATAGAGAGACAAGAACAACAACGTTTGCTAATGGGCTCTAGAAAATCTAGAAATTTCTTTAAGTATGAAATGTTTTATTAATAGAAATTACCTAAAATTTAAAAGAATTTTAAGTAAATTAATGTAAATTACAAAAAAAAAATTCTTTGTAAATGTGTTGCGAACATGTGTATAGGAAACAAATTTATGTAAATTTACTTAATTGTATAGAATAAATAGCCGATTATGATGAAAATGATAATGATGATGGGTGAATGAACACAATAATTATAAGAATGTTTAAGAAGATAAAAAAAATGTTTTCAAAAAGAGCGGTCCAACCTTTAAGCACTTTTAGTAATTTTGTTTCTAAAAGGAAATAGTAAATGATTTGTAGTAAAAGAAAAACGACAAAGAAATTTAAATCACAAAAATAGGAATTCGCAAATGAGTTATTTATAAATATAAAACAAAAACAACTATTACAAAAATTAAATGAAATTGTATTTAGTATTAAAAATTTGTTTGTATCATAAATAGTTTTTAGTGGATTGTAATTTAAATGTTTAATTATTTTAAACACAAAACAAAACAAAAAAATCAGCAACGACTTAATATTTTATATAAGTTATTTTTATTTCAATTTAGGATTTTTATTTTAATTTTCAAAATTTTTTAATAAGTTTTAAGCTTTTTTTTTTTATTTAACTTAAAGAAATTTAAGACAAAATTAAGTAAAAGTGAAAAAATATTTGTATAAACGTGTAAAAAAAAATCATTAATTCATTAACTTTTAAAATTATACTACACAAATTTTATATCTCTCAAAGTAATCCTATAACTTTTATTACAAATTTCAAATAGATCTCCAAATCTAAAAGTAAAGTGTGATTCATCGTGAGGTTTTATTTATAATGTAAAATAAAACACATAAATTGGAAAGTGAACTTAAAATTTTTATTATCGGAAAAAAAAAATTTATGGCATTTACTGTTTGAAAATGATATGATGTAAATGTTGGCCATGACTACGTCAGAGGTACTCCACTTGGAAGGTGCGATTTTAAGCGACTCGTTCGAGCATAGCGAGTGGTATCTCGCGAATAAATGATGAAACAGAACTGGGGCTGAACGATGTTTTTCATACAGTTTGACACAATATTATGCCAGAGAATGCGGTCGAGATATAAAATCATTTTTATTTTGAACACGTTTTTCTCATGCCCTCACATAGAGACAATTATTCTCCCAACAATGCTACCATACTTTCGCTCAATTTCATACATTTTGTAAACAAAGAAAAAAAAAGAACAAAAGAAAACGAAAGAAATGAGAGAAAATTTGCAGTTACGGTCGACGTTTTAATTATGGGCTTAAGAATTTTTGCTTGAAGTTGAAGACTCAATTCTGTTTCATTATTAATACGATTAATGTTGGCTTCCAAAGCGTCAATCTTAGCTGGCTTATTCCTGTACACCTCAGACTTTACATATCCAAAGAGAAAATAGTCCAAAGGTGTGATATCGCACGATCTAGGTGGCCAATTTACCGTAGCAAAACGTAAAGTTAAGTGCCCACCAAAATAATTTCTCAATAAGGTCATTGTTTTACGTGCTGTATGGCTCACCGAGACCATACGCTTGAATTTCAGGAAGCTCATAGTCCGTTGACATGGTGCGATAATGGCTATCATTGCCGGTACCATTCTGATTTTCCTCATTTTTGAAAAAATATGGATCAATGATTCCACCAGTCAGTGAAAGTTTTTTGTAAAGTCTCTACGCAGCCCGAAAAAAACCCTATTTTCCCTACGCGCTCAATTGTCCCTACAAAAATCCCTACAACTTCTAAACGATAATATATCAATGCAAATAAAACCGTTGGTGATTTCCTAACCATCGTACAGGTGTCTTAAATGATTTTCGGCACACTGGAAGTACATTCGTCTTGTAAAAAAGAGCGGACAATGCAAATTCAGGATACAATTTAATGACTAAAAATATGTTCAGTGTCCATGTTCTGTAACTCTCGCTTCGAGAAACTTTTCGATTGATATGCGAGAAATAAAACACAAATGCCATAAATTGAAACAAACAACTGTTTTTCTCACTTAACTGCGTGTGTATTTTTAGCGAGTAATAGCTGCCACGTAAAGAAATTACTCTCCAATTTACAGAAAAAGTGTGTCTGTAAAATTTTTGTGAGAAAGTTCCCGTTTTGAACTGTCAAATAAGCTCATGCATAAAAACGGGGTGAGAAAATATATTACAACTAAAAAATATATTAAATATGCAATGAATTATAACTTGTAGAGATAAGTAGTTTGTTTTTGACTGTTTTTTTCATTGTTTTGCTTTTAACATTTTTGAAAAATATACGAATGTTTTCAAATCTCTTTCTTTTCAAAGCTATTTTTTAAACAACAAAAATTAAAGTCGCACTCTACATTATTTGCTATAGCCGCCAGTTGTATTTTCGCCGCCGTCATTGATATTTTTCACTTTTAATAATTTTGGCCGCCGTCAACGATATGTTTACTGGCGTTCTCAACGTCTGCAAGTTCACATCTGCTTCGAGTGGAATATTCACCCCTATTATGCAAGCCGTTGTCGACGTCGACATTAATTTTTATTTGTTGTCACATCAAGTCGGCGACTACATCACATCGACGTTAATTTAGTATTTTATAAGAAAGTTGTGTCGGAGTCGACAAGTTATCGAAAATCTGACAAAAAAAAAATCCATCTCCATTTAATTTTTCTATTATTTTTGTTCCTCATCATTAAAGTTAATTGTTGTAAAGCTATTAATGCAATTTTCCTACATTTTGTATTTTAACCGATTTAGCGATTCCAAATTAATTTTTAGAGTTTGTTTCCGATTTAGAGTTTTTCGCGAATTTTATCCATGTTCGCGATATAAGCGATTTGTGACTGTAAGTTTAAGAATTATTTTCAGCCTTAACGATTTTTAATAAATATAAGACTTTGCTATCATGCCGCTGTTAGCAAATTCTTGCGAATTTTCGCCATTTTTGCCAACTTTTCCAAATTTTCGCAATTTTGCGTAGATTTGGTGTTTTTTTAGTCAATCGTCCTCAATTAAAAATTTTACCGAATTTTCGCTATTTTAGCAAACTTTTCCGAATTTTCGCGTTTAATTTACTAAAAAAATTTGTGCCCATAACTTCTTTTAAATTTGCATTTTTATTTTAACGTATTTAATAAATATGTTAACATTCCACTTAAAATTTCTTTAATTTTCATTTAAGTCGTCGCAAAATTTCTTGTCGACTAAAGCAGAGACAATTCTACTCGACGTCGACTTAAAATCGCCTTAGAAAATATCAAGTGACTGTCAATAGTAATCGATTATTGTCAATAACGACTCAGAAAATACAATTACTGTGCCAGTGCCGTCAACTCATGTCGACGTCGACTTTCATAATAGGGGTGATTATGAAATTTATAATATAACGACGTAATCTCTTTTGATAGTTTTCGACTGAGTTACAGACACACTTTTTTTACACTTTTTGAGAAACGATGGAATATTTTGTTTCACATCTTTTCGATGCGAGAAGTTCTCGCCAAAGTTACAGAACATGCGTACAGACCTAGCAAATATTTGACGAAAAAATCAAAAAAAAAAAAAAAAAAAAAAAAAGCGTGAACAGTAAATTAATAAAATTTTAGCTTTATTTTTAACAAATTCTATTTATTTATTAAACTTTATTTTTAAAATCGTTATCTGTATTGTCATGTGGCAGTGATAAATCAAAGATAGCTCATTTCGACTAAAGGGGGAAAATGTAGGCCCTATTAATTTTCATTCAAATCTCTCATTTTAATGACTTTACTCCAAAAGTTTTTGATGCCTACAAAATATCTATTTATTGCTCTGAAAAATTAAATTCTTGTAATGGAGGGTTTTACAAATTTACTTTAAAATCAAAGTTGAAATGGGGGCAAGCAATCACTCAAAGAAATTTGTCATGTTGCCGTATCAAAAATTTTATAAGTATTTTGTCAAAAATCGCCAAAGACGGCCAAATATATACAGTTTTGCCACATTTTTGAAAAGTCTCTAAATTTTAATTACTTAAAAATATCTGTCCTTTTTTTTTTTATTTTTTTATTTTTAGAAGAAAATCCCTACGAATTTGGATTTTTCCCCTACGTATAACATCACTGCCACCAGCTCATAAACCACTCCATACCGTTGTTTTTATTAGATGTAATGGTAACTCTTGGTACAATTTGGGTTGTCCAAATAGGTGTGTTTTTTTATTATAAATCAAACCTCACGATAAATCACTCGATATAAACAGAATTTGTACTTATGAAGATATGGTCACATTTAACAAACATTTGACGACCACACGTAACCACTATTTTTTATTAAACATTTGCTTCATCTAGCAAACAGATCAAACAGCATTTTAAACTTTATTAATTACATTATTCTATATTTTTTTTTCAGTAATAAAACTAAGTCAACAAAAATTATTAAAACGAAAGTTAAAAGTAGATCACTGTAGTGGCCAGGCGATTTTTGGATTTTTTCGTCAAATATTTGTTAAGTGTGAACATACCTTAAGACATAGCTGCGTTTATTTTTTCGATTTAAATTGTTACTGGTTAATCGATTTTAAATGTTTAAAAAATGTATGGCTATTTTTTTTTTAACTTTATGACCTTGATTCAATTAATTTTAAAACTTTCCATACAAATGATATTCACCTCATTTTAAAATACACGTGAGAAACCCCGACTATTTATTTAATACTTAACAAATTAAGACACTGATTTGAAGATTTTTATCAAACACAATATCATCTTGCAAACTCATTAAAAATAACACAACAGATGAACATCGAACGCACATCAGCAAGTCTGCTGCAAGCATAAATTTAAAAGTTTTTTATATTTTGAAAAAGTCGTTTAACGTCCCCTTTATACTAATAATCAGCCTTATTGTGGTTGTCGTTGTCGTATACGACTGTGCCGTGTTTTGTAATAGATAAAAGTTACATGCCTGTAATCTTTAATCTACTACAAAAAATGACACAGTCATATACGACAACGACAACCACAATAAGGCTGAATGTTTAAATTTTTGCTTCTGTGATACAACCTCTTTGCTTTTCATAAAACTAAAAATCATTTGACTAAGGCTTCGTTCACAATGGCAGCAACATTTTCACTTGGTGTTCACAGTAAAGAAACCATGTGTTTTTTTTGCAACCACAGACATTTTTTATAAAGCACACGTTTGCAAATTTGGCCATATACATATCGCACTGAAGTAACAAGAGGGTATTAACTCAACATTTTTATTTTTTTTTACTTTTTCGAAAAAATCAACACGTTATATTCATATCTACCCGCTGTTAAAATTTCGTGCTATTTTGTCTACTTTTTGGTAATTAAACGGTTGGCTTAAACATTATTTTTCTTTTGCCTTCGATGTAAAATTAAAAATTGTTTTGCTTCTATTGAAAATTTTTAAATTTTGAGTTAATACCCTCTTGTTGATCAAGTGTAATATGTATTATTATTTTTTTAAATATTTTGTTAAATTTTTTTTCAAAACCAAGGTGAATTTATACAGGTGACGGCATCATGATATAGAGTTATGCTAGCTATCCCATTTAAAAAAAATACTATGTATGTATGTATTTTGTTTTTGTAAAAAGTTAGAGTGAATGTCAAAATTATTTGCTGAAAATATAAACAAGGGAATTTTTTGTTAATAAAATATACACAATTGCAAATCATGCAAATTTATTGTGGCTCCACTAATTCCTAACCCACTTTTAATTCCTTAATTTAATTTTTTTCACTTTTTTTGTTTTATAAATTTAAATAAGTTTTTTTTCAAGTACACACACAAAAAAATAAACAATAAACAGATGACTCGAAAATGTCACCTGTATGAATTCGCTTTGTTCAAAACTAAATAAACTTATTATAAACGTCATTTATAATATCACACAAATCGCAAAACGGAGTTGACTTAACTTATGAAATAAACTTTAGATAATTTTTTTCGAAAAATGAAAGGAAAATATATCGAATACTTTGGGAAGAAAAAAGAATAAGAAGAAAAATAAACGAAAATGTTGCTGCCATTGTGAACGAAGTTTCCTCTAAAGAGGGTCAACTTAAAATATTTCAATTTTTACTTTTTGCAAGAAATCGTTGTACAGTCCCCATATCTACCCACTGTCAAAATCTTACATCATTTTCTCTAGTATTTTGTCAAAAGAAATGCAATTGTATCTCCCTTTTTGATATAAGAGTATATATAAAGAGAAAACAGTTTTTTGTCTCTACTGAAAATTTATAAATTTTGAGTTGACGCTCTTTAGAGGAAGCAGTGCGATATGCTTTTTTAGCTAAGATTAACATAATCCGCCTTATTACAGTCGAAAACGACTACATATGTAGTAGATTAAAGTAACACAAAACCTGTAGCTCGTTTCTGTATTTCTCGCATCGTAAAATTTTTCACATGAAGTGTGAAACAAAAAATTCCATCGTTTCTCGATTTGTGAGAAAAAAAGTGTTTCTGTATTTGAATGCGAGAACAGATAACACAGATTCTGTTTTAACTGGAATACTTCCAGTAATTAAGTGTCAAATGCAAGTGAAGCGTCAACGAAAGAAATAGATATAATAAAAATAGGGCTGCCAGATTCGACGATTTTGATGATTTTTTTGTTCCGAAATTGGCAAAGTGCCGATTTGCTGATTTTTTCTAGACTATTCAGTCTTCGAAATGAAATTACTTTAAATAAATTTATATGTTTGTGTATTAACCACCACAGAAAAAATATATATTTAGAAACAAGGCAGCTTAAATTTTTATATACATATATCGCTTTTGTGAAAATTGTCCTCGAAATTGTTTGTTTGTTTCCTTAAAAATGTATCGGCAAAAGCAAAATTTCAAGGGAAAACTGTTTTATTTTTATTTCCCTGGATTATTTAATACATTCGTTTATGTGATCAAAACACATAAGATACGCATGAACTTTAACTATGTTTTTTTTGACTATGTTTTAATAAAAATCGAACAAAATTTGTCGAAGGATTTTTTCATGTTTTTCTTAGGTAATTAACGCTTTATTCTCAATTTATCTGGCTGCCCTGCATGGATACTCGATATCGAGCGCTGTCATCTCAAAATACGATACATATCATTCGATATCGAGTTTCATGGTATTAAAACCAAAAATTTCTATCAATTTTGCTCGATATCGTATGCGGTGATTAGGTCCCAGCAGAAACTTATGGGTCGATTACGGATGGCAAGTTGTATTATGTTGGCAGCAGCCGGAATGTTAAAATATAAATTTTTTTAATATTTTAACATCAGGCTCATTTTATTTCAAGCAACTTAACTTTGGTTACTTTCTATAAAAGGCCTAATTTAAAACCCTGTCCGCTATTGTGTCGTGAGTTTTCAAATTTAGAAACACAAATAATAAAGTTTTGAAATGAGATATATGCGGTTATTTTCTAAAACACTTCACCTCAATTGAAAAATATTTTCATACAAATTTTTAAAAATTCAAAAAAATTTTATATGAAAAATTTCTTAACGCAAGGTGAAGTGATTTAGAAAATAAGCCCTACAATTATGTGTTAATTAAAAGTAAAATCCAAACTTTTAAACATTTTTTTTTTTAATTCTACAACTTTAACTATACGAACATTTTTATTACATTTTTTGTATAGTGTTGTACAGTGGGCTTAAAATAAAAAAAGCAAATATACTTTAATATTTACAACCATTTTACATATATGCTAAAACATTCATATTTACTTAATTTTGTCTTAATTCAACTCAAAACAAAAATCCCTTTTACTTTCCATTTTATTTGTTAAGCCAGCCAGTACATTAAAATATAATAAAATTATTTTCTCCTTTTTGATTTATTTCATAATTTATGTGTTCTTTTGTGTTTTAATTTCTTTTATATATGTAATTAAAAAAATCCATTTATGTTTTTAACATTTTTAACTTATTTAAATGCATTTAGCAAAAAAAAAAAAACAACAAAATATTTTTTATATCATTTCTCTCCTTTTAATTTTATTTAAAAATAAAAAACCATGTTATTTTCTATTATTGTAATAAAAAGTAAAAAAAAAAATAAATATATAATTTATATGAAAAGAAAAAAATATATATTTTTTCCAAATAAATCATAAAAATAAAAATGTTTTTATTTAAAAATTCCAGAAATTTAAAAGCGAACATTTTTTTATTAAAGAAAAATTAAAAACATAATAAAATTTTGAATTTTTTAAAGGTAAATAAATCAGAAAAATTACAGTAATAAGAAATTTCTTAAGAATTAAGAAAACTAAATATCACTTTATTGAAAATCCTTATATTCGCATTTTGTTTAAATTTCTAAGTTTTTTTTCAAGCGGCTCTTGGCCGATTTTAATTTTTTTAGAAAGAAATCAAACGACAAATACTTTTAGCTGTATTTCCACCATTATGCGCATAATTTTCGAAATTTTTATAAAAAATAAAAAAAAAAAACAAAACTAAAATGACTTATTTTTGAAATGTGAAAGTTTTGTTTTTGATTAAAATATGTTTTAAAAAAAATTTCCAAATCCACAAAAAAAATCATAACACAATGGAACAAAACTGAACTTTTTTGTGTTGATTGGAAGTTTGATGCAATTTTTTTTTTTAACTAATTCCACTTTGAAAATGTGAATAACTAAATAATTAAAATCAAAGAATGTGGGAATTTTTGCTTCTCATTTTACTTTTTAAACATAAAAATAATGTTAATAATACACAAAATGTTGTATCGGATTGGTGTCACTGTAGTCAAAGCATAAATGACGCATAAAATATGACAACATTTTTGGATGACGTTCGTCATTGTATTGATGTTACTTTTTGTCTCAATGATGCGATTTTAAATAACATGGATGTCACAAGTCTGATGTTAGGGCGTAATCAATGTGAAGATGCTTTTTTCTATGAGTGTATTGTTTTGAATTATTTAGAAAAAAATAAATAACACAAGGGAACAAAATTGAACTTTTTTCTGTTGAATTGAAGTTTGATGCAATTTTTTTTACTAATTTGAGGTCACTGATTTTAAATCTAATCTCCGTTTTTCTCCATTAGCTCGAATTTTAAAGCTACAGGTACTAATCGTATTTTTAACTTTTTTTGAAAATTAAAAGTTCAAAAAATCGTTCGTTAAGCGATTTTCAAAATTTTTCTTTTTTTTTAAAAAAAGATGTAATAGTTAACTTTAAAAAACAGTCAACAAAAAAAAAAAAAAAAAAAAAAAAAAAAATACAAATTTTGCATTTTTAAAAATCATGATAAATCCAAAGTCAAAGTCTTATTACTTTCACGTAAAGTCACATAACCTATGAACAAAATACGATATCGATCATAAAAATCGATGAACGCGTTTCACTTTTATTCACAATTAAGTGAAGGAAAAAACGCCCATGAATAGAACAGCAGCAAACACACACACATTAACAAATTTTACTTTTGTACCCAGCAAACAATATGAGTCCTAAAAGAGTCTTTTAGGACTCCTTTCTTTGAGCAAAACGCTCAGAAGAAAGCTCCTCAAACCCTCAGATATGAGCGTGTTTTCCTATAAAACCGTAAAAAAATTTTGTACTGAATATGAGCGTTTTAGGACTCCTAAATTCAACGATTTGTATGGAAAATTGTGAGCCTTTTTGCTCACAAATCAATCATAACAACCTCTTAAAAGAGTCATTAAAGAGGGATTTCAGAGCCAAAAAAGAGTGATATAGGGTATTCATTTTATATGTAAATTTGTGCCTTTTAGCTTTTATTAAAATTTTTATTAATATATGTTTTGTGCATGGAAATAATAATCATTTTAAACAAATTTCAACGGACAAAACCACCTAATTTTCTTTTTTCAAGGAGTTCAAATGGATAGTTTTGTCTAATGAAAAGATTTACAAGGGCAATGTTTAGTCTAATATTCACACATAAAGTTAAAAAATAAATAAAATAAATGAATAAAAAGCATTTGTTTTCTCAAAGATTTTATCAAAACCACAACCGAACCGCGCAAAATGATCGCAATAATGACAGACAAACGCAAAATATTGAAATTATCAAGAAAAAGAAAACAAACTACCGTTGCCCCTCAGAAAACCCTCATAAATAAGAGTTTTCTAGGAGTGTGCTTCTGAATTGCTCATACAAATGAGTCTTTTCGGAGTCCTGAATTCTACAGGCTCCGAAATCAATCAGAATTGCTCATAAATTAGGAGGGTAATCACAAAAATCTCAAGAAAAGGAATCTTTTAAGTCATATTTAGGAGCGCTCCGAAAATTGTTTGGTGGGTAAGGAAACCGCGATTTTTATCCATTTAGTTTTCTCAGTAAATTGTGAATAAAATTAAAAGTTGTGCACCGATTACAATGAAATAAAGCTCATTTCATTCGAAATATATTTAACTAATTGTTTTTAGACCAAAACTGATTTTTATTATTTACGAATTTTTAAAGAACAAAAATTAAATTTTTTTTAAATTGTTCTTTATTTAAACTTCAACAATAACTCTGAAACTAGTGGTCAAATTTAAAACCGAAGAACGGCTTAAAGATAGTACTGTTGACGAATTTTGAATTTTTTTTTTAACTGAATATGGCGAATCGTTTTCAAGTTATGCCAATATATTTTTCAATTAAAACTTATTTTTATTATAAACAAAACTTAACAAAAACCTAACAAAAAAGTTGTATTACAAAAAAGGTAACAGAAACAATTTTTTTTTTATGTTTGCAGATTTATCATCTTGTTGCTTTTCATTATCAATTAAATTTATATGACAAATTAGCGTATCAAACAAAAAAAAAAAAAAACACATTTAATATATAAAAAAAAAATGCCAAAAATTTGTCATAAAAAAATATTACAAAAATGAAAAAAAATGGCTATGAAGAAAAAAATGGATAGATCTTCCGGCTAGATAAAATCTATCCATTTTTTTATGGCTAGATGAGGGTGCTCTAAGAGGGTGCCTAAAATACCACGCGAAAGCAGTTGATGCCAGGGTTCCCAGTTTTATTTTGAGCCTTTTACCCAATTTGCAATTTCTCATCCCCAAAAATCCCCACATTTCCTTAAAAATAAAATGCATCTTATTATGTCAATGGAAAAATATACATACATTGATTTATTTAAATTATGGGTTTATTTTCTAAATCACTTCACCTTGAGTTGAGAAATTTTTCATAAAAATTTTTTTGAATTTTTAAAAATTTGTTCAAGTGAGGTGCAGTGTTTTAGAACATAACCCCCTTAATCCATTTGTGAAATATTATTAATACTAATGTTATTTATTCTTTGAGTTCTAAATATCTACGTACACATGTATAGCATCTATGTAACAAGGGTAACGTAAAAACGCAAAAGAAAAATAATAATCCGCCAATATTTATCATTTCAAAATCTTCTGATTCATCAGAAAATGCAACTTTGTTTTACATGTTGTTTGTTTAAAAAGTGCATTTGAGAAAATTGAATAAATTTGTCATTGTATTTTAAAAGTTTTATTTTAAGATGAGCTTCTAACAACTCATACTGCATTCTGTTGTTGCAAATTTTGATTTTGGTGGTTTTCGTTAAAAAAAGACTCGTTCAACAGAAGTAACGCTGTTGGTACAAGAAGCATATTTAAAACTATTTCAGCAAGCTCTTGAAAAGGTTTTAAGCCGCCAAAAAAGACTTAAATGTGTACACACATTTTGACCAAATCGGCCTTGGCATTGTACAAATGGAATTTATTATAATATATTATCCCCAAAAATCTGCAGCGAAAAATTTATTTATTATCACCAAAAACAAATCCCTTGGGATTTTCCCGAAATTTGTATCCCCAATTCCCAAAAAAAATTCCACATTCGGGGACAAATCCCCAAAACTGAGAACGCTGGTAGATGCTTTAACACAAACTTCAGTTTTTTTCTTGCTTCCGTTAAAATTATTCTCAGCATTGACAACATGCACTGTTAGAATATAATTTAGATCAGCTGTTTATTTTATATTAAATTCATAGAATATAGTTACGAAAAAAGTGGAAAATATATTAGAAATCAATTTTTACACTCCAAAGAAAAATCAACCCATCCGTACTCAAATCAATCAGAGACGGAATCAATAGTACGGTGAGTATGGATTTTCTTGAATCAAGTACAGAAAGTTTGATTCAAGTACGGATTATTCAATCGCGAAATACTCAACTTATCCATATTCAATACTGAATTAGTACTTTTAATAATCCGAAAGTAAGATTGATTTAAATAAAACTGAGAATTATAAAGTTGATTTAAACACCAATTCGTACTTAAAATAATCCGAAATGAGATTGATTTAAGTAAAACCGAAATTGAATCAATCTCAAAATACGCTTGATTCAAGTGTAATAAAGTTGATTAAAACCCGAATTCGTACTTGAAAGAAGCCAAAAGTGAAATTAGAAGAAGAATATTGTTACGATTGATTTACTTACCCGTTTCACACTTTACAGAGTTCCAATTATAAATCACCAGCATCATGCCCGACATGATTTTTACTTTAAAAACTTAATGCTAGGAACACAACTGGGACGAACGACGAATTTTTGGCCGCGAATATTCGTCGCCAAAAATAAAACATATTGGTGTATATGAAAATATACACAATAATAGCGTCCGACGAAATTCGTCATACGCGGCGACTTTGCAATAGATTTATTTCTATTTCATACGCCGGAGAACGACGAACAAATCAGTACTAGGTGACCATGTATGGTTTTAGTTAAGAAGTAGTTTAGTAAATAAAGTTACTTTTTACTTTAATATATGTTTTTTTTTATTGTATAACACATAAAATAAGTATACAAAGTATTTTGCTATAAAAATAGTTTTTAGTTGTGTTGTTGGTTATGTTTTTATTTTTAAGCATTATTTTTTTGAATGTGGTCACAATATTTCACTCTCTTTGCACAAACAGTAATCAACTTTCTCAATTATAAAAGCGTTATTGTGCTTCATACGACGAATTTACTCAGCGAATTTTTACGGAAAATTTCGTCGTGTTGGGCGAAATTTGTCGTTCGTCCCAGTTGTGTTCCTAGCATAATGTGCATATTTAGCTTAAAATATAAACTAAACGAGAACTCTTGCTTTCAAAGTTTAAAAAGTATAATTGATTAAAATTTAAACATGAAAATAATGTGTTTTCTTCTTGTTCTGTTGTTTCTACACACAACAAGCAAATCGTTTTTTAGCCACTTGTGTGGTGTTTAGGGAGATCGAACGATTATTATTCGACCGGTTTTAACCGGTTATTTTAGCTTTGCCCAAGTCGGATATTTTAAAATGCCCATTTTTCGAATATCGAATAAACCGACTATTTTGGTATAATAAACCGGTTATTTTAGTAATGTGTAATTTATATACATTTTCCTTACTCTTGTTGTAGATGTACCCGTAATTTAAGTATTTTCTAATTGAATATTGGCCAAACTTAAACTGTTTATGAAAAATGTCAAAACAAAATGTAACAAAGGTCAAAAAACATTACACTGTAAATACAAATCGTTTTTAAAAGCGTGTGTTCTTGTAGAAAAAAAACCAAAAACTGTTCAAAATTCTACAAAAACGTGTGCAGTTAAAAAGTAAATAGTAATTTGTGCGAGAGTATTCTAAATATTAAATATATTTTTATATAGACGTTATCTCTAGATATTTTTCGAACGCGATTAAAAAGACAAAGTTAGGTTCTTGAAGTGCCCTAAAATTATAAGTTACAAAGGTTCTTCCATGTCACGACTAATTAATCACCTTTAATTAGTATACATGCTTGACATTAATGTGATCCAAATGAAACTTAGCTCGTAGTAGTTCTAAGGAGTCGACAAATAATACTTTGCCAAAATACGCTTCCAAAAATGAATCATTGGGTGAAATATTAGCCCGTTGTGTTGCCGAGGACAAAATGCCGGTTAACGCACATTTCTTCTTGCTGAAAATTACAACATTACGGCGGAATCAACCATATGGGAAAAATTTCTACCAGTTATATTTATTAAAATGTCAAGAACTAAAAAACAATAATTAAGAAATCAAACAATGTCATGGAATGTTTTAAATTGTAGTCGACGAATTGACAAATATTTTACACAAAAAAGAATGTTCAGTTCACTATTCGTTTCTATAGAAATATATATAAATATATATATAATGCTGAAACAAAATAATTTAAAATAGATAATCCTGGCTAAGAGGTTTTGTTTGCAACTTTTGAAAAATATGGTTGATTTATATACTCGTAGATAGCTTAACCACCAACAAATTAAAAGCCATTCAAAATAAATTTGAGAGAATATTTCAAATAATAACTTTATAAAATTCCTATAATTTATTTGCTTTTGCAAAACGTTTGTCTAGATCAAATATCATTCAACAGTTTCTAACTTGCATTATACAAATATCTTCTTACAAATAAAATTTAGTAAATCAATAAAATATTATTGAAACCTTAGCTAAAGTTTGATCAATTAACTGGTCCCACTTTTCTTCGATTTTATCGTAAAATATATGTTAGGTCTGATCTGAGTCATATCTATGTATTTTGTTGGTTCCTTACCTTTACAAATTTTTTTGTTTTTATTCAAATTAACGTTTTATTTTAAAAACTTATTTGATTTTTGTGTTTTTAAGTATTCGAATTAAAACCGGTTAACCGGTTATTTAAAAACTGCTTAACCGAAAACCGGGTTTTTTAAAATAGCAACTATTCGTAATATTCGAAACCCGGTTATTGAAAAAAGTCGAATAATCGATCTCCCTAGTGGTGTTGTAGTGGCTACAACAAATTTTGATAAATTATATGAGATTAACACGCTCATTTTGTAATTTTACTCTCAGAGTGGCACTACAAACGAAAAGTTCAATCTGTTTTGTACTTGGCTTAAGAATTTTACACTTATTTTAAGAAATTCCGGGATTGATTTTCGCAAGTTATCCCATTTAGGATTGTTTTAAGTACGTTTTAGTGTTATTCGTACTTGAATTTTTGAGTACAACTCGTACTTGAAGTAAGTAAAAAAAGCCCAATTTATACCGAGTGTTTTTCTTTCTGTGTAAAGATACGTCATTATCGATTTCAAATCGTTTTGTTTTCAAAATCGTTTGTCATCACATACCTCTACATCAATTCAAAATAAAAGAAAACATGTTATATTTAATATATTAATCATTAAATCATTTCTTTAACGTTTGGTTAGCCCCTTATACGTCAGAGCACTTCAGTATGTTGCGATTTGAACTCGCCTTGCATCTCTTGCGAGTTCAAGTTACAATCGCAAACGTAATGCGAGATGCTAGTGCCAGAACATGTACGATAAACTAAAAACCCTCAAAGATTATTAAGGATTTCCAAAATTATGCTTTGCTTCTAAATCTCATTGAAAATTAAAACATTTAACTAGAATTACAATTTAATTACAAATTTGAGAATTTTGACTGAAATTTTCTTAAATACATCTTTAAAGTTGAAAGGTCCTTTAAAACTTTTGGAATTTTTTTAAAATTTAACATATTTTTAATTGAAAAGTTAGTCACAAAAAAAATTTTATTTCAAGGATTTTTCAAAATATTTAACAATTCTTTCAGCAAAATTTTAAGATTTTAAAAGTTTTTGAAAGTATTAACTTTATTGAAATTTTGTCTTTTTTCCTTTTTTAAAATTTAAGATTTCATTGTGAATTTGGTTGTCAATCTAAAAAATATGGAAAAAAAATTCCGATTAATAATTATAAAAAAAGTAGAGTTTTAAATTAATTGTGTTAAAATTTTTAAGTTTAAGTAAAAAAAAACAGCCTTTAAATTAAAAAAAAAACAAAAAAGTGAAAAGAAAAAAAAATTGCTAAAAATGCCTAAAATTAATTAAATACATTATTAAAAAAGCCAGCTAAAGAAACAAAACAAAATAATCGAAAATATTCCAAAATAAATTGCAGATAAATAAAACTTCTATATTAAATAAAAACAATAGTAAAACCTTTCTATTCTTTTTAAAAATAATTAATTGTTAAATTAAAAATATAAATTTTTCTTCTGGGTTCACACTTTAAAAGTTGTCTTTCATAAAGTCTGAGTTTATTAAGGAGAGGAGAGGAGAATATGCTACCACTCACAAATAAACTCGGACTTTCTGAAAGAAAATCTTCATAGTTGTAACCCAGACAAAAGGTTCATGAACGAAAAAAAAAGATATATTTAAAAAAAAAAAATAATAAAAAATGAAACTCGTATAAAGAGTATTTAAAATTTTCTTAACACAATTTGTTTTGAAGTTGTTCTTTAAAAAAATGTGAGAGATTTTAAAATTGTATCAAAAAATTGTTAAAGTCATTGTAATAGTAACACTGTGCTAGAATTTTTCACTTTTTTTTTTTAAGACAAGCGGAAGACCTGGCGTTTTAACCTTATTCGGGTACGCTAAATCCAGTGCTGCTAACCGTTTTTTAGGTTCGCCTGGTTTTCGAGATATACCGTTATTTCGAAAATGGAGGAGGTTGCAGAACTTATGTTCGCGTAACTCAAAAATGGTTAAGTTTATTGAACAAACTAAAAAAAACGAAATTCCAATAACATTTCCTTTTTAGATTAGGTTAACATTTTTTCTAAAATGCTTTTTTAATTTAATTTAGGAATTTCATAAAACGTTTTATTTATATGGGAGCCCCTCTAAGAAATGGAGATAAATGACAAGTATGTTTTGGGAAAATGTTAAGGATAAAAAACTTCAAAATCAAAAGGTCTGAACAGATTTTAATAATTTATGGCGTGTTTTGTTAGCAACTTCGTTTTTTATACGTCAGGAAAAATTGAAAGCAAAGCTGCATTTTACAATTTTTTTTATGAATTTTTAACAAACTAATTTTGAAATTTTGCTAAAAAAAAATAAAATATGTTTCTAAAACGACTACGCATATTAAAAAAAAGTTTCACTTAACTTGAAGGAAATTTTATTGCGGAATTTCGGGTTTTTTAGTTTGTTCAAAAAGCTTAACCGTTTTTGAGTTACGCGAACATGCGTTGTGCAACCCCTCCATTTTCTAATTACCGGTATATCTCGAAAACCAGAGCTAACCTAAAAAAACGGTTAGCACCACTGGATTCAGCGTACACAAATAAAGTTAAAACGCCAGGTGCCCGGCTTGTCTGTTTTTTGAGCTAGTGCAGTGTAATTGTTTGGAACAATAATTTTTTTTATTTTAAAACAAATATTATTTTTAATAAATTTAAATTAAGAAAGAATTATAATTTTTTCCATACTAAAATTATTTTTAATTCAAAATCCACACCACCATACCCGCCCTTAAAAAAGTAATTGAAATTTAAGATAAATTGCAAAAAAAAAAAAAAAATAAGAAAAATTTTTAAAACCAAATAACTAAAAAGTCGATTACTTATTGTAAAACATTGCGTGAAAATAAAATTTTGTACAGTGTAATTTTTTATGAAGCCAAGTTTAACTTAAAAAATTAAAAAAGGATATTAAAAATAAATTAAATTAAAAATTGTAAAAATTGTTTATAAAACCAATAAAATTAAATGAAAAATAAAGGTTTTACTTTAATAAAGCAAAATATTAAAAAATTAAAAAAAAAACAAAAAAATGTTTAAAAACAGATAAATTTAAAATAAAAAAAAAAAAAAAATAAAAAAAATTTTAAAAAAGAAAACTAATATAGAATTTTATTCATAAAGATATTAAAACTTAAAATAATGGTAAGATAATTAACCACCTTTAACCACCGCACTATGGTTCCATATCGATATTTTTTGGCATAAATTCAAATAATCATGTCCGAGATTCTAATTTCTGCATATTAAAAAAATCCATTTTTAGTAATGATAACAGATTTTTGTTAGTTATGCTCCAATTATTATAGTTTTCGAGAAAAATGCATTTAAAGTTTTTCATACAAAAAAAATGAAAAAAATTATTTTTAAAAGTAATAACAGATTTTTGTTATTTAAGCTCTAACTCTTATAGTTTTCGAGAAAAAAGCATTTGAAGTTTTTCATACAAAATTATGAAAATTTCCAATTTTAGAAGTGATAACAGATTTTTATTATTTAAGCTCTAACTCTTCTATTTAACGAGAAAAACGCATTTAAAGTTTTTCATACAAAAACATGAAAATTTCCAATTTCAGAAGTGATAACAGATTTTTGTTATGTAAGCTCTAACTCTTCTAGTTAACGAGAAAAACGCATTTAAAGTTTTTCATACAAAAACATGAAAATTTAAACTTTTTAGAATAAAACATGCCACCCTTTTAGACAGCAAAACATTTTTGAGAAACAAGCACCAAATTGCATTTTTAAATAAAATATGTGGCATTTTTTGTAGCAAAGAAAACACCATTAGTTTGTAATTCTGAGTGAAATTTTTTAATATTCATCTATATATATTCTGGTAATTCTGTCGTCGATTTCGCCATGCCCGTCCTTCTGTCGTGTGTTTGTCTGTCCGAAAGACCCAACAGAAAAGGTTTTTTGTCAAATTGTTTCAAGTTATCGTAAGCAGTTTTTAATTGAAATCCAGCACAATCGGAAATGAGTTTAAGACGCATATGTGAAACAAGCAGCCTAAAAAATTAATATTCAAGTTAAAAAACTAATATAAATTGGGGAAGGAATACACCGATTGTCATTATGGTATTACGACAATTTCGTAACAAGGTAAGAAAATGTTAGTGCGTTTTATATAAAACGCGCTTAGACGAAAAAGCGTGCCTTGTTATTTTTTTTTCTTAGTATATATATTTAATCAACAAAAAACACTTTCCAGCACTGTGGACAACAAAAGGTTCTTGTCTTTACCAAACTATCCACTTATTCACCACAGCTTGTATACAAATCTCAATAGCGAAGTTATACACCAATAACTTTAAAGAGTTTAGTAAATGGCCGCAATTTATGGGTCCATTATGGATGGCAACAGAACTTTTAAATTAGTTTTAGGTACGGCAATATTCTTTAGTTGCCAAAAAGTTATCGATAATTTTATTTTGAAAGTTTGGCAACTAAAAATATATATAAAAAATTGAAAAATATATACAAAAACTTATTCAAAGTGAATAAAAAGTTATATAAAATAAAATGAAAAAAATGAGTAGTTCTGTGGGGCGCCAATTTTTCACAGACCAGGAGGAGGCGGTTAACTTGGCATTTATAAGACGCCTTTCAAGAGATAAATCCAATTCTTTATAGCTAACAACGACACTGTTAAGATATGTTCAGGCCTAACGAATATTTGACGAAAAAAATCCAAAAAGCATGTCCAGTAAGTTGATCAAGCTTTAGCTTTATTTTTTAAAATGTTTTATTGATTTACAAAACTTTAGTTGAAGGAAAATAATTGTATTATGTTATTTAGAAAACGTAGCCAAATGTTTTGCAAAGGCAAGCAAGTTTTTAATAAAAACAACTGGTGTGAACATAACTCTCGAAATTTTCAAAATGCATTTTTGTGTATACTCTAGTTTGCCAAGTGGTCGAAGTTCGACCATAATTATTTATGCAAATATGAAGAAAACATATATGTATGTATGTTACATATGAATTTAAATGCTTACAGAATTGGTTTTTTTCGTCTTAGTGGATCGATTTGGCTAGGTACCAACCTCCTTGCCAAATGTTCTCTTCTACTCAAGCGCGTGAATGTTTAATTTAGTTTTAAATATAGTTTCTCAATCACTCAGGACTCTGCATGCTGAATTTTATGTTTCTATGTTCAGTATTATTAAAAATTCAAGAAGTACCAGTTAAAGAACGAAAAGTACCAAAAAGTTCTTCTTTACAGATCCTTATTGACTCAGAGCCATGCATGTTTAATTTTATGTTTTTGTATTTGTATTTGTATTTATTAATTTGATATTCTAATACAGCAAGACAAAATATCTTATAAATTACAGCATTAGAATCAGATAAGTTAAAGTATACATTAGGGGTATAACCAAAAAAAAATACCCATCACGACGGGGTGGCCACTGATGTATATATCAAGAAAACAGTTTTTTGAGATCAATTTGCATAAAAAACCTCCCCCACCAACCGTTTTTTCTAAGAGCTTCCAAAAAATAATAATATTTGAATTTTTATTTTTTAAATACCATACATACAGTCATGTATTACATATTAACTTCAGATACTAAAAATTATCTTTATTGAAGGAAATAAACTTTGGTGGTATAAGTCTTATTTTTGAAATATCATAAAAATATAAATGAATGGTTTGTGTTTTTACAATAAGGAGATTGTATTTTTAATAAACAAAAAAAAAAAAGTCCAAATACTAAACTTCAAAGTGATTTGGGGGGGGGGGGGGTAACTTTTTTAACGCCCGCGAAAAAGTGACCCCACTTTTTATCATAGATTTTCATGGTCTATATGGCATGGATAGGTATTTTTTGATAATTTAAAAAATTGTTCAAAAGTTATACCCCTAGTATACATTGATAAAAAATATATTTTAAAAACTACATAGATTATATTTAAATTTAAATAGAGTAAAGAAAATAAAGTAAAGTTTTATAAAATTAAAGAAAAGTTTACATTTAAAACATTAAACAAAATTTACGAACAATTTACGAAAAATATTACCTTAGTAATTTTCTAAATCTTATAGCATTGCTAGTGATTTGCAAATCATTTGGAAGTTGATTCCAGAGACGTATGCTTAATATAAAGTATTGGCATTCAGAAGCATGGTCACGATGACGAAATTGTATTTAATTTTTCCCTCTACACGATCTAGAAAACTGCAGACGTTCATAAAGATATTTTGGCTCCTTTGTCGTTATTATTTTGTAAAGTAAAATTAAGTTTTTGAATTGAAGATAGTTTGAAAATGACATATTAAATAAACGACAAGAGTGCTGCGATATATGATCAAATCTTTTTAAAGAGAAAATGTAGGGGAATGTAAGAAAGAAAAAATTGACGGTTTATTGTTGTGTCTTTGTTGAAGCTTTGATATTGTTACATTTAAGACCAGAGTGTTTTAAAATTCTTATTCACTTTATGGTCTTACTTGTATAATATTTTTAGCTTTTCTAAAGTATTTGGAAAAAGTTTCCTGACGAGCTGGCCTAAGCAACCAGCGAAATGCGCATAGGAACTAGCTTTCCCACAACAATAAATTTCAGTGTTTTCATTTAAAAAAAATTGGGATTATTAGCACATCATTAATAAATGAATTAATTAATAAAATATTTCATTCCCGAAAATAATTTTTGGTAACGGATGATATTGTTGTATGTTACGGTCAGCTTTCTCATATCATTTGTGTTACAACCATTAACAACTTCAGATGAGTATAAAAGTGCCGGAAGAAGATATGTTTTTGCAAATAATATTCTTAAACTTCGCAACATGCCATATACTTTACCACAAACTTATGTAATGTGATTCGACCAGGTTAAAGTTTTCTTAAATAGTACTCCTTAGTTTCTTGCTGAATCTACAACATCGATTCTCGAATCACCAAGAAATAAATTTACCTCAAAATTTATATGAGAGGCTTTTTTACATATTAATATGCATTTGGATTTATTAGGATTAAGTCGCAAACCGTTAGCCGCTGCCCATGTAAGTATTTTCTCAAGATCATGATTTAACTCCCGTATTTTCATATTAGCTGACTCTTTAGGACTACTGAGATATAGCTGAACGTCATCAGCATACATTTGTATACTAGAATACGATAGTTGGTTTGGGAGATCGTTCGCAAATAAGGAGTATAGCAGGGGTCCAAGGATGGATCCCTGTGGGACACCTCTAGTTACTTGTTAAGAACGCGATATAGTTTCGGCATTTGCAACTGATTTGCATCTACTTGAGAGGTATGATGACAACAGTTTCACCGCAAACGTGGAAAATTTAAATAATTTGGACAATTTCATGCACAGGATTGAATGGTGCACTGTATCAAAAGCCTTTGAGTAGTCCAATAATACCAAAAACGTTATTTTTTTCTCATCTAGGTTACTACGAATTTCCTCTTTTACATCGGTAAGAGGTAAAGTACAGCCACGTTGAGGTCTGAATCCAGATTGACGATCGGTTAACAGGTTGTTGTTATTAACATGGTTATAAATTTGTTTATGTAACAACTTTTCAAAAACTTTGGAAAAATAAGGGAGAATCGCAATCGGACGGTATTTATTTCCTGCTTTTGGTACTGGAACAATTTTAGCGTGTTTCCACTGCATTGGAAATGTACAGGTTATAATTATAGTATTAAAAAGATGTATAACATATCGAATTATCCAGGTTAGAATAATTTTAGCAAATTTTGGGTTAATATTATCTAATCCAATTGAATTAGATTTCATTGCATTAAAAGCGTTAACTACATCACATGCGGCTAGGCATTGAAAATTAAATTCACTACATGAAATCAAAGGCAAACATTCCTCATAAAAACTAGACTGAACAGTTGGATAATCAATTTTAGTAAAATTTTCATTAAGCAAGGTAACATCAACTTCCAATGAACGGTCAACTGAGTCATTAATGCCAATTTCTCGTTTATATTTCCATTTACTTCTACAATCAACAGCTGTGTTAAATTTGTTTTAATAATACAAAGATTTATCATGTCTTATGCTCGAAACAACCCTTTTCCTCGCCAAACGATACTCAGTTTATAGATCAGGTGTCTTGTACCTTCTCCACATGTGGTATAGACGGTCACGTTGTTCTATTAACAATTTAGTTTCATTTCCAAACCATGTCCTAATTCTATTTTTTATTTTCTTATTTTTTATTGGCACGTGATTGTTATAAATTTGCAGTATTGAGTTATTTTTTCTAGGTCCAATACTAACGTAAATGCAAAAACTACAATTTAAAGACCAAAAAAGTTCCCTCTTATAGATTCTCACCCATTCGGGACATTGCAAGCTTAGTTTTATGTTTCTAGGTCCAATATTAACGAAAATTAAAAAAGTACCAGTTGTAGAACGAAAAAGTACCAAAAACCTCTCCCTTACAGACTTATTCACTCAGAATAATGCATGCCTAATTTAATGTTTCTAGGTCCAATATTAACTAAAATTCAAAAAGTACCAGTTGAAGAACAAAAAAGTGCCAACATTTTTTATCTTGTAGGTTCTCATTCACTCAAGACCTTGCACAAATAATTTGTTTATTTCTAAGTTCAATATTACAAAAAATTTAAAAATTACCCCATGCAGCACGGAAAAGTAAAAGAAAGTAAATAAATTTCCCGTATTTCGCCTTTCTAAAAATTATTTCTTCCCCTTCAAGTATCAAAAATTTCAGTGTTGTAGTGGGAGACCATAATTTATTGCGTATGTATGTATATGTCAGAATATAGAGAGAAAAATGTTTTTAAAAAAACGTACTAATAGGCACGATTATATCCCTAAAAACGTTCGAATTTCGAAAAAGTACCAAATTTATATTTTTATTTTTTAGATAAGATACGAATTTGGTGTAGCCTTTATTTCTATACTTATTGGTTTAAAAGATAAATGGGGAACCCAAAAGTTCCAAAATAGAGGTTAACCAGTTTACTCTCTGAAAGGTCCGAATTGCAAAAAGAACCAGACACTTGTCCTCTTATTTTTTTTTTTAATGAACAACGATAAGTATAAAATTTTTTTTGGGTTTCTATTAGTTTTGGAGATATGAAGTGTCCGAATTTTTACCCTTTTTACACTCTTAATAAAATACGGCCTAAGTTATAAAAAATAAAGCATGTCAATAAAGGGTTTATGAAACGGATTTTGTATGAAAATAGCAATTTCGAGATGTCTTTTTTGGGTGTAGTTTTAAAGATTCGTTAAACGTTTTCTGTTGTATGTGGGTTACGTTTCCTAGGTAGTTCTGCAGCTTTTAAGTTTGGTCCAACTATCATTAGTCTTATGAATATAGGGCTTAAAGAAATCCCTTTTAATATTATTAAGGCATAAGTTGGGACGTATCTAAAGTAAACCCAGTTTTGGTTACCTTGTCTGCCCGTTCATTACCTTCATTGTTTCTATGTGCTGGGACCAAAATTAAGGTAATATAAATTAGACGGACCAGTCTGGCTAGTTCTTGCTTACACTGGTCAATGCGGATTAGGGATGCTAATCGGGACTGGTTTTCTTAAGTCCCGGGATTCAGGATTTCAAAAAATCAAATCTTGGGATTTTTCGTTATCCCGAGACGGATATCTGGATTTTTTGGGATTCGGGATTTTTGAAAACCAAAAGATAAATGCTTTTTATAGATATTTATTAAAAAAGAGGTTTTCAAACAAAAGATTTATAATTTATTTAATATTACAAAGTTGTTAAATGGTTATATAGATTACTCAAATTCGTAAAAATTGAAAACTGTGATTCTTTTCTTCTATAATGCTTAATTTAATTAAAACTATGAAAAAACAACGTACGATTTCCACCAATGTGTTAATTGATTCAATTAACAAATAAATAACATACAAGACTGTCACAGAAATCAATTCCGATCGAAAGTGATTTCGTTTTTGGGGAAGCAGTAGCACGTTTCTGTATTTCTCGCATCGTAAAATTTCCCGCATGAAACAAGTGAATTATGACAAAAACAGTGCAATATGAAACAAAAAATGGTTTTTCTCACATAAGTGTTTCTGTACTTTTACTTTGCGAGAATTATCTGTCATTTAAATAATTTTCCAGCAATTATTGGAAGGATGTGAGAACAAGTGTTTCTGTAACAATATTTTGCAAAAAGTTTCTCACAAGAACTGTCAAAATAAGTCTCAAATATGACTTGAATTGATGCGAGAAAACAAAATTTAATAAAATGGAGCCCAAATTATGTATGTATGTACACAAGAATGTGTATTATTTTATTTTATTTTAAAAGAAAGAATTTAAATTATGAAAATAAGTATATAAAACACAATTGTTATATTTTGTTATTTAAATTTTTGTTGGCCTTTCATTGTGTTTGTTTTATGCAGGGCTGCCAGATAAATTTGTGAAAAAACGTCAATATCCTAAGAAAAAATAAAACAATCGTCTATTTTTTTCGGACAATTTAAAATTAATTTTGACGAATTTTGTTCGATTTTTATCATAAAATCACAAATTTTTATCATATAAACACATAATCAAAAAAAAAAAAAAAAACATTAAGTTCATGGGTAAAATACATATTTTATACATACATAAGAGGTCTATTAAAATAAAATTATTTATTTTATTTTCCTTAATCCGATAAGAGTTTAAAATTTCAGATTGTTATTTTTCCCTGCAGAAATCACACAAAGGAGTGACAAAATATCATTTTAAAATAAAATAAACACATTTGGACAAAGTAAAAGGCAAAAATTTCCTAAAGTGCATTGACTGAAAAATGGGGTAATAGTTTAAACTTTTGATCACACAAACAAATGTATTAAATAATCCAAGCAAATAAAAATTAAACAGTTTCCGTTCGAAATTTTGCTTTTGCCGATACATTTTTTAATCTGCCTTGTTTTTAAAGATATCGGTTTTCTGTGGTGCCTAATACACAAACATATAAAACTATTTAAAATTGTTTTATTTCAAAGATTGAATCGTCATAGAAAAAAATCAGCAAATTGTCACTTTGCCAATTTTGGAACAAAAAAATCGTCAAAATGTCGATAAATCTTTAAATCTGGCAGCCTTATTTTTATTATATATATTTCTTTCGTTGACGTTTCGCTTGCATTTGACACTTAATTACTGGAAGTATTCCAGTTAAAACAGAATCTGTGTTGTCTGTTCTCGCATTTAAATACAGAAACACTTTTTTCTCACAAATCGAGAAACGATGGAATTTTTTGCTTCACACTTAATATAAGAAAATTTGCGATGCGAGAAATACAGAAACGAGCTACAGGGTACGAAATCACTTCCACTTTTGATAGGAATGGATTTCTGTGGCAGGCCTGATAAAGTCTATATTTTACCCAATTACCTCAGTATGTTTCAAACTTAATAAAAACTAATTAATAAAGTAATTGAACAGAGCTAACCAGTAATTGATTTATTTGTAAGATTCTGTTAAAATTTTTATTAAACGAATTAAGATGAATAATTGAAATTTGAATTCGAAATTAATTTACAAAATTAATTATTTTAGTTAACCATAAAAATCTTATTTTAACAAAACCACATTTTTATACCGCCCACCACTGGTGGTAGGAATTATGTAGTGCATAAATTACACTATTTAATTTCGTGAAATCGCTCTATAAATTAGCTTAGGGCTCATGCCCGTTCTCGGAAAACTTTTTAATAAGCCTAAACCTGTAAGGAGTAAAGTTTAAAATTTGCATTTGGTGCACCGGTGGAATCAATAAGATAATAAAACCACGCGGAACTTTTGGTTTTTCTTTTTGTCTTGTGCATTTTAAAAGACATTTATTTCTTTAATTAATTTTCTTCCTTAGTTATTTTCCGCCCATCTCCCATTAAAATGTGTTTATAATTGTTGGACACGTTAAAAAAAAAATAACAAAGGTAAAACAAAACAAATTAAGTTAACGATTTCGGGATTGACTAAATCCCGAAAATCTCGGGATTCGGGATTGGCATCCCTAACGAGGATGGATGTTGTTTTTTGTGAATTGAGTGACAGGAGTGCAGCCCTAACTCTTCTCTTACTTACTAATTTAACCTTACTCTACCCATCCTCTACTATAAGTCTGCTCTAATTCTATTTTTAGTTTAGTCAAACTTTACTCTAAATATAAGCCTTAACTTAACTTTAACTCGATTTTAATTGACAAATGATCCCCTATTAACCCTCTGTTTTGGATTTATTTTATTTATATACAATTAATAACGATAACAAGTTTAATTTTTAGCAGAGTCATTGTTGACTAACTTAACGTTTCATTTAGGCATTTTTTTTTCTAATGAAACTTTTCAACTAATTAAATTCATTAATTTTTAAAACACGTATTTAATAAAAGTTTGAACGCTAAAAAATTTATGAAGTTTTTTTTTGGCGACAGCGAAACCACATTTTACTTTTTTCAGAAAAAATTTTTAATTTTACTATAAATTAAATGTTTGTAATACATTGATAAAAATGTTTTTATTGGCCAAAACTTACTTTAACAATTTAAATAAAACAATAATTGTGATAACAATGAATGCTGTTTTTTTTTTTTTTTTTGGTAATAATGAAACAATGACAATTGTATAAAACTCATAATAAATAATAAAAAAGTCGAAAAAAAAACATGTAAACAATGTAAAATGTACACATTTACACGAACCACAAGCAAAAGTTGAAAAGTTTTGGCATTAAATTATATTTCAAAATTTTCAAAACATTTTAATGAACCCTAAATGTGAGCAATAAATATGTATATTGGTATAGCAACTAAATGTATGCTTTATAGTTTAACACTTTATAAATGTAATGGAACAGTGATGCGGATGTCTTAAATAAGGAAGGAATATTTTTATACCCATAATACCTTAATACCCTCTACACTTCAGTGTACCGATCGACTTAGAAGCACTTTCTGAGTCGACCTAATGATGTCCGTCCGTCCGGCTGGCTGGCAGATTGGCTGTTGGCTGGTCATGTAGCTTCTGTGTTAATTACAGGTCCCAATTTAGAAGATAATTTCTTACATACCTTTTAATTTAAATATGGAGAAATATGGCTACAAATGGTTACAATGAGTTTACATGGCCTCCATAAAAACTTTTGCCCCTAAGCTATCTTATTATGTTGGTATTTAGACAAAATTCATCTTACAAAATTTTGTTGGTATCGGTCTATATTTGACCATAGCTCCCATGCAAATACTACTCGCGGAAATAGCTTTTAATGCCATAACTTATTTACAAATGTTGGTATGGACATAAAAAATATGTCACGACAAAATGTTGTGCTGGTGGGTACAAAATAAGCCATAGGTCCCATATAAACCCCCTGCCTTAAATTACTTAAAGGAAAACATATCTCATATAGATCAAGAAATCAAAATAGTATTCGGCCCTTTTACATGAATCTTAACCTCATAGCATAATTTTGTTCTGGTCCATGATTGCCATGGGTCCCAAATAGCTAACACTATCGAATATTTGTTTTAAAATATACTTTCTTACTTGTTAAATTCGGTTAATATTTCAAGTACGGATTATTCAAGTGTCCCGTACTTAAAATAATCGGAAAAAGGGATTGACTTAATTATAACTTAGATAAAAATTTATCTCAAGCTGTTCATTCAAGAAGTTACACCCGTTTGTTTGTTTCACATTTATAAAGAGAATCAGCATGCCCGATTTGGTTTTCGTAATTTTTTTTGTTTGGTTTAATAAATTAGTTTAGAACTTACTATTTCTCTTCAGCTATTTTGAATCACGTGCTTTAAGTAATGCTGTTTATGTTTTTTTATTAAATAAATATATTAAAATTTATCGATTATGAAAACTTTAAACTGGTTATCAACTGTTTCGAAAAAAATTTTAGTGCAAATGAATACGCAATTTTTGAAAGAAATCAAAAAGAATCAAAAATAATTGTTGAAAATAGTTGGATTACTTTTTGATTACTTTTGCTTATTTTGTAGTAATCGTCAGTAATCCTGATTAGTAATCAGAAATATTTTCTTATAGAATTATATAATCCTTACAATTCTTTTTAAAAACTAATCTAATTGGTTACTAATCGTAATCGATATTTAACAGTTATGAAGTAGAGTATTCACGCATTTGCACCAACGTTTTTCTTTAGTTTTGAGACTTAGCAAATCACTGTTTAATGTTAAACACCTTTTACATATATATTTTTCAAATTTTTAATGAGTGTTCGGTTTTGTAATTAAATAAAGTTTTAACGAATTTTAATTCAATTAGCAAAAAAAGAAAAAAATTCAAACACACACAATTGAGGTTAAACACTTGTTAAATAAAGCATTATTTAATAATAAAATAATAATTATGCAAATTAGTGTAAAAATTAAAGTTTCTTACAAAGAAAGGAAACTACAAAAAAAATTTTAATTAGTATTTTTCAATTTAAATAAACAAATTTGGTCATTTCAATATTTAATTTTAGGAAAAATATTAACTAAACCGATATTAAACATTTCAGTCGCATTTGTGACTTTATTTGCATAATATTTTTCACAAGAGGAGCAAATCTATAACTCAAGAACTATTCACAAAGAAAATCTAAAAAATTTTTAAAAAGGGGAGATTTAAGAATATAAATCTGTTTCCTGTTTTGTCGCCAAACAGGTTGTGGTTTTTTTTAAAACTAAAAACATATCCCAGAAATTTAAACACAGCATTTTTATTTAAATTTTGATGGTTATTTAATGTATAACTTCTTAATATTTTGAGGGCATCTATATTTTTCAAATTCCTTTTTTATTATCATTGCAACAAATGGTTGCATTTGCTTGCCATCTTACAACGTTTATTTAGTTTTGCGTATGTTTCTCATTGTTTCGTTTCCTTTTCCAACTTGAAAGTTGAAAGTTGTTGTTGACTAAAAGTTTAGAGAACAAAATTTTATGTCACATCTGTTGTTTGTTTTAAATATAAATCACAAACTTTAATCTACTTGCAACATAAACTTGATTTTGCAATGTATTCGTGCTGAACTATTTGTTAATGTTTTAAGTTTTTTTTGTAGAAATATGTCGAAAAAATATTTGTTTGGTTGAAATTAAAAAGAAATATGGCATTTGACTTTCAAGGATTGTGCGAGAATTACAGCACTTGCAAAGCCTAACTTAAGGAGATCGAAATGGTCAGGAGTCGAAACAATGCCAGAATTGTCTACCAACGTGTTAAACACTAGACTGGGACTATGTAGTCTGTATTTCGTTTTGTAAGGACCAACAAGGGAACTTGGTAAATAATAAAGTTAGTGCTCTGAGAAAACGGAAGGTATACTATTCCAGATTGTTGGTTTCAGATTAAAGTGGCGATGGAGATACCCCCTTTGCAATCACCTCATCCCAGCCAAGATGAGATGAAAACATCAATAACCTAAATGAAAAATAATAAAATGAGAATCTGATGGATTACCGGTGGAGCTGTTTGTAATCAAGGTGCGATGAGTTGGTAAGGAGCTTGCATCAACTTATCTGCTCACTTTTTAGCTGGAAGAACGCATGTCCGAATAATGGAACCGTAGTGAGATATGTCCCCCTTACAAGAAAAGAGATAAAACAATGAAACAACTATGGAAGGATCAGTCTCTTCCCCATCGCGTACAAGATACTGTCACTACTGTATGAAAAATTGAAAACTGGAGTCCACGAAATATTTAGCCCTTATCAGTGTCTCTTTACACATAGCAAATTCACCACCGACGAGATATTCGGACGAGATATTTGGTCGGTGGTGGGCTTGCCAGTTTTAATAAGGTAACATTTTGAAGAAACCTCATGAGAAATAGATCGACAGTTACCACCTGCTCGTTGATTACAAGGCCTCTTTTGACAGTCCGATATGTGCAAAAGTGTTTGAATCCTTGTCTGAATTCGGTATACCCACAAGGTTGATTGTGCAGTGAAAATTGGAAAGGACAAATATATATATATATATATATCCTTTATTTATCCAAAAATAATATGTATACAAAAAAATGTAAAAAAAAAATATTTAAATAAATTGTTCACGGAGACCATAGCGCGTCAACGAATTCTCTCCATCTATTTCTATCTCTGGCAAATAGTTTAATCTCGTCCATGGCAGACGAGCAGTATTCTTTTCCAGGAATTACGTGCTCGACCAGGCTGGACGCTGACCTTGAGGATTGCAGTCTAGGGTAGCTCTAGCAATATCAGTTGATGGTCGTCTGAGAATTTGGCCGATCCATGTCCATTTACCAGTTCTTATATCACTTTCAATAGGGTAGCGATGTGCCAGATTCCACAGGGTGGAATCATTGGATACCCAATTTGGCCAGTTAATCCGTAATATCTGTCTCAGATACCGGTTAGCAAACGTTTGTATTTTGTTTGTAGTTAACTTTGTGAAACTCCATGTAGTGCAACCATTCAGTAGTACAGATTTTACGCTACAGTTGAATGTACGTAATTTGGTCTTCTGAGATAAGTTGTTAGCGCGCCAAACCTTGTGCAGATTGTGGAACGCAACATGTGCAAACAAGGTAACAGTCTTCAATATATTATTGGAGAAGGAAGTACGTGAAGTGGCAATAAACAGAAACAGCACAATATTCACCAAGAGCCTCACGCTGCTCGCAAATGCCGTTGATATCGGCAACATGGGACGAACGTTGTAATATGTCTTTGGCTTTGCTAATGTTGAGAAAGAATCAGCAAAAATTGGCTTGGCAGTAAATTAAGACAGAACTAAGTTGATGGTTTCGACCACTAAAAAATGCACGAATTTAAGAAAGCCTGCGAACGCTGGTAACTTAAGCTTCGAGATAGTAGATTAATTAGTATACCTCGGTGCCACCATGAATTAAGCGAATGACATCAGCTTAGAAATTAATCGAACAATTTTACTTGCTAAGAGAAGCTACCTTTGGCTAAGAAAGCAATTTAAGAACAGGGACCTCTCTCGGCAGGCGAAGCTTACATTATACAAGACTCTTATTCTTCCCGTGCAGCTATACGGCTTTGAGGCATGTGTACTTTCTCACTCAGATGAAGTTCTTCTTGGAACATTAGAGAGAAAAATAATTCACAAGATATATGGGCCAATTCGCGTAGAAGGCGAATATCGGCATAGTACGAACCAAGAGCTGTATGAGCTCAATGCCGACATCGATAAAGATCCAAAGATTGCGCTGCCTTGGTTATGTCGAATTAATGACGATACTCAAGTGTTGAGTGAAGGCACAAGACATGACGACTAAAACTCCGTAGGAAAGACCAATTATATTAAAATCTTTTCAAACTCAAGCTCAGAAAACCCAGGCGCCTTGAAACTCGATCTTAGTTCGGCCAATGACCCTATGGGTTGCCGTAAATGGTCAATTAAGAAAGTAAATAAAACCTTCTCTGTTTTGAATCTAATCTGACTCCACTGTTACTTTATTCTGCTAAAAATCTCTTTGGCTATACATTAACTTCACTTTCATTCCGCTATATTTTAATGTGACTCTGACAACAATTTCTCTTTATTCTGACTCTACTCTGACTTAGCTCTGCTAGGACTCTTGACATTTGCGGACATTTGAGATGATTAATGTGACAGTTGATTAATTAATAAAACACAGGAAACTAATTTATATTTCTTTAAATCATTAAAAATTGATAAAAAATATTTAAATAAGGTGCCGTGTTATAAAGCCATAGGCAATAAAGCCATATGGCCTTATTTCTCAATGGAATGAGAAATTAAATCATATGGCTTTATTGCCAACACCCAAGTGCAATATCACCATAATAGTTTAGTAACCAAAGTGGAAATAACGCAATATCAGTGTAATTGTTATGGTCACAAATTGCCAAAAGAACGAGTTGCCATTGTCAAGTGTTGAAAAAATATAGTACACGAGGTGGAAGGGGGGGGGAGGGGCGAGCGCTTCCGGCGGACGATCGCGGCCCGCGACATACGCGGCAGGTGCGCTCTATATTGCATTTTAACCGCCGTTCTTCAATATATTGAAAGCATTTTTGTCGCACAGTTCTCTAAAATGAAGAACTGTACGATTGAGGAAAGTTTCGTTACGCAGGGTCTCCACTTGAGATAATATCTGATATAATATCTGAGAGAACGTCGACAGAATGAGAGAATACATTTCTTCATGTTAATCTTCATAGTAAACAAGGGGAACACGTATCTTATAAGATTTCAAAATCGACTGATTCTCGTACAGTAAACTTGTATTGTTTTTATTCTTATTTATTCTTTTTTTTTTAGTTTTATTTTATAGTTTAAAATACTGTTTTTTTTAAAACTTTTCACAATATTGGCACTATTTGCATTAATAAATTACACATTTTAATAATGGTGGCTTATTATTGTTTTATATGTCTGTATGCATGTGTATTTTTGACAGCTCATCTCATTACATTTATTATAATATTAAAACTAACACTATTTGATAGTCCACACGTAAGATAATACTCTGTGCGATTGAATTTGACGTTTGCTGATATAAAAATCTTATATCTTATCTCAGGTGGAGACCATGGTTTAATACAATTGACAGCAATGACGACGAATCAGATGCAAATAGCAGTGGAGAAGACAGCACTGACACAAAAGTAGAAGAACCACATTACCTTTCGTGTATTATTTGTTGGGGAAGGGAAAGGCAAATACTGTTTGATCCATGCAAACATTTCAAACTTTGTCAACCATGCTACCAACAACTAAAAGAAAGTGCTGAGAAAAAAAGGAACACAAACATTGTGCCCAATTTGTCGTGCCATTATCAAGAATGGCGCATTTATATATTGTTAATTATTAGAAATTTATAAACATTCCCGTTGTAAACATAACTTAATTTTTTTTTTTTTTTTGTAAATAAAAGAAATCCAATAAATTAGAATTATATTAAAAAAAAATATTTAAATGAGCAATAACACCATAATGGCTTTATTTCATTCCTTATATGGAAATAAAGCCATATGGACTTATTTCTCAATCCGATTTGAAATATGGCCATATGGCTTTATTGCCTATGGCTTTATAACACGGCACCTTTAAATAAAGTTATTAGAAGAATATTTTAAGCATATTAATAATGAAATTGTGAAAATTTATGGATTATATGAAAAATAGTAAGAAGAAATCGTGGTCAATTGTACACGTGCGAGGTATGTTTATTGAGGATTCTATATGATTAATAAAATGCTCTAGTTTAAAACATGGCAATTAACAAATAACTTAAATCAATGGCTAATCATCTCGATTTTGAAGTGATTAGAGCTAAATCACGTTCGGGGTACTTTAACGCGTTAAAAAACAAAAGTGTGAACATGGTATAAGTTTACTTTGAGTTTACTTTCATTCTATTTTGAATTCCCTGTAACTATACACAGAAAAAAGTGTTTTATCAATTAAAAAAATGGTTTAAAAAGAATTTAAATTTAATAAATGTGATAATTGAATCAATTTTTTTTTAGTTAAAAGAAGAAAATTAAAAATTTAATTTTGATTTAATTAACATTTTAGTTGTTTTTAAATACATTTTCAATTAAAATTTTAATTAAATAACAAAAATCTTAATTGACTTTTTTCGTTTTAAATAAAATAATTTAAACATGTAGAATTGTTGTTGGGAATTGTCAATATTTATTTAAATAAAATAATACATTGTTTAAAATGGCAAAATTTTTAAAATTAAAAATATGATTTATTGAAAATATTTTTTCAAAATTTTAAAATTTTTAGTAATCAATATAATCATTTTGGTAATAGGTGCAAAATCAACAACTTATTTGCTTGATATTATGAATTTGGAATAAATTTGGTGATTGGAGAAATTTAATAATTTTTTCTGTGTACTTTGAATCGGGTAGGACTCTACCCAGTAAAAAATGGAGTATCGAATGAAGTAAGTTTGTAAGTGAGAAAAGTAAAAGTTTCGCTTAGCATATCGCTTACGGAAGACATGAATTTTATATGGCGAGTTCCCACTTTGAAGAAACATTTTTGACACAGAAAGCGCTTCATTCAGCGCATATAAAAATTGTTGAATATAACGATCAGCCTTGCACACTGAATTTTTTGTTATCGTTATTCTTTAATATGCTCCCTTACAAACCTGCTTCGTAGTAAGGGAATGTCGTAGCTCTTCAAATTTTATAAATATTTTTTTTTAGCTTATTAATCGTTCATTATCTTACTGCATCTCTGTATGTCTTATTGCGTAGTGCATAAATGTGTGCCATTAGTGCTTTGCAAAATAAGAAAATTTTTTATTTGGTACTTATACTCTGATCCGTACCACAAAAATCCAAATCTAATTTCACCTTTCCTCTTATATGAGTCTACTTTGTCTACTTTACTCTGCTTTGAATCTACACTGACTATATTCTGATACACAGAAAGAAAAAATGTAGTTATGACAAATATTTTTGTTTCAGTTGAGCAATTTGTGTTTGGCACAAATTAAAAGTATTTGATTGAAAATTTTATATTTTATTTACCAAAAAAAGTTTCGGTGAATGATCTGCACTTGTCGCAACAGTAAAATTACAGATGACAAAAGTCCAGAGCAAAATAATTTGATTCAAATGCGATTTTCTTTAAATTGAATGTGATTGCATTTGAAAATGTGTGCACAGAAAATATTAAAAATTTTTTCTAATCACCAAATTCTAAGAATCGAGCGAACAATTTGCATTTGACTTGATTACTTAAAATTGTAAAAATGTAAAATTGTAAAATTTTTTTTTCTATAAATGATATTTTTAATTTTAATTAAAAAATGATGTTCTATCCATTTGAAACAATATGTTAATTGAAATTATTAAATATAGCACAGGTTTTGACAATTCTCAACAACAATTCTCCAAGTTTAAATTGTTTTATTTTAAGCGAAAAAGTCAATTTAGATTTCTTGTCATTTAATATATTTTAATTTTTTTATTATTCCTGCACTAAATCCCGCGAAGCTTTTTGCTTGTCTGCAGGAGACCAGAGTCTCTGGTGGGAATCGAACCCGCCACCCCGGTACTGATAGACTAGCTAACTACCAGCTAGCCTACAGGGGCAACCCGTTTTTGAAATAAATAAGCCCTAATCATGTAAAACACATCGCAACACCAAAGAACAACATTGAAAGCAAAACCATGTCATAAATATTTTGTAATTTTGTTGTTGCTTTCTATAGAAATTCATGTACCGTTTTAAAATTTTCAATGCCACAAGCTATGCAGCGTTTGCAATTTTAAAACGCAATATGAAGTTCTGTAGAAAGCAACTTGTTGTTAATGTTGTTAACTAAAAAATATTTATGACATTGTTTGTGCTTGCAATGTTATTCTTTGGCGTTGCGTTGCGTTTTACATGATTAGGGCCATGGTACAACTACACAAGGTAGACTCGTTGGCCCAGCTATTTGTCAGCTGTTTACCCCGTTAAACCCCATATGTCAGAAATTTTTCATGTTTGTTTACATTTAGTTTTTTGTTTTGTAATGAAATTTATCATAACTTCAAATACAAATTTATTTTACTCAAATAATTTACAAAATTAAAATACAAAAAGTTAATTTAGGAATTCTAAACTAAACGTGAATACATAAAAAACTTTACTTTTTGCGTTCATGTTAAAATTCGTATACAGGAGTTGAATCTTTGTTCTCACATTTTTTTTTTGTTTTTTTTTTTATTGTTTTTTTCACACTTTTGTTACGATCGATTCCTTTTCACGTTCTATACGCTTTGTAAGTTCTTGATAGGTACGTTGTTTAAACAAGTTTGCCTTTTTAATTTCTTTAGGACTCAATAGAGGAATACTTAATTTTTCTAAATCTTTCAACCTTGGTCTATAAGCTTTTCTTTCCTACATGCTGGTATGAATTTCTAAACGTTCTGCCAATACTTTGTCGTTCAGCTCTTTACCCTTAACCACTCCATCATCACTTTCATCCCCATTTTGGTCATCGAAAAACAAATGTTTATTTTGAACGGTGCACAGTGGCGCCATTTGAGTTTTTTCGTTGCAAAAATCATATCTTTTGAACCGAATAAGATAATTGAACAGTTTTAACAGCATATGATAGATAACTGTTCAGCCTATGAAATGAGCGTTTGGAAAGGGTGCTACGCTTTGTAGGGGCCTACTTATGGGTTATCAAAGTTAAAATTAGTAGAAAAATCAATTTTATGGTAACTAAAAAAAATTATTTTTACATTTTTAGATTGTTTTTATTTTTTTTCTTTAGGGTTTTATGTTTTAAATTATTACCCAACAAATTAAAAAAAAAATATTTTTTTTTTTAAATTTATTTTTTCAATTTTCTGTAAAATATTCATCACAATTCGTAAGAGAAGGTATATCTAAAAGACTAACCATTTCTAAACTATAATTATTTTGTAACTCTATTCGTGACTTCACATGCCGCAGGGAAGAAATAAGTGGATCGGAAGATGCTGCCAACATGTTGAAGAGGTCCTCATTTTGCCTCACCCTTGATGCTTTGAATGTGTTCTGCAATCTATATTTTTTATAAAATTTGTTAAGAGACTCCTGTGCTTCTTCAGAAAGCTCTCCAATTGGCAAAGACTGGTACTCAATTATATCTTTGCCATGCGCCAATATTTTATGGACGGTCGGGGTCAACTTCTTCTGTGGATACATTTCTGCTAAAAGAGATGCAGTTTTCGACGCATATTCTCCATATTTTGTAGAATTGACATTTTCTTTGCAGTTTAAAACATCCAAGATCGTTCCCAATCTTTTCACGATTTGATTGTCAATTCCAATGATTCTAGTTACTGCCTCATCATTTTCAAAAAATCTCCTAGAAGTGTTTCCATCGTTTGAGTTACCGTATCCGTGCTTGGGACAGTCTACTTTTAGTCCAACTTGTTTAAAAAAAGCATCCTGTATTTGCTTCTTTCTGATCTTTTCCTTATCGTTTATTGATGTATTTTCATCGAAGTTTTCTTCCTCTTGTGGTAGGGTTTATGCCAGTTTTAGCAAGAATTCCATACACCTTATCCTTGCGTGCAATGGTGACATTCCATATTCGTAATTCTCCTCATTTGCAGAACCGTTTAAATTACCAAAGTTCTTCTGACAAATAATAATAAAAAATCGATAAAAAAAATATAAAAATAAAACGAAAAAAGGGGTTTAAATAGCTTTTTGCTAAATTTTTACCTCCAATATAATTCTGTCTATATATATGTATATGATAACTAATTGAAATATGTTATAATTAAGCAGAAAAAGATACTAATCTTAAACTCTTTACAACTAATTATATAAAATTGAGATGTAACATATTATATATGAAATAAATTGAATTGAATTGAAAAAAGTTCTTCTGACTCTTTTTGCAAATCGGGCATGACATTGTTGAGGTTGTTCCTGTCAGTTCGTTTACGACTTTTCCGTCAACCATGGTCAGGTGGAACTCGTAATTGCATTCAATATATTTTCCGATTTTAGCCGCAAAGGAACAACAGATGCCATAAACATATTTCCGTCCGATATTGTAGCGTCATCGGAAGATATCCTTTGTTTATAAACGCTTTGTCCGGATGATCCATCGCAGCCCCATTTTCTGATCAATGTCAACTTCTCAGGAAGAATTTTCACTTCCGTGAAAAACTTTGGTGTGGTTGACTTTCTAAACAGTTCATATAATTTTAAATTGTTCAACGCCATGTTTTCAGTACTTAAATTGTTTAATGATTTCAGTAATTGTTGCGCCAACTTTCAGGCGTAGACTAATCCAGGCATTATGCTTATTTTGCAATATGTGGGCTTATGCTACCATGCCTAAAAATTTACCTGTTCCCTGCATACATATGGATTTAGGCTGAATAATGCAATTTTGATATTATGCACGTGTCCAAATAAGATTTGTGCCTACCTGTAGGGACCATAAGTCAATATTGTTCCTGACCATTTGTACGCCAAAGTATTGTTTATGTGAGGTGCGTACCTGTTAATTTCAATGAGTAGTTTTTTTCAAACTATTTGATCAAACTACTGTCAGTCAAAACATATAAGTAATGGACGCCATACAATTTCTGCAACCATGTCTTCTTAAACTTGTTTACCTCTAGAAGCCAAACGGGTACATACGGGCAGATAAAACCTTTTGAATTATGTAAAGAATTTGCAAATATGGCAAATATAGAAAAATATAGTTTTTTTTTATTTTCCGTCAAAGTTGAAAAATAGTGAAAAAACGGATAGTTTTTAAATAGTGATTTACCAGGAGAAACACAAAGCAAACAGTTAATTTTTTTTTATCATTATACATTTAATAAATACATCAATCAATACAAACAAAAAAATAAGGCGATTCGTTAACTATTTTTCGTGATATAACACCTAAAATCGCAACAAATTGACTAAAAATTGTGTGTTTTTTTGAAAACCGAAAATCGGTCAACTTTGAACGGTTATATCTTCTAAACTAAAAATGTGATATTATTAAGAATGGCATATTTGAAATCGTTGAAAAGTTTCCTAAAACATGGGTTTATTCAAAACTTCGTCGGCACTCATGAAAATTTTGATTTTTGCAACCTCGCTTGCTCTACGGGCGCCACTGTGCGGTGTTAGCAAGATCTATCATATGCAACTGGGTCTGCAGATGCTTTATTTTCTTTGCTTCCATAGAACGTTGCATGGATGCATACTTAAGGTGCTGTGTTTCCATTAAAGCGAGTTGGTCCTTACTATGTTCATCTTTTTCTGCCTCGTCATGATGTTATCAATCATATCATTTAGAACGAATCATATGATAATTAAATTCATTACGATGTTTATTTTGTGCTCTTTTGTGTAAAAGTTGTAAAGTTTTAGCTTTGCGTTCAGCATCTCGTGCTCTTTTGCGATAGCCTTTTTACTTTTCCAACAACCCCAAATTCAATAGAAAAACTAGTTTTTAGTTGAGAAAACTTTTATTATTTTCCTTCACGTGCTGTTTTTTTTTTAAATTTGTGTTTCTGAAGACACAGTGTTGCTCTTTTTTTGAAGTCTCGGTAGAAAATACAAAAACAAATTGCCTGTTGTTTTTGTCTTGTTGTACTTGTTGTAGTAACGAGTTTACCTTGTGTAGTTGTACCATGATTAGGGCCTAAAAATTTATTTCAAAACAACTAAATGTCAATTAAATCAAAATTATTTCTTTAATATTGAAATACTTTTCAAACAATTTTTTAACTTGATAAAAACAAAACTACTGCAAATTTGTTCTGAGTGCTAACAGCAACTTAGAAAAATCAAATGATTTCAATTTGGTCTTACATGACAAAAATTATTTACATCAAATGCGGATCGTTTTTATTTAAATAGTATGTTTGTCTTTACAAACGCAATCCTCAATTAATTTTGTTGTGTTTGACAGCGTAGACTCTCGCTAATCTTAATTTAGTTTGTGTTGGAAAACTGTGTTGCCAAAGAAATGGAAGACAACCTTACGAAAAGGGAGGTACTATAAACTTACAAAATACTTTATTAGCCATATTTCATACATTTTTGCAGTCTACAGCTAAAAAAATTTTAATGGGGCAAGATATGGAACCCAATTTTTTAGAAAAATGTCAACCACATATACTTTTGAAATCAATCCTTTTTAATAATGGGGGCGCAGTCATGCGAATAAAATAAAGAATTTAATGTATTCTTTATCCCTTTCAGACCTGACGCAAAACTACCAGGAATTTTTTTTATAGTTTTTGGAATATGTGGCGAAGTCTATAAAATGAATGATGACTTTTAATGGCCATTTTCGGGTTTTGAAAAACGTTCGATATGCTTCCATTAGTTGGTCGCACATGTCCACACCACCAATTGATGCGTTATAGTGCTGGACTTTATTTAGACACATGACGTTGATAAATTTGTTTTTTCTTTTTTGCACCAACCCCGAACACCATTAACGGAACTGCATCCAAATGCAGGTGACGCCAATAAAGCTGACTGTGAATCTTTCCACTGCACAATTATGCTGTATCCTCTGGGAAACATAAATGGTCCGCCAAATAACTTTTTTTTTTTGAAAATGCTATAAAAAAAACAATGGAATATTTTCTCAAATTTCTTTTTTTATTTAGCGGTACAAACCTTCTGGTTAATAATGGAAAATAATTTCATTCAAATGGCTGCCTCGGCAGTAGCCTACACGATCGGTCCAATTTTTAAGCACATTATCGATTGTGTGCAGCTGTATTTCACCAATGGCTTAACGAATATTGTCCTTTAAAGCATCAATTGTCTCTGTCACAAATAATAGTCCTACGGTGTCAAATCGCAGCTCCAAGGTGGCCAAAAGACATCAGCTCTTTAAAATCTTTAAAAAAGGGCGCAAAACATCGAGTGTAGCTTTGGCTGTGTGGCACGTAGCGCCGTCCTGTTGAAACCAAATGTTGCCAATATCCTCCTACAAAAATTCGTTCAACATGGCCCGATAACGATCGCCATTGACTGTAACGGCTTCTCCTTGCTCATTTTCGAAGAAAAATGGCCCAATTATGCCTCTGGATCAAAATCCGCACCAAACAGTGACTCGTTTTGGGTGTATCGGCTTTTCAATGTATGCGTGTGGGTTTTCTGTGCCCCAAATGCGACACTTTCGCTTGTTTTCATACCCGCCAAGATCAAAATGATCTTCATCTGAAAAAATGACTTTTTTTTGGCAAAATCGGCATCTTCTGTAAGTCGATCGCAGGCCCACTTAGCGAAGCGAAAACGCATTGGATGGTCAGTTGGCTTCAACTCCTGAACCAATTGGACTTTGTATGGCGTCATACCAAGGTCTTTATGCAAAATTCGTCTCAATGATGTCTCCGAAATGTTCAATTGTTGAGAACGACGGTGAATTGATGTTGATGGCGCTTCACGCACACTTTCTCCCACAGTAGCAATATTCTAGGGTGTACGCACTGTTTTTGGCTTTTCACGCTTTGGTTTATCGATGAGGATGCCAGTTTCTTTCACTTTTTTCACAAGATAACGAACATACGGAGCTGACGGTGCTTCTCTTCTTCCAAAATCCGTACGCAATTTTCGCACACATTCTGCAACATTACCATGATTTTCAAAGTAATGTCGCAATATTTCCCAGCGTCGTTCAAGCGTATACACAACCATATTCGTTCAGCGGAAGGATAAAACTAATTATCTGTCAAATCAGACATGAGCTAAGTGTTACTATTTACGAAATAAGCACTAGTTGAAAAAAACGTTAGATGGCGGAGCCTTTATTTCCTCCATATATCCCCTTTTCATCCTTTTATCATCAGTCAAGTTAACACCTTTTATTCGATTTTTCATTATCGTACCCGTCCCATAAATCCCCTTTTGAAGAAGCTTATGCAAAAGAGGCAATATGGTAAAGTACCTGTCAAAAATACGTTGGATCCCATAGGTAATGTTTGCACAAGAAGCAGAACGAAAGCAGGCCTAAGTTCAGTGATTTCTCTTGGAAGAGGTATGGGGTTGCCTTGATAAATTTCGAATCGAGAACAAGTCCTTAATTTTCCAACCAACATCTCTTGGAAAACTTTGACGTATTGGACAGCGGCAAGTAAACGGTATCATTTGCTCGTCGATAGAATATCGTCTATGCTCTCGAACTGAATCAATAACTGGTTGCATTTTCCAGAAAACATTTGTGTTTTTCCGCTTCAGTGGCGTCATTTTGAACAACAACATGAAAAGCTTCTCTTATTTTAAAGAACATGTCGCGGCTCATTGTATCCGCTATTTTTGGAATCTTGAACTTTTTCTGCCAGTACGTACGGAATCTTGGAAAGCGGATACAACCCATAGATATATGCATTCCAAAAATATTTTTAATTTCGCCAGAGGATATTTTTAAATTTTACCGATTTGTGCATTTGGCTGCATTTTCAAAAAATGGCATCATTAAAATACATTTTGAAGTATTCCAAAGGCGTGGCTAAGTCAACCACATTATTCTGTACAATACAAATGTCCCTGAAACGACATTCCAAATATCTGTTAAGTTAAAACTAAGAATTTTCTCTGTAACAGGTACATCTAAATCTGATTGGGAAAATGGTTTCCTTTTCCAAATTTTTCGGCAATTGGAGTTCTATAACATTAATTTATCTCCATTTTATATATTCCACTTGCGCAACGGTATTATGAATCATACCTTAGTAGGCACCAACTCTAAATTTTTATTGTTGTCTAACTCAGTAAGAGCTGTACCTATATTTTGCTCAGCAACTTCTTCGTCGCCTTAACTGTCGAAGCTTTCCCCCGGGACATAATCTTTGCCCTCTTCTTCATCCTCACTGCTAAAATCGAAAGCATCCCAATCTTCGAGCGCTGCCAAAATGGCATCGTCGTTAAGCACTTCTAAATAAATGAAAAAAAGCAAACATAAGGACTGACGTGTTAAATTTATGCACTCATTAATATTTTTAACAAAAACACATTTTTATTATATGCAACGATTTAAATTGGTTTGAAATATTAAAATTTTTAATTTTTTAAGTTAAAATATGCGCACTTCATTATTTGTAAACGATTAATACTTTTGTAATTAAAGACAAAACTTACTTTTACGGCTGATTTTGCTAAAACTAAAATGTGACTGAAGAATTTCGCACAACCGATGCATTACGGTCTAAAAGGTTTATAAATAAAAATTAAATCTTAAAATTAAAAAACGCTTTTTGCGTTTTATAAAACAGTTTCTGCGATTGCCGAACTGTAACAGTACTTTTCTAGTCGCAATAAATAGCAACTGCTATTAGGAACGATCCGAATGTAAATTTTATTTGCGATAAGTTAAAATCGTTTGCGATTACTACTTTTTTCTGTGTAGTAATTAAAGAATTTTGAGATTGTTCACCGATTCTATTCTGACCCTACTTTTGTTTTACCTTAAATATTCTACTTTTCTTTAATTTAACTCGAATTTTTCTTAGACTGTATTGTAACTTTACTGTGCTGCTAAGATTATTTCTCTCAGAATCTATTTATGTTTGTTTTAAATCTACTTTAAAACTATTACGACTTTATGTATATAACTAAACTTCAACTTTTCACGGACTTTTTTTCAGACTCTTAAACCTTTTCGGACTCTTCTTAGATTCTGCTTATACCATTCTCAGTCTCTACTCTAACTCTTATCAAAGTTTAAGCTGACTCTACTCTGTGTTACGGTTATTAACGATGTACTTTTGATTGATTTATACAGAAGAAAAAACTTAATTAGTCACTGCATAAAATCATGATTCTGTGTATTTCTATTGAAATAATTTTATTTAATATAATTTATTTATTTGTTTATTTTTATACATCATTAATACGCAAGTGGTGCACCACTGCGTATAAATGATGAATTAATTGCTGGTTGTGAATGAAACAACACACGGCGTATGATTGTTATTTAATTGGTTAAACATGGGATGAATGTAAAAATGCATGAATATGTATTAACGAATGAATGACATTTAATTAGTAGAAAACTTCAAATGAAAATATTAAAGTAGATGGAGGTCCAAATAAAAATCATAAAAAGTATTGAACAAATACACAGTAACTAATTAAAAATTTATATTAATATTAAAATTTTAAAACTAATTAAGTAGTAAAAAACTTGTATGGATGGATAACATTAAAATACAAAGAAAAGAAATATTTGAATAACTTCATAAATAAATAGTTATTATCTTTAAACTTTTTTTTTGCTGACTCGAGCATTATTTGTTTTTTTTGTGTCTAAATTCTCAATACCATCTGTCCAACGTAAGAACAATAAAACATATTCAAGATTAGCTTTGGTGAGCAATGCTGTTCTTTTTTCAAATTGAAGATATAAGCAAAAGTTCTTGAATATGATACACAAAGTTTGACATTAAAAAAAGTTGGTTGTGTAGCGAATTTCTTCTTATAACGAAGTGAGAATAATTGATCAAATTTTACGCTCCAAAATTTCATATAATTGTTAAAAGACACAAACTCTTTTGGTCATAAATCCCTTTATTTTTAAGTTATATGTACATATTTTCAATGACATTTAAAAAATTTAATTTAAAAATTCGAACGTAAGTTAAAATTAAATCCTTTTTTAAAATTCACTTCATTTTGTTCAAAAATACACACAAAGACATCCATAATGTCATGTAAAACTAAAGGGTGGTCTAACCAAAGCGCACGATGTTAATTGTAAATAAAACAAAAAGTTTTCAGAGAATTATCTTAATATTTTTTATTATGATAGAGTAAATGATAGACAATTATGTGTGAAACCAAATATCGGCCGAATGCACGCCACGGCTTTGGTGGCATACCTCTATCTGGTGTTCCATTTTTCCAATGACTCTGAGATTAGACACACATTCCCCTGAGTGGATTCGTTAACAAGCAGAATTACCGCATTTGGGCAAATGGGAGTTCACAAGTGATTAATGAAATGCCGATGCATCTACAAAGGTTGACTTTTTGGTGACTGTTTGGGATGGCGACGTCATCGTCATTATGAGGTCGGCAAAGCAGTTATCGTGAATATGATAACGGACTTCTTGTGGCTAGAAATTGAGGATATGAACCTGGACGATATGTGGTTCCAACAGGATGGTGCCACTTGCCACACATCCAACGAAACAATGGCTCTTCTTCGTTGGACTTCTTTCTTTGGGGATATTTAAAAGATAAAGTGTAGGTCAATAAGCCAAGAACAATTCAAGTGCTAAAGGATGAGATAATTTTGCACATTACCGACGTTGAACCTCAATTATGTCTCAGAGTCAGTGTGGCCATTTTGGCATTTTTGCAGCTAAATTTAGCATTACAAATTTCTATTTAGCTGCAAATTTTACATTTAGCACTTGGCATTTTATTTAGCATTTTTGGAAAATGTTTGTTAGCTTTTTTGTTAGCATTATTTATTTTCAAAATTTGGACGAAGAGTTTTATTGATTTTACTAAAATTTTTTAATAAATTATAATAAATTTTGACTAAAAATAGTTGTACCCAAAATGAAATTTCGTACGAAAATAAATAATTCTTAAGTTAAGAAACATCTTACCTATCTTGTTAGAAAAAAATGGAATATTCAGGGAATATTAGAAATGCACTTATCATGTCGATTGCAAATATTATTTGCCCTTTGATATTACTATTTAAAAGTACAAAGAAATTGCACTTTGTATTTAGATAAACATTCAACGGTGTAAATGTTTGAAATTATTTGCTCTAAACTGTTAAAAGTAAATAATTATTTTAAGCTTCCACTTTTTTTCTTAAACCATAAAAAATAAATTGGTTTAAAAAATGTTGTATATCATAGAAATAAGTCATTTAACCTAAACATAAAATCTAATCTCAAATATCTGTGTTACATATTTATATATAGCAGATGCTTTACCAAAATCTAGCCACTTGCTTAAATATAATCATGTATTTCCATTTCGTTACAAAAATAGTCAATGAAATGTATTTAGTTTCGAATAAAATTTCATACTTGCGTTAACAATACCGCAATAGTAGAGATGATACCGCAACAACGGAAGGATACCGCATAAACAGAATGAATAATTACAAATTTGGCTTCCGCACAAAAATTACTTTCAGCACTTGCGGAACGGAATCAATAATACCACCCAGTATGTCAAATTTCATAGTGTTAGTATAACAGATGTAAAATTGGTATATAAGGAAGAATTTTAGAAACAATAAATCAGAATGAATCTTAACTATAAAACGGCTTGTTAGTCGTTAGCTTTTTTCCTTCTGAAGAGTGCGGCTTGTTAGTCATAAAATATTTGGCGTAGCAGAATAAGCCCAAATACACCCACTAAACCTTTTTACTCCACACTTCTACACTACATGGCGATCCTGCAAAACTTTGAACACTACATGGCGATCCAAAATCTTTCTACACTACAATTTGGACCATTGGATAGAGGTATGCCGAGCATAACGAGCACACATAATTTTCAAAGTTAGAAGGATCTTAATAATCACAATCATAATAAAAAAAATATTAAGAAAACTTCTTGTTTTATTTACAATTAACATCGTGCGTGTTGGTTGGAATACCCTTGATAAAAAAAGATTGAAAACAAAAACCAAACCAAAGGATGGTAATAATAACAATAATGTAAATGTGAGTGAAGTTGATGTCACTGATACCACTGCTCCCAGTGGTGTTTGAACCGGTGCTGATGATGATCATGGAATGAGCATGATAATTGGGCGTTCACAATAAACTGACCGCAATGAATTTTTTGATGTTACCGATTAAATCTTAACAGTGGCACATGATGGGACATCATAATATACAAACATAAGCAAAACAAGTAAGAAAATGTAGTCGGTCAAGCCCAACCATTTGATACTCTACGACACAGTATATAAAGACACATTTGAGAGATTGTATCCTATTTGGGACCTATGCCATGGCTATTTAAAAGTTAAACATTCATATAAAAGCTCTTTGTGCTGAATATTGAGTAAATATCAGCATCAATGTATATCAGAGTGGGTTTTTACGCCACCTATCATAAATTTTGGGCCTACCATTACAGCATTTTTCCATGATAGAAGTAGCAGTTATAACAGTTATCTTCGCCAAATTTTATATGTACCAACATTTATAAGGAAGTTATTGCATTTTCGTCAATTTTCGGGAGTAGTATTTGTATGGAAGCCATGATCATATATGGACCGATCTTAAACAAATTTTATAAAGCGATTTATGCTTGCAATAAGATATTTTGGACCAACTTTAATCTAAATACCAACATATATGATAGCTTATGGGCATAAAGACGATTCCGAATAGATTTTTGTATGTGAGCCATGTGTAATTATGGAACGGTTATCACCATATTCAAAAGGCACCATACTCTTGACAATTAAAACATACCAAATAAACTTTATCAAATTTTCTTCCAAATTGCAAGATTTACATGGACAGACAGCAAGCCAACCCACTAGCCTGCCAGCGGGACAGACGGACGAACATCGAAATATCGGATCAGAAAGTAATTCTGAGTAGATCAGTATACTTAAAAGTCGATCTAGGGCCATTATTTTTAGGTGTTATACACATCAGCACAAACGCATATTATCCTCTTCACTATTGTGGTTTGGGAATAAAAACACCAGCATAAATAAAAATACGAGCACACACACAAAAATACACTCTCTTACGGCTCAATTTTAAAACAATAACAATCTGTGTATTTTGGTATCTGTGTGCATTCTCATTTTAAATAAAATTTTCACAGATAAAATATATTTGACATGTGGCAAGTGAAGGACAGCGACAGGCTAGGAAACCCCCCAGGCACTCTCGCTTGACCGTCTGACTATGTATTTATGTATAGGAAGCTTAAGCGAGCATATAATTCAGAGTGTATGTGTGCGTGTAACAGATAGTTGAGCTAGTTTATGTTTTAATGTCGTTGTGTTTTCAGTACACCGCATGCGGTTTTTAAAACCTTAAAATCTTCTGCATCGGTTTATGGTTTTTATCAATGCATTTATGCATTTGTTATCACACAAAGGTCATTCTGGTAGCTTTTTTTATTTTTCATTGTTGTTTGTTTGTTTTTCCACATACGCAAACAATATGTTTTATTAACTGGAAAAACATGGTAACAAGGAAAAAATCAAACAGAATTTTTAATAAGAAGAAATATCTACTTGCTGGTCTATGTCCCTTACATAAAGAGTGATCCAAATATATTTCGTCAAGCTGGAAAAGTATTTTCAAGGATAATTAAATGGACCTATTAAGGGATAAGCGCCAGGTAAGAACGTCACACATTTTCGTTTAGAAATATTTTGCATTTTCGTTTCACATTTATAAGTTCAAATTATTTTTTTTTAACTCCCTGTGACTTGATACGATTATTTTATGATAAGACACTGTGCAAGGATGATACCCTTAGTGTTGTGCCAGTAAATAGTCCTTTGCGACATACTTCATTTTGTTGAAGGTGTTAAGAGATTCTTCCAATGAAAAATTGTTTTCTAATTTTTTTCATTATTATTTACATTTCTGCAAAATTTGCACTTTTCTTAAACAATTTTGTTTACCAGCCGTATAACTCTCTGTTTTCTTTTATTTCTTTTCACCCTGTTGTAACATTTTTTTTTAAACGCTCATCGGCCCAGTATGTGGTAAATAATAATAAATGTTTTATAACAACAAAATGCATAAAGGCATTATATTAAATTAAAATAAATTACGAGCTATTTTAGTTTTTAGTCACATTCACACACAAATATGATCAAACAAACTCACACATGAAATGGCTTGTAATTGGGCACACAAACCCACGACTCAAGTCTGAGTTGGCGAGTACAACTAAAATAATTTATTGAACACAAATAAGGAAGAATAGAAGGCCAAGCCCGACCATATGATACCCTACACCACTGTATATAAAGACAAATTTTCAAGACCCATGGGGGACCCATGAGCAATCATGGACCCGCCAGAACAATATTTTGTTGTTAGGTTAAGAATTATGTGCTGTTTTCACAACACAAGTGATTAAACGTGTAGTAAAATTTATATGAAAAGCACTCATTTTTTTGAGTGTTTTTCAACTTGCGTTTCCTTTATTCAAAGACAATAATTTGAAAACACTGAGATATTGATTTGAAATAAAAGCAAGTATCAACACTTGTTTCCCTATGCTTAACACTAATTACTCTGCTTGTACGGGCACACTTTGGGTAAACCTAATTCGAGTACGCTGAATGTAGGGGTTCAACCCATGTTTATAGAGTAGCTCTTGTTCGAATATAATGGTTAAACGTACCTAGAAACGCATTTTATCTCAATTATGTAACTTCCCAGCAAAAACTTTTCTAACAATCCTAATTTTAGTGACTTCCTGAATTCATTACTTTGTAGTTTTATTCGCCACTTTTTGGATTATTAGTTATATATTAAATAATAACTTTATTTTTATATCCCAAATAAGTCATAATTATACATAACAAAAAAAAAAAAAAATACTTTAATATAATGATTAAAAAAAGTTATTATATATATAATACTATGCAATTTTAGGAATAATTTCAATGTGAAATCAACGGAAAATCCAAAAATCAATTAAATGTATGTAAATATATACATAGATATGTTCCAAAATTACCCCCGCAGTATATTTTTGTTATTAGAACACTAATAGTAATATCGATCTAATGTTAACGATTTTTTTGAACAACATAACATTTACATATATCGTTACACACTTTGTTATTAGAGTGTAAGATCTATAAATGATTTTATGCAGCCAGAACACTTTTTCAACAAAAATTCCATAATATTTCAGATGCATATAAGAGCAATGTTAATAATTGTGTTTTAACCTTTTGAAAGTTAATTTGTAACTATTTATTTTTTTTTCTCTTTTTGTAACTACATATTTTTATTAAAGTTTTAAGTATAAAAAAAAAGATATTATTTTTTATGCTATAATTGGCCAAATTATAAAGGATTACTTTTGGGACATCGCGAACAAAAATAAGTACTTTTTCTAGTAGAAAAATAAGTAGTCTTCTCGTCAAGTTCTCATTATTTTTCTGCTTGTTTTGTAAGTAAAGTTTTTGCTGGGTTAATACTTTCAAAATGGCATACAAAGGGTCAGCTAGTGGAAGAACATTGTAAATTACTAACAAAATGATATAAGCGAAATGGCTTTGCAACGTGGAATAACGTTTTAAAACCCGCTTACATAGTGGAAAACATTTAAAATGACATCGCGATTGTGGATATGAAACGTTTTTCGACTAAAAAAAATTTGCATGTGATACATAATTAAAAAAAAAAAAAATAGTCCTACCAGTTAAAAATGTTTTCTTGCTCTCCTGGAAAATAATTATTTTGTAACTTAAAACGTTATAAACGGATGGGATTCAATTTATTAATTTTAATATCGATTGCAAAAACATATTTATGATGAAAGTTAGGTTACCCACCGTGTGCCCCGCTTGTAACATTTTTGAATGAGTACATTCCCTAGGGGAAAGGGAACTAACACTAAACTTGTCACGTGACAAGGCACTTACAAGGCGATGTCCTACGAGGGGTTAATTGGCACCTTTTTGACACTTTGTAACAGGTCACTGAAATAACCTTAATGGACACATCCAATTTCGGTTAAAATAATGCCTGTCGCAGATATTGTCACAAATGAACTCGAGAGAATCGGCCACTACCCGCACAAAATCCAGTCACATGAATAGTTTTGTGCCAATTATCTTTCCTCTGGACCAACCGCATTCTAAACACATTATCACCAGTTAAGTGAAAGGTCTTGTTTTCACCTATCACAATTCATTCCTTTTAATTATAAAATTTTGTTCACTGGTCACGGGATAAGTGCTTTAAGAGCAATTGACACAAATTTCCCGCAGGGTTATAATTAAAAACGTAAAACAGCTGAATCAAAAGGAAAGCTTTCGAAAATTTTTGGTACAAATCGTGAGTTCATTTGCATCTTTTTTTTGTTTTTTTTTTTTTTTGCTTTTAACTGGTTTTAACAACTGTGCTATTTTTATTAAAGATTGTTCTAGGAAGTTTTTAATTGTCAAGAATTCTTTACAAAATCAAGAATATATTTGGCGAATGTCAAGAATTTTGCAAATTTGAATCTGGCAAGTCTAAGATAATACAATTAAAATCGGTTAATTTTATTAATTATCTTGCTTGTGGATGTGACGCCAACGAACAAAAAAAAGTGTTTTATGCGCACTTAATATGCAATAAAAACTTGAAAATATGCCAAATTGTTAAAACTGTAAATATGGCTAAAAGACAAAAACGGCTTATTTTAAAACAAAAATAGGCGGCCCATTCTGGCCATATGATGCACTACACCACTGTATTAACAAACGAATTGTCGAAAGTGTGACCTATACGGAGTCATGAACCCACCAGAACAAAATTATATTGCAAGATTTAGATTCACATAAGAGTTACTTATGCCGACTATTATATTAATAGTAGACATCAACATCTGTATAAGATTTTTTTAATTCTTAAAGTGATTTTAGGGAAGGCTACGGAATTTTATAGCAATATAAACAATTATAAGGAAGTTATTGTATTAAAAGTTATTTTCGGGATTAAACGATTCTAAAAAGTTTGGTAGAAGTAATTTAGTTTGTAGCAAGTAAGCCGCCGTATTTAATCTAAATGCGAAGATAAAAAAGCTTTATGAGGGATATGTGCAATTATAGACCGATTCTTACCATTAACATAAGCTTCGTCCTTATGATAACTAAAACGTTTGTATCAAACTTTATCAAATTATCTCTAAAAGTGTGTTCTGTACTTTGCGCATAAGGTTTACATGGACAGGCAGCCAGCCAGACGGACAGCGTTTGTAAGTAGTTCTGAGTCAATAGATTTTTTAAATATATCCACCAATATTTGTACGCACATCACCACAAACTCATATACATGTAGGATTGGAAATTCCATTTTTTTTTCATAACTTAGTCAATATATGTATGTGATAATCGGTGCCAACCTTGAATGATCTCTTTATATTTTTTGCACAAAAGTGTATGAAGCCATTCCTCATGTGACGCGTTGAAATTAAACATTGTGAGATAAAACTGAAAAAATAGCCTGAAAAATGGATTTTCTAAGTTAAAATTGGCATAAAGTTAACAATTAGAACGGTGTTTCAGAAAAATTTTATGCTGCACTTCGTTGCGCCTCAGAAGTAACCTGCGAATTAGTAATAGGCTTAAAGAACGAACAAAAATAAGTTATAAATAAATCTTTAAAAGATTTTAAACTTGGCCCTCGTATTTTCTGGCCATTACAAACAACTTGATGACCCTGTTAATTGAAAAAAAAAGTTTAATTAAATTTACTGTCGCATCATTTTAGTCTCATGTGGGAATCCTTCTGCAACAATCCCCACGTTCCATATTTGTTTTTTTTATTTCAACTTAAAAAAATCGTTTCATATAAAAATGAAATCAAAGAAGAAGCAAAAATTATAAACCTGCATGAATGCTGGAGCTAATGAATGCGTTTTCTTTGGCCTTCATTTTTTTATGTTTAAATTTTAGTCCTTATTTTGTATGACAGCTTACAAGAGGCCATTTGATTGCAGACAGCACTTGCCGAAGAGGATCATCCTGCAGGAAGGATTTAATTAAACTGATTAATTAAAGCATTTTGCCATATTCATGTGAATCTATTAATACTTGTATATTTTATTAAATAAAAATTATATTCTTGTTAGGATTTCATATTTTATTTATTTATTTCTTAATAAAAAAAAATTGTTATTGAGTTAATTTCATATAATTGTTTACACAACATGTTAATTAATTGATTTGTTTTACCTTTTTTTTTTTGGTGTGTGCTTGTGAAAGTGATACGTATGTGTAATTTAACATTAATCTCTCAATATTGCTCATACGCCATGTGGCCTCCATTCAGTATGAATCATACGCGTTGATGTACAGGGAGTAAAGAAATACAAATATTAATTTGGGTGAGAGAACTGATTGATTAATTCAGATTAAAAGGCAGGCGTTAATTAAGTACTATGGATTAAAAAAAAAACAAATTAAAAGTTTTCAAATAAATGAAATGGAATTCAAAATTTTTCCGCAAGGGGTTTTTAGAGTGTCATTACAAAACTTAAGAGTCTTGAGAAAGAGCGTCTTTAGTTTTTTGAAATAGAAAACATAATTGTCTTCCAAATCAAAAATTTATTATTAAATGTTTCAAACATAGTCACAAATGATATTATTTATTAATTAGCTGAGCAAAAGTAACGTGGACCCTTAGCCCGTTTTATTAAATAGTTAACAGCAGAAACTCCTACTCTGATAAGCTCACTGCTAACTGCCCTATCTCAATCATAAATAAGTATTCTTAACATCAATCAATTTCTTTTTTTAATAGTTTTATTTCAGAACATATGACGAATTTTCGAATTAAGCGATTTTCGCCGAATATGGAATTTGTTTTTAAAATTAAAATTTTTTCGAATTTTTTTTAGAATAATTTTATTCTCAGTTACATTCTTTGATAGAGGGAAGAATGCAATAGTTTCCATATATGTATGCAGTGTTGCAATCGGATGGAGCTGGGGCATGGGCCCCCGGTGTTTCAGTTTGATCTTGGCCATTGTTGAGCCAATTCTGTGTTATGGGGTTAAGGCATGGTAGAGTGCGAATGCGAGCGGCAGATATCGTGCGATGCTTGAGATAGTATACATATTGGTCGCGTTGATGCTAACTAGATCAATGCATTCTACTTCCACGAATATGCTACTTTCGATGTTAAACTGGCCCCCGTGAACATTTCGGCTAAAAAGATGGTTCTCTGATCGCCGGCACGGTTGTATGCGGCGCACAGCTGGTCGTCTCGTAACCATGGTCAAGCCAGGAGCACAAATTATTCAGATAAGATACGGCCGTCTGACTGTCAGAGAAGGCAATAAAGTGTGTAAAAGTGGCAGCACTCCTTTAACCCGAAATTTACTTAGGTTAGGAAGCGTTATTCGCCCAAGGACGCACCTCCACTCGGAGATCAATGCGGTCCATTGTGAATTCCTTCAGTAAGGAGGTAGAGAGAAGAAAGAACTGAAGAAGGAAAGAAATATATTGAATAAAAGGTAATAGTAGGTACTACGTCGGACTGTTACTCTATCTGCAGTCCCCTAAACAGAAACAGCCGTCCTATTTCCCTGATAAACCCCAGTAAATCGACTGGATTACATCAAGCGTTACACCTCAGTTCGTCATGGAATCTATCCCCCAGCCATTTCCGTCTGAGAACCTACATCCTAGGACAGTGGCACAGTACATGGTCAACCGTCTCTTACTCCTCAGAATCATCGCACAATCTGCAGAAGTCCGGTATGGCATTGTCCCTTTTACTCGTGTAAGCCCTAACAGAACAATGACCCGTCAATACACTATAAGTGTCCTGAGACTACTCCTATCCAATCCCATCAGAACCCTGGTTGCCCCAATCCAGGCCATAGTGCCCTAGATACTCTGCAATCCGTTCTGTCCCTCCAGGACCGGCATCACAGAATCTTTCCCGTATCACCTCATAGTTGTGACATAGGGGGGGCTTTACCCCCATCCCTTTACCCCCGGGGCTTTATCCCTTTATCATTAATTCCAGACTCCAACCCCCTCTCACCAACAGAACTAATGCGTCACCCGGGATATTTCAGAGTATGGCCGGAAAAATACCTTCTGAAACTAGACAACTCGTTGACATTACCGGTGGATTCACTGAACTGCCTTTTTGAGAGAGCCGTTTTGCCCGTTTCAGATCCGCTTTATACTTATTAAAATGCACCCTATGGGTGTTCCAATCACTCAGTGGTCGCGTGAGCTGTTAAACGGCCTCCTTACCGTCGACCTTTGAACCTGAAATTCAATGGCTCACCATTTGGGCTGTTTACGCCTACGGAAATGTAACCGGGCAGGACTGCTCATAGCTTTCTCTTAGCAGATGAGTGAACCTGCTCACAACACCTTCAAAATTCGTCGGCAGCAAATCTCCCAGGGCCTGTTGCGCAAACTCATTTCGGGCCCCTTCTTTAAAGGAGCCCCATTTGTCGCCCTAGGGTTTATAAACGGAGTACCCCTAAATAGGTCAAAATTCAGTGTAAAGGTAATACGACCATGGTCCGAAAAAGTACAGTTCGTTGCCACCCTCCAGTCCGCAACAAGTTGCTCGTCGCGGTTCACTAATGTTAGATCTATTACTGCCTGCCTATCCTTATTTCTGAAGGTCGGCGTGTTACCCATTTTACAGATAATAAGATTGTTAGTTGTTATAAAATCAAACATTAACTCACCCCTTTTCTTCATGTCGTCGCTCCCCCATTAGCTATGATGTGCATTGGCATCGCAGCCCAATACAAGGATTGCACCTTTCCTTCTTGCATATGCCGTTAATTCCTGCCCCTCTGCACTAGGCAGATCTATTGCCTAGTACGGCATACACACCGAAGGCAGTGTAAGAGTGCGGTTGCCATTGGGGTCTCCATTTGCAACGGTCAAATCACCGCACCTGAAAGAAAGAGAGATGAGAAAATTCAATTTATTCCTCCCTAGTATACACGTTCTTACCTTGTCCTCTGAAGACGGGACAAACATAGTGTATCCCGTAACCTTTAATTCGCAAACCTTATTTTTATTTATCCAAGGCTCTTGCATAATGGCTATGTCCGTCCGAGTATTGGTGAGGAAATTTGTTACTGCAGCCGAAGCTGCTTCAAAATGGTGCTGTCATGCTTCGGATACCGGAACCTGACATTATCTAGCCCGAACTTAACTCGAGCTTATCAATTAATAAAGTATGTAAAACATTTTATTGAAGACATTATACGAACAAAAAGGAACAATTTAAGTATTTATAAAATTTTTTTGGTTGACTTAAAATTTAATAAACAGTTTTAAACGTTTGGTTTTTAAAGAGCCGCAAGAGCGTTTTTGGTTGCCCTTACAAGAAGAATCTCCATCATTTTCCATCCATGACCATTTGTTGTTATCACCTTTTGCTCACACACCGGTCTAAAAGGCAATTTTTTTAGGTAAACAAAATGTTATTTTTCTTGTTTTTTCTTTTCTTTTCAGACGCTTCAATTTACTTCCCTCTGATCCTGGAAAGAAACACGTCAATTGTTCCAATTGCTTAAGGTCAGTATCAATGACCATTTATCACTTTTTGCCCACACACCGGCCTAAAAATTTAATTTTTTTTAGACAGACAATAAACCTTTTTAATGTGCTTTTGTTTTCTTTTCAGACACTTCACTTAACTTACCGCTAATCCTGGAAAGAAAGATGCTCAATAACCGTTGGACAAAATATGCGATATGCCAATTCATATCCCACGGCAGGCAACAGCAATTTCACCTGTAAGTACACAAACAAAATATACAATAACAAACATTAACTAAATATACATATTTCTATTTTCAGACATTAGTTACCGTATTTTTAACAACAAATCCATTTCAATTAAGTTACTTTTTTTTACAAATTTTTTATTTAAAATACAAATTAAAGTTTTGTGCTAAAAATTCTTTTTTTGATTTTTACCTCTCTGGATTTTTTTTTATCTCTCAAATTTAGGAGTTAAACATATGATTTAACATTTTTTTATTTTTCGAATTTATTCTATTTACATACAATATACTTCATTGCTTTCCAAAGGATAGCTAAGTTAAGTTAAGGTAGTGTATAAAGTCATTTTTAAATATTTAAGGAATGGAACTATTACAAAAAAGCTTTCTAAAATACATAACTGAAATTTAGCTCATAGAATAAATTCGAAAAATAAAAAAATGTTGAATATAATAAAGTAATTTATGAAAAAGAAATAATTCCCAGATTCCATATGATTTAACCCCTTTTTCAGCTGTTAAAGGTTCTATATCTGCTTTTGTCGATTTTATCTGGCAGGGTGGACAACTGCACCCCTTAACTTTTCTTTGGTGCTATCTGTTAACATGCCTTTTCCAGAACCAACCTTTAGGGTCTTTACTGACGGTTTGAAGAAAGGAAATACTTAAGTTCCATGTAGACAAAAATTTCTGCTATAAGGAAGGTCATTTGAACTGCAGGGGTAACCAAATAGCAGATGGGCTTTATAAACGAGGTCGTTGTTTGGATGACTTATTGTTTGACCAATTTGTTGGCTTTCCAATGGCTCTCTGTAAGTCACTAATTAAGCTCGAGTCGTATAGACTGGCACAGTTGGGGTGGGCTCGTTAATCTATAATAGCATTTTGGTCTGGCTATAATGCATGGAGGACAGCAAAGCCTAACATATAAGAACAGTGATCTCAGTGATAACTGGGCACTGGTCGGTAGGGACAATGCGAAGAGAATTTATCTGGAATTCAATGACCACTGCAGTAGTTTTTATGACAAGGAGGAAGAGGAAACTATGTTTTATTTACTGGGACAGTGTCCTGGAGCTCAGCACATTAGGGAGAGATTCCTGGAAATAACAGTATTTGTCTGTTTCGACGATCCTTCTAAGATAGAGCTTATGTTGCTACATCTCTTCATTTGGGAGATGAATTTGTTGAAGTCTGCAGTGACACCATTGAGTAACTACTATTGGCGCTGGTTATCGCAAAGGGGCAACTGAAGGACCCAAGTGAGCTGTTCTTCTTGATGGCTTCCCAAGAAACCTTACTAAACCTCTCTTAGATGAAAAAGAAAGTATTTTCATTTTGACGATTTTTTTTTTATTTTAGCGATTTTTGTGATAAAAAAGTTTTTTTTTCATCAGCTGTTACGACATAAGCGACTTTTGTTTTTTATTATTCTTTATTTAATTGAAAGTCAATTTAATTTATTTGGCGATTTCTTTGATATTGTAATTTTTCCATTTTTTTATATGAATTTCGGAATTTTAAATTTGATTAAATAAATATTTTTCATTTTAAAATTATAAATTTAGTTTTTGGTTCTTCTGATATTGGCTTTTTTTTTATTTCAGACATTTTTGCAGAAATTTGTATTCATATATGTTGCTGTTTTTGCGTTTCATACAAAACAATTCCTTTATTAAATAATTTGATTTTTTGTTAATTTCTGTAATTTAATTTTCGTTTTTCAAAACCAAAACGAAAAACTATAGACTTTTCAAGAATTATTTAATTTTTGTTTTATTTCCTTTAAAATTTTGTTTAACTAAATTATTGTGGTTAATTTAATTGCGTGTAGGTGTTTAAGTTTTATCATTATTTTTTTTTTTTTTGGGGTATATTAACATAATATATGACCACTAATTTATTACCAAAAATAAAAAAAAGAATTAAATAATTTTCCGCCAAACAAATTTGTGTTCATGAAGCCCTGACAGATCAATTAAAAACTCATTAATTTAACGTTGCCAGAAAAACTAAACAAATGCAATTATTTTGTTTTTTTTCTTCGCTTTTTTTTTTTTTTTTGTTCACTGTAACTAAATATTCTCTTATAACAAAATTAAAACTCATAAGTTTTCCTTAATTCCATTTTAACTAATGATGGCACTTAATATTGCCATCTTGCACCAACATCGTGGCAGATGTTGCATCATTCTAAGTCACCTCTACATGTAGAAAGAGAAAGACACACACAAGGAGACACATACATTTACAATTAAAATGCCCGACGAAGTCTGACTTTACTATAACGAAAGTAGGTGCCATGTTAATATTCGCATACTTAAGTCAGTGTATGTGTGAGTTTGCTTACGAGTATATGGGTGTGTTTGCTGAAATGAAGAAATACCGTGTTCGTTTAGAATGTTGCATAAAATGTTAAAATATTTAGTTGCCATAGATGAAGTGCTAGCAAAAAAGCAAAAGGTTTTAAAAAGAAGAAGGAACCTAAAAGAACATTAGCAGGAATGCAATCTCAATGTTGAAGGCTGACAGCCCACACAACAGCAGGCAGCAAAAAGGCCAGGCCAGCCAGAAAGACATGGCTTACGTCAAAGGAGGTTGAAAATTGCATACACTCGAGAAAAACAGAACATAAAAAACTAAGAAGATTTGGATTGAATTGACTAGTTTTCAATGCAAAAAAAATTATACAAAGATAACGTTTTGGCGAATTTCGCTTAATCGGTGTTACCTCTATCTTACTAAAATGTTAATTCTGATTTATTTTTGTGGTCAATTAATCATCAAATGCGACCAATTTTCGAACTTTTTGCAAAATGTATGCTCAGGCGAACATTTGTATGGGGTGTAGATAAGATAATGAAACATTTGAAACAATGAGTTAATAAAAGATTTGAATTTGAAATATATTTGATTTGGGAAGTAACGATATGCCTTTTTACGGATACGATACCGATACTCAAAAATAATTATCGGCGATACCGGTATGCATATTAAATATAAATTCAAGTTAAATTTAATAAAACTCAAGTAGAGTAATTTTTTTTATTATATAAAATTACAGTGTATGAGATCATTAATATTTAAAATTGTTAAGAATAAGATTTAAGAAACAACTAATTGAATTTGAATTCATTGTTAAATTAGCCAAAAAAAAATTATTTTTTTACTAAAATAAATAACAAATTTTACTAAAAAAAAAAAAATTATTTATGTATTTTTTTTAACAGCGTAAGAGAATATGAATATTTCAAATTAATATTAAAATTATTTTTGTTTCAAAAACAAAATAAATAATTTCCATTGGACCAGCAATGGAAAATATTCTCTCAGATGCGACAGAACAAATATGAAGACTTAAGAATTTCTTCATTTGGCTATAACAAGTAAGTGCGCCTGTAGACAAACGGATCTGAATTTCTAGTAATATAAAGTAATATTAAGAGACCCATGGTATCCTTCGACTTCTTCTTTAGCAGCTTAAGATGGACAGAGGCTCATCCTCAACTCCTTCTGTGCCACTGACTTTGAATAAATTGTTCGTTAAATGAGAGAACAACGAAGAGAACGAATAAGCGAACAACACTAATAGAAGTGCATACTCGTTTGTGAACCCCTTTAACTTCTCTCTCCCCTCTCGCACATAAAGTAAAAATCGCATAATGCTAGAAACACACCTGGGACGACCAACGAATTTCGCCCAACACGACGAATTTTTCAGTGAAAATTCGCTGAGTAAATTTGTCGAATAAATAACGACGAATAACAAGCAGCTTTTATAATTGAGAAAGTTGATTGCTGTTTGTGGATAGAGAGAGAAATAATTTGACCATATTAAAAATAGTTATGCTTAAAAATTAAAACAATCGAAAACACAACTAAAAACTATTTTTATAGCAAAGTTCTTTGTATATTTATCTTAAATTTTATACAATAAAACAAACAATTATTAAAGTAAAAAGTAGCTTTATTTACTAAATTCTTTAACTACTTCTAAACTAAAACCAAATATGGTCACCTGGTACTGATTTGTTCGGCGTTCGCCGGCGTATGCAATATAAATAAATCTATTGCAAATACGCCACATATGACGAATTTCGCCGGACGCTATTATTGTGTGTATTTTCATATAAACCAATATGTTTTATTTTTGGCGACGAATATAATAAGTGCCCGTTTACACTTATCCACACTTACTGCTTCCCCTACAAACAATTCGAGAATGCAGAGTCATATTATGTAGTTAAATAAGATGGTTCTTCGACACGATTTAAATCGAATGTCTTTGAAATATTAGAACTTTGTATCGAGAGTTAAGAATTGTAGATTAAAAAAAATTTTTTTTTTATTATTCTCGAAGCCCTCAAATCTTTCATTCAAAGCAATTCTAGGAAAGTCGCAAATTTTTGTGATTTTAAACTATTTCCCATCTCCGTTTATTCATTTATTTGCTCATAAATGTTGAAGGCTCTTCGAAATTTCCCAATATTTTCAGCGAAACGATTAAGGCACTTTTACATGATATTTGTCAGATGTAAAATCCATTCGTAATTGTACATGTTTGTCAAAATAAACAAATACACAAGGTTTATACTTTCTGCTTGCACACATTCGTATTTGGTTTCGTCTGATATAACCGAAAATCTATATAATATATATTTTATTCGGCCTTTATTGTTTATAGTATAATTAAATTATCGAGCTTGAGATCTTTTTATATAAAAAAAACTTTAAATGTTTATTCTATCCAATATTTCGGCACTTCTTTAAGTGCCATCTTCAGAGTTTTTTTCTTTCTTTTACAAATTTTCAACAAATTTAACAATATAACAACTAATGACAAAATTAAAATTTTTTTTGTAATTGAATATAAAAAAAATATTTTTCAATACAAACTTGATCTATTACAATATAAATTAATTTTTTACTTCCGTTTCTATTTTTATAAATTAAATGTCTATAATTTTGTGCTACATTTTCAGTGTCCGACTTAAAATTAGTTCTCGACATTGTTGGTGCTTTAATAATTTGCAACATTTCTAAAATAAATCTACGCTTATAATTATGTTCTGTGTTTAATACTATTGTATTCTCAAAATCTGGATAATGGTTAAGATTAGCCCAATGAGTTGATAAAGCTGTTTTTTGTAATGAAATATTTCTATATTTTTGGTCTGACTTATGCCCTGCTATCCTAGTTTTTAGCTTATTTTTTGTTGTTGTACCTACATATACTTTATTACACTGTCCACTATCATTACCCTTACAAGGTATTTTATAAAAAATATTTGACATTTCCATCCTATTTTCTTTGACTTTCATTTTAGTTAATAGATTACCTACTGTGTTAAAAGTTTAAAGTTTTTTTTATATAAAAAGACCTCAAGCTCGATAATTTAATTATACTATAACCGAAAATCATTCATAACAGCAAATTAGATAGTGATTTATATTTCTATTCACTTTTTATTGTATTTCAGTTAATTTAAAATGTTGTTTTTTAACCTTCGCTCTCATGAAGACATTTTTGTATGTGAACTCATGAAATCTACCTGGGTAAATAATGACTTTATCCATTCTATTTGTGGAAGGCATTTTATGTACACAGAAAAAATTATTTAATTTCTCCAATCACCAAATTTATACCAAATGACCCAGATGCAAATGACATCAATGACTTTTTTGTAAATAATGGGGGTACTGGTGACGTGGAACTTTTTGATTTTGATGGCTCGGATTTTTCGGAAAATGCTTAATCCGTTCGTAGTGTTAATGAATTTGAGGTATCAGAGGCTTTAAATAAAATAAAGACATCTTCAGTTGGTACTGATGGTATCTCTATTAAATTTATTAAGATTATGTTTCCTCATATTTCAGCATATATTACACATTTGTTTAACAAAATACTAATGCGATCCCAGTTTCCTGCATTGCGGAAGATTGCACGTGTAGTTCCTATCCCTAAATCCAAGGTAATAAATGGACCTAATGATATGCGCCCTATTTCGATTTTGCCAGCACTTTCAAAGCAACTGGAACATCTTCTTAAACAACAGATTCTTGAAGCTGTTTCATTGAATATTTATGAGTCACAATACGCTTACCGTTGTGGCTTTAGTGCTACCGCGCTGGTTCTGAGTCTCACTGAACTTGTCAGACATCGGAAAAACGATGGTATGTTAAATGTACTTGTTTCTTTAGACTTTTCCAAAGCCTTTGACTCTTTGAATTATTTTCGGATGATTGAAAAGCTTAGGGATCTATTTGGATTTTCTAGACCTGGTTGTAGGCTTATATTTTCTTACCTTAGTGGTAGATCACAGTACGTTTCAATAAGCGGCATTGATTCCGACTTGCGTTCTCTGAGTTCAGGTGTTCCTCAAGGTTCAGTAATTGGACCTATTTTATTTATTTTGTATGTTAATGATCTTCCTTCTAGAGTCGACTCAAATTTGTGAAAATCATTTATTTTTGCGGATGATGTTGTCTTGCTTTTTTCTAGTGCCCATGACTTTATTGATGTTTTGGAGAATAACATTAATTTTTGTTTCTATTTTTGTTTTTTGATCAATGTTTATTTAATATTATTATTATTGAGGTTTTATGTTTTCCTCACGGGCTAATAATGATCAATAGTTTTTTTTACCAAATGTAAATAAAAAACCTTTATGTTTTTTTATTGGTTTTTCCCAACGTTTCGTTCGCTTTTTTCGAACTTCATCAGGGGTTATTTTTATTCCATAATAATCTAGCGGCAAAAAGATAATAATTATAATCAATTTTAGAACTTTTGTAATATCACAGCTTAACTTACGAATTAGGGTTTACATTTGTATTGCACTTTTCAACTATTTAATATTAAAAACTGGAAAACTACACGACACAGAAATAAATAATAAATAAATAATACAACACAAAACACCGAATAAAAGTCAAACTTAATGTAAATATCATAGAACTATAACTTATTTTAATTATTAACTATTGCAGCGGAGTATTGCAGTTTTGTATTATCCTTGTCTTCTTTCGTTTTCATTGTATTTTTGATTTCCTCTTGAATTCGTAAGCTTTCGAGAGTGTAACGTTTGTTCTCTCTCCGCTCTCTGTCTAATATTTGTACCCTGTCAAAATTCATTTTGTGATTGCACTCTTTTACATGCACCGATAGTGCCGTCGTTATCTTTCCTTTTTTGACGTCTGTTTTGTGCTCATGAATTCTAGTCTCTAACCTTCTTTTTGTTGTTCTAATGTAAGCCATATTACACCTTTCCCTTTCGTTTCCGTCACATTTTATTTCATAAACTACATTATCTATTTTACATATGTCCAGTTTGGTTTTGTTATATGTAAACAAACGCCTTAGTGTCTTGTTTGATTTATGTGCAATTGTTGCTGCAATTGTTTTCTGTGATCAAGTTCTTTAGTGTTTTTGTCTCCGTTAATTTTGGGATGTATGGTACACTGTAGAAATATTTTTTTTTGTTTGCGATTCTCTCTTTTTCTCAAGATTTTTGCCGTTTAGAACTTTATTTATTAATGAATTTGTTAGGTGTGTTGGGTAATTGTTCATGGTCAAGATATCTTTTATTTTGCCTATATTTTTCTTTTTAAATTTTTCATCGCTGATCTGCAGTACTTTCGTTATTAGATTTGTCGCTGTGTTCGCTTTCATTTTTAATGGTTGTGTTGAGTTAATTTTTGTCTTCGATCTGTCTGTGATTGGACAAGGGAACAAAGCAAAAGCTATATCCTTTGGCCCTTCTAATCGTTTCTTAGTTGACCTAAATATTTCTCTCGATGGTGTTAGAATCCATTTTGTAGACCAGCTTAAATGTTTGGGCATTTTGTTAGACAACAGATTGGAATTTAGTGGTCACATTGATTGGATATTCTGTAGGATTGTAATGACTTTGCGTAGCATATATTGTACGAATCTATATTTGGCTCTTCATATTAGATATAAACTAGCATATTCTCTTCTACTGCCTCAGATATTTTATGGTCTTGAAGTTTTTTCTTGTACACTTGCTTCTAATCTGAATAAGCTTAGACGGATTGTAAACACGATTGTACGTTTTGTCTATAATATTGGTAGACGTGAAAATTGCTCGTTGCTGGAATGTCTTGCCGTATGAATTGCGTATTTTTTCTCACTCTAACAATACTTTTAGGCTCAAATTGCGAGGTTTTTTTCGGACGTAATGTTAAGAAGCATTACGTTCGGCTTTGCATCTTTAATTAAATTAAATTTAATTTAAGGATTATACTAATTATCCTTTTTGTCTTTACCCGTTTTTCTCGCTAAATAATTGCTTACCACTAGTTAAGGACCAATTGCTACATTCTTTACTGATATTCTTTATTTTGTTTTTGCATTGTAGATCGTGTATTACGGTTGGGGAGCTACTTAATAAAACATCTAAAATATTTAGTATATTTGAAATTTTTTTTTTATTTATTTTCTGTTTTTAAAGTTTTGGTTTCTTTATTTTTATTTTTAGTTATACATACATATGTAAATACATAATCGGAAATTGTACTGTGTAATTAAATTTTGGGCCTTTAAGGGCATATATTACATAAATTGTGAATAAATAAATAAATAAATAAAATTCATAATATCAAGTAAACAATTTGTTGATTTTGTACCTATTACCAAAATGCTTATATTGATTACTAAAAATTGTGAATATTTTTTTTTCAATAAATGATATTTTTAATTTTAATTAAGAAAATGATCAAAAAACTTTGACTTTTCAAACAAAAACAACACACAAAGTACAGTTAAAAAATATCAACGTAGATTATTCTTGATCTCCTTGGGTACAAATCATTGCATATCACAGATAAAATCTCGAGCCGAAAACCGGATGGAAGTAAGTACGATTCTTACCAATACCATCTACCGCGGTATATATTTATAAGCCCGCATATACAAAAAAGAAAACATAAAAAAGCTTCCGCAATCTTGCTTTACATTTTTGTAGTGCTTATTTCCTTCAAAATCACCAAATTTTGATAACTGAGCTGAAAGTTAATTAATTCATTTATTAATGATGTGCTAATAATCCCAATTTTTTAATGAAAACACTGAAATTTATTGTTGTGGGAAAGCTAGTTTCTATGCGCATTTCGCTGGTTGCTTAGGCCAGCTCGTCAGAAAACTTTTTCCAAATGCTTTAGAAAAGCTAAAAATATGAAAGTAGTTTGAAGGCTGATGAAAATGTTTAAGTTATTAACAACTAAAAATCAAAATACATACCTCGGTAGATACTATGAGATGGTTTAAGAATATGTGTTAATAAATAAAAAAAATAATGTATATATGCCACAGCGAACAAATTACTTGTATAATAGCTGATATCAGATGGCTTGCAAGTTCAAAGTAGAACACGCTCTTATTGAATAATTTTACAGTTCTTATTCGAGCTGACATATACAGAAGCAATTTTTTTTTTGATATTTTGGCGTTTTTTCAAAGATATTGCAACATTTTTTTTTTTTGCAACTTTATCAATTAATAAGTTTTTTTTTAATTAAAGGCCAATAGAGATTATGTTGTTGTAAAATTACTGTGCCAAGGTATAACAGCTAAAGTCGAGTTATGACAAAAATGGCTTATTTCTTTTTACGTCTCTTTATCTAATTGCTGTTTATTAAAAATTTAATTAAAAATTAAAATATTATGACTGCCAAATATAATAAGTTTAATCTCAATTCCATGATTTTGGGCAACGGTTTTTCAATTTAAAAATTCTTTGCTAAGCACTTGCCGCAATCGAGTTAAGTTGTTAATGCTTGTGGGCACAGAATCATTTCTGATTAACGTTAGTGACGTTAGTGAAAAATATTAATGATTTTTCAAATTATTGGCTTAATTTTCAACTTTGGCGATTATTTTTGAAATATTTTTATAAAAACTTTTAAAATGTATGTATTATTTTTATGGGACTTTTACGTAAATCTAGTAATTTTTGATTTTAAATTAAGAGATTTCGAAAAAGCTTTTTTTTTAAATTTTGTGTTTTTTTTCCTTGCAAAAAAATGTAATTTACATGTTTAAAACTCTCCATTTTTTACGAGTTTAAGAATTTTGCTTTTTTCGCTACCCGCTTGTTATTGTTATTTTGCTATTCCATATAATTGCTGTTGTCGTTGTTGTTGATGATGTTATTAGTGGAGGAATTGCAAACAGTGACGGTTATGGAAAATTGCAATATGAGAAATAAAATGTTAACGACCGCATTTGTTTGAAAACGAAAACGAACACACACACTCTACACACAAAACTCTTAAACTAATAAAACGTTTCATGTTACAAATAGAAAAAGAAGAACTAAAAAAAATAAAAAATAAAACTAAAGAAACCAGAAGACAAGCAAAAGGTTGATATCATTAAAAACTTTCGTCGTATTTCGCCTGAAAGTGCAGAAAATTAATGTTGCCATATGATGTGCCATACTGCAAAATGTGAGTGCCTGGTGCCTGCCACCTCTTTATTAAATGGAAAATAGAAAAAAAAAATTTGAAGCCACTAACAATTTTTTTTAATAATATTTTAACAATAATCGTACAATATGGAGAAAAAAAACTGGAAAATTAATTACTTGCAAAAGATTATTTTTATTACTTTTGAGTGTGAATGAATTTTTCTATTTTTTTCGTGATATTTTAATTTTACTCATTTTTTTTATAATGAAATAATTGCAGTTAACATCAATTGCTGTAAATAAAAAAGGAGAAAAAAATATAATTTTATAATGAGTAGAATTATTTCTCCATTAACAAAGAAGAATTTTAAAATCGTTCGGATCGAATTCATGATACCCATCATATTTTGAATTAAGTTCGAAAAAGCCATTATTCCAAGGCACAAACGTATGTGAAACAATGGACCTTTTCACCCATTTCGGATAAAAATAAAACTAAATAAAAAAATTGTGTACATGAACAATTTAGGGTATTTTTGACTTTTTTATGTGGCGAGCTAAATGAAATAAAGCAGTGTTTAAAATACAACATACAAAAAGTCTTAATGGCAATTTTGGTTGTCTTAGCATGTCCGTTGTAGCCAATATCGTGATAAAACTCTTAAGCGGAAAGTTGTTTCTAAGGGCCTGCTTTAGATCGTTTTCAATGCCAAGCGAATGTAATGTTTTAATTTTATGCGAAAGAATTTAATCTCAGTAGGTCGTTTGTCGTATATGATCTATTGAGTTTTCAACAGACAAAGAGATGAAACGGCTATATCGTTTAAGAATTTTACAAGGACTCAGGGTTTCTGATGATTTATTTTCCTATGGGACAAACGGAATAATGAAATCAGTCAACACCTTTGAATAGTGGCTATCGATTTTAGCGATTAATGTGTCCTTTTAAAAAATTAAGGTAAAATGTAATCATTTCTTTGTTTTTTTTTTCGTCATTCAGATTTCAGTCAGTTTAGAATCTTTTCTTAATGTTTCCAAATTTAAACAAGTTTTTTTGATAAAAAATAAAAAAACGGCGATTTTTGCTCCTTCTGGCATTTTCCAAAAAAATACTGTGTTTTAGATCGGATTTTTTTTAACAGGGTTTTAAAAGGCTTTTCCGCGGATTGGGAAAATCTTTTGTAAATATTTACTCGTTGTCAGTTTTTCCTTATTTTGGTAAAAATTTTATTTATTTCTTTAGTTTTTTTTTTTTGAAGCAGACTAGACGATTTTTCTTTTACCAATTAAAGCGATTTCTTTTATAAGAAAAGAAGGAACGGCGATTTTTTTCTGCTATTGTATTTTTAAGAAAATCCTATATTTAACACCCGATTTTTGCAATTCGAGGACTTAACTTTGAATTTAATATCAAGTGATTTTCAGAACAGGCCTGAAAACACGGTATTTCAAGTTGGCTTTTTAAGATTTTTATAATTTTGTGTTATTATGTATTATTGTTTGCAAAGAATTTCTTTAGATTTAGTTAATTTAAGTGCATTTAATACATCCTTTTTATCCTTTAAAAAAAAAAATTTATTGATTTTTTCTTTTTTTGATTTTCTTAATTTTAGCTTTTTAAATTTTGTTAGTGATTTTGCAAATTACTATTTGCGACTTAAGTGACTTTTTTAAATATAGGGTGATTTATCGTTAGGTTTGATTTTCAATATGCATCTTTCTCACATTACTCATATCAAACTGCTTTGTAATTTTTGTTCAGTATCGTTTGGCATGTCATCATGAAAACACTCACACCAAAACAGCGTCTCCAAATTGTTCGGCTGTATTACAATAAAAATCCGGTGTTTTTTTCTGAAATTTTGTTCAGTGATAAGGCACATGTCTGTCTCTATTAGAGTTTTTTTATTCCCGCACTTTTTGGATTCCCGGGAAAGCGGGAAATAGAAATCAAATTCCCGGGATCCCGGGATTCCCGCCCAAAATTTTTTGCTTATTTATTTACTAATATTTCTTATAACGCTTAAAATAATTAAATTTATTATATAACAAAAACGTGAAAAATTCAAGATTCAAGTAATTTTAAGACACTAAGGGCCATTATTTCAACTTACAAATAGTTATTTTTAGGATGCTATCTGACAGATAAATAGTTTTTGGTTATTACAAGTTAACATTAACCTAAAAAGTGCCTGATAAGCTAACATCAGGTTTGTCCTCATGGTAACTTTACAAGTGAACTTTAAGAACTTGAAGATGACATATTTTCTGCTGAAGATATGGTAGCATCAGTGACAGTTTTAAGTCAAATTAAATTATGCAAACTTAAAAAAAACACAAAAAACAAAACAATTTACCATTAAGAACAAAAATAAAGCACAAAAATTTAATTCTTTTTTTAATTAAAGAAAGAAACAAAAGCAAGTCGTTGCCACTACGTATTTTAACAACCAAAAGTAGTCGGTATATACTGCAATGTTGCCACAGTATATAAATTACATTTTTTATTTTATCGGACAGTTGTAATAATGGAAAAGACTTATTGGTCACTTTATCGTTCAAGATAGCTACTGTTCACGTTAACTATCAGCAACTTTATCATTAGGTTGTAAAAATGGCCCTTAACAGGTTATTTTGATGCCAATAGAATCATAGAAATTAATATACGTATATACATTGTCAAATTCAGAGCACATTTGCATAATAAGAATGAAAATTTTGAGGTCTTAGTGGAATACAATTTTTGGAAGAGCGATTAGGAACTGAAACCACAACATTACGAAGTAGGAATTCGGAAATAAGTTTACCGTTTAACAAATTCAGCAGGAAGAAGAAATTTAATTTATCACATATATTTAGTAACATATTTTTTACAATTCTTTAACCCTTAATCAGCAGTGGTATATGAAGGTATACTAAGTTTGTCACTCCATGTGAATCTTTTTTTAATATTCATATAAGGTCTCATAAAGTATTTTTATTATTAGTCCTTTATTAATTCTAAGCCGATTTTGCCATTTGGTTGTCAAATTGTTTCTAGATCTTTTAGGCTGTTTGGGATTGAATTCCAGCAGAATCGCTTTAGTAGGAAAAGAGTTATGCACCCAAATGTGGAACAACCTCCCTAAAAACTCAACAAAAATTAACATAAATTTGTGGCGAATCACCTATTGTCATTAAATTTCAACCAGTTCGTTTTATAAAGCACCAAATTTCGTGAATGTCGGTCCATAATTTACTTACGGATACATATTTAGACAAATCTCGTTAATCATATTCTAACATAAAAGCGTAATAATGCTTTTGTGGTGCAATTCAGCATAATCTACTTTCATAAGACTCAAAATTACTTTACTACGCCCCTAACCGCAAAAACTTATAGTATTATTGTAAAATTTACACTTCAGTTTGCTAAGACAAGAAATAAAATTTCGTGAAGATAAGTCTATAATTTATAATAGGCCCTATATAAAGCCCATTCTCAAACGATTAATAAGCCCTTAACTGTAGCAAATGTAAATATTGTGGTGATATTAAGTTGGATTAAACTACTAAAGACACTAGTCCGACATAGATTTACTAAAGTTTAAAAAAAGATTTTCTTCCAAATTTCCCGGGAATCCCGCAATTAATTCCCGGGAAAGCGGGAATTGAAAACAATTGAAAACAAACTCTAGTCTCAATGGATACGGTAATATACAAAACTGCTGTATTTGGATTGATAAGCAACCCGAAGAGTACCAAGAGGCACCATTACATCCATTTAAAACAACGGTATAGTGTAGTTAATGGACTGGTGGAATCACTAGTCCTCATTTCTTCAAAAATGAGGAAAATCAGAATGTTACCGTCACTGGTAACCGTTATCGCACCATATTAACGAACTATGTGCTTCCTGAAATTCAAGCGCATGGTCTCGGTGAACTCTGTTTTCAACAAGATGGCGCTACGTGCCATACAGCGCGTGAAACAATGACATTGTTGAGAAATCGTTTTGGTGAGCACTTTATTTCAGGTTTTGCTAGGGTAAATTGGCCACCTGGATCATGCTATATCATACCTTTAGAATATATTCTCTGGTGAGATTGTAAAGTCTGAGGTCTTCAGGAATAAGCCAGATACATGACATTTTGGAAGCCAACATTAATCGTTTTATTTGCGATTTACCAGTCGCTACGCTCGAATGAGTCGCCCAAAATCAGACGATGGCCTACATTTACATGATATCATTTTCAAACAGTAAATGCCATAAATTGTTCTTTTAACCAAGTTCTTTTAATCAAGTTCACTATTAATTTTATGTGTTTTATTTTACATTATTAAGCAAACATCACGATGAATCACTCGATATTTGGCTATAAAACCCCAAACTAGTGATTTTTTAATATGGTTCTCTTAGCGTTTTCTAATTTTTATAAATTTTGGTGATTTTTTAATCAATTTTTTTTCGATTTATGTTATTTTTTGAAATAAGGAGAATTTTTCCTCAGTTTGTTTTTCCAATTGTTATCGATTTCGTTGATTTGTTTAAATATATTTTTTTTTTTTTTTTTTTGATTTTAGTAACGCTTAAAATTTTTTGCAATATTATTTCCTTCTTTTGAATTTTAGTGATTTTTTACAAAAAGAGTTTTTTTTTGATATTCGGTATTTGACAATTTTCTTTACTAGAAGTTGTTTCGAATTTCTATTTCAACGATCTTGTATAATTCGATTTAAGTGCTTTTTTGTTTTAGTGATTTTTTTTTATATAACTTTTCGATTTTGAAAAATTTCCATTGACCTTTTTTCTCTCTTAATAAAATTTTTTTTATTTCACCTTTCGATTATGAATTCTTATATGTCCAGGCGATTTGCTGCGATGTTTTCAATTTAAACTCTTGTTAGTTTTGTTTTCTTGAATTTAAGCGGTTATTGAATTTATTTGAACTTCTTTCCTACTTAAGATGTTTCTGCAATTTTTGAACTATTTTTTCACTTTTTTTTTTGATCATAGCGGTTGTGATACTTTTTTTTAGTGGTTTATAAGTTTTATTATATATAATTTTTTTTTTAATTTAGGCGATTTTTTCTTTCTTTTATAAAAAAAAATTCGTTTTAATGTAAAATAAATTTGTTTTTTTTGTTGTCTTATTATATTGGCGATTTTTTTAAGTCATTGATTTAATTTAAGATTAAAAAATTAGAAAAATTTTTCTTAAAATTATGCGATCTTTTTCTTTAAGCGAGCCCTTAATGTGTTTCATTTTTTTTATTTAAAGCTTTTATTAAATTTTGCCAATTTTTGTTTACATATTTAACATTTTTGAAATGTTTCGGAGCTTTATATTTCCAAAATTACCTCTTTTAACAAGTAGGGCACGACACTATTTGGCAATTGTTACTGCAAAAACATGTTGACCGCAATGCATTTTTACATTGTTTTCCCCCATTTTCCGTTTCCCACTTCAATATTACTTGTTATTGTCTGAAACACTCAAAATGCATTCTGAAATAATATGAAAATATTTCAAACTACGTAAAATGTCTGCTTAAGCACGTTTTCGCGCTAAGTTTTCCCTTAAAAAAGCAACAGTGTGTTTCAGTATTTTGTTTGTTTTGCAGCAAAAAAAAGTAAGAGGAAAATATTTGAATAGGGCTGCAGTAATTCTTATTCACACACATAAACTCTTTCATACATGCATGCATGCAAACGTATTCACACACATTCACATATACTCACACTCACTTAATCACAGACTTAAAAAGTTTTGAAATAAAAACATTAATGAAAATGAAAAACTCATTAACATGGGAAAAAACCGCTTTGGCTTACTTTTGTTTTAAAATCGTTGTGTGTTTTTTGGCGTTTTTTTATTGTTTTAGAATTTTTGTTATTGCTTGAATTAAAAACAACAAAAGCTAAGAGTAAATATCCTTTTTGGAACAAAAAAAAAAAAAAAAAAACAGAAGAGTGCGAGAAAGCACAAATCTGTAAAACCAACCAAATGTTGAAATACTTTCAGCACTGCAGTTAAAATTCAAGTTAAACTGGGGGAAAATAAAACTGCACTTAAGTAGGGGATCTTAAGGGGTAAGGATTGCCCAGAATAGTTTAAAACTAGAATTAAGTAATTAAAATAAAAAAGAAAAGGATATAGAGATAATTTTTTAAACTTTTGCACCGAATAAACGTAGTAGTGTACGACGTATATTCGTTGTCGTATTGAAACGTATAATAAAAGCGTATCTTCGTCGTACGTAAACTTAGATCTAAGGGTATCGTTGCTCGTTGCTTGTAAATGTAACGGACACGTAAACGTTGTGGTTGACTTCAGTGTCTTGTTTTTACTGAGAATACGTAAAAGTGTTGAAATGCATTTAAACGAAAACTGAAAATATGTTCAAATTATATAATTTTTAAATTTTAGCTCTCGCGCTCGTCGATGGAATGTTCGCTTTATCAATAAACTTAAACAAACGTAAAATTCCTAAACAGCTGATACGTAAAAACGGAGAAATATTTTAATTTTACCCGGTTTATTTGCAACTCAATGTCACATTTTCGTAAAATTTTCTATTTATACATAAGCTTGGTAAGGAAAACGGAACAGCTGATACGCAATGAATACGTTTATGTAAGAGTAACGAGGCCTTAATTCTATTTCATATGCCAGATTTGACCGTATTGTTATAGAAAAAAATATATATATAATTATATTTGTGTTTTCAAATTTAATACAAATATCACTCTTTATCCAATTTTTTATAATTTTCTTATAGAATTCTGTTTAATAGAGAAATATTTGTATTGTATTGTATTTGTTTTTCTTTTGCTACAAAAATCCTATGAAAAAAACGACTTTTAAATTCTTGCGTTTTGCGTTTTCGATTTCCAGAACACCCCTGATAAACAATCAGCCTTATTACGGTTGTCGTGATCGTAAACGAAAGTGTCGTGTTTTGTAATAGATTAAAGTAACACACAACCTTTGTACTTTAATCTACTACAAAAAACAACTTAGTCGTTTACAAGAATAAGGCGTAATGATTTAATAACTGCCAATTCAAAAATTTCAAACGTTAGCGTTTGCATAGAACTTTCATATGGAAAAGAAATTCTATACGAAAGTTCACGTTCAAAATTCTTAAACAGATAGGAAATAAATTAGTAATTCATAAATATAGTTTTCTAAACAAATAAACTACTATTAGAAACTTTAAGAAATGTAGGGCGTTATTTTCTTAAGGCGCACTGTGGATCATATTTTGAGAAGGCGTCCAAAAATAATTTTTTTAAGGTTTTAGATTTTAAAGTTTTGTCACTTATTTGAAAGTAAATTCCAGTGAATCTCGGTAAATTAAAAATTACAGCTATATATATCAACTATATCACAGCGTACTGCGTGATACAAAATGGGTTTTATGGGTATTTTGCCACTAACTAAATTTCTTCGCAAATTTTAATCTTTAAATGACTATAACTTTTTTATTTGAAGATATTTTAAAACAAAATAAATTGTGTATAAATATGTAACTTATAACCTTTTAGTGCAAGAAAACTTTGCGTGTCTAAAAAATTTAAAAGAAAATAATTTAAAAGGGTAAATTGCTCGAAAATCTCTCGCTAATGCAGCATTAACCCTTCCGGTCGAAACACGTCAAGAAAATCTTGCACCATTTTTTAGCCTGAACCCTGCTCTACACTCTTTATGCCATTATATATCTGTCAGGTTCCGCCCGTGTGAACCAGAACAATTTTTCTGACCCAAGGTCAGATATTTTGTGCAAAATTTATGAATAAAAAAGTTTTCCCAAAAAAAATTTATTTATCTGTACAGATTTCCAAAGTATTTTGGCCTTCTTGACACCTTCTTTTGGGACGGATTGTTTGGAGGGTAGGTAGAACCTACTTAATTTTTAAAACTCGAAAACCTCGAAACCTGTCATCTGCCAGGGATCGATCTTTGGATGCTTGGTTTTGTAGGCAACTATAAAGGAAAAATTGCAGTTTTACCGACTGATTTAAGAAATTGTTTTTGTTTGAAAAGCTTTACTTGCACTCCTCATTCATAAGAATTTCGTGTAAAAACTGTATTGGTTTGCAAGAAAGTGTATCAAAATACCAGTTTTGAGATCAACAATAGGCTGGGAAAACACTGGTAAGGTGAGTTTTTAGGTGCTAAATGTTTATTTTTTGTCACCATAAGTTAAATTCATTTCAATTTCAAATTTCAAGAAAATCTGAAAACATTTTTCATCTTTTGTAGTTTGTCCTTATCCCTTAATTACAACACATTAATACGTGCAAACAAAAGTATGCAGGCAACTGTATTCTAACCTGTTTATACCCTTCAGCACAGGTGAAAATTGTATATGTAAGTTCGATTTTATATAAGTTTGTCATTCCGTTTGTTATTTCTACAATATAAATTGATGTTAGACCCAATAAAGTGTGTATTCTCATTCTAGATTTCTATGAGTAACAAAGCTGATCTAACGATTTCTTGCTGTCCGTGAGTATGAGTGTAAGGATTTACTTGAGAACCTGCCTTGTTGGCCTAATCTCAAGGGAGATCTGCCTACATGTCGAATTTTCCCAAAAGTGGTGAAAAATCACACCTCAAAGTAGGCTTTTTAAAATCTCCATTCCTGCGACATTGGGTCCAAACCCCAAACACCACGTAACCACGGAAAGCGCCCCAATCAACAACTTGACCGGTGCCGCGTCAACGGGGGTACAGACTCCCGTTGTACCAGGTAGGGTCTCTGGTCAGCCGCGGTATCAAGAGAGCTGTCCATTACTAGCTCTGCCGAACTGCAGGTATTGGCTGCACCATTTACCCAAGAGGTTGTTACACAATAAGGCGGAATACCCTTTAATTGTTTTCTTACATATCCCTGCGGGGTGTGCGTGAAAATGTTGAATCAATGGGTTCTTAGTTGTTATATTTGTATATCACATAAGCTCTGGAATAAACTGATATTTCAATTTAGTCAGATCGGTCAACAAGTGCCTGAAATATCAGCAAAAGTAAGACAATTGCCTCAAAATTTAACACACAAATCTTGATTCCCTATATAATTAATCGGCTTTACTGATGCATTTTTACATCAAGTAGGTTTTGTAGAATATTGATAGTAAAAATTAGCGGAAACGGTTTATATATCCAAGGTATTGACAAACTTATAAACGATTTCGCGCAATAGCGTCTACAAAATGGCCGGTACTCTAAATCAAGAGAGTTCAGTATTTTGGAGGGTCCCCGTATTAATTTCCTTCGCAAATTAGGATTTTAGTACGATAGCGATCGTAGAATACCACCAAGGATAATGAAATTTGTTTCGAATGTTTAAAATTAGCCAAACCGATCAATTATTAAATCTAGTCCATGAACAAATGTCCACAAGAAAGAGTGTTAAATTCGGCCATGCCGAATATAATATACCCTTCACCATGTTGCGATAAGAACAAAAATTTATATAAATACCGTTCTTTAGATATAAATAAATCTATTTTGTGCCAAGTCCACTTATCCAACCCCTTCGGGTGTTTTGTAGTGATAGCCAAGATGCTTGTTCCTAATTTGGAAGCTTTGGGTCTTGTCGTTCTCCAGATATACAAAAAAAAAAAAAAAAAAACTAAAACAACAAGAAACTTATAGGTAAAATTCAGTGCAGTCGTGACTCTTTGCTCATATCTCAATTATTTGTAGACCGAACAGGCTGGATTTCAATAGTAAAATTAAACGGAGCATATATGACATAAATATGTACCAACCAAGTCCCCATCATATCTTAGGTCTCTAGAAACCCCATTTGAACAGATGGACAAACATCATTACAAACGGATTTGACAAGCTTATATATACCCTTTTACCTTCGGTGAAGGGTATAAACTGAGGTAGATAATTTTAATTTTGTTCATTATTACTTCCTATATATGACTAATTTCGTTCTTATATTTAGTTCAATAAGTTTATTATTTCAAACACGGAGGGTTCGTGACCCTCTCTGCACTGGAATACTTAAATCTGAAATTGAATTTGGAGGTTGTCCCGACCGAATTTCTACTATTTGACTCCTCCTGAGCTGAAGGGTAGATATGCCCTTGATTATGTGACTTAGCTGCTGTACAAATCTCCTCCTAGAGTAACGACAAAGTCGAAATTCGTTTTCGGTATAAGCCATTTTATAAGCGATGTTTCTTTCCCCAGGAAAATTAAAACACCCTGAGAAAAAACGAAAAGTATTTAAAAGCTTTAACAAAAAAATCTTCAAAATGCCATCAAAATACAATTTTAAAGCTTCAAACAAGACATACTTCGGCAAACATTTTACAATCCAATTTTAGAAAAGCTGAAATGATGAAGGGTATCTAAGAGTCGAAGTCCAACACAGCGCTTTTACTTGCTGGGTATGAATTTAAGCCAAACAAGTTAAAAACCAACTAATGTTTCCTTTTGGTCATTTCATAAGGAACTTTTTTTTTTGGCATTTTTTTAGGTTGAGGGTTTGAGAAAGGAACGGTTTTCGCAGAATATGGCAAATTTACAATTTGGTTGCACCAAAAATATTTGCTGGTTTTAATGATTTTGCATTTAGACCGTAATTCCAACAATAATGATGATGCTGAGATGGTTCGTTAGTGGCTTAAATATTATTATATGAAAATGCTTGGAAATGTGTACTTATATGTGAGTGTATATATTTATGTATGTAAGGATTCATCCTGTTGCCTACTAACAAATAACTACTGATCTAGGGGTTAACCTGTTTGTTTAGCACTCCATGAAGCAATGCAGCTAACGATCTTTACTTTTATGTAATCAGCAACTAACATATTCACACACACACACATACATACATTCATTATTTGTATTTTAAAACCACTATCGTTTGATATATTTTTTTTTGTTTAAATACTGCGGCCAACGGAAATGAAAACAAAACTTTTTAATTAAGTTTACACCATGTCAAGCAACTAATGAAGTTATCTGGGGTTTTTAAACAAAACTTTTTTTATAAAAAAACTTTTAAAAACAGCGAAGAATTCAAGTAAATAAAATTGTAATCTCTTAGAAAATGCATTTGGGGGTATATTTTTCTAAAATTGCCTCAACATCTACATAAAAAAACTTTTATTCAGGTTAAATTTAGGGCTGTTATACAAAATTAAATATAAGAAAATATTTTTGTGAGTTGGACTTGCACAACACAGTGCAACATTTTCAAGGTTATCAATTGTTCACCTAATTTTGACTTCGGTTTCTGATAGTATCGATTATCGAAACCATAAAACAAGCCGTTCGGGTTTCTGGCTTAGCAAGGATTTCGATTTAAAAGCATAATTTATGTTATGACTGAAACTTGACTCTGAGGATTTTTTTAAAAATTATAAAAAATTTTCCTGTCTTCATAAAAATAATTTAATGAAAATTAAATTCAACGAACTTAAGCCTAATTAAAAATATATAAATTTGGATAAAAAACCATTAACAGTTCCATTAATTAACCGCAAAACGGCACGAGCTATGTTTACATTTGTCCTTCAAGTTGTGCTGCAAAAGGTCAACAAGAAAAACGAAAGACAAAAACATGAAAAACAAAAAATGTACTTTAGATTTCAAGAAGAATTATTGACAAAAAGTACGAAAAAACAGAAGTTAGGAAGAACATGTAAATCAATTAAAATAGATAATCATTCATTAAAAAGCAAATTTCGATCTATCAAGGTGAAATACCATTTGGTTTAAAGATTGATGTTTGACTATTGACGCCATCCGGCTTCAATAGCCGAGTGAGTAAAGACGGCAAACCCCACTGAAGAGATTGTGTGGTTACAAGCGAAACTAGTCTTGGCAACCTGTCCGTGAAAGCCTGGGTTCAAATCTCAGCGCAGTCAAGAATGAAAAATTATCAATAACATTTTAATTAATTTCATGTTGTAAAATTCCTGTCGTCATAAAAATAATTTAATGAAAATTAAATACAATTAAGCCTAATTAAAAATATCTAAATAACCACAATAATTATTATAATTATAAAAAATTAAATTAAAACTTTTTTTTTAGGAAAAACTTTAGAATAAGTAACTATTTACTTTAAATTAAAATTAGTCTAATACTACATTTATACCTACACAAAATCTAGTACTTAAGGGATTTTGAGCGAAATCTTGTTCTTTTCTACTAGATTTCCCATACAAAACAAAATCTAGTTCGGCACTAGATTTTGGCCAAATCTCACAAAATCTTGCAATACTCAACGATACAACTATGAATTTCCTACTAATGTACTAAAAAATACAGTTCTGAACAAGAAAAATCTGACAGTTTGGCAAAAAAAAAAAAAAAAAAAAATTTAAAAATTATAAAAAGTGCGGGGAAAATAAATTTGCGGCAAATTAATAATATAAAAAATAATCATTTGTGAAAATGGATAAACCAATAATAAATAAAGGGTATGTAAACTATTTTAATACAATAACACTTTGTTTTTGGCTTTAAATTTTTGCTAATAGAAGTTTACATTACAATTTCTTTCCATTTTCAATCATCTTTTTTTGATTATGAAAATGAAATCCGACAATATGTCAAAAAGCAGGGGTGTAAACGCCAAAAAATTTCTTTAAGATTTCAAATAAAATCTACCAGATTTTGTGTAGGTGTAAATGTAGTCTAAATAGATTTAAACAAATTAAACTTATATAATTTTAAGTATTTAACCAATTTATTATAATTTTTAATAATTTTCAAATAAAATAATTAAAACAATAAATAAAAAAAAACTGTTTGTATTTAAAACTTCTGTAATCTTTATTAAAATGTGCATTTTGTAAATTTCTAAACAAAATTACACTTTTTCTGAACATAATAAATTTGATTTATTATTTCTATGTTGATTGCAAATATTTATATTAATATTATATTAACATCATATATTTTATATTTAAGCAATCAAATCGTTAAGTGTTGAGTTTGAATACTTAAAAGGAGGTTGAATAAGAAAAGCTTTAATTTGAAAATCATCCTCCGAAATGCTAATTTCCTTTGGATATAGTTTATTAGAAATGTGGAAACCTTGCAGATCTATAACTATAAATCTATTTGCTTCCATTATTTTAATAAAATTAATAATATTTCCTAAGCAACACTTTTTTTATATTTATTTATTTTTTTTTTATATCAAGTTCAAAATCTTCTCTTACTTTTTTAATAATATTTCCGGTTGTTAGCTTCTTGATGAATTCATCAGTGATGAGATTGTATTTTTCTGGTAAAAATATTATATATTCCATTCCTATAGTTCCAATACAACTTTTAATCCAAATATAAATGTTGCAATATTTCTTTCCCACCTTAACGATTCGTTAAGGACTTCCAATATGTTACTCGTTTTCTTTATTTATTTTTCAGGAAGTTTTTTCTTAACAAAATATTGAATACAATTTGTAATGTTTCTTCATCTTAAGTGTTGTTCATATTCCCTTCTATATATAAGTAGCTTTCAGACGGAGGAATATATAAGTCTTGATTTTATAGTGTGATTCATAATTTTTTTTCTTTTTTTTTTTTATTATTATATTTTAATCAGAATATAGGCTTTTTCAATGACATTGAGTATATCAGACATTTTTCTTTACTTTTAACTAAAGCAATTTTAATAAGTCTGTATTTTCAGTAGTAAACGTTAACTTTTGTTAATTTCGATTAGTAACTTGAGAAACTGAAGTCACAATTGAGAACACATTTAATGTGTGGCACTGTATAATGTAAAGCAAACACTTCTAATAAAAGTATCTCATTATGAATTATCCGATATTTATATTTAGTATTGCAGTAAAATCTCAAGGATTTTACGTTTTAATTGCAATTAAATGTGGTACAATAAAAAACAAATCCAATTAATCTTAACAAAGTAAAAAGTTACCAATTAAACTCTTTTAAACACAGGCAAAAATTCATCATTAAGAACTAAAAAAATAATAATAAAATAGAACAATAATTGTGTGCAATACTAAAATATAATTAATAGTATTACAATAAAAAAATATTACAAAATTATTTTGTATTAGTGATCAAAAAGAATTGATTCTTCAACTGCAGGCAAAAATCCTAAGGCCCATAATTAAAACGTCGACAGTAACTTTAAATGATCTCTCATTTATTTTGTTCTTTTTTTTCTTTGTTGGGTAGCATTGTTAAGCGATTAAGCGCAAGAATCATAGAAATAAAGGCCATGTCAGATAAAACTTTTGCTTCGCGTTGCGTTATCGATTCGCTTTGACATCTAAGATAAAATATACATACTTATACGAAACATGTCACATAAAGTACTTTTAAAGCGGAGCGAAGCAAAAAGTTAGCTAACTCTCATCTTTTTGCGCTTTGACATTTGGCTAGTATAATTTTCTTTTTTTTTTTAAATTTTTGTTGCCAAATTCAATTCCAAAAAACCGTCCAATTAAATTTTTAACTTTAATTTGTATAACAAAGAATTAAATGTACAAATTACCAACCGATTTTATAAGTAAAAAAGCAATTCATATCAAGAATTTTAGTTTCTAATTTTATTTAGTTTCCTCTTTGGCTTGTTGCAATTTTAAGCAATCTCGGCATTAAGTAATCTCATTCAAAAATACTTCCTACACAAAAAAAAAAAAAAAATTTTCATGTCTTAACTTACTTCAAATTCCTTTCCTTCTAACAAATGATTTTGCAAATATTTTGCTTTTAAGCAACAATTTTTCCCATTTCATTGCAAGAAGAAAGCATCACATGATCTCAACGTTTCCATTAATGCACTTGATTACTTAACCCACCTTCACTTAGGTGGTTAACCCATTAATAATTTAGGTTATCTATAATTTTGGTCCACGACGCGACGATTGCTAAATCTTATTCAATATAATTTAGTAATAAACTGCAAAAATGTAATTTTAGTTAACTTAGCCAATTCAAATTTTAAGTTTCTTTCAAAATCTTCTTGTGTGATATGTATAGCACAAATTTTTTCTTTATTCAAAATTACTGATTTCACTCGCTTGCAAAATATTACCCATATCTTAGTTTGGGCTGAATATATTGGAAAATTGTAAAATGATACAGATAAAGCCAACAAATGTTAGCATATTATTAAAAACACGCTAAGCTTTATTATTTACACAATTTCTTCACTAGTTTTTTTTTTTTTGGCTCTTACTTTATTTGCATTTGCCCACTGCACACTTCATATTTTCACTCTTTTTTTACTCTATTCAATTTTGAAAATAAAAAATATTTATTAAAATTATTATTTTGTTTGACAATTGGTAACCTTTTTAAGGGAAATACTTCGTCATCACATGCGCAAGGCGTAATCTTTATTTCTATCATTCTTGATTAAGCGTATATCTGTGAGAGCAATATAAAAAACGTTCTCAAAATAAAATAGATTTTATTAAACGACCGCATTCTCTAGTAAAATTTTATGTCAAACAGAGTTGTCAGTTTTATTTTATATCTTATCCCCAATTTACGATTTTAATCGCCAAAAATCTCCAAAATAGGTGTTTTCTTATCCCCAAAAATCCCCACAGATCTTAAAAAATAAAATAATATTATATCAAACGAAAAATATGTATACTTTTATATTTTTTTCGCAGAAGAGCAAATAACTAATACTAATAACTCATACTGCATTATGTTGCGAATTTTGGTTTTGATTATACTTATAATAGAAAAAACTCGTCCAATCCAAGCGTCTTTTGTTGGTACATAAAGCATATTTAAAACTATTTTAGCAAGCTCTTGTAGGTTTCGAACCACCAGGGTCTTGGTATGACAAAAAACTTTGAACCAAAAAAGACTTAAATTTGTACCCACTAGAGTATCTAATTATTTGACTTTTGGTTTTATTCGAGTAAGGAATTGGTCGATTTTTCAGTTTCAAGTTGGCTCGATTAATCGAACAAGAGTTTTAATGTGTTCGAATAACTCGAATAATTCGAATTATTCAAATAATTTTATCCAATTTAACAATAAAATCACAATTCATTTATACAACAAATACAGTTTTAAAACTTTTAAATAAAATAAATAATTAAGCGTAGGAACACAATTGCACCGTATGAACGTAGTAGCATATGATGTAGAAACATTGTCAAATAAAAACGTACAAGCTATCTATGTACGTGTTACGTCTACATAGATCTAATTCTTTTTCATGCGCCGCTTATGGCCGTATTGTCATATAAAATGAAAAATATAATATTTAATAATTTCGTTATATATAATTGAATATTTCAATACATTTGAATTTTTATAATATTAATTTCAAAGGAAAACAAAACGCGTCTACGATCGAATTGTGGGTACATAGAGCGTATATTTGGAAATTTACAGCGTTACGTCCTACGTTCTTACGACGTACTACCCAAATGTGTTCCTAGCATACAAAATCAAAAACCCTGCTGCAAAACATACAGGGACCGAAACAAGATTAAGGAAATAAAATAAGAACAAACTATAAACAAAGTAAACACTACTTCGGTTAAACAGACTATTAAAGCCAAGGTTTAATACATGCATTAGGATCAGCAGCAATCGGGGTCCATTAATTTAATTTCAGTGTATAATTTGCAATTATGTCCCGCCTGCTAAAATTAATACGGGAATTCAACATAAGCTTTTTTTTTTTTAAATTATTTATTTTTGCCGCGGTATTTTTATGAGGGTAATTAAAATTAGTTAATATATTTTTCCTGAAAATAAAGTAAAATTGAGATCAATTGAGATTCACTGTATTTTTCCTGATTTTAAGAGAAGTTCTGGTTAATATAACAACTTAAAGAATGAAGAAACTTTTAAAACTCGATCGTTTTCAAAGTTTGTTCGATTTTAATTTCACTCATATGTATTCGATTTACCGAACATGGCTGATAATTTTATTTTTATTAATTTTAAAGCTCTACTCTATAGGTTTGGGTAATTGGTTTCTTTAACGTATTACTATTTTGCGCCAACAATCCGTGTTTTTGCTTTCAACTACCTATCTAAGGATACTTCGGTTTTTAAAACGAATCTTACAATACTTAATATGTCAAAATTCATCCAGCCGTTTGAATGGTTAGAGGTAATAAAGATTTATTAATATTTACAGAATTGAGACAAAGTATTGAAATAATAAGTTGTTGCAGTAATAGAACACAAAAAAAAAAAAACAATCGTTTTATATGAAAAAGTCCAAACCGTATTTTTTTAAGATACGATGTTGAGAAAGTAAGGCATCGATAAGCAAAACACAATTAACCAAAAACAATAGGTCTACAAAACAAAAACATATTCGCAAAACTTTCTAAAAAAATTTCCTTTAAATTAAAAACTTTTGCAAATGTTTATAAATGAATCAGTTATTTTATTGTGTAAAATTTTTTTGTCCATAGAAAAGTGATGTTGCTAAAAGAGGAGACGTACAATGATAACGAAATCCATACAACAGAATGAATTTGTTGCACGTGTAACATAACAACAAAAACTTGTTTCCTTGCTAATGCAAGGACACGTTGTTTTAACCATCTTTAGTTACGAATATTTTTCATTTTACACACTTTTTTTTGTATTTATGAGTTGACACAGTCTTGCAGGCATATGTATAAAGTTGTGAATACAGCTATTGTTGTTGCACCTTTTATGGGTAAGTATTTAAATGTGTGGGTATGTGTGTTTGAAAGGAATTCAGTGTACGTTGTATTAAAACGAACGACATTTGACGTGATGCAAACAATAGCGGTGTAGTGGTAGTTGTAGTTTTTATGCCGGAAGTTTGCCATTTTTTAAAAATAGAGGTGAGTTCCACTTTTTTTTTTTGTTTTTTATTTCTGTTTATTTCTTTATAGACCTGCACACAAACACATAAAGGCTGCATACTAACACTTTTCTATAAAAAAGAAAAATAATGCCATTGATGCTCTAGAGTTGAATAAAGTTTAGAAAACATCTATACTAACAAATAAGCAAACATATAGTCATAAATATATACAACAACAAAGCTTTTTGATAAATAATGCAAAAAAGAGGTGGTGCGTAAAGGCTTTATGAAACGCCTTATAAAAGGCCTCTAGAAACTAACAGAAATTTCCGATAAATAAAAGTTTGACCAAGATTTTCCATTATTCTATTAATTTGCCCAAATTTTTTTTGTAAATTACAAATTTGCCAAATTTGCAAGCCGATGGTGACTATTGATTATTTAAAGGCTCCAATCCCTCGCCTTAACATTCCAAACATATAGGAACTCAGAACTTGTAAGGAGACCGGTGCCACCCGGAAATTAATCGATTAATCGAATAATTCAAAATCCAAAAATTTTTTAAATTAAGAGATTTTTTTCGATATGTTAGATAAAATTGGTACTTGAGTAAATAAACATGATTTATTACAATAATTTTAATATTTTGTAACAAAAAAAAACTAAACAAACGTAACAATTTATACTAATTGATAAACCCTTTACAACGATAAAGAATAAAACGTCATATAATTTTATATGTACAAGCAATTCAACAGATCTTTTTGAAATAAAATGTTGTTTAAATGTTTTGCTTTACTTGGAAGCCACACGATCAAGTTATGTCTTTCCTTTTTATTTGCCATACTCTATAAATTTTTTTACTTACGCACTCACACTTTTTAAATTGACCACGAGATTGCTCTCCGTTTAACAATTCCATTTGTTTGCCAATTTAACGTTCAATTTAACAACTGACCACAAATTAACTTTCGCGGTTTCATTGTAAAAAATATATTTATATGAAAACATAAATGTGCTTTATTAAAAAAAGGAGTTCTTAAAAATTCTTGTTCTTTTTTACCAAATACTTTGAGTCATGTTACTATTTGGGGCATTTTTAAAATGAAATTTATTATCAAATTGAGTGCAGCTTGTGACACAGCTGTTTATGATTAAGAATTATCAAAAAAAAAAAAAATTTATTCATTTCATGTTGTAAATTCCTTCCTTCAATAAAAATTATTTAATGAAAACTTAATTTGATTAACTTAAGCCTAATTAAAATATCAAAAACTTCAATTAGTTTACAAATTTTTTTACATATTAAAAATTTGCAAAAATTTTTGCATTAATAAAAAATTTGCACAAAATTTCCTATTGATAGCCAAGTTTGAAAACATTTTCCATAAATGTAAACCCCCTTATAAATGACAAAACTGATCTAAATTTCCCATAAATAAACAAATTTGACCAGAATTTTTCGAACTCCTTTTCAATGAGGCCCCTACAATAAAAATCCTTATATACTTCCTCACCGTATAGCGAACACAACTTTAAAGGCATGAGATTTTTTTCCACTACAATTTCAACTAAATGTTTCGAAATATCCACACACTACACATACATTCTTCGAACAATGTATGACAGCCAAGTATAATAAATGTTCAGTTTGTTCAGGAGTTTATGTGATTTTTCCTGACGTTATTCGCTTTTATTTTACTATTCACTCTTTTATTCTTTTGCTTCTTCTTTAAGGACAATGACAAGTGTGTTTTTATAGTTTGCACAAACTTTTTTAACGGTTGAAATCTGTTTTAAATTGTTGTATGGAAGTTTTCTTACCATCAATAAAAATTTTGGAATTATTGTGAATGGGGTAAAGGAACCAAAAAAAAAAAAAAAAAAAATATTAAAAATTTCGTAATATATCAAATAAAAAATATATATATACCTTTATCAAATAAAAAATATTTTTATGAATTCGGCAGTTAATAAACAGCAAATTATCTATATATGTATATAACATTTTTTATAAGAAACAATTTTTGTAAATAAAAAAGTTGAGCAAAATATCTCGCTATAGCAAATTTTCTCAAAAATAGCAAATATTTTCCAATACCTCAAAAATTGCAATTTTTTTTTTACAAATTTCCTTAAAATAGCAAAATATCTAAACACGTTTATTGAGAAAAGTTGTGTGACTGGTCAAATGGTGGCTGTTATGTGTCAGTTAACCCCCTCCAATGATAACCCCAATGAAAATTTAATAAGAGCCATTAATATAAAGTGTTAGAACTAGGACCGGTATCTGCGACCAAAGAAACTATCACGGGACTACTTTAGTGTCAGTTCCCCTCTAGGGAAGGTGCAAATTTTCCATTAAGAAATTTTAAAAAAATTTTTTATAAATACCAAATTGTTCGTAACATTTTCTATATTTAACAAATATTCGCAAAATTTCCCAAAAATCAAAAATGTTTATCAATAGCAAATTTTTGGTAAAAGTTATCTATAAATGACAAACTCTTGCAAAATTTCAAAAAAAAAAAACCAAAGATTCCCAAAATAGCACATTTTGACAAAATTTCTCAAAATGTAGTTTTATAGCAAATATTCTATAAATAGCACAATTTTTAGTAAATAGCAAATTTTTCGAAAACTTTTCGTTAATAAGCAAATATCTTAAAAAATTTTCTATAGATATAAAATTTTTATAAATCTTTGTATAAATAGCAAAGTTTTGCAAAATATCCCAGTAGCAAATTTTTGCCCAAGTTTTTCCTAAAATTCAAAAAATGAGCAAAATTTCCTTTTAATAGCAAACTTTAATAAAAAGCAATTTTCCATTTAAAGCAATATTATTTTATTAAAAGCAAATTTTTCTCAAAATTTTCTATACTTAAAAATTTTCTTAAAAATAGTACAATTTTAGAAAAAATTTTAAATTAGCAATTTTTTTTTTTTAAATTATCTATAACAGCCAATACTTCCTTTAAATAGCTAATTTTCCCAAAAGTTCTCAATAATACTACATTTTACAATATTGCTCAACAATATCAAATTTTTTTCAAAATTTAGCAAATTTTCTTTTTATAGTAAACTAGCTTAACCCGGTGCGCTTCGCTACACTGGCATCCTATGGGAGGTATTTCCCCCCCTGCGCCTACCCGCTTTATTTTTATTTTCAAAAGTGTAGTATACCATAAGAGTGACTTTTAGAAAGTTTGAACATTCTCACTATTACAGTTCTTAAGATATGCGATGTTAAACATTGGCGTCCTATGGGGTATTCCTATACCCCCGCTGCTATTTTATTTCAATTCCGGGGCTCAGAAGATTCTACTACAAAAAGTTCAGCAAAATGCGTGCAGCGGCTCTTAAGATATGCGATAATTAATATTGGCATCCTATGGGGGGTACCAATTCCCCTGCCCCTATCGAAAAAATAAGTAGCCTATTTTATTTTTAGGGCTCACGTGATGTTACTGTAAAAATTTCAGGAAAATCGGTTCGATAATTAATATTGGCATCCTATGGGGGGTACCAATTCCCCTGCCCCTATCGAAAAAATAAGTAGCCTATTTTATTTTTAGGGCTCACGTGATGTTACTGTTAAAATTTCAGGAAAATCGGTTCGATAATTAATATTGGCATCCTATGGGGGGTACCAATTCCCCTGCCCCTATCGAAAAAATAAGTAGCCTATTTTATTTTTAGGGCTCACGTGATGTTACTGTAAAAATTTCAGGAAAATCGGTTCAGTAGTTTCGGAGTCTATAAAGCGACAAACATACAAACATACAAACATACAAACATACAAACATACAAACACACATAATTTCATTTTTATATATATAGATAGATTTCCTATAAATAGAAAAATGTTTAGTATATAATATTTTTATTGTGGTTAATTTATTGAACTGTTAATGGTTTTTTATCCAAATTTTAGATCTAAAATTTGTTTATTAAATAGCAAAATTTAAAAAAAATAGGAATTTTTTTAAATAATATTCTACAGATAATAATAATATAATAATAATATTCTACAAAGTTTTGCAAAATATCCGAAGTAGCAAATTTTTGCAAAATATTTTGCTTAAAAATAGCAAATTTTTTTCATAATTTCCTTAAAATGCAAAATAACAAATTTTCTGTTAATAGCAAATTTCCTATATATAGCAACATTTGTAGTAAATGGCTTATTTTTCGAAAACTTTTTAATAAAGAGCAAATATTTTAAAAAATTTTCTCTAGATATCAAATTTTTATAAAACATTGTATAAACGGCCAAGTTTCGCAAAATATCCCAGTAGTCAAGTTTTTTCCAAAAATAGCTGATTTTCCAAAACTTTCACATATGAGCGAAATTTCCTTATTATTAATAGCAAACTTTCAGAAATAGCAATTTTCCATTTAAAGCAGCAAATTTTTCGTAAAATTTTCTATGTTCAAAAAATTTCTTGAAAAAAGATAATTTTTACAAAATTTCTGAAAATAGAAAATTTTTCGGAAAATTATTTACAACAGGCAAATTATCTCAATACTTTATTTAAATAGATAATTTTCTCAACTTTTCCCAATAATACCACATTATAATCAATAGCTAGTTTTTTTTTCAAAACTTCTTTAAATAGCAAAATAGCAAATTTTCTGTTTATAGTAAATTCCCTATAAATAAAAATATTTTTAGTAAATAGCAAATTTAAATAGCTAATTTTCCCAACTTTTCCCAATTATACCACATTATAACTAGTTTTTTTTTCAAAACATGTTTAAAATGCAAAATAGCAAATTTTCTGTTTATAGTAAATTCCCTAAAAATAAAAAAATTTTTAGTAAATCGTCAGCTCAGAATTGGTTTGGCGCATATGCCAAAAAGTCGGAGTGGAGAAAAACGACAAAGAAGATTTGCATGAAGATTTCTCAAAATGTACCCGATAGAATTTTTTTATATTTTTACCACTGCTTCCGGTATATGTTATGAAGAAAAATGTAAATTTTTGCTCACTTTCATGAATAAAGTTAGAATTTAAAGTATTTTTTTGAAAATGAAAAAGATTGTTTTGTGCCGCATACGCCACTTTTCTAAAAAAAAATTAAAAAAATGGCTTTTTGTGCTGCATACGTATACTTATTGCTGTGTATTGAGTAACTTATTGTTGAAATGAATGTTTCTATATTTACAATCTAATAAAAAGTCAACATTAATGAAATTTTTTTTTTATTTGGTTTTATTTTACAAAAACAGAAAAAACAGTTCTACTGTTATGAAAAGGTACATAAAAAGCCACAAAGTAAACAATTTAAATAATACAAAAGTAAAATAGAATCAAGAAAAAACACTTAAAATTTAAAACTAAATATTCAGTAAATTTTTATAATAACTTTTATCAACATGTGGAAGAAATATAAGCAAGTCTTTTATGTCTCTCTTTTTATCGCTGGAAATAATTGATGGTTTCGATATTTTCAAAACGTGCGTCAACAAATTCTCAGGAGTTTTCAAACAATTTTTTGATGCAGACTTAACCAAAATTGCATTTTTATATTTTTCCTCTCTCGTCGAAGTTTTATAATGTATACATAAATCATTATTTTTACTGTATAGAAGTACTTTAATTTTAGCAAAAGGGACTTGTCGAAAGTCCATTTTATTTGCTACCAACGAGTATGTGCGAAAATCTTCCGGAAGTATTTCCATAACTTTTAATTTTGTTTTATTATTTGGCATTGTTTTAAGCATATTTAGTAAATGAAGAGGACTATGAATTTCAATATTCTTTAAGTACCGGTCAATAACACCATGAACACAGTCCACTTCTTGAATTAAAGAATGTCCTGGTTCTAAAAACTTTTGTATTACGGTATCAATATTATTTTGTTTAATAAACATTTTGATTGCGGTTGAGTTAATTCGATTTTTATTTTGAGGAGTTTTTGCTGGAGATTCTTTCTTATTTATAGAAACGTAAGCTTGTCCAGATTCTCGAAGCCGTTTTCTTACGTTACGTTCCCACAGTTCAGGGTTTGTTTGCCTTTTCTTTGATGACGAAGGAAGGATTCTGAATAACATATGAATGTATATAAGTAATGAACTTTTATTTTCAAATAAAACAAAATAATATTCAAGTATGTACCTGTTATTGTTTTCCATTTGTGGAGGGTTTGACGCACATTTAAACGGTAGCTTTTGAGTTAAAGATGTGTCATATAGGTAAGAATCGGTCCAATTTTCATCATCCTCAAAGTATTCATAAATCATTCTAAAAGCATTAAAAATTTAAACAAATATCTTAATATGGTAAAAATTTAAATAATACTTACTTAATTTCATCTGGAAGTGTAGGAGCTGGTGAAGAAGATTCCATTTTTATATTTTTTTTTTATAAATTTTTACTATTTATTAACACGAGGTGTTATTATTTTATAAAATTATTTTTCCCAAATTTATTTTCTTGTTGTCATTTTATTTTGCTTTTGCTTATGTTCTTATTATTATATTTTGTGCTTGTAGGTCTATGCAGCAAAGCAACAGTAAAATATATCTTGTACGTTTTTGTATGAAGAATTTGCTGCAATCGCCAAACAATGGCTTGTAGAGCAAAACAGTACTTAAAAGATATTGAAACAGTTGATATGCAGCAAAATTAATGCTTTATATCTCAGAAACCATAAAAATTTTCGCGAAACAGGTTTTTGATTTAGAAAGAGGGTATTCAAAAAATATATTCCTCATACCTAACTCATTTTTTTTAAAAATGGTCGGTAGGTCAAACCAGTAATGAGCTGACGAAATAGCAAATTTTTCAAAAAATTTTCTATAAATAGCAAATATTTTAAATAATATTCAATAGATAGCAAATTTTTGTAATATATTTTATAAAAAGCAAAGTTTTGTAACATTTTCGAAGTAGCAGTGTCGCAAAATATTTTTTATATTTTTAAATAGCAAATTTTCCGAAATCTCGTTGAAATAGTTGTATATCTCAAAAAAGCCTATTTTTCCAAAATATCTTCTTCGTAGCAAAATTTCTCATTAACTACCAAGACATTTTCGGAAAATTTTCTATGAAAATCTAATTGTTCGAAAATGTTTCGTAAAATTGTCTCAAAATAGGAAATGGTCGAAAATTTTTATATCTTTAGCATTTTTATTGAATTTCACATAAAAACATCTCTTTATTGTGAGTGCATGTTGTTGCTTGGGCTTATGTTTAGAGATTTTATTAAATTCACTGAATTAAAAATTTTTGTGCTTTCTGATTAAAAGAAAATAATTAAATTTTATTGTTTACTAAAATGTGATAAAATATTCCAATATATCGTTTTAGTTGGACATAATTCTGGCACTGTGTGGTCTGACATGCACACAAATTTTTAATTTAATTATAGAAATTAAATTTTTTGTTTAATATGTTAAACTTTTAATTTATATGTCACAAACATAAAATTTGCTATAAAGTCAGTAAAAAAAGTGTGCACACGCCTAAAATTTACAAAACGTTTTTTCCGTTCCTAAGCTAATTATCATAATATATTTTTTTTAATATGTTTCGTTATTTTTTTCAACGACTGTATCTCCCAACAAAATAAATGTTACCTTTAGCGATAATTTGTTATTTTTTCATCCTGTTATCTCTCTTGACCACTTTTCATAACAATTTAAAACCACACAAAAACAACAAATAAACATAAACAATTTTCGGCCATCAGATTTATGAGCAAAATAATTTTTGAAACTTTTTGCCGGCAAACATTTTTGGAATATTTAAAGGAAATGTTAATTAAATTTTATATTAAATGTATCACAGCAGACTTTAAATTAATTCAATCGAAATTAAAATGATTTTTTTTTAAATTAAACGTATGCATTTAGTTTAAATTTAAATATTTCCTTCTGTACGCCTTCAATTGAATTTAGTTTGAGTACCATTATAATTGCATTACAAAACTTTCCCATGTTTCAAAATTTATCAATGACAATTAGTTGGAAAATAATAGAGACACTCGTATGTACATTGCCATTGATATCATTAAAATGTTGTAAAATTTTGTTAAATTAAACATTGTTGTTACATGACTTACATTTAGTTAAGTTAATTACACAAACATTTTGCCATCATCATCATGTTTAAATTCCCACACACCCACACTCACACACTGTTTTAGACTCCCTTGCAGTTAAAAAAAAATACAAGCTCCTAGTTAAATATACGCATACATATGTAAAGGCTTATTTATTTAAGTGCATTGCAATGATGTCCTGAAAGTTTTAAAATAATTTGCTATAAATAATAAATAGCAAATTTGCATATTAAATTTCTTATGTGGCAGTCCAAAAAATTCCTACAAATACCAATTTTTCGAAAAACTTTACTTCTAAGAGCAAATTTGTGTAAAACTGTCTATATCTGGAAATTAAAATTTTATGTAAATAGCAATTTTTTTTTTTAAATCCACTACAAATAGCAAACATGTTTAAAACTTTCAATAACTAGAAATTAGCACATTACTAACTGCAAATAGCAAAATTTACTATCAATAGCAAATGTTCAAGAAAATTTACTACAAATAGCAAATTTGTTTAAAACTTTCTTTAACTAGAAATTCAAAAGTCTTTGCAAAGTTTTCTATAAGCAGTGATGCCATTTTAGCCATTTATTGGCTAGATTCAGCCATTTTTCACCTTGTTAAGCCATTAAAAAAATGAATTTAGCCATATTTCAACTTGTTTAGACATAAAATTTTTTTTGTCGTTTTCCTTTTAAATAATAATTTTAATTTACTTATAAAAATTTGTAAAATTGATAAAAGTGAAATAAATGTTTTTAAAAATTTATTTAATTCACAACTTTTATATGTTGAAAATCGCAATAAATGATAATGACGAAACATCTTTCAAAATAAAGGAACAGTATTCATTCCAATATTAAATTTAAAAATGGATCAACTTAAACAACACTGTTTCTTTCTGTTCGAAAGTATTTCAATATAAAGATCCTGGCGGCAACAAAAACCTTTTAGAAACTTCATAATTTACTGTAAAGTTGCTCTCACTTCCATGGTCTAATGCTGAAGTAGAGAGGATATTTATCCAAGTAAAAATCGTTAAAAGTAATTTGAGAAATATGTTACATTTAGCAACCGTTTATTCGATTTTAACAATTATTTTTTATTTTTTGTTGTAGACTTGGACTCAAAAGGTTGGGTAAATGTTGTCATAATTATGATTCACCGTATGTTTTTTATAGTTGACCTTTTACGATATATATTGTGCGAAGATATTCTTGTCTTAAGTTTTGTTTTTGTCGTCCAAACGTATACTTTACAATAATAACAATTAAAAATCTTATAAAATGTGCAAAAAACAACAGGCAACAGGTGATAAGAGAACCAAAAAGATATAAAAGCATATCATATGTTTCTGGACTCTCGGAAAGATGGAAAAACTCAGATATTTATGACGAAGGAAAATTTGAACTAGCATTTAGAACGGACAACACTGTGAATCAGTTATTTAGCAAAACAAAATCAAAAATTAAAAAGGAAGACAAGTCAAATGTGGTATATTATTATTATTTTTTATTATTTATTTAATAGATATTTTACAAATATATTACAATCTAAATTATTTACAATTCGAATGAGTTAATATTGTTCTTATCTATATTTGGCATAACATAATAGTTGGGAGCCAGATTGGCATTTAAAGCTTTGTTTATATGATTACTTTATAATTTAAAAATTATGTGTAAAATTCATTTAGATATTTTATTATCAAGGTTTTTGATTATTTATTTTTTTTTTTTTTTTTTTTTTATATTATTATTTATATTATTATTATTAAAATATGTACATATACCACCTAGATATTGATTTATTTTTCAAATTTATTAAGCAAATTCATCAATTATTAATTTTCTATACTTTAAACAAATTTCTAAATATTTATATAACATATTATAATAATCGGTTTTATTTAATATATTAACAACTTCATTAAAATTAAGTGTGATTTTACCAAAGTATTTCATTCTGAATTCATTATAGATTGGACAGATGCCAATGAAATGAAAAGTATTTTCAGTTGCATCTAAATTACACAGTGTACATAGACCTACTGATGAGATCTAATAAACCACCTCTAGCTTTTATTAACAGACTTGTTGTTCGAGAAGAAAAATTTGATTGCGAAATGGGTTTCATACAATAATTTAGCTGGGAGTATAGGTCGTGGAATTGTGAGCTTTTTGCATCGGTAACTAAGCAATTTAATTCTTTTGTTTTAAGACATTCTAAAATTGATGTTGAGTATGAGCATAAAGGCATCAGCGTATTTTCAGGGACAAAGTTAATGCTTTCACACAGCTTTGACCATTCTTCAGCCCAATAAGTTTTTACAGCAATAATCTTTTCAGCTACGATACGTGGTAATCTATTATTCGGTAGGTGCAGAGCTCTATTAACGTAGTCAAAGTGAAGCTTTAAAGTTTCTAAGTGTAAGGAGCTTAAACCAATTTCTAAATACAACATATATTTAAAAATATTTTTTGGTAAGAGCAGCATTTTTTTAATAAAAAATCTAAAAAGTTTTTCAACTTCATCGTATTTAACAAAGCCCCAAATTTGTGCTCCATATAGCATGATCGCTCTTGACGCCGCATTAAAAATGTTAAGCTTGTTGTTGTTTGATATTTTAGGATGGTTTATATACCTAGACCATGTCGATACTATTGCCATTTTGGAAGAAATCAATTTATTTTTGGTGTGGTTTTTAAAGGATAAATCGTAGTTGAGATCCATTCCTAGGTATCTATAGCTATTAACAATCTGTATGTTATCAGTTCCATAATTCCATTTAAGGTTTCTAGATATTCTAGTACCAGATCTAAAAACTAAAATTTTTGATTTATCAAGATTTACCCTAAGACACCATTGTTCACAGTACTTATAAAGTGCATCAATCATATTTTGTAGTTCAATTGGTGAATCGGATAAAATGACAATACGTCTGCGTAGAGGAGAATTTTTACTGGATTATCCAGACATGTTACACCACCAGGTAGTATATCACTTAAATCGTTCAGCTATAAGGAAAACAAAATTGGGCTTAAAATACAACCTTGTTTTACACCACAGTCTACGCAAAAAGACTCAGAATAAGCGTTATCATGACGGATTTTACTCGAGTTATTTTCGTAATAAAGTTGTAATATGCGAACGAATTTTGTTGATAGTCCCATCGTCGAAAGTTTATAGAAAAGTGAATTTCTTGGTATCATATCAAAGGCACATGAAAAATCAACAAAAAATGCGTACGTGCTAATACCCCTTATTTTGTTTAAATGGATTATATTCACAAGATTAAACACATTGTCAACTGTCGAGTACTGCTACCTAAAACCAGCCTGGTATTCATTTAAAATATTGTTGTTATCTATCCAGTAAGTAAGGCGATTTAAAAGTATATTATTAAAAATTTTGCAGAAAGTATTAATTAAAGATAGCCCACGATAATTCGACGGACAATTAGGATCACCTTTCTTCAAAAGCGGAAGCAAAATGGATTTCTTGAAACTAGTTGGTATCTGTTCCTTGATGAAAATGACATTTAAAACTGAAAGAATCTCTTTTACAAAACAAATCGGTGCATTTTTATAAAATTCATAGCAGATGCCATCAAGACCAGGCGCCTTATTTTGTTTTAAAGATCTTAGTACCGAAGTATGTTCACAAAGTTCTATTGGAGAGTCAAGAAAAGCATCTGTGTAACACGGCATACACCATTGAATTTTAGTTGAGTGCTCTGTATTTTCCAGTAATGAACTAAAGTGTTTGCGAAAATCTTCAGAATTTAAATTACCTCTCGTTATACGATTTTGAGTTTTTAAGCCGTTCGATAATGACCACCACTCTTTACTGGACCTAACAGAGTTTAGTTTATTTAAATTTTCATTGTAAAATTCTAGTTTTCTGACGCGGCAACAATTACAATACTTTCTTTTTGCTGATAAATATTTAGCTTTGTTAGCATTTGTGTGATTTTTTCTATATTTATTAAGAAAGTTTAGCATATTTTTACGAAAACGAGCACATTTCCAGTTAAACCATTTTTGTTTTGGGACAAAGAAAGATTTATTTTTTGTGGCTCTATTTGCTTCTCGAATTTTGTTTTTAACTGACTAAACCATTTCATCCACTGGAATGTTCTGGGCAAGGTTTATATTATTAGTAAGGAGGCTAAGGTTATTCGAATATTTGACAGCAAACTTATTTTTCCAGCGTAGACTTTGAGGACCAGCCTCATCAATATTTCTAGTATTCGATATTGGTAGAATTAAGTTTAAAACCAACGGCATATGATCTGAATAGGGTTTGCAATCAATGTTAAAATCGTCAACAAATTTTAAAAAACTGTGAGAACAAATACAGTAATCTATAACGGAGCTACCACCACCACCACAATAAGTTAATTCACCATTTTGATCACCAATCGTTCTACCATTAAGAACTTTCTTCCTTTTGTGTTATCTTTATTATTATCTTTTGAACATCTAATTTCATTAATGTGTGGTAGGTCATGCAGTAAATTAGGGTCCAATACTTGATCATTACCAATACGTGCATTTAAGTCGCCAACTATACAGAAATTTGTAGGGGACAGTTCAGATAAACAATTTTCAAAATTTTCAAAATCAGTGTTCCAGTTTGTACAATTAAGATAACGGGGAATGAAATAAAAAACATTTTCATCCAGCTTTGCTGTTAGAAAAACATTATTTGAATGACACAAAAATTTTAAACTATAGGTTTTTTGAATTTCCTTTTTGAATCCATATAAACACCCACCACTAGCACGACCAGCGTTATATGATTTTTTAGCATCAATCCAGTATAAAAAGTAGTTTTGAAAGTATGTGGTATAAAGTTTTTTATTTTCTGCTATTACATGCGTTTCAAAAAGAAAGAAGATATCAAATTTATTTAAATACGCTACAAAATTTCCAAAATTAAGTGTGCTGGCAAGGTTGGCTACATTAAACGATATTATACGGCATTTGTTGTGTTGCTATTGTGGAGGTGTATTATTTGTGTTGACATGTGTTTCACCATTATTAACACGGGTAATGACATCAACAGCAAAACAGGCTTCGGACAACAACATTTTCAGAAATTCGGCATCAGCAGTAGAGTAGGCCACGACTTTTTCCGAAGACCAAGTATATTTTTTGTCATTTACAAAGATACAAAATTCACCCAATCTAATCTTCATGTTTTTGTTTAGACTAGAAATACTTTTGCTTATTTGCCTTAACTTGTAACGAACATGTTGCTCATCTTTGGTATAATCTTTTTGAATAAAAATCTCTTTATTTTTCACATTTCCTTTCGCATTTAAAACATTTGATGCTTGCATACAAGATCCAAGTGTAAATAGAAATGATTTTTTAGCGGGCAGTTTACGGGTATTAACTACATAAACATCTACGTTAAGTACATTTGTACATAAATTAACAAATTCAGTTTTGACATCATGCATTTTTTCACTATTTAAGCCGTTGACAACAATATTTGCAGATCTAGTCCTACGATCGATGAATTCAAGACGAGATGATAGTTTATTAACGTCTTGTCTCAGTTTGGTATTTTCTTCTCTTAGTTCTTCAATTTCGGTTTTTATTGACACAAGATCCTCCTTTCTGGCAACATCTTTTAATTTTGAATCTAACAAGTTACAAAGTTGGTTCCAAGAAAATACATCTGGTGTAGCTGTTTGATTTGCCATTATTTGCTTAGTTAATTGTTTCTTATTATTATTTGGTAAATGTTCAGGTGACGATAGATTACGTGATCGCTTATTGTTCATTTGTTTATTACGATCACAGTGTAGTTAATGTTTATAATAATTATACAAAATAATGTGTATGCTGTACTATATGGTTGTGGTTTTTTGAACACTGTTTACTATTTTAGTTGATTTGTTGTTACTGCACGCCAACAGCCTAGTATCCAGTACAGACCGATAATCAATATTTTAATGGTTTGGAACGTGTAATTAATAATTTCACTTGAAAATAAAACTTTTTTAATATTGGTACCACAGCTAAATATTTTTTCCACGTTTTGACAATCTAGAAGCAGGGTTGCCAATCCCAAATGTGGTATATAAAATTCCCTGTAGTGGTGACGGGCTCAATATATGCGATAAAGTATACGTTGGGACGACAAAAACAAAACTTAAGACAAGAATATCTTCGCACAAATCTGACCATAAAGCTATTGACAAACCTATTGAACAAAAACAAAAAACTGCACTAGCAGCCCACTGTACGTTGAAAAATCACAAACCACATTTTGAAGGAGTAAAAATATTACATGAAGAGAGAAATTATTCGAGGAGATTTACATTAGAGATGCTTCATATTATTGATGTCAATCCACTGCTTCGTCTAAATTACACAAACCACATTTTGAAGGAGTAAAAATATTACATGAAGAGAGAAATTATTCGAGGAGATTTACATTAGAGATGCTTCATATTATTGATGTCAATCCACTGCTTCGTCTAAATTACCGACAAGATACAGAAAATTGTGCACACATATACAGACTATTAATAAACAAAAACAGACGATCGATTAAATAGATTTAGTTAATAAAATCTAATAAGAAGTGGCACAAGTGCTATTGTGAAGTTTTGTGTTTATTATATTTTTTAATTGTTTACATGTAATTATCTTTGTAATATTATGTTTTTGTTTTTTGTTTAATGTTAATAATAATTATTATTGTATTTATTTATTCAGACCCCTGAAGATGGTTAGCAATGCTTACCGAAATATTGGGAAAATAATAATAATATAAAAAACGAAAATATAACGAATTTTTATTTTTTATTTTTTTTATTTACGTGGACCTACAGCCAAACAAAAACAACTAATAATTATGATTCACCTTCAAAATATTTAAAACTAATAGGCACAAGTGATTCCTCATCGAATTTATCGATGATTTATTGTTTTTAATGCTAAAATATTTAAACTACGTTTATTCTTATGTAACAAATTTATATCAATTTAGAAATTTATTGTCAAACATTTTTAAAGAACTATTATGTTTTGTTATTGAATTTAAATATTTTTCTATATAAAAAAGTTTTTAGCCATTTTTTTCAAGTAAATTTAGCCATTTTTGGACATAAAGTCTTGGTAAAACTGCCTATAAACACACCCAGAGAAATACTATGTTAAAATATGGTCAAATCCAACAAATCTATTTGTAAAGAATATTGTAATCATATTATGATTAATTTAACCATATTATTATTACCGACAACCATATTATGGTTAAATTAGTCCTCCATCGTGAAGGCACAACCATATTATGGTTGCCTCCGAACATGTTTTGGTCAATAATAACTAAAATTAGCTTAACACTTAATTTGGTTGTGGCTTCTTGATGGAGGACTAATTAAGCAATAATATGGTTGTCGGTGACAATAATATGGTCAAATTTAAACATAATATGTTTAATATTTTGTCTAAAAATAGTTTTGTTGGAGGTGACCATATTTAAACATGTTTTTTCTCTGCGTGCAGGATTCTCTGCGTGCAGGATTTTCATAAAAAATTTCGAATTTTCTATAAATATTAAATTTTTTAAAACAAAGTAAATTTACGCAAAATTATCTACAAATGATATATTTTAGCAAAATCTATGTGTATAAATATACATGTTTGTCTGGTTATTTGTTTGTACCTTATAGCCGCCTAAGCCGCTTAACCGATGGTCTGGAAGGAGCTATTGGCTGTATTTTTTTTTTTTTTGGTTGAAATTTCAAATGGGTGTGGCACCAGCCATACAAAAACAATATAGAATTCTTTATATCTGCAAAATGGCAATAGCTTAAGTTTCAAAATTTGGTACAAATGGCTGAGTTATAAATATAAAACATCTGTCAAAAAAGGATGGGAATGGATAAATGGTACATTTGGTTCAAATGGCTGGATTATAAATATTAGGGCATTCATTCGGTTAACCGGCTAACCGATTAATTACTACCCGATTAACAACTCAGTTAATTTAAAATTGGCTATTTTCGATTAACGATTAACCGATGTAACAAAATTTTTAATTTTTTGTAGTATTCTAACATATTTGTATGTGTTTTTAATTATTTTCGAATTATTTTGCTAAACGATTATTTTATACGATTTTTAATTAATACATAATTAATTAAAACATATGTCTTACATATTTATGAATTATTTTTTTGTTTGCTGGCTTTAGCTCAATAATTGTTATGTTTGTTATATTATGCTTGTTATATTTACTAAAATTTCTTAGTTTATAAAATAAATCTATTAATCGGTTCACCGATCAATAACAAAATTAACCGATTAAACCAAAACCTTGGTTAAATAATCTAACCGATTAAAGCAAAAGCCCGATTAAATGAATACCCTAATAAATACATAACATCTATCTAAAATTTGGTGGAAATAAATAAGTGGGCGTGACACAAAATATAATTATGTATGTCTTAAGAACGGTAAGTGTATAATTGTCCTAATTTGGTACAAATAGAATCGTAATCAATAAAATAATATGTCAAAAAAAGGCGAGATTGCAGAAGTGGGTGTGGCACAAATTAGAGTTCTTTATATCTAGATAACGGTAACAGCTTCAGTTTACAAATTTGGTGCAAAAAGCTTGGATAGGCCCCTTTGAGAAACGGCAAATTAGTTGCGCAAGTTACTTGCCGAGTACAACAAAGTCTAGACTAAATAATTGTTTCCTTTATCCGACTTTACCGCCACCATCTACAAACTTGCCGAGTCTGAAAGGGATCTTATAAATGCACAACAATTGTAAATAACGAAATAGAATTCTGTTTATCTGGAAAACAGTAAGTGCATTAATTTGTTACAAATAGATTGATGGTTAATACGAGTAGACAATATCTGCCATAAAGTGGGAGGAATTGGATAAGTGGGCGTTATACCTACCTTCCGAAGGCAATTTAGATTTATGTTTATCTGGAGAACGATAACATTTAAGGCATCTAATACCCAAGATCTGTTTAAAAAACAATTTACCTTATTTGAAATGGGATAGCTAATGGCACTGGCTTAGCTAATTTACCCTTAAAAGCAAATTGTACACAAGATTTCTTTGAAAAAGTAAATATTCTTAAAACATTATTTTAAGACTTTTTAATACTTTTATTACAATATCAGAACTACTGGTTAATGTCAGTGTACTTGAACTGTGTGGGAGTTTTAAAATAATCGCATAAACAAAACAAATGTAAAGGACATTGAATGGGTTTAAAATACATTCATTTTCTATGGGGAATTGCAATAAGAATATTAAATTAGTACAAAATACATTCGCACTCACTCATACATGCTCATACCTACATGCATTTCTCAGTATACAAGTAGAACATGTACCCAAATGACCAGAGATTCGAAAAAAATCGAAAACTCACTAAGGCAAAGAATTCTGCGAAACAAAAATATTCGATACATAGTCGATAATATTTTATATAGCGAATGTTTTTTTATTTAAGCAGTTCTCGAAATTTTTTCGAAAATCAACATTCGAAAATGTATTATATTTCTTTGACTAAATCATTTGAGTTTTTGTCTTTTTTGATAAAATCTCGAAAAGTAGATGAGCACTAGATTTTATATTCTAGCCAAGTCCTTGAAAATTTGTCTTGTTTACCGTTAAAGTATTTTTTTTATTCTTTTTATACCCTTTACCGAAGGTAAAAGGGTATATATAACTTTGTCATTTTATTTTTCAAATTACGACCATAGGTTCGATAAAACTACTTTGATTTGGACCAAAATGAAATTGAAACATAATAATAATCATTCGATATCGAAGTATTACTAACGAGAGTAATGACGAATCTTTAGCGATATCGGTATTTGACTAATAACGATATCTCCTGATTAGGTTTCTCGATATCGTCAAAGTTATCTTTCATAAGCATTGTACAATATTGAATAAGATGTTTTGGCAAACATTTTTCGATACCACTATCAAAATATAAGCAAAAGATTTTTCACCGCAATAGTTATTGCTAAATCTTCGTTTCTAATTCTTTATCGAACCTTCGCAATCGATAGCCTTTTGGGAATAAACTGAGCACCATGTTAAGAATTTTCAATATTTACACAATAGATCTTCGAGGCATATTCGATGGCAATATCATTAACTAAAAGTCTTGGTCACGTGGGTAAAAGTAAACTCTAGAGCACACATACAAACATACACTGTATCTACCTACTTACTCCCCATGCATTTCTGCGAGCGTACAAACAATAATTAAGCTTCAATGAGATAAATAGTAAGAGCCTGTATAATTGTCATTTTAACTAAAATACTTTTACTCTGTATTATCAGTGACATTTATACTTTGAATATTTTCATACACACACAAAACATACAAAAGTGACAAAAGTTTAAACTTCATTTTTAAAATAATAAAATTTAATTGGCAAATGTCAAAAATGGTAAATCATTACAAAGAGAATTAAAATTGATATATTAAAAAAGGAGATGAAAATATGCCTGAAGGTTCAATTAGACCTGATATACCATAATGCCATAGCCGTAACAGCAATTTATGGTTATGGAAAAAACCACAATTCAATTGGCTTCCATGGTAATGTTTATGGCGTTATGGCAAGTTACGTATAATCAAATATAGTCCATAAAGTTGGTACGAACAACTGTTTTGTATGGTTCCAATTGTGTCACGCTTAAGTTAAGCCCTAGTTTGCTATTTATTGGAAAATGTGCTTTTTATAGAAAAACTTCTTAAACTTTTGCTTTTCACACGAACTTTTCTTTAAATTTGTTATTTACCAAAATTTCTATCTCTTTAAGACTTCAAGTAAATCGACGTATATGTACTCGTATTGCTGAAATAAATCACATCATCGCCTTTTAAAAATGTTAGTAAAAAAAAAAATTTGTTTTATTATCTAATAAAAAACAACCTTAATTGTAATAAAAAATTCAAAATAAAAAGGGTGTTAATGCATTCATGTTTTCATTTGACACCTCGTGTTATAAATATTTCATTTGCTTTACAGCTTTCTATATCTGTTATTTTATAAATGTTTGTTATTGTTGTAATAAATTAACATAAATAATTTAAATGCAATGCCCATTATTAAAAAAGTTATAAAACGAATTTCCATAAGAGTGGGATGACATTAAGATTTCAAATTGTTTTACTTACTAAACACCTCTCAAAAATTGAAAACAAGCTGCGAGGAAACATAAAACGTCATGAATTATTTTGGTTTTCGGCAAATTTTCTTACAAATACTAATTTTTCTCGTAAGTTGAATAAAAAATCTGCTATAAACAGTAACTTTGTTTTGAAACTTCTATAAATAGCAAATTTGTTTTAAAAAAATTTCTTTCAATATCAAATTCGCATAAAATGTTCCTTTAATAGAAAATTTTTGTATATACTCGTACTATAGTATAATAAAATTTTACCAAATTTCCTACAAATTGCAAAATTTCCTATTTATAAATATCAAATTTTTGGCAAGTATTTCTAAAAATAGGAAATTTTTGCAAAGTTCCTAAAAAATAGACACAAATTTTTCCATAAAACTCAAATTTTCATAAAATTTTCTTAGAACTCAAATTTTCTTAGAACGCAAATTTTCATAAAATTTCTCTAAAACTCAAATTTTCATAAAATTTAAAACGCAAATTTTCACAAAATTTCCATTCAACGCAAATTTTCAAATTCAACGCAAATAGAAAAAGCTTATTTTTACAAAATTTCCTATAAAAGGAAATCTTTACAAAATTTCCTATAAAAAGGAAATTTTTACAATATTTCGTTTAAAAACCAAATTTTTACAATATTCCGTTAAAAAAAAAATTTTTGCAATATATCCTATAAAAAGCCAATTTTCACAAAACTCTACCAAAAGCAAATTTTTACATATTTTCGTATCAATTTTCACAAAATTTCATTTAAATAGAAAATTTGGAGAATTTTTCCTATAAATAGAATATTTTAAAAAAGCTTCCTATAAAAAGAAAATTTAATTTTCCTTAAAATATCAAGGAAATAAATAGCAAATTTGTTCTAAAAAATTTCTTTCATTATCAAATTCGCATCAAATGTTCCTTTAATAGAAAATTTTTGTATATACTCGTACTATATGTATAATAAAATTTTAACAAACTTCCTACATTTGCAAAATTTCTTGTTTATAAATATCAAATTTTTGGCAGGTCGTTCTAAAAATAACAAATTTTTGCAAAATTCATTAAAAAATATAGACGCAAATTTTGACTAAATTTCCACAAAACTCAAATTTTCATAAAATTTCCTTAAAACTCAAATTTTCATAAAATTTAAAACGCAAATTTTCATTAAACGCAAATTTTCTTAAAATTCTATTAAACCCAAATTTTCATAAAATTTTTTACAAATTTTCCTAGAAAAAGGTAATTTTTACAAAATTTCCTAAAAAAGGAAATCTTTACAAAATATCCTATAAAATGTGATTTTTACAAAATTTCCTTTGAAAAGCAAATTTTTACAAAGCTTTTTATTAAAAGCATATTTTTACAAAATTTTTACAAAAATTTCCTATCAAAAGCAAATATTTATAAAATTTCCTATCAAACGCAAAATTTTACAATATTTCCTATAAAAACCAAATGTTTACAAAATTTCCTATAAAAAGCAAATTTTCACAATACATATTTCCTATCAAAAGCAAATTTATACAAAATTTCTAATAAAAATAAAATTTTTATAAAATGCAAATTTTTACAAAAATTTCCTATAAAATGCAAACTTTCACACAAATTCTTACTGAAAGCAAATTATCACAGAATTGTCTTTAAATAGCAAATTTTGAAAAAAAATTTTTAATAGGAAATTTTCAAAAAATTTTCTATTGTTTTCTTCATTATTTATTTATTGAATCTTCATATATTAAATATGAACTAACAATAATTAATCAAATCTTATACTTATACTTTATTTTTGTCCTGCCAATGCTAGACGAAAATTATTCTCCTCACAGTTTCTGTTCACATATGTAGATGTTTAGCGGTCTTCTCGTCGGATGAGTCCTGCAGTATCTCTTCTCCTTAATCTAGAGTGGCCACTGTCATTTAAAATATTTCGAGCTAGTGGATTTGGGTGCGACTCAAGCCTTTTTAAATATTTTACTGCATACTTCGTAATAATAGTTTTTACTAATGGCACATTGAGATCCTTGTGAATATTAAAGTTTTTAACATACCAGGGAGCGACTGTGATTGCTCGAAGAAGTTTCTTTTGGCGCCTTTGAATTTTTTCGATATTTGAGACCGAGGCAGTGCCCCATAGCTGAATACCGTAGCACCAGATTGGCTTTAATATAGAGTTGTAGAGTAGAAGTTTTCAATCGAGGCTAAGAACAGAATTTCTTCCAATAAGCCAATTAATTTGAATTGCTTTTAGTTTCATTTGTGTTAGTTTTGCTTCTATATGGCATTTCCATGTTAAACGCCGATGTAGATGAATACCGAGATATTTTACATGCGAATGCTGGGGCACTAATTGATTATTGATTTTATAGGGGGAATAGGGGGACATGACTCCCGACGCAAGGTGAATGTTATATGTACGCATTTTTGCTCATTCACCTTTATCCTCCATTATTTTAACCACTTTTCCAGTTCAAATATATGATCCTGCAAGTAACGAGATGCTTCATGACAGTTTTCGTGTACGCTTAAAAAAGCTGTATCATCAGCAAATGGTGAAGTAAGGGTATGGTTGTTTGTTGGCATGTCTGAGGTATATATAAGGTATAACAGTGGGCCCATGATGCTTCCCTGAGGGACTCCAGCGTCAATTGGCTGAGGAGAACTTATAAAATCACCTTTTTTTTAATAATAAACCTTCGACCGACTAAGTAGCTTTCTAACAGCTTGTGTGTGTTTACTGGTAAGTTTAACTTCAAAAGCTTGAGAAACATCGATGAAGAGGGCGGAACAATATTTTTTTTCTTCAAAGGCTTTTCTTACGGCGTTTACTATACGATGGGTTAATTAAATAGAAAATTAACAGAATTTTCTATTAAATAGAACATTTCCAATACATAGCAAATTTTCTTTAAAAGCAAATTTTCACAAAAATTTTCTATAAAAGCTAATTTTCACAAAATTTTCCATAAAAAGCATATTATCACAAAATTTCCTTTATATAGAAAATTTTCAGAAAGTTTCCTATAAATACCAAATTTTTACAAAATTTCCTATAAAAAGCAAATTTTCAGAACTTTTCCTCATCACAAAATTTCCTATAGATTGACAATGTTTTCAAAAAATTCTTTGAAAATCAAATTTTTGAAAAATTTTCTAAAAAATTGCAAATTTAATTTTCGTCAAATCTCCTACAAATAAATAGCAAATTTTTGGAAAATAAAAAAAAAATTTGTTTTCATGAAAAAAGTTTCATAGATTTGTCTATTAAAGGTTTTCATTAGAAAAAATGCACAAAATGCACAGACACATATTTGTTTAAATTATAATTATTTCTTGCACTTCAACGCCTTTAATAACTTTTTAAAAAAATATTTATTTATTCAATACAAAAAACAGAAAATATGTAATTATAGTAAAAGTAAATTACACATTTAAAAATGCACACAATTACATTATGGAAATTGTAAAAAACGTTTCATTTTATATTACGAGAATAAATAGAATTTTAGTAATTTTTTTTTAATATATATATTTTATATTATTGCAAACTATTCAAATAAAAAAAAAATGTGTTTAAATCATTCAGAATGTGTTAATGTTAAAAAATTTAAATGAGAAACAATTATAGAAAAAAAAGAAATATTAAATAAATTTGCAACAAAAAAAGAATATATATAAAATAATTTGTAAAATTTTCATTAAGTTCATTGAACCGTGTAGATGTAATTTCCTACACAACACGTTCTTTCAAACATTTACTTCATATTACACTTGAATATTTACACATGCAGTGTAAATTCTATTTTAAACAAACAAACGAACGAGCACTTGTTATTAGTTTTATTGATAATTTATTCGTTCACTCGTTAGTGCATTCGTTCATTAACTCACTGTCACACTACATGTACAAGTGAGAGAGCAAGTGAGTGTGTTATTTTGCATTTGAGTGCGTTTGTGATGACACTAAAAAATAATTGTACTGGACCCACCTTTTAGAATACCGAGCGATTTTGAATCACTTTCTGAGTCGATCTAACGATGTTTGGCCGTACAGGTATACATTTTAAAGATAATTTGATGGAATTTGGTACAGAGATTTAACCTACCATAAGGACGAAGTCTATTGAAAATGGGGACAATCGGTCCATAATTTCACATCGCCTCCATTAAAACTTCTATCCGGAATGATCTATGATCTTTGTACTCATAAACCATTTTATTATGGTTGTATTTAGATTAAATTCACAGAAAAAATTAAAAATTTTCTCTAATCAACAAATTTATACCAAATTCATAATATCAAGTTGCTGATTTTGCACCTATTACCAAAATGATTATATAAATTACTAAAAACTGTCAAATTGTGAATATTTTTATATAAATGATATTTTTAGTTTTAATTAAAAAAATGATCAAAAACCTTTGTCATTTCAAACAATGTGTTAATTTATTTTTAATTAAATATTGACAATTCCCAACAACAATTTTACAAGTTTAAATTATTTTATTAATTAATTCATTTATTAATGATGTGCTAATAATCCCAATTTATGATAAAAAACACTGAAATTTATTGTTGTGGGAAAGCTAGTTTCTATGCGCATTTCGCTGGTTGCTTAGGCCAGCTCGTCAGGAAACTTTTTCCAAATACTTTAGAAAAGCTAAAAATATTATACAAGTAAGACCATAAAGTGAATAAGAATTTTAAACACTCAGCTCTACTTGTAACAATATCAAAGCTTCAACAAAGACACAACAATAAATAGTGAATTTTTTCTTTCTTACATTCCCCTACAATTGGCTGGGTTTTTTCCAACACAAATTGTAGTTGTAAGAGGATAGAAAAAAACAAAATTAAAAAAAAAAACAAGTTACTAAATAAAGCAGCTTGCCATTTCAGTTTTTTATTTGCCGGGCACATGCAAATTTATTATCAAAAATTATTTTCGGGAATGAAATATTTATTAATTAATTCATTTATTAATGATGTGCTAATAATCCCAATTTATGATAAAAAACACTGAAATTTATTGTTGTGGGAAAGCTAGTTTCTATGCGCATTATTTTATTTTAAGCAAAAAAAATCAATTAATAATGTTTGATATTTAATTAATATTTTAGTTTTAAATTAAATTTTTTTTCAAAACGACTAAAATGTTAATTTAATCAATATTATATTTTTAATTTTCTTTCAACTAAAAAAATAATTCATTCAGTTATCACAATAATTAAATTTAAATACTTTTTAAGCCATTTTTTTAAATATAATTAGTATTGTGGTTATTTTATTGAACTGTTAATGGTTTTTAATTCAAATTTCGATATTTTAATCAGGCTTAAGTGCATTGAATTTAATACCATTAAATTATTTTTATGAAGAAGGGAATTTTACAACGTGAAATGAATTAAAATTTATTTATAATTTTTCATTCTTGAATGAGCTGAGATTTAAACCCAGGTTTTCACGGACAGGTTGCCCTGACTAGTTTCGATTGTAACCACACAATCTCTTCAGAAGGGTTTGCCGTTTAGAACTCACCGCCATTGACGACGGATGACGTCATTAGTCAAACATCAATCTTTATTATTACTTCTGTTTTTCGTACTTTTTGTCAAGAATTCTTCTTGAAGTGAAAAGTTTTGTTTTTCATGTTTTTGTCTTTCTTTTTTCTTGTTGACCTTTTTCAGCACAACTTGAAGGACAAATGTAAACATATGGCTCATGTCTTAGCTGTTAACAATAATAAGTATTGTGGTTATTTTATTGAACGGTTAATGGTGTTTAATCCAAATTTCGATATTTTAATCAGGCTTAAGTGCATTGAATTTAATATCATTAAATTATTTTTATGAAGAAGGGAATTTTACAACATGAAATGAATTAAAATTTATTAATAATTTTTCATTCTTGATTGAGCTGGGAATTTAACCCATGTTTTCACGGACAGGTTGCCCTGCCTAGTTTTTTTTTTAATTGATAAAAAACTTTTTTCTGTGTTTGGTCCAAACTTATTTTATTACAATGTTAATTAGTTTACCAAATTTTATTGGAATCGGCCTATATTATACATCTATATATACTTCTTCCAAAAATAGCTTTTAATGCCCGTAACTTTCTTATAAATATTGGTATTAACATAAAAATTGGCGACAATAACTTTTACGATAGCTACTATGTCATAACAAAATGTTGCTCTGGTGGGTTCAAAATTATCCAAAGGTCTCATTAAAACGACCTTCCTTAAATCACTTAAAGGCACTTGATTGGCACATAGAACTTTTACATTAGTCTTAACCTTATAACATAAATTTGTTCTGGCTGGTCCATGATTGCCTATATGTATCAAATAGGGTACACTCTCGAAACTTTGTCTTTATATAATGTGGTGTAACGTATCAAGCGGTCGAGCTTGACCGACTATACTTTCTTATATATTTTAGCTGCATTTGATAAGTTCACTGAACTTGTTCCTGTGTGTTCATAAGGATTAGTGTAAAATAATTTCATATATGTAGTTGTTTTTTATTATATTTATTTTTATTTAATTTATTTAATCTGCAACAACACTAGTTCAGACATGTTTGTTATTTTTATTTAGTAATAAAAAAAAAACGTAAGCACACACACATATACACACAAACAATAACAAATTTTTAATAAATAAACGTTAATAATCTGTTGTTGATATTAAGTGGATTCTACGTTTCCACGAAACAACAACAACCATTTTGTTGTAAGGTTACGCACACACATTTTCATTTTTATGGCGAATTTATATAATAAAGATCAAAATCATACAAATTTATTATAAATTTATTAACGTTTTTTTTTAATATTCCATTTATGATTTTAGTTTTAAATTAAGAAGTAGAACTTGAGTAAAGGAAAGAAAAATAACAGACATGTTGTTTTTTTTAAATTACTTTTAAAAAACTTGTGTATATTTTTCAAGGTTGGCAACCGAAACGAATTAAAGTATTTCGGTATTGATATCGATATCGGTATACCGGTAAATAAACTTTTACAGAGGCGTAGGTACATCAGATGTAAACTTTAATTAACGAAACCAAACAAGAATGTTAAAAAACAAAGAAGGTTAGTTTCTCAATAATTTACAAGACACATTTTTTACATGGTTGCAATTGTGGGGCTTAAAAGCAAAGGGGTACAAATGCAAAAAACGAAATTCTGAGTAAATAAGCTTTAAAGTTATTTGGTACCATGCATTTCATGCTTAATATTTTTGGTCTCTGGTACATACCGTCTATTGAGATCATCATGCTGATCTGAATTATTGACGAGAGATAGATATTGGTATTAAGTGTTGATTCTTGCACGTAACTCAATTTTTTATATTTGGCACTTGTACCCCTTTGCTTTTAAGCCCTACAATTACAACCATGTAAATAATGTCTCATGTAAATTGTTAAGAACCTTCTTTGTTTTTTTAAGATTCTTGTTTTGTTTTCCCTCAAATATTGTAAAACTTGTATTATCTTTGCAAAATTTATATATGTGACCTTCTCCGAGAAAAGGGACCTAGGGTTGAAAATGAAGTTTTGAGTAAAACGCATTTAAAGTTTCAAATTTTAGTGTTTTTTTTATCGATTTTCCCAAGTTCGTTTTGTACGTTTTTATGGGGTAAATAAATTTTTATCAGAAATCTAACTCATTTCAGCTTATTACACACCCTTTTTGGTACCAGAATCCATTCTTAAGTCCAAACCCGTTTTTTGACACACTAGGTCCCTTTTCTTGGAGGAGGTCACATATTTTAAAAATATATTAATTTTGTAGAAATTATGGTTTTTGGGAACCGAAACTAATTTTGATACAGTAGTTTCCGCTTAAGTGCTTATCGAAAAATGTTCAGTTTTCTAGGCTTTTCAACGGGGAATAATTTAACCGATAACATGGATAAATGCGCAATCAACGTATTTATAAAAACATCGCTTTAAAGACTCAATAATCTTTTAAAAGATATTTGTAAGTTATGAAGGAAAATACAATTTATTATAGTTCTCATACGAAATTACATATAATATTAAAACGAATTCAATTAAAATTCTTACATAATTACATATGCACATATTAAAAAATACAAAAATGTTTTTTCATTAACAGCGTTTAAAAAAAGTCAGTCGTTTTTGCTTCAATAATAATATTATTAAAACTATTTATTATGTTTTTTTCAATAGTTTCAATTTCATTGGTATATTTATTCTGCTGCACAAAGAATCTTTGGATAGCGTTAAAGGCACCTAAAACTTGTGGAAACATTGGAGTTTCAATTATTTCCTATTCTTGATCATCGGAAGAATCCTATAATTCTTTAAAATTATTCACTATGATTTCTTTATCACTAAGTTGGCTATAGTAAATCTAGTTTTCATCGCACTGGATATATTCATCAAATTCCTGTTGCGTATAACTTTGCAAAAAGATTTAAATGATGACGTTTTAAATACTAGTGTTGTCATATACAAAAATATGTACTTTTTAGCAATTTATTTTATTTAAATTTAAGAAATTTCCTTAGAGTGAAGCGAACTGACACTAAAGTCCCCTGATAGGTTCTTTGGTAGCAGTGACCGGTTATAGCTCTAACACTTTTTGAATGGGACCTATCACTTTTATGGGGTAGTCATTGAAGGGGGTTAATTGACACCTAACAGCCACCATTTGACCAATAACACATCTATTCTCAATAAACGTTACTACAATGTTAGTTTGGTATTCTTCCAATAAAAAAGTCTTAAGCCCTTATGACACTACATTTTTTATTCATTGAATTGATATAGAATTGATGGACAGAAACAGTAAATGTTGGAAAGAGCAAACTATAAAAAATGTAAGCAGAAATTTTTTTTTAGTTTTTCTTTTGTTTTGATTTTATTCATTTTATTAAATATTGTTGACTTTTCGTTTATAGGAAACATAAAAACAAAACAAACAAAAAGCGTTTAATCGCTGAATTTCCACATTAACCGCTGATTCAGCAACACTTTTAATATTTCAAGCTTGAAATGTCAATTTTAAGTTGAATAATTTTACATTGTTTTTGACATAACTTAATTTTTTATCGATAACTTTAGTAAAATTTTAGACAGTTTGCTATTTATCTTAATACAGCTGAACTCTTTGCACTTGGTAAATTTTTCTATTACATTATATTTGCACTGTTCACCAAAACTAGAACAATGCATTAAAAATTAAGCGTCATAAGGCCTTTAGACACAGAAAAAAGTCAATTAAAACAAGTTAGAGTGCTATATTCGGCTGTGCCGAATCTTTGATACCCTCCACCGACAGGAGTGAGTTCTATATGATAAATACATATATATTATTAACTAAGCTTCACAAAAACGAGCGTCAGCATTAAAATTAGTTGCGGTTTAGACATGAATTAAATTATTGACCGACAATAAGAAAATTTAATGCGTTTCTATTTAGGACTTTGAACATGCTTGAGTAAAATATCATTATTCGTAAAAGTTTTAGCCGAACTAAAATAATTTTTAGGAGGGTAATTTGTTCTGAAAACTGATTTCTAGTATTACAAAATATAAATTAGAATAAATTTCAATACAGCAGTGTAATTAGTTTTAGCGTTAACAGAAAATTTCACAAATTTGCATGATATTTTTTCTGGCCATATGAATTTAAGTAAGACATTTTACCGCAATATCTATATCTGTGATGGTTTAAGGCGAATTTAATTTTTTTCCCAAAGTGAGCTTTATTTGGTTTTAGGCGCAATAAACTGTTTTCCGAGAGTAGGGTTTATATGTGGCATAGGGTAAATTATGGATCAACCTTCACGAAATTTGGCAATGTGATTTCTCGGCCTATAAAACTGGGACGTACCGAAAATAAGTATGCTAGCGTTATTTATTGCGGTTTTAGGCGTACTAAACTGTTTTCCGGCAGTAGGGTTTATATGGGGCCTAGTGTAAATTATGGACCGATCTTCAAAAAATTTTACAGTGTGATTTCTGGTCCTATAAAACTGGGACGTACCAAATTTAAGTATTCTAGCGTTATTTATTGCGGTTTTAAGCGTACTAAACGGTTATCCTCGAGATGGGTTTATATGGGGCCTATGGTAAATTATGGACCGATCGTCACGAAATTTACCAGTATGATTTGCAGTCGTACAGTCGTACCAAATTCATGCAAAATTTTATGTCATTCCGTACATTAATAAACCATTTATGTTAGCTTTTGTATCAAAATTATCAATTTTTTCAGGGTGGTGGTTCCACATTTTGATTCATAGTTCTGATCCTACTGAACCGAGGTTGCTGGATTTCAATCCCAAACTGCTTAGGATAACTACAAGCAATTTGAGACCAAGTTTGTTATTTTCTTTTGCGTTTTTCAAAAGTGAGCGTGTTTTCAACAGACGGACAGACGGACAGACAGACGGACATGGCTAAATCGACTTAGAATTACTCAAGGAGCCAGAATATATATACTTTATGGGGTCTTAGATGTATAATTCACACGGAATGACAAACTTAGTATACCCTCATTCACCACAGTGGTGGTGGAGGGTATAAAAAGGTTTTAAAAAGTATTTAAATTTAATTAATGTGATAATTGAATCAATTTTTTTTTTTAGCTGAAAGAATATTAAAAATTTAATTTTAATTTAATAAATATTTAAGTTGTTTTGAAATAAATTTTTAATTAAAATATTAATTAAATATCAAAAAATTTTAATTGACTTTTTCGTTTCAAATAAAATAATTTAAGCTTGTAGAATTGTTGTTGGGAATTGTAAATTTTTAATTATATAAATTAACACATTGTTTAAAATGGCGAAGTTTTTGGGTTATTTAATTAAAATAAAAAATATAATTTATTGAAAAAAAATATTCACAATTTAAAAACTTTTAGTAATCAATATAATCATTTTGGTAATAGGTGCAACATCAACAACTTGTTTGTTTGATATTATGAATTTATGAAAATATAAAATTTTTCTGTGGAATTAAATTTAAGAACAAATTTTTAAATTGTCCCAAAAAATGTTTCGGGCCAGCGGTGAATATTGAACCTGTTACTAAAACGGTCCTAATAAAAAAATCATTTATATAAAAAAATTATTAATACAAAATAAAAATATATACATTTTTGTTCTTATTTAATATACATGTTAATGTATTAGTTCTCCTTTCACATGACATTAGTTATTTCTTTTTTGTTCGTTTTCTATTTTCACAAATTCCAGGATAATTTCTGTTGGAACAATTGACACAAATTTACCGCAGGGTTAGCACAAAACTAATGAATTACTTAAACGGGGAACACATTTAAGCGACGCCTTGTAAGCGGGTTTTTTTTTTACGTACTAGTGCGAGTTCACACTATGAAAGTTTTCTTTCAGAAAGTCTGAGTTTATTGATGAGAGGGGTGAGAATAATGCCATGTTCTCTTCACCTCACAGCAAAAATTATGTGAAAATTTAGCTTGCCAGCAAATTTTGGGCATTTAATAGGGTAAATCATTTAAGCGGGGAGCATTTAAGCGGAAACTACTGTATCAGTATCAATACCGGTTTTAGCCTATTTGTTATTTCGATATCGGTATCAAAACCGGTATTCAATCGGTATCGGTTGCCAACCTTGATTTTTTTTTTTTCTCTGACCATTAGTAATTTTTAATGAAATTTTATTTAAATGATTGCAACTTTATAATAAAAATTAAAAAAGGCCGATTTAAAAACTAATAGTCCATCCAATATGCAGATTTTGGCATTTTTCTAGATGCATTTAAAACCAAGTTGCATTTTTGGCCAAGTTCGCCATCACATGTTGATAACCAATCTTCTGCACTATCGCCCAAGATTTTAACATCCCTTTTGAACTTTATGGTATTTTTTCAAGACCGGTAGAACTTACGCAAGGGTTAGCTGTCAAACGTGCGCTTAGTGCGCTTACTTTTTGACATTTATATACCCTGGCAAATCATCACGAATAAATTCACACTTGAAGAACACTATCAAATTATCCAAATTTTCTTTAAAAATTTTTAATCTCAAAATTGTGTTCGGAGATAAGGTACATTTTTGGCTTAAAGGGCTTGTTAATAAACAAAATTACCGTACATGGAGTGAGACCACTCAACAACAGACCCTAGAGAATTCATTTTATGCAGAAAAATGCACCGTTTAGTGCGGTTTACATGCCGATGGCATTACCGGACCATTTTCCAAAAATTTAGTCGGAGCTCGTTTAACGGCCAATGGCGGTTTCTGTTTGAAAATATGGATGACATTGATCCGGGCTAGATCTCGTTTTAACAGGATGGCCCTACGGGGCATACTGTGAATGCAATAATCGACTAATTAAAATGAAAATTTGGCGATAAGAATATACAAAATGGAGTTCGCATTTGAGGTGGTGCGCTTTGACACTGAACTAGAACTGAACTACAATCATAGAAAAATGCCTCTTCATACTGATGATGCCCTAACATCAGAATTATGACATCAATGTCATTACAAATGACATCAATGAGGCAAAAAGTAAAGTGACATCAATCCAATGACGAACGTCATCATAAAACTTTGTCATATTTTATGCGTCATCTATACTATGACTACAGTCATCATTTCGATGCCACATTTTGTGTATAATTGACAATTTTTTCATGGTTCAAAAGTAAAATAAGAAGCAAAAATTCCCATATTTGTTTTTTTTTTATTATTTAGTTATTAAAATTTCAAATTTAGTCATAAAATTTTAAAAGTAGAATGATTACGAAAACCACATCGGGTATGATGCTGGTGGCTTAGTTCTTCTGTAAACAAAGGGTGGAACACAATAAAAGTGAAACAAACTCGTGTATCGGTTAAGTAAATAATAATATTCTCTCACCTTGACTTAAGCCAATCCCAATGACAAATGAGTATTTTCTACAATGTTACTGAGTCATCATGGCAATGATGACATGTTTTATTATTGATGACATAATTTTAATTTTTGACCCTGATGGCAATATGGCCAAGTGATGTTAAAGCAGACATCACAATGATGAACAGTGTCATGTGGTCTACTTGTCAAAGTAGAGATGACAAAATACATCAGAGTTATGACGGCTTTTCTACCAGTGTAGTACTGAACTAAAGCTAAAATAGAACTGAACCAGAACTTAATTAAATCTGAGCTAAAACCTAAACTTATATTTAGTTGAACGTAAACGAACTAAGAACTAAGCTTTTGCTTAGTTCAAACTGAATAACCGAAATAAAGGAATTGTTCTCCGTTAAAAATTTGTAATGGGAACAACTTTTTTTTTTTTTTTTTTTTTTTTTTTGTCAATGATATAACAAATACACTCAAAATATGATACTCAACAATAAAAATAGAATTGCGAAAAAGTATTGTATTTTCTACATTTTTCGTATTGTACTCGCGCAAATAAACTCGGATAAACAAAATGAAATAAACTCCTTTTTCGATACAACACAAATTTATCTACATTGTCTGCACAATGGGATAAACGATTTTTTATTTATTATTTTTAATTTATTATCTTATAAACCCTAGAAATTTAATAAATGAAATTTTTGGAGTATTTTTCTAACACCACACACTTACAATACATTCGTTATTTTCCAATTAAAAACCAAAATATTCACCAGAAATATGTTTTATGGCAAAAGAACGTTTGCCTGGTCAGCTAGTAGTTTATAAATTCTTTTTCTTATTAATACACTCACAATATTCTGTACGTAAAATAAACTGAAATTGTAATATAAAATAAATGAATATTCAGTTAAAAACCGGTCTACATATTTTTAATTTATTTTTAACGAAAAGTTCATTTAATTTTAACTGTCAAAAATCCAACAAAAATTCTTTTTCTTAAGTAAATTTACAGTTGTTTAAAATTTAATTTTCATTTAATTTTACAAACAGAATACTTTTACTTAATCAACTGACAATATTAAATGCAACCGAAAATCCGTATTAAAGTGCACTTAGTTTTTTTTAATAAATGTTAGAATCAGTTGGAAATAAATTTGCGTGGAATTTTAAATGCTTATTTATTTAAAAATGACTGAACGGAATACTTCTTGAAAAACCTACAGTCCGGTTCAATGTTCATTGAACACATTGCGTAAATCCCTGTAATAAAAGAAAAATATCAATGGTTCTAGGCAAGAAAAATGAGGAATCCCAAATCTCACCCATTGTGCATGGATCTTAATATTATTGTCATTTGAGTCACTGTGATTTTTTTGATAAAAGTAAATTAGCCAATAAAAGCCAAACGACAAACAAATAAATAAAACAACATTGAAATGTTGCAACAACTGCAACGATAACAAAAAATTATTTGTTATCAATTCATGGCACATACACCAGCAAGCAAATGCATATTGAGACACATGAACTCACACATTCGCACAAACACACACATTCACTCTACTTTGTCAAGTAAACACATAAAAAGCACAACATAAATAGTGATGCAAACAAAACAAACGATACAATAAATTTTCATATACATACACTCACATTAAAGGCCATGCATACAGATGCATCAGGTTTTTTACCCTTTACATATCCTGTTGTTGTCGTGATTGTTGTAAATATTTCCAAATATTTTTTTTCATTTCCCTCCTGCGACGGCTACCAAAAATAATACTATTATTATTATTTTTTCTGTGCTGCTTAAATTGAAAATGTACAACATTGAAAATCTAAAAAATTTTAATAAAATTTACGTTTGACTTAATCTTTTGTCATTGTATTGGTGCATACTTCCTGTTGGCAGCAGGCATCAATACAAAAGTGTTGATAGTAGTCTAAATGGTGAATGTTGTGTATGAGAGTATGTGTGTGTGTGCGTGTGTATGAGTTATAGAATGTTTATAATTTGTTCATCAGTATGCATTGAGTAAACATTGTTTTACTACATAAACATTTGTGATTATAATATAAAACAAAAATGTATGAACATTCTCTTTAAAGCTTTATAATGGAACACACAGAAACTCTCACATACAAAGACAAGTAAGAATGTATAGGCGGTCGAGCCCAAGCATTTGATACCCTACTCCAATGTATATATAGACAATTTTTCGATAATATACCATATCTAGGGCTCTTGGCCAATTATGGGCCTGGCAAAGCAAAATTATGTTATGAGGGTAAGTATCATATTAGAGTTCTTTGTGCCGAATATTATTTAAATATAAACATCAATATGAGATTTGTTCGTCTTAAAGCAATTTTGGAAAGGGGGATTCATATGGGACCTATGGTAAATTTTGGATCTACCAGTACAGTGACATGGTAGATATTATAGAAGTTATCTTTGCTAAATTTAATATCAATACCAACATTTATAAGGAAGTTATGGCACTTAAAGCAATTTTCGGGAGTTATATTTTTATAACAGCTATGGTCAAATATGGTCCGATTTTACAAAAAATGTTGGTAAGACGATTTAGACAATAATATATCATTGGACCATATTTAATTTAAGCACCAGCATAAAAAGATAGTTTATGGGCACAAAGCCTATTCGGGAAGGAAGTTTGTATGGAAATTATGAACCGTTTCTCACTGTTTTTATTAGGCATCGTCCTTAAGAAAACTTGGACATAAATATGTACCCAACTTCAGCAAATTATCTCCGAAATTGCGACCTATACTTTGCGCACACGGTTATATGGGCAGCCAACAAGCCAGCTAGACGGACGGGCATAGTGAGATAAACTCAGAAAGTGTTATAGAGTAGTTCGGTATACTTAAAGGTGCGCCTAGAACCAATATATTTATGAATTACACACATCAGCACAAACGCATAATACCTTCTCCACTATTGTGGTATGGGTATAACATGTAAAAAAGTACAGCCGGTCAAGCCCGACCACTTGATTCCCTACACCACATTTAATACAGAAATGGGCTGTCATGGACCCGGCCTTACTTGTATAATATTTTTAGCTTTTCTAAAGTATTTGGAAAAAGTTTCCTGACGAGCTGGCCTAAGCAACCAGCGAAATGCGCATAGAAACTAGCTTTCCCACAACAATAAATTTCAGTGTTTTTAATCATAAATTGGGATTATTAGCACATTATTAATATTAATAATGAAACAAAATTATGTTATATGGCTTAGATTATAAAAGAGTTCCTTGTGCTATCGACATCTGTATGAGAATTTTTATATGGGACCTATGACCAGTGCTGGGCATACCAAGAAATCACCGTTTTCTTGTGATTTCAAATTACTTTAAAAAAAGTGATTTTCAGAGCATGCCTGTAAATAAAGATATATGTATGTAATAGGTAGGCCTTATGGGCGAAAATACCCGATTTCTTAAAGATGTTTGTATGGGGGCTATGTAAAGTTTTGGATAGATTCTCATTATTTTCCAAAAGTTTTGTCCGTATGGCAATTTAGATACATGGATTAAATTTCATAAAATTATTTTTAAAATTGCGACCTATACTTTTCGCACAAAAAGTTTACATGACCAGAAATCCAGCCAAACAGCCGGAAGGAAGGACATCGTTAGATTGATTCAATAAGTTATCCTGAATAGATCGGTTTACTAAAAAGTGGGTCTAGAATCAATGTTTTCATATGTTACACATATCAGAACAAACTAATAGTGCCCACTCCACTGTTGTGGTGTGGGTATAAATACATCATATTATATACAGTGAATGCAAAAACAATTGGGCTGTTGTAAAAATTAAATATTTTAGTTCTTTATTAAAAGATTTTGTTTGTTGTGCTTAATTCCCTTTTTAAATAATTGATAAAAAAAAAAGTACTAAAATTTATTGTTGGAGGATAAGCTGTTCCTATGCGCATTTCACTGGTTGCTTAGGCCAGATCATCAGGCAACGTTCTCCTAAATAATTTTAGAAAAGCCAAAGCTATCAGCAAACAAGACTACAGAGGGAATGAGAATTACCTACAAACACTCAAAAAGTCTTTTTTGCTACGATATCAAAGCTTAAACAAAATACCAAACAATAAATCAGTGATGAGTTTTTATCTTTTCTTACATTTCCCGCTACAATTAGTTGGAATTCTCCCAACAATAATTGTAGTTGTAAGTGGGTAAAGAAAAAACATATTAAAAACAAAAACAAAGTGCTTTTATTGTTTTCGCAAGAAATCAAAATAAAAACAATTTGCCAGTTCAGTTTTTTATGCAAAAAAATTCCAACCATCACTAAAGCTGATAAAAATAGTGCAAACAATTTTTTTGCGGTTTTATTTAGTGATAGTACAATGCTGTTTAAAATCAATATTTAGTACACTACCCCCAACTATGGTTGTGAGCTGGTCTATGAGCGCGGGGGTTGCGGATTCGATTCCCTCCAGAGACTCTGGTCTCCTGCAGACAAGCGTAGAGCTTCGAGAGATAAGCACATGAAAAAATAAACAAGAATTTGTACTTGAGTCAAAGTAGAAATTAAAAAGAACTAAAATATTATTATCAAAGTTGTTTTTGGGAATACTATTATTTATTAAAAGATTTTGTTTGTTGTGCTTAATTCCCTTTTTTAATAATTGATAAAAAAAAAAAAAAAAAAAAAAAAGTACTGAAATTTATAAATGGAGGATAAGCTGTTCCTTATCAATTATTTAAAAAGAGAATTAAGCACAACAAACAAAATCTTTTAATAAATAATAGTATTCCCAAAAACAACTTTGATAATAATATTTTAGTTCTTTTTAATTTCTACTTTGACTCAAGTACAAATTCTTGTTTATTTTTTCATGTGCTTATCTCTCGAAGCTCTACGCTTGTCTGCAGGAGACCAGAGTCTCTGGAGGGAATCGAATCCGCAACCCCCGCGCTCATAGACCAGCTCACAACCATAGTTGGGGGTAGTGTACTAAATATTGATTTTAAACAGCATTGTACTATCACTAAATAAAACCGCAAAAAAATTGTTTGCACTATTTTTACCACCTTTACTGATGGTTGGAATTTTTTTTTTTACACTAGCATTAAAAAATTGAGTGGTATTGCAAATTTTTTCACTATCACTAACGGTGATTAAATGCATCAAATCTGCAATCAATTCAAATAGTGAAAAATTTGTACTTGCAATCTAAAAAGCTAAATATAAACAGACTCTCACTAAAATTTAAAAAAATTTGATTCTTGTTATGATATGCTTGAGCAAAGGAAATTAAAGAACATTAAATTTTGTCAATAACGGAATATTTCACGGCTTTAATAATAAACAAAAAAGTTTTTTGTTTGTAAATTTAGTGCAAAATTTTAAGTTACACCCAAATGATTGAAGAACAAAAAAGTTGCAATAAACTGATGATTTCTTCTTCTTAATCAAACAATTTTTTCTTATTAATTTTTTTTTTTATTTTTTTTTTTTGAGTACAACATTTTTTAACATCACTATCACTCATGCTTAGTGAGGCTGCTAATTCAATTCAACTATCACTAGCAGTGAGTTGAAATTGCAAAATTAGTGCACTACCCCCATCTATGCTCACAACCAACTAGCGTAAGACTCTTAGTCTAGGTTAAGTTGAGGTAATAACTGAGGTTATAGTTAAGGTTTCAGTTCGATTTTTAGTTCTCATTATAATTAAGGGTCAAGTTAATCTCTTAGAACAAGTTCTAGTTTAGGTTCTCGTTAAGGTTTTAGTTCATGTTTTAGTTTAGGTTCTAGTACATGTTTAAGTTTAGGTTAAAGTTCATATTCTAGTTTAGTGTTGGGATAAAATTCTTATTATGATTTCAGGTTAGTTTTTAGTTAATGTTCAAGTTAAAGTTAAGGTTATAGGGCAGTTTCTAGTTGAATAGTTAAAGTTCTAGTGCAGATTATTTGTAAGCTTCTAGTTAAGGTTTAAGTTTTGGCTTTAATTCAGGTTCTAGTTTATCCTCTAGTTCAGGTTTTAAATAAGTGTGGTTGTAGCTTATATTACAGTTCGTATTATCGCTTGACTCTAGTTAGGATTATTGTTGGGGTATAAGTTTTAATCTTAGCTCAAGTTCTAGTTTATGTTCTTTGTAAGCCTTCTAGTTCCAGCTTAAGTTTTGGTTTTAGTTCAGGTCTTAATTCAGCTTCTAGTTCAGGTTTCAAGTCTCATTGTTGTTTTGATAAAAGTTATTGTTATGGGTTAGGCTCTAGTAGAGATTCTTTTAAGGTTAGTAGTTCAAGTCTTAGTTCAAGTTCTAATTCACGTTCTTTGTTAAGCTTCAAGTTCAGGTTTTAATTTTTGGTTTGAGTTAAGGTTTTAGTTAAGAGTTTAGTTCAAGTTTGAATTCTGATTGTAGTTTAGGTTAAAGTTCTTGTTATGGCGTATACTCTAGTTAAAGTTTTGTTAGGGTACTAGTTCTAGTCTTAGTTCTAAGTAGTTCAGGTTGTTTGCTTAGCTTTAATTTCAGTTTTAGATTCAGATTCTATTTTAGATTTTAGATTTCGTTGTAGTTTAGGTCAAAGTTCCTCGTGTGCATTAGGCTCTTGTTAAGGCTCTTGTTAGGCTCATAGTTCTAGTCTTAGTTAAAGTTCTGGTTCAGGTTCTTTTCCGGTTCCAAGCCCTCGTTGTAAGAGATTGGAGTAAAAGTTCCTCTACTGTATAAAATATTGGCTTATTCATATGAAATAAGTTAAATAGTGTTGCTTTTTCCATTTTTTATTCAGCTTTAACACAATTCTTTGTTTTCATTTTTATTTAAAAATATTTTTATAAAAATCAAATAGCTTAACAAAATATTGTTTAACTCTCATGCCAATATAAATATAAAAAAAATACACTCCGATTAACTTAAATAAAAGCATCAATGTTCAATGTTTCGTACAGAATTTTGAAGTTTTTTTATGGCTCATATTGAAAATGTTATTTTAATTTAAATGTTTTTTCGTTGTCTTCAAATCGCTCGAGCTGTTAAAGTTTTAAATGTAAAATTTGTAATACGCAACAAAAAAAAAAAAAAAACGTTTATAAATATTTCGTTTGGAAAATTTCATTTTATCAAATAATATATTTATAAAATATCTACAAATAAATATGCGGGTGAAAAGAGTTGGTTGAATTTCGATTAACTTTTTTATTTCAATTAAAATTTTTCAATTCAAACATTTACCTGTAAATAATCTCTATTGAAAATATATTCCTAAATTAAATTAATATGGAATAAAGAAAAATGGAAATCAATTTCAAAATGGATATTTTTATAAAAGCGATTTGGTAATAAAGTTGTTAGAATTTCTAACATTAAATTTTTATAATGACTTCTTTGTTTCGGTTAACGACATAACTTAAAATTTTATGGTCGAAGAATGTTATAAAGCTTAAATAACCGAAATGTTTTTTACACCCACCCTTTGCCTACAAAAAATAACAAAACTGTGCCTGTTTCCCCTCTAGCAAAACAATCCAATCCAAGTAGATAAATGTTTTTTTTTTATTTTCAAATAATGACATTGAGCTCTTAATGCAAAGTTGCTACAAACAGCTAAAAATTTATGAATTTGTCAAGGTTTTTTTTTCAAGATATTTATGGAAAATATTTTAGAATCTAAAAGACACAACAATCATAAGACCAACTTATTGTAATGCACGTTACCAGGACGGGATCCAAAGGAACTACTTAGTGAACAAACACACACGTGCATTCACTACACATGCGATTAATCTAACAAAGTACAGTGTGTAGTTACAAATGATTTGAATGGTAGAGACTTTAGACAGTGGCACAAGTGGCAAAAATAAAATAAAATATGGCAAAACAATATTCGAAATAAGTTTAAAGCTTTTAAAATTTAATAAAATTGGCATTACTTAACGAAACAGTTATACAAGAAAGGGGGCTATATTCGACTATACCGAATCTTATGTACAACTCGCGGATACCCGGCGTATGCTATTACGCTCCTTTCCCCTTTTAATCCTTAATTGAAAAAAATCATAGCTTATGTATAGAGATCCATCTGTGTTTGTTTTAAATATCATTAAAATCTGTTAATTAGTTACGGAGAGGCAGAAATTGTCCCCTACCTCCCCTTGAAGTCACATTTTTTCGGTATCTTTTTTTTAACCAGCAGCGCAGTTGGTTTGTAAATCGGTTAAGAGATTCTCGAGTTATAAAATTACTTACACATGACAACTTATTTTTATATATTATAGATTCATCATGGTGAAAAAGAATTAAAAAAACCGAAAAACTGGTATTCCTTTCCAGACCGAATATGTGTAAAAAAAATGCAAAAAAGGAAAAAGTTCCACAAATAACAATAACAGGCAATTTTATGAGTAAAAATTAGAAGCAGTCATTTCTCAGCTCATTAAAATAGCCATCTATGTATATATTTGATATAAATATATAACAACGTAGTCGCAAACATATCTAGGGCCTTCGGAAAACCCATTTCAACATACACACGGACAGACGGTCATCATTAAATCAACTTCTCCATTCATAAGGACAGAGAGTATATATATTTTATAGGGTGTAGGCTCTTTATGATCGAAATAACAAGCGGAATGACAAACTTATATATACACTTTTCACTACCACCCAAGGGTTCGGCAAAGTTTCAAATGAACAGATCTCTCGAAATTGGGACTACTGGTTTAGTCCTCCGGAAGGATACTTTTTGTAAAACATGAAAAGATTGCTTTTGCATGGAGCGTACTTTTCTTGAAGAGTAAATCTTTTCACACACAAAGAGATACTTTTTACACAAAAGTTACATATAATGGGATAGTCAAAATGATAGATGATGCTGAGATTAAGGAGAAGATGATAAACAACGTATTGAGAAAGAGGCAAGGGGAAGGATTAAGTGAATATGTAAAGGATCGTGATGAATTATTAAACATAAATGCAGCGTGGAAATAAGGAACGAGTAATTAGATTGTCCACACCATGTAAACTCACGGCCGATACAGGTATGATGAATAAAATGTGGATGGGAAAATGAAAACTTCCTCCAGGCCAAGACAAATGTTTGAATGAATGTGTCGAACGCACCTTATACAAGTATGTAGCATGAGTGATAATAGAATGTGTAAAGAATGATGAACGGGGAAGATGTTACAGCAGTGATGAAGACGGTAGCGAGCAAGAGGAAGATTGACCAGTTTCATAAAAATGTGCTTTTAGCCACACGGAAAGTATTATTTACTTAATCACCAGAAAATATGGATTGACCCAAGAAAATTTTTCATGATTCTCGTCCAAGCCAAAAAGTTGTTATTTTAAATATCCCTAGAGGGAAGCGAACTGATTCCAAAGTTCTAGTTCTAACACTTTATATGAATGGAACCTATCACTTTTACATGAGGCTGTCATTGGAGGGGGTGAATTGACACCTTATTTGACAAGTCACATATATGTATATTCTCAATGAAAGTCCTTAGTGTTAGTTACTACAATGGAGTATTATTTCAATACAATATTGTATAATTTCAATAAAACAATTCCTAGAACTAAATTTAATAAAGTCCCAAAAAAATGTGTCACAAAACCAATGAATACTGTACTTTAATTCATTACTTTTTCTACCTTTTTGTCCTTCATATACCAATTAAATGATTGGTTCTCCTTTCACTGGTCATGAGTTCTTTCTTTTTGTTCTTGTTCTATTTTCACATATCCCAGGACCAGTCTCTTGGTGCAATTGACACAAATTTCCTACTTAAAGCGAACAAAAATTATGTCGCAAAAAAAATTCATTTTAAAACTTCGTTCACAATAGGCAGCAACATTTTCAGTGGTGTTCATAACAGAGCAACATTTTTTTCGTAATCACACACATTATCAGATAAGAAACCGCTTGCAAATTTTTCCCAGAACAAAATTACGTATTTAGTTTTATTTTTTAAAACATTTTGTTGAAATTTTTATTCCAAACTAAATAAAATTATTATAAACGTCATAAACATTTTCATACAAATTGTTGCTGAAGTAGAAGTAGTTACATTTTTGTTAAAAAAATTAAAGAAATAAGATAAAAGAAAAAACAAAATTGTTGCTAGCATTGTGTACGAGGCTTAATTCTATAGTTACTTAATCAAGTACTCATTGCTATATATTTTACAACATAACAAGGAAAGCCTGCTTAATTCAAGCCATCCATTTCTCGAATGAAAACATTTTAATTGTTTGTGCTGGTCAAAGCCTATTTCGGAAGATTTTTTTTATTGAGGCTAGACAAAATTATTAGTGGAAGAGAGAAAAAAAAATTAATACAAAAAAATAAAAACAAACGATTAAATTAAAAATTTTCAATAACTTAAAAAAAGAACCAATAGAAAATCCCGGTTTTGTAACTTAAATATTCCTTAAAGGCCGCTTTAGCCAAACGTAGATATAATGAAATGCAAAATAACGTACCGTAAAGTACTGTAAGCTCGTTTGTGCACTTATAGAACATGTAAGAACGTGTCATCTGTTTTTCAAAAACATTAGTATACATAAAACAACACACACAGTGATGGGAATTTAAAATGTTCAAATGGTGACCGCTTTGCTGGAAAAGTACCAAGTGATTTAAATGATATTAAAACTGTTTTTCTTTTATGTATAAATACATAAATAATTTAATATTTGTTATTTATATTATAGATTCACAATAAACAAATATGTATTATAGCATATACATACACGTGTACTTATATTATTTTGAAAATGTGCATACACTAAATTACGTTCTGATAGCATTAAAACGCAGACTTTTTATGGGATGTGTATATGTATGCATTTGTTTCTTTTATACGTCTAAACATATATTTGTATATATGAAAATATGTACGTATTGCAAGTTATTTTGTCAAAAGTCCACAGATATTATTACTGAAAAAAGTACCAAAGAAAAAGAGTGAATTAACCCGCATCACATTTAATAAACAAGCAGCTCATCACTATCAACAACTGTCACGTAACCTCGTAATGAAATTCTATTTTCTACAAGTTGGCACGTTACGGTTAAGTGGCATTACAGTCAGTTAGTCATTTGTATTGCTTTCCATATAATAGAAACAATCTGCTGTTAACATTAAATTTACATTTCTACATTTACGGTCGGCTAACGCGGTCTTAAGCCTCGTACACAATGCTAGCAACAATTTCGTTTTTTCTTTTATCTTATTTCTTCCCAAAGTATTTCATATATTTTTCGAACAAAAATGTAACAAAATTTTTTTTAAAAATTGGAGTCTACTTCTACTTCAGCAACAATTTGTATGAAATGGTTGATGACGTTTATAAAAATTGTATTTAGTTTTGAATGAAAATTTTAACAAAGTAGAAGTAGACTTAACTTTTTAAAAAAAATTATAAATAAATACTTTGGGAAGAAATAAGATAGAAGATAAAACGAAATTGTTGCTAGCATTGTGGACGAAGCTTTGAAGTCCAAAAACTCATTTTTAAATAATAAATTTCACCGATTTTTAATATTAATTGTTATTTGCTAAATTTTTTTCTGCAATTCATTTTACTGTGCATGACTTTTTTTAAATATATACTAAAATATAAATTCACGTGTGTTTTTAAAGGGAGATCCTTAAAATAAAGAAATTTTTAGGTAAAAAATCTTTAACATTTACGAAATTTTGTTTAAATTTCGTAAATAAATTCTTAGTGCACTGTTACCAAATCACTGACTAATTTGTAAAAAAAAAATTCAATTAACTGCAAAATTTTCATAAAATATTTCCTCAATTTTAGGGCACACCCTTTAATGCATAAATGCCACACTATTAAGTTGGGGAAGTAGAAAAAAACACGAGACGAACCTGCGGGCGACATTAACTTAAGAAACTAAATAATGTATAATGTGTAAAAAGAGCTCAAGGTGATGAAATACTTTTCACAATTTTCACTACATTTTTCTATTCTTTCCTCTTGCTTTTTCATGTAAATATTTCTAGAGTTTTCTACTTATATTGTTTAGAGTTTTCTTTTTTAATTCTTTAAAGTGTTGTTATTTAGTTTTTTTTTTTGTATATTTTTTTTTTTTTATATTTTAACATATTAACAACACTGAGACGTGAAGTGTTTACAACATGAAGAGTTGCAGCAATGAAAAGAGGAAGAGAAGAACTTAAGTAAAGAAAAAAAAAGAAAAACCTCGAACATAAAAAGCGCTTAACTTTTAAGTACCATTTGGTGTTAAAATTAAACAAGTACAACTAAAATGCAGCACCTTCTTCAATGCACTTCATATTGGAAGCGGAGGAAGACAACGATTTTACATGAATACAACATGATTTTGTTGTTAAGAAGAAAAAGACAGGATTTAAGAAAAAATCATTCACAAAAAGGGGGTGGTAATAAATAGAAGCCAGAAGTTTATGGTTAATAATTAGATTCGAAATGTGTTATAAAATACATTATAGAGATATAAACTTCAAATGTCAGCCAAAATTATAGTACATTTTTAGCTCAATTTTAGAACAGATTTCAGTTTATGTTCAGGTTTTTTAATAGGTTGTATTTCAGCTCAGAGGTATGGGAGATCGGACGGTTATTATTCCACCGGTTTTAAGCGGTTATTTTAGTTTTGCCCAAGCCGACTTTTTTAAAATGTCCATTTTTCGAATAACGAATAAATTAGTTATTATGGTATAATAAGCTGGTTTTTTTAATAATGTATTTATAATATACGTGTTCATTCTTTTATTGTAAATGTACTGTAGTTTAAGTATTTTTCTAATTGTAATATTGGGAAATCTTTAACTTTTAATGTCAAAACAAAATATAACAAAAGTCAAAAAACATTATGAACAATGTAAATACTAGGGTATTCAATCGGTTAACTGTCAACCGGTTAACCGATTAATTACTACCCGATTAACTGATCGGTTAATTTAAAATTGGCTTCTTTCGATTAACGATTAAACCGATTAATTTCAGTCGATTAACCGATTAACCGATGTAACAAAATTTTTAATTTTTTGTAGTATTATAACATGTTTTTTTGTGTTTTTAATTATTTGTTTCGTCTCATATTAAAAAGAAATGTATTAAGAAAATATTTTTTCATACAAACAAAGAAGGTTATCTTCATTTTAAATTACAACAACAGCTTTTTGTTTCACTTACTTTTTATATATATGTGTTAAGTTATTTGTTTCTTCTCATATCTTCTCATATCAATCCTTTAACAGAATTAACCGAAACAATTAAAAGCGTTAAAAATTAAAAAAACAATCAAAACAGGACTCTAATGGCATAATGGAAGTTTTTATATGTCAAGAGAATTCCAGGAAAAGGTCTGAGAAATTAGATATTCTGTATTATGGGTGGCTTTCGATTTCTCCAACATCAACGATAAGTGAAAGAATTTTTTCACATCAAGTTTTATCAAAACTAAAGAAAAGAATCACTTAAATCCTAACATTTAAACCAAATTATTTGTCGAAAAAATTATTTTATAAGATCTCCTAAAACTATTTAAATAACTAAAAAACGATCCCACAGCTTATTTTTAATTAATACAGGATATGTATTATTTAAAAAATATGTATTATTTATGAATTATTTTTTGGTTTTTTGCTCGTTTTAGTTCAAAAATTGTTGTTTGTTATGTTTTTGCTTTTTTTACTAATAAACTCCAAATAATAAATAAATTATGCATATTAATTTATTGAAATTACTTAATTTATAAAAAAAAAACTTTATTAAGGATCAAGGAAATACAAATCGCTAATAAAAGCGTGTGTTCTTGTAAAAAAAAAACTAAGACTACTCAAAATATATACATACTACAAAAAAAATTTCAGTTAAAAATGTAAATAGCAATTTGTGTGGGAGTATTCTAAATATTTAATATGTTATTAGTATTGTGGTTATTTTATTGAACTATTAATGGTTTTTAATCGAAATATAGATATTTTTAATTAGGCTTAAGTTCATTGAATTTAATATTCATTAAATTATTTTTATGAAGACAGAAATTTTTACAACATGAAATTAATTAAAATTTTATTGATAATTTTTCATTCTTGACTGCGCTGAGATTTGAACCCAGGCTTTCACGGACAGGTTGCCCATACTAGTTTCGATTGTAACCACACAATCTCGTCAGTGGGGCTTGCCGTTTTACTCACTCGGCTATTGAAGCCGGATGACGTTAATAGTCAAACATCAATCTTTAAACCAAATGCTATTTCAACTTGGTAGATCGAAATTTGCTTTTGAATGAATGATTATCTATTTTAATTGATTTACATGTTCTTCCTAACTTCTGTTTTTTTCCGTACTTTTTGTCAAGAATTCTTCTTGAAATCCAAAGTACATTTTTGTTTTTCATGTTTTTGTCTTTCTTTTTTTCTTTTTTTCTTGTTGACCTTTTTCAGCACAACTTGAAGGACAAATGTAATAGCTCGTGCCTTAGCTGTTAACAATATTAGTATTGTAGTTATTTTATTGAACTGTTAATGGTCTTTAATCCAAATTTAGAATTAGAATATATTTTTATACTATCAAAGTTGTTTTTGGGAGTACATAATTGTTCATTAACAGATTTTGTTTGTTGTGCATTATTCCCTATTTTTATTATACAGAGCGTTGAGTGTTTGTAATTTTCATTCCCTCTGTAGTCTTATTAACTGATATCTTTGGCTTTTCTAAATTTTTTTTGGAAAAACGTTTTTATCTCTGGAGATATTTCGCTCAGGATTAAAAAGGCAAAGAAATGTGTCTGAAGTGTTCTAAAACGATAATTTTTAAAGGATCTTTGAAGTCAAGTCTTATTAATCACCATTGATTGGTCCACAAGCTTGGCATAAATGTGTGCCATACAAAAATTGGCTCAGTTTCAAGCCATTCTTAAGACAAGTCAAATAATGCATTGCTAAAATACGCTGTCAAAAATGAATCATTGGAAATTGAAATATTAGCCCGCTGTGTTGCCGAGTACAGAATGTCGTTTAAGGCACATAACAATCTTAAGTAGTTCTAGCATGTATTCATGCTTAAATCTCCAACATTCCGGCTGAATCATTGATATGGGAAAAAGTGGCGCTGCGAAATATGGCCTCCGGAAATATGTCCCCAAAACAAACATGAAAACTGACCCCAAATTCAGGGCCTTTTTCATAATGAAATATGACCCAATTTTTTTAATGAAAATTTACCCCAATAATATGAAAAATAGCCCTAAAAAGAAAATGAAATATGACCCCAAATTTGGAACAATTCTTCATTATGAAAAATCACTTAAAAATTCTAAATGAATTTTAACCTCTAAAAAAGTAAACATTAAAAAAATACAAAAAAAGTTCACTTAAAATACCGAATTTTAAAGTCCGAAGTCTAAAAATCCAGAATTTCAAAATCCTGATTTTTAATAGCCTGAATAATTATACAGTTTTGTTTTAAAAATCGCACGATAGATAGAATGGTAGGGTCTTCGTCCGGCCGCAAGGATTTTCTTCTCTATGGTATAATGAACACTGGCTTCGTTTACTAAAGCTTTTTTAAATAGCCAGGCTTTGGCCTGGCAAAAGGATTTTCTCCTCTATGGTATGACGAATTCTGGCTTCGCTAACTAAAGCTTCATAACAAAGACCGGGCGCGAGGATTTTCTTCTCTATATGACTGATTGTATAATTATTAATTATAAATTGTAGTTCAAAAGCAATTGTAAACTTGAAACCACCTGGAAAAAATTTCTTTTCTTTTTTGAGTTTTTTTTTGTAACGATGAAAACTTAGTCATTGAAATAAATGTATAAAGCCATGTCACAGAGTACAATTCCGTTTGGAAACGGAATTCATTCCGTATTTTGATGCTTCAGAAAATTACGGAAAAACTTTGCGGAATGAAACCATTTTTGTTTTCATGAACAGAATGGGAGTTTTCTGTATCTTTAAGGTTAGCTCGTACTATCATCGTACTCGTTGTATAATCATCTAATTTTACATACTCACAATATAATTATAGTAACGGACTATAGGTTATTTAAGAAGTTTTCCGTTCAGTCATTTTTAGATAAATAAATATTTAAAATTTCAAACACTTTAATACTGATTTTCGGCCGTTGATTAAGTTAAAGTATTCTGTATGTAAAATTAAATGAAAATGTAATTTAAAATAACTGTAAATTTACTTAAAACCCGATCTATATTTTTTGCACTTAATTTTCATTGATTTTAAGTTCATTAATTTTTTACTGCAGTTAAAACTAGCAAACCCCAAATGGGTTCCCTACGAGACGGAATTTGCATATTATGTGTTGCACTGTGTTATAAAGATAATATTATGTATACGTCACATACATAATTTATAACATTATTTTTTTTATTCATTCTTTTTTTATTAAAATTTTTTACAATAGCGGTATTCACACCGAGCTTGTTAGTTTGTTAGTCGTTAATAGTTACTTTTTACACGCATTTTGTTTTTGTATATTTAACGCGCTACCGGATTAACATTTAACAAATTAACGACACGGCACCCCTGATAAAATAGTTGTTAGTTGGTAACTTTTTTTTTACACTTTCTCGTGGCATGTTTTATTTTTTCCAGAATAATAAATTGTGTCAGAACAATAAATCAGTTGTTTTACTATGAAAGTTACCAGACTAACAAAGTTTTAAAAAGGGGTCGTTCACAGTTGGTAACTTTAACAAATTAACACACTACCGAGAAACAAATTAACAAGTTCGGTGTGAATACCGCTAATATAAATATCTTTCCTCATTTGGTTTAATTTGTTTGTTCTTTCTTGTTCTGTATTGTTTTAACAGTACAAACCATTAACAAAAACTTATAAATGTTCTTGATTTCGATGACGATAAACAACAATAACATCATAACGATTTATTTCAGAGCAATTAAAACAGGAAATTTCACTATTTTCCCCCCTTATTTTCCGGATAAATTGTAAATATTGTGAAATTAAAAAATAAAGTTACACAATAAATCGCAATTATTTAAGAACTTTATTAACTCAAAATTTAAAAACTTTCAGTAGAAGCAAAACAATTTTAAATTTTACATTAATGGCATATGAAAAATAATTTTTAAATCAACCGTTTCGTTACCAAAAAGTAGACAAAATAGCATGATATTTTTAAAGCGGTTAGATATGAGCGGTTTATTTCAAAAAGTGAATAAATAAAAATTTTGAGTTAATACACTATTGTTGAACAGGTACACAGAAAAAATTATTAATTTTCTCCATTCACCAAATTTATACCAAATACATAATATCAAGCAAACAATTTGTTGATTTTGCACCTATTACCAAAATGATTATATTGATTGCTAAAAATTGTGAATATTTTTTTTTTCAATAAATGATATTTTTAATTTTAATTAAAATAATGATCAAAAAACCTTGTCATTTCAAACAATCTGTTAATTTATTTAATTAACTATTGAAAATTCCCAACAACAATTCTATAAGTTAAATTTTTTTTTTTTAAACGAAAAAAGTCAATTAAAATATTTTGTTATTTAATTAAAAATTAAATTGAAAATTTATTTCAAAACAACTAAAATGATAATTAAATCAAAATTAAATTTTTAATTTTTTTTCAACTAAAAAAATAATTGAGTCAATTATCACATTAATTAAATTTAAATACTTTTTAAACCATTTTTTTAATTGATAAAAAACTTTTTTCTGTGTACTAAATATTAAAAAAATAAATTAAGACCAAAATTTAGAGTAAGCTTTATTTTCTTACGGCCGTATTAATAAAAAATAAAACAAGTATATAAATGGTTTATTTAACAAATTTTAATTAAAAATTCGTTTAATAAATCTTTAATAAGCCTGTTTTATTTTTTATGAATAAGGCCGTTTGTATGAAACAAGTTTTAATTCATTTATTAAAGGTGTTAAGAATAATATTATTGTTTTTAATTGTTTGCCACAAAAGCTGTGGCAAATTCTTATTTTTGCTAAGCGTAAAATTCCTAAATTTTTTAAATTTTTTCTAAGATATGGAATAAAACTTTTTACCAAAACTATTTTATATGTGCGTACATACATGCAGAACTTAATTCTTTTTAGGCAAAAAAAACTTGCCGAGATAATGAAGCACTTATAAAAGTTTTTTCAGAACTATAATAAATGAATACACATACATAATAATATATGCATGTATGAATATCTATAAATCGGCATGTATTATCTTGAATAACTTCCTATGTACAGTTGAAAATTTAAAGAAAAATATTTGGTCCATTTGTCGCTTGGCTTCCATTTTATTGTTTTTCTGAAAAAATGTTAAGGCGATGAGTTTCATGAGCAATATCAATTAAAACAAGTTCGAGTGCTATATTCGGCTGTGCCGAATCTTTGATACCCTCCACCGACAGGAGTGAGTTCTATATGATAAATACATATATATTATTAACTAAGCTTCACAAAAACGAGCGTCAGCATTAAAATTAGTTGCGGTTTAGACATGAATTAAATTATTGACCGACAATAAGAAAATTTTATGCGTTTCTTGTTAGGACTTTAAACATGCTTGAGTCAAATATCATGATTCGTAAAAGTTTTAGCCGAACTAAAATAATTTTTAGGAGGGTAATTTGTATTGGACCTATGGTAAATTATGGCCCAATCATCCCAAAATTCTGAAGACTGATTTCTAGTATTACAAAAAATTAATTAGAATAAATTTCAATACAGCAGTGTAATTAGTTTTAGCGTTAACAGAAAATTTCACAAATTTGCATGATATTTTTTCTGGCCATATGAATTTAAGTAAGACATTTTACCGCAATATCTATATCTGTGATGGTTGAAGGCGAATTTTATTATTTTCCCAAAGTGAGCTTTATTTGGTTTTAGGCGCAATAAACTGGTTTCCGAGAGTAGGGTTTATATGTGGCCTAGGGTAAATTATGGACCAACCTTCACGAAATATGGCCAATGTGATTTCTCGTCCTATAAAACTGTGACGTACCGAATTTTAGTATGATAGCGTCATTTATTACGGTTTTAAGCGTACTAAACTGTTTTCCGGGAGTAGGGTTTATATGGGACCTAGTGTCAATTATGGACCGATCTTCAAAAAATTTTACAGTGTGATTTCTGGTCCTATAAAACTGTGACGTACCAAATTTAAGTATGCTAGCGTTATTTATTGCGGTTTTAGGCGTACTAAACTGTTTTCCTCGAGATGGGTTTATATGGGGCCTATGGTAAATTATGGACCGATCATCACGAAATTTACCAGTATGATTTGCAGTCGTACAAACCAAATTCGAGCAAAATTTTATGTGATTCCGTGCATTAATAAACCATTTATGTTAGTTTTTGTATCAAAATTATCAATTTTTTCAGGGTGGTGGCTCCACATTTTGATTCATAGTTCTGATCCTACTGAACCGATGTTGCTGGACTTCAATCCCAAACTGCTTAGGATAACAACAAGCAATTTGAGACCAAATTTGTTCTTTTCTTTTACGTTTTTCAAAATTGAGCGTGTTTTCAACAGACGGACAGACAGACGGACATGGCTAAATCGACTTAGAATTACTCAAGGAGCCAGAATATATATACTTTATGGGGTCTTAGATGTATAATAAAAAAGTTTCACACGGAATGACAAACTTAGTATACCCTCATTCACCACAGTGGTGGTGGAGGGTATAAAAAGGGTTTTGCAACCTACTGATCAGTCCAGATAAGCTTAATATTTTCTTTATTATTATCTTGTATCAAAATATCGATATTTAAAAAAATTATAATCGATATATATCGCCGATATTAAAAAATACCCATATATCGATACATCGATATTTATCTACGACTATCGAATTCGATATTTTTAAGATCTCTTTATAATAAAATTTAACATTTTAACCGTTGCTCAACTGCTTACAATACTGTTGTTTTTTAAGAAATGCATGAAAGTTGGAATGTTATTAAAAAAAATGTTTTTTTTTTTTATTTTTATTTTTTAAAATATTGCACAGTTAACTTGCATAGTATGTGTCACAAGTTTTGTTTACTGGCAGTATATAATCCGGGATAATATAATACCGATAAATTATTTTTTTTTTAGATTCCATATGGCAAATAAATAAAAACATTTTGTATTCTTTACTTTTTTTATTGTTTTATTTTTATTGTAGAATTAATCTTAATATACCTATGTCAATACAGATTATTATACAAACAAATTATGTACATGTAATTCCATTCTAACTTTTTATTGTTTCTTTTAATTTCAAATTTACTGCCGGTCCCTAGATTTTTTTTACTGTTTCCTTTAACATTTTTGTTTGATTTTTATTTTAGGAACAAAAATGTTTTTTTTTTGTCATACACAGAAAAAAATTATGAGTAGTTTTTTATCGATTAAAAAAGTATTTCAATTCAATTAATGTGATAATTGAAATTGAAAATTAAAAATTTAATTTTGATTTAATTTTTTTAAATAAATTTTTTTAATTATAATATTTATTATATATTAAAAAATCTTAATTGATTTTTTTCGTTTAAAATAAAATAATTTAAACTTGTAGAATTGTCGTTGGGAATTATCACATTGTTTGATCATTCTTTAGTTGAAATAGAAAATATCATTTATTAAAAAAAATATTAAAAATTTTTAGTAATCAAAATCAACAACTTACTTGTTTGATTCTTTGAATTTGGTATGAATTTGGTGATTAGAGACAATTTTTAATAAGCAACACTATTTTAAGTGAAAAAAAATAAAAACAAAAAAAGAAAATATACAGTCTATTTTTGAACGCATTAAAAAAGTACAACAATAAGATAGACGATAAAATTGCGTGGCGAACAGCACTATAGAAAAATACAGAATTTTTTGTTGGTTTCAAAGTTGATAAAAAAAAAAGAAAAAATCCCGTATTCCATTTTTTAGTTAAATACATCAAACTTTGAAAGTAGAGTGATGTTGAAAACCATATCGGATCCTAATGCTACCGTAGTCAAGGAAAGGATATAGCAACAGTGAGTGAGAAAGAAACATTGTGTATAACAAGACGAATAGTGTTCAGAAATTATTCCAAAAAAATGTGTCCCGAAGCCAGCAGCCGCCTCCTGTCTCGTCACCTCCCTTCTCATTATCTTCTCTTCATCATCTTTTCGGTAAACTTTTGATTCAGCTTAATTATTTTTTGAAATTTTTTTTTAAATATTAAACACCAATTTTACCAATAATAACAACTATTTGTTTGAAAAAATCAGGTTTATTTTTTTTCAATAAGCGATATGCAAAATAAATTGCTTGAATATGCAAACATGTTTGTAGGATCTATTTAAAAAAAAAATCGGTTTTGCTTCTACAATTTTTTTTGGTTTGAATTGGAAATATAACTTTTTCTGTGTACATAAAACCCTAGAAACTTTGTTTAAAAACAATTTTTAAAAAATACCAATATTAATAAAGAATTCTTATTATTATTTAAGATTTTGGATTATTAAACTTAATTTTTTAAAAATTGCTGGAAAATTTTTAAATATTTATGATGAAACGTTTAAAATTATATGTTCACAAGAAATTTAGGGACAGACATTATATTTAGAGTTTATATTCTTGGGAAATGACAAAAGTATATATTTTATAGCAATGTTATTAATATAAAAATACTTATTAAAAAAACACCTACAATAACAAATTAAAAAAAATCTTCCCGATTTTCTCTACGTAATTATTTAAGTGAAAAATGTACATATGGGGAGTTTTCCTTACTTCTGTCAACACTTTTACGCATACATTTATAACTTATGTCAATTCATAAAAAAAAAACGAGCAAAAAGAAAATGTATTCAGTGATTTTCAATATAAAAAGGCACAGACAAACTCACACATATTTACTCACAATAAATATTACCACATCCATATGCATGCATTTGTATTTTCTTATATCCTTAAAAAAAAAAGCTCTCAGCAATACACTCAGCAATATAGAGAGACACTGAAACACATTTACATTTTGAAAAATGTAATTAAAACACTTATTACACATGACTGAGTTTATTGTTATTATTCTACCTCTTATAGGGTTTATTATACCCTACACCATCATATAATGCCTTTGTGGTGGTATTTGTAACGAATAGTAGTCAAAAAAAGCACAGTGATTGTGCCTTTGTTTTTAGGTAATACAAGGAATTTGTAGCCAAATTACAAATCCTATTGAAGTTAACAAAAATTGGTATCCGTTTTTATCTAGTCCAAAGTCCTCGTCAATATTATGAAACATTTGCTACAGAAACTTTTTTTAAATTTCCTTTGAAACTCCATTCGTATTGAATATTCGCGGCCAAAAACTCGTCGTTCGTCCCAGTTGTGTTCCTAGCATAAAGAAGCGCTTATTGTCAGCACAAAATAGTCCTCCAAACCGGGAACACCCCATACAAAAATCAGGCATCCCATCAGCAGATTTGAGGTTTGAATTCATACATAAAACCTGCACATTTTTCACTTGGTAATACTACCATAGCGCTTGTTTAAAAATGCTTGCCCGTGTACAGACCCCTTAAAATTTAAACTGTTAATACTGAATACTTCTACAATATAATTTTCAATCTACTCTCTTTTATAAAAATAAGTAATAAAATTTATTTTGTGTGTGAGTTTTTTTTATGAATTTCTTAAAACAAGGAGTACAAACACATAAATAAATATAAAAATGTTGCATATTTATTAGTGTGGTTAACACACACACACATGAACACATACATATTTATGGTTTTTGGGGTCATCCTGTTAAATTACTTTGTATAAATGTGTTTGTGGGCACGTGTGTGTTTAATAATAAAATGTGGTAATTGTTGGAATATTTTTTTAAGAAGTGTGTTAAAGAAAATGGATTTTTGTAGCAAGAAATAAGGAAATATAAAATTTTTACGCAGAGAAAAAAACATATTTGAAGCCTGATTATAAAAATTATTAATTGTTCTTTCAACTGTTTATAACCAACTACATACAGTATTTATCGCTTAAGTGCATTGCATAATTTGCATGTTGTTAAGTGCTTTGAAACAAGAAAAGCATCTAGAAAATCTCGCTTATATGCTTATACAAAGAGTGCTTAGAGGAAAACTCGGTGAAAGTCATCAGCATATTGAACAGCTTTGCCATCATTTTTTGGAAAATAACTGCATCTTAAGAAAAAAAACTGAATTTAACTAAAAAAAACTGCGCATAATAATTGCCGAAATAAAAATATATAATTACCTTAATTTTGCAAGGGACAATATTGAGTTTGGCTGTTTATGTTAAGTTTTGGACGTTGCACATTGGGTTTTTACAATAAATTTTGGTATAGGATAAAAGAAGATAAAATTTTGTATCACTAGCTGTGAAAATCAATCAACTAAGTTGTTTACTTTCTTTTCAGTGAGCGGTCAAAGTTAGCAAATTATTGCTGTTTTTAAAAAAAGTAAAAACATTGAAAATTTTTGAAATTCAAGCGATTATTATTAGTGTTAAATGTCTTAAAAGTAAATCTTTTATAATGGCACCTTCAACAACAGGTATTAAAGTATATAGTAAATTTTTTATTTTATAAAAATTATGTGTTAATATTTTTACTATTTTTTTTTTATAAAAGGTCCAAAATTGGGATAATTTCCGCATTGAATGGGCAACAAGTATAAAGTTAATAAGATTTGGAATTAGTTTTATGGATTTTTGAAAAGTATAGGATATCAGCTTATATTTAAAGAGAAAAAAGTCCAGACAATGCCCGGCCCATTTATTATTTTAATTTTTGTGTAAAAAGTATGGTTGTCATTTATTCTCAAAGTTCAAGAAGCAAGAAACAAAGATTTTAAAAATTATAGAGAGCACTTTGTTCGCAAGTGCAGCCGGGAAAAATCCAATAAAGATATTTTCAATAGGTTTCTTTTAAATTCTGACCCATTTATATCAAGCATAAGCAAGAAATGTAAGCAGAAAAAAATCTAATTATGAACTTCGGAATTAGAGTTAGTTTTGCAAGATATTTTAAATGAAAATTTTAATAAAGATGATGGTAATGAAGATGGTAATAACAATGCTGATGATAACAACGATGAAGATAGTGAAGATGATAATGATGAAATAGCTTATAATAATGATGAAGAAGATAATGAAGATTATGATAATTTAGATCTCTATGATGAATTCGAAAATGCAGAATAATGCAAATATTTTAATATAGTTTTTATTAAAAAGGTAAAACGAAAACAAAGATTCCCCAAAAAGTTTTAAATTTCATATTTTTTTAGATTAATTTTTGCATTTACTGAATGTAGTGAGAGCAAAAACTGGATACAAATTTATACTAATAGGAATGCATATTATTAACTTACCCCCATATTCATAAAATATTTTTGGTTTATAATAGGTTTATGAAACGAATTTTCTTTGTAAATTTGTTTAATTAACCTTTTATATATCAAAAATTTTTTATGAATATAGGGGTTATTCTTTAAATTTGTTTTGATTTCAAAGTAACAGCAAAAATTTTGGATCAGGTTTTTCCGAAAAACAAAAAAAAAACCTAAGAGGTTAAAAAAAATTTTTCTTCCATTTGTACATTTATAAAATTTTTTAAAAACAAAAATTCGATTTTAATTTAAATCAATGCTTATATAAATACATACACTAAATTTATTATTTGAATTTTTTAATAGCACATTAAGTCTGCTTTAATTTCCAATTTTATTCATTAATTTGTCGCGGTCTTACAATAATGCGCTTAACGGGTTAAAAAAATTGTTTTCCAACTTTTTGTTTTTATAACCCATCAATAAAAAATATAATATCTTAAAACTACGTCTTCTATGAATTAATCTCCACTTTGGGTACCATCGAACCCACTGTCAGTGTATTGTCTCATATGCAGTAAATATTCTTGGCCAAGATATTTGTTGATGGGAATAGCATTTCATCCCTACTATTCCCATCTTAGTGGTGTTTTACGATTTGTGTGAAAAGACACAAAAATTATCGTTACAACGGCGAGCTAGAGGATTTATATGTTCCACATTTTCTACAAAGCTGCTGAACATACCTTATACCTCAGATGTAAAGAACACATAGTTTTATTTACCGATATGCCGCTCGAACAGACCTTAAGCGGGAAACTTTAACCTTCCTAAAATAAAAAATAAAATGCCGGTGTGTTCTTTCAAAACGCCGACACAGGAGTATTTTTTTTTATATCTTCAACCAGAATCCATTGTCAGAACCCCGTTATTTTTTCTGAATTCAGTGAAGGTGTTTTTCAACAGATTCTTGCGAAGAATTCTTCAGATATTTTAGAGTTCAACAATACCAAACTTATTTCTATGGATCATAACAAATCAGCAGCCAATACAAATTGAAATACTGAATCGCAAATAGCGATGGATTTGCAATACGTTGCACGTGTTCACAGGTGACATGCATGGCAAAAGCGGCCATCGACTGGATACCCTAGTGTTGTACGAGAGGAAGAGGCCGTCCGTTGTACACATAGTGGTGCCAACTACCGATAATATAATTTTTTTCTCTACGTGTAGGGTATATTCTACTCTATTATAAATATGAAAGTCTGTATGTTTGGATGTTTGTTAGTTTGTAGATCGATCCCGCGAAAACCGCCTTGTGGATTTGGATGAAATTTGATAGACGAAAAGCATATTGGCAAGATTCAAATAAATGGTACTTTCTAAGAGGAAAATCGGGGAAAAAATTTGTCCTTTGGTATTTTTTCCTCTTTTTGATAAATTTTATATGCAGATTGCATATGGTAAGGATTTAAATATAGGGTACTTTTTAAGGGCCAAAATAGTACCTTTTAAGGGGTAAAAACGGGATTTAATAGGTATTTCTTCTCTTTTCGGTACATTTGATATAAATGCAGATTATAGCCTTCATTAAAATATAATGTATTTTCTGGGGGCTTGAAATGAGGAAAAGCTGGTACGCTTGGTACTTTTTAACCTTTGCTCCTTTTTCGCTTTTCGAAAAATTTTGTATTAGGCAGCATATGGCCCATATTAAAATATAGGGTAATTTTAATGATGTAAAAATGGAAAAATTGGTATTTTGATTTGAGTGGGCTTTATATGGGGCCTACGGTAAATTATGGACAGATCTTCACGAAATTCTGTGCTATTATTTCTACTCATATAGAACGAATTCGAGCAAAATATAATTCGAGCAAATGTGCGTTCCGCCACTATTTATTCTAGTTTTTGCAAGAAAATTATCAACAATTTTTTGGGTGGTTGTTCCATATTTTTATTCATAACTCTTATCCTACTGAACGAAACTGCTTAGAAGAACTAGAAACAATTTTACGCCAACATTGTTCTTTTCCTTTGAGTCGTTCGAAAGTGAGCGTGATTTCAACAGACAGACGGACGGGCATGGCTAAATCGACTTAGAAATTCTCAAGGACCCAGAATGTATGAACTTTATGGAGTCTTAGATGAATATTAAAAAAGTTTAACACGGAACGGTAAACTAAGTATTCCCTCATAACAACTAGTTGTGGTGGAGGATATAAAAAGACCAAAATATTGACTTTTGCCTAACAGTTTTTCACATATTTAAATGGTGACATTTAATTAAATTTTAAATAGTTCATAACATTTTGGTTTTTTTTGTTTGGTAGGCAAATATTTCCATATGCGTTTACTCTAATAAAATCAATTTTCACTTAGTGCCATACAAACACATGCATCTACTCTAATAATGAGTGTCCAGTGGAACCAGAATTGTCACCGTTTTTCGTACCTTTTAAAATTTGTTAACGCGAAAAATTCTTTAGTCGGTGCGTGGTGCGTTTTTTTATGTTCAGTGTTTTTTGTTATTTTATTATTTTTGGTGCCAATCTCATTTTTGTACCCACACCACATTAGTGGAGAGGGTATTATGCATTTGTGCTGATGTGTGTAGCACCTTATTATATTGGTATTAGACCCACCTTAAATTATACCGATTGACTCAGAATCACTTTCGTCGAGTCGATCTAACGATGGCCGTCCGGCAGGCTGGCTGACTGACTGGCTGGATGGCTGGATGGCTGGCTGACTGACTGGCTGGCTGCCCATGTAACCTTGTGTGCAAAGTAAAGGTCGCCATTTTTAAGATAATTTGATTAAATTTGGTATATAGTGGTGCCCCGGTAGGCTAGCTTGTAGTGAGCTAGTCTATCACTGCCGGGGTTGCGGGTTCGATTTCCGCCATCATAGCATAGGCCATCGGTAAATCGGTCCATAATTTCATATAGCCCCATACAAGCTGCTTTCCGGAATAGGGCATTTGTGCCCATTTTTATGAAATTTAAAACATACAGATCCATATTTATATGAGCTTATGTGCTCATCTTTTAAAAAATAGGACCCCGAAGGAAGATAGAAGGCAATTTCTGCCTCTTATAAACTATCAACCCGATTTTAATGATTTTTTTTTACTCATATAGGTACACTTGCTGAAATTGTTTCTTATATACTGTGGTGTAGGGTATCATATGGTCGGGCTTGACCAACTATTCTTTCTTACTTGTTTAAAAAATTTTTTGTACATAAAAACCGGTCGTTTTAATGACCATTAGTTTCGACTCTGCATTATATGTACTTAATAAGGTGGACTCGCTATTGCAACAAAAGGTATTTTTTCATATGCAGGTCATAATGCATAGTACGCATCAAACAAAATTTTAATTTAAGAAATAGGTAAACCTTACAGTGGGGTTGATATTTTACAGGTGTTATTAAGGTTATAGATTTGAAGAAACTTGTGGCCTAAAGAAGATTGAAGGTGAAAAACAGATTGGGAGATATAAAACAACTTCTAACAACTTATACAAAAATTAGTTATAGAGATACTGGATACTGGAAATCTTACCCAGAATAAATCTGTGGCAATATGGAAAATGTGCTAACGTCTAGTTTTTAATTTTGGAGAGCAATTTTAAATTTTAAAGGCTTTTTGATGATTTTTTCTAAGTATAGTATTCATCACTTCGCTTCTGTTATAGTTTTTTTTAAGGTTTTATTCCTTAATACTCCTAACGTCACACCGGAAGAAAACTTAAGTTTTTATTCGAAATTTTATTGCACATCAAAATAATATAAACAAAAAGTAATTTTGCTATAACTTTCTGAAATTTGTACAAAATAATTAAGGCTTTGCCCTGAACATGAAGATCCCAAAGGTGTTATTAACTCGAAATTAGCTTAAGTCGACTTAAGCACTTATTTCTTTTTGCGACTGAAATATTTTAATTGTAAAAAATGTTTTATCCCTTTTAAAAACGAAATTTAGCAACACAATTTGAGTCAAGTTCTGTATTCAAATTCCCATAAAAATTATATTTAGCCTTATTACGGTACTCGAATTCGAAAACGACTCCGTAGTAGATTAAAGTAACACACAACCTGTGTTCTTTAATCTACTAAAAAATTCGACTTACGTGTTTACCGACATCGAGAACCATAATAAGGCTGATTGTAATTTCGATCGATATCAAATGGCGTAATTTGACTCCTGCATAATATTAAAGTCAAGAGTATTTTCCTTTGTGGTGTATGGAGTAAAGCTGAGTCGAAATATTGTAATTTTAACACTCGCTTTTTTATACACAGAAAAAAGTTGTTTATCAATTAAAAAAATGGTTTAAAAAGTATTTATATTTAATTAATGTGATAATTGACTCATGGATTTTTTAGTCGAAAGAAAATTAAAAATTAAATTTCGATTTAATTAACAAGTTAATGCGAATGAATGCAAAAGTTGATTAATTTCGATCAACGGCCGCCCAATAGATGACGCAAATGGCTTTTTCTATTTAGGTAGCATCATCGACAGCAAGGGAGAAGCTGACAGCGCTCTTTGTATAAATAACGCCAAGCGCACATATAGAACACTGAGATCTGTCTGGAACACAACACATGTTTTAAGGTATACCAAAAACGCAATGTTCAGCTCCAATGTAAAATTAATTTTGTTGTACGGATGCGATAATCTGGTAGTGTTTAAAGTAATTCCTAAGTATAAGTACATAATATTTACTTATAGATATTATCTATAGCTTCAATGTTAACCAAAGGTTGGATTAAGCAAAAAAGTATGTGAAATATTAAGGGCATACAACTATTTTAAAAGGCTTTAAAAATTTAAGTACAACTTATAGAAGCACATTTGAAAAAATGGTTAATATAATTAAAAAAAAAAAAAAAATAATAATAATAATAATTTATGCAAAAGCAAAAAATTCCCATATTCTATTTAATAAATATTCTTTGTGAATTTCAACTAAATCGTACCATAAATAAAAAAAATTTTATATCACGACAACAGCGCCAACTATCGGGATTAAACTTAAGAGAAACCTTACTCCCGACTAAAGTGATTTATTGTCCAAGTTTGGTATCAATCGGTCCAGCGGCTCTTGAGTTTTAGGAGTACATACACGGCACAAACGTATTTATATTATAGATAATGTAACAACTTAAATACTTAAGGCCTTATTTATTTATTTATTTAGTTAAGTCTATGGATATATGTAAATCCTTACAGACTAGAATTTAATTACAAATAATATTATCTATTAGGTAAAGTATTCAAAAACAAGATAATACTACGTTTAATGACATTAACAGTCAAAGAAAAGTCAATAAAATTATACATTTCATTAAAATCCTTGCATATTCTCAAAAAAGGATCAGAATTAGCATAGTTTGTGCGGAAAGTCTGAAGATACAATGGTATGAAATTGCGACATTAACATTATTAAGCAGGAATTCTGAACAAACATTACCATTAAGCAAATTAACTAAGAACGTAATGTTAAGCATTTTTCTTCGGCTTACCAGTGAAGGTAGTCATGCCCGTTCTCCCAAGAATATAAAAATCAATGATGGAAAAACCTAACACCTGTTCAAATCAAAACTAGTTAATATGTTGTTTCTTTAATTGATGTAGAATTATCAAATTAAACAGAAAAAAATCCATTTTACCAAAACCTAAATTGTTTCTTTTATATATAAAACTTCAGATGTATTTGTTCATGTGAATGTATGTGTAATTCTGTTTATTTGTACAATAATTTAAATAATAGCTTCAAACTTAACACTCAATTTAACAGCAGTCATCTCTTCAATTTTAATTTTTTTTTTTTGTTTCATTTAATAGCAACAAAATAATAAACAAATAAAATATTTTTATTTTTTATTGAAATAAGAAAAAAAAACTTATTTCGTTGCATTTATTAACATGCCCATTTAAATAAAACTATAAACAAATAAATAACTCCCAGCTATACAAGGGAAATCTGAAAAGACTTTACAAAGTTAAAAAATAAAATTGTTCAATTACAAATACATACATACCCATCAAAATTATATCAAACCTTTGATAGGAAATGACTTTATCATTTGACATCAAACACAATTTTCAAACCTTTTACAATTGTTTGATTTTAACATTTACATTCAAATTGATAATGATTTGAATGTAAACATTTGGCATAAAATGTTTTATCAATTTAATATCAAATTTTTATCAAATGTTATTCGCAAACCAAAAAAAACTTGGCAGCACTGAAGCGAAAAATAAATGTAAACATTAAAAAAATTGTCGATTAAAGTTAAAAGTGTTAGATAATTAGAGAATAGTTACATATTACGTGAAGAGAATTTGTTGCTAAAAAATATATAATATATTTTTGAGTAAAAAATTAATTACAAAGTGTAAGAATGTAAATAAAACAGGAAAGTGAAGAAATTATAAATTTGTTGTACGCTCGCGGTGCTACGCCATGACAAACCTGAAAAAAAACAAAAAGGAGTCAAGTATTTTGCCTTTGCAAGAATTAGAGGAAGGAAAGAACAATATTCTATCTTTTAGCCTTCTTTTATGGTGCCGAATGCTCACAGTTTATTTAAATAAATAATAAATTCAAATAAAAAAAAAATGCTTTTTATTTATGTAAATGGGAGTACAAGGGTTAAAAAGTTTACGGTCAGCTGATACTGTTTTGTTACTCTAATTTATTTTATATTGGCAATGCTGTTTCAGTTATTTTTCAACTAGTAGTTTTTCTTTTCTAGAAAAGTCAAGAAGTTGCTATCAAATCGTAAAGTGATTAAGTCTATTAAAGTCGCTTAAGTTGATTAAATTAAAAGTTGAGTTGGGTTAAAGTTGGATTACCATAAAGTTGATTAATATTGTTTTGAAAAGCTGTGTAGTATTAAACCTATTAAAAGTTTTATTATTGTTAAAGTCAGTGAAGTCATTTACTTTTTCTAATACCTTATTTTAGTTATAAATAAAAAATAACTTTAATTAAATAAATTTTAATTTGGAATATTGTGGAGCTTCTATTTTATTTTGGGTGTTCACATTTCACATTTATGTTCCCCATTGTTTTAAAATCCACATTTGAAAAACATTTGAGAATGGCGTTTGAAGTTAAAAATAAAGGCATTTCTCAATTTGCAAACAATTTCCCCTTTTTGCTGAGAATGCTATGATTTTCAAATAATTTTCAAGCGTTTGTCGTTTGAGAAAAGGTTTGATTTCCAATCATTTTCAATTTGATATCAAGCCTCCGTGTTTGTTGGGTACTTTGTTTCCGTATAGGGATACAAAAATTAAGCATTGAAAGCTAACTTAATGTTGTTTTAACTAAATTTTTGATATACCCTCGTATAGATGTAGAATATTTTAACCTATACATATAAAGAAAAAGTAATAATAATACATGTTTTGTTGTTATTACAACTATTTGTTGTCAATATATATGTTTATAGTATTGTTATTTGTTCGGCGATTTTTTTTTCTTTTTTTTTCGATATAAAAAATGCCCAGCTGTATTTCTAACTATAAGTTGTCCGAAACAAATTTCAAGCTTTAAAAAATTAAGGAAATTCGGATTAAGAATAAGATTTTCAAATCATTAAATGTGGATTAAGTTTAAACGTAGTTTAACTTTGTCTGAAACTGCGATTTTTTTTTTTTTTTTTTCATTAAAGACCAACCTTTTGAACGACTCTAAGCTATTTCGTCAAAATATTGAATACAAACTTCGTAATGGCGGCACAAATCCGTTTTCAGATTAACCAAACCTAGTTTAACTGCGATCTAAAAAACCGACCCTTAATTTTAAAGTAAGCTCGAGTTGCAAAAAACTGACCTTTAAGCTTTAAAGTAAGCTCGAGTTACAATGTAGATTCATTTTCTACAGAAAACTTGAGTAAAAGATACATTTCCTAAAGGAAATTTAAGTTATCGATAAATTTGCTAAAGAAAATTTTTGTTTTTGATAAATTTCCAAATAAGGTTTAGGATGCGAAAATTTAATCATCGAGAAGTTTTCTATAGAAAGTATCAGTTATAGATAAATATATTTTAGAAAATTTAAGTTATTGATAAACTTACTATAGAAAATTGAGGTTATCTCTAAATGTTCTATAGTAAATTGAAGATATCGATAAATTTTATGTGGAAAATTTAAATTATCGATGAATTTTCTATGAAAAATTTAAGTTATCGATGAATTTCTTATGGAAAATTTAAACTATCGATTAATTACCTACAGATTATTTAAGCTGGTGGTAAATTGTCTATAGACAAATAAAATAATCGATATATTTTCTATAGAAAATTAAAGTAAACGATAAAGTTTTCATATAAAATTAAGGTTATCGATAATTTTTTATATAGAAAATTAAGTTATCGATATATTTTCTATAGAAAATTGAAGTTATCCTTAAGTTTTCTATAAGAAATTTAAGTGGTAAATTGGCTATAAACAATTAATGTTTTCGATATATTTTCTATAGAAAATTAAAGTAATCGATAAAATTTTTATAGAAAATTAAAATTATCGGTAATTTTTTTAAAGAAAATTAAGTTGTCGATAAGTTTTCTACAGAAAATTTAAGTAATCGATAAGTTGTCAAGAGAAAATTTAAGTTAGTGGGAAATTTTCTATAGACAATTAACGTAATCGATATATTTTTAATAGAAACTAAACGTCATCGCAATATTTATGTTATCGATTAATATTCTATAGAAAATTGAAGGTAGCTATATATTTTTCATAGAAAAATAAAGTTATCGATAATTTTTTATAGAAACTGTTGTAATCGATTATTTTTCTATCAACATTTTCACTAATCAATAAATGTTCTTTAACAAATTTCGATTTCAGAAATTTACTGTAATGTATAAATTGTCTAAAAGTATCTGAAGAAAATTTCTGTAATCGATACAATTATTTTTCAGTTTTCGAAAATTTATTTTAAAGATATATCGATGATTTTTTCATATTAAATTTCCGTTTTCAACAAATTTTCCAAAAAGAATTCTTTCATAAAAAAATTTTGTGTAGACAATTTGTGTCTTCCGACTTGCAGGGCTGGACTTTGTTTTACACATGCATAAATGCATTCCCAAAACTGAATTTGAGTAAGTCGCAATTTCAATCTCATAAAACTGAATGATTTCATAAATTTGTATGAGTTTTTGATTATTTTGCTGAATTCTCCAGTGCATTTGTAAAAAATTTATACAAAAAGTAAAAAATACGGAAAAAGGGCAATAAAAAGTTTGTTCGTTTTTTTTTAACTACTGGCAGAAAATATTCATAAAAGAACAATAATTTCGTCATAAAAATGTGCAATAAACTACAAATGTTGAGAGGACTGCATTAAGGAAAATAAATTGTTTGTTAAAATTTTTGTCACTTTTAATTTAAGTTTCTTTCAAATTTTAATTTTTGTTTTTATTTTTTTTTTTTTTTTTTGTTTTCATAATCAAGTCAGAAATTTATGAGAGAATCAAATAAGATTTAATATGATTACATTTTTATTTTAATGTCTTCGTACGTTTGAAACAAACTTATGAATACATTTTAATTTTTTATAACAACATGTATAAATGTATTTTCAATCTACTGAAACAACACCACTGCTACAAATTGCAATGCAACGGGATCAGGAACATACTATTCCTTTTATCTCTTATGCTGTGGCTGCGACCGTTGTAAAATATAACTCAAAATAAATGAGAATCACTCGCTGACAATTCGCCAAAGAAAATAAAGTGTATGTTTTCGAAGCGTAAATTTAATTAAAAAAGATGGACATTTAAATAAATACAGGCGGTAGGCATCACACAAAAGAAGAACTTGTCGGCCAACAACGAAAAAATGAGGACTTTGAAACATACATGCATGCTGGGATTTGTAAAGAGTAAAAATTAAAATGAAAAAAAAAATCATAGAAACCAAAAAAATGGAAGGACCAAATGTGTAACACACATATGGATGGTGCAACAAAAATAATCCGCTTAAGTGTTGAGAATAATAAAAATAAAAGTTTTATAGAACCACAATTTCATTAAAGTTATGGCAGTAGAAAAACGACAAAAAAATTTAAGTAATCGAAACATTGTGTAGAGATAATTAAATTAAAATAAAATAAATTTTAAAATAAAAAATATTTTCAAATAAATATTGGGAATTATTTCTTTTTATAAGTCTGGTAGTGTATAAAGTCATTCCTACAAATTTAAGGAATAGAACTATTACAAAAAAGCTTTATAAAATAAATAACTGAAATTTAGCTCATAGAATAAATTCGAAAAATAAGATATGTTGAAAAAAATATTTTCTTTAGAAAATATAAATTTCAAGTTTAACCCCGGTACACTTCGCTTCTCCCATTTAAATAAAATTAGTAAATGGTTTTTAAACAGATCTCGTGCATTAATAGCGAAGCAATTTGTACCAAATTTATTATATAGAAATCTTAATTGTGTTTATATTGAAGGTGCGATGGCACATCTCCAACCCAGCCCACTTATTGACAGATCGTGTGTATAAAAAAGCAAGTTATTTGTTTGAATTTGAAAACATTTACTGTAACCAATCTCGGCATTTCCTGCCTACGTCTTCCGTGGTAATTGTCGTTCTAATGCTTTCTGACTGGAGCACTATTTAGATGCGCTGTATTTAGATCCGCTTTAGAACGTTTATGTACACTCACAATATTCTGTACGTAAAATTAACTTAAATTGTAATATAAAAGTAATGAATATTCATTTAACAACCGGTCTACTTATTTTTAATTTATTTTTAACGAAAGTCTTATTTAATTTTTACTGTCAAACATTCAACTGCGAATTCCTCTTGTTTATCTAATAAGAGAGAGATAATAATTATTTTAATTCACTTACCCCGTTATACAGTTTGTTTTACTTTTGTTGTACTGATCACTTTGTTTACAAAAGAACTTTCAATTACAAGCAGGGTTGCCGAACTTGGTCTTTTCCGACCAAATTTGATCGGATATATTTCGTTTGGTCGGATGGTAGGCGAAACTTAATTTTGGTCGATTTGAGAAAATGTACTTTGTATCTTTTTTAAAAACACAAAATTTTTTTTGATTGTTAATAAAACTATGGATGTGGCAATGAAGTGAAATGTATTACTTTAGAAGCAAGTTACTTGGACGGTGTTAGTTTTATAAAGGATAGTTTTGTCATATTATTTGAGCATAAATTTAAATTTTTATTCTTATAAAAAACTTTGTATCAACAAACCATATTTATTTGAAAAATTTGTTCAAATTGACAACAAACGGCGTTAATGTCATGACTGGTAATGTTAGTAAGCCTAAATCTTACTCAGCAATGACAAGAAGATTAAGGTTATTTGTGGTAATTTTAAAAGTTTTTTGCAAAGCCCTAAAAGAATAACAGAAATAAAAGAATTCCAGAAACATTGTTACGCTCCAACTAGGGTTGCCATTCGTACTGTTTTATCAGTACATGTACTGTTTTTTGTTTAAAGTACTGATTTATGCATTACAAGCAAATCAGTACGCAAATGTACTGATTTTTTCATTAATATACTGTTTTTGTACTGTTATTATATATTAATTGGGCTCAGTATATAGTTTGTCCTATTGTCAAATTGCGATACAAATATTAATATAGATGTTCTTATCGATGAGTTATTAACATTATAGATTTTTGCCGAGTCAGTACGAAAAAAGAAGACAGTAGAAGAAAAATTGAAGGTGTTTCTAAATGGTGGTGCGGTTACGAATTTGAGGAAATGTGTAATTTGATTTCTTTCATTCTGCCTACCAGGGCTGTGGAGTCGTCCGAAAAAAGTACTAACTCCGACTCCAACTCCAAACGCTGAAATTTTTTAAGTGCGACTCCGACTCCGACTCCGACTCACGACTCCGACTCCGACTCCGACTCCTACTCTAACCGTGATGCGAAATGAATGAGACGTAAAATTATTTCTCTTTTGTGTAGAAACATCTTTATTAAACGAATAATGGGAATCCCCGCGTAATGTGCATAAGAAAAACATGAGTGTTATGGTAGGAATTAAAGGCAGGCCGATAAAGATGTTTCTACACAAAAGAGAAATAATTTTACGTCACAATTTTTCTAATACATACTAGTATTTATGCGCTATAGCAACACTTATTCTGTACAATGTTGAAAATATTTCAGCGTTGATGGTTAAAAAATTCTGATATTAAAATTATTGGCAATTCCTGTCATTAACATTTTTTAGCATCAGTAAATTATTTAAAAAATCACACATCTTTTTCAACTAGATTAATAACTGAGTTTTGCTAATGTAATTTAGACTTTTTCCCGCACGTATAAAAAATATACCTAAATTTACTTAAATAGTAAAGTACTTGAATCAACCATTTCTCATAAAATAAATTAAAATCTACGTATTCATATTGATCTGCAAAATATTGCATCGCCAATTTCGAAGAATTTTTATATTGGAAAATATTAGAATTTTTTTTTAATTTTTTATGCCGAAAAATTTTGGAGTCGGAGTCGCGCGTTTTTTTGGGTACTGCGACTCCGACTCCGACTCCGGTACAAAAACCTCAACTCCGACTCTTCAACTCCGACTCCGACTCCGACTCCACAGCCCTGCTGCCTACATTCAAACGCTTTTACAGAACGAGTCTTTAGTTTTCAAAGTGGAGAAAAGGGAGAAACGGGCTCCTAATATAAAACCTAGAAAGTGAGTTACAGATAAAGACAAACTTTGGTTATTGTTGTAATGAGTTTTACAATTTCTTGAAGACAGAAAAGAAATTGTGGACAACGTAGAAAAAGGCCATAAATATTTTTAACTTGTAACATTGTAAATATTTATGTCCATACATATGTAAATATATTATTTATAAAAATCTATAATATAAGATCGTCTAAAAAACGATTGTGCCTTTTGCAATAATTACAATTATTAAAAGAAATTAGTTGGAAATTTTTTAAATTATTTTTAAGATAAATACATAACAAGCTTCGTTATTTCAAGTGTTTAATTTGTTTTTTAACATTGTTGTCCATATATCTGTAGCTTGGTGCTAAAAAGGCCAATGTCAAATAATTCATTTTAGAGAAAATTTAAATTTTAGTTTTTTATAGAAGAGTTCTAAGTGAAATTGGCTCAAAACCCTTTTGAAGCTGTTCTCAGTTAAATCAGACATTGGCTGTTTCCGCAAAAAAAAGAGATTCAGCATTACCTTTTAATTGCAAAATGAAATTATTTATGCTGGTAGATATAGCAAAAAACTACTTGTATTTAATTTTATGTTGACCTTTATTCAAAAAATATAATAGAATAAAGGAAATGCAATTTTAGTTCACATGTTGGTCAAGTTTTTTTCGTCAAATATTTGCTAGGTGCGACCGTAGTTTAAGAAAAGAGCTAATGCAAAAATTAACTCGAAACAGCAAAATATTGACATTGGCCCTTTTAGTACCAAGTTTCTTTGAAAAATATTAAACGAAGTAGCTAACAAGAAATTATGAATCGAATTTTGAACAATTTATGTTTTAGATTTTTTTATTATACACTTTGTATTCCCGCTAAAAAAATTCGGTTTTATTAATTTAATTTTGTCACTGTTCAAATTATAGAATGAATTCAAGTTTTGTTTTAAAAAAGATTATAGCTTTTTATGTTATTAATATGCCATTTTATATTAAAAAAGTAAATGTACTGTTTTTTATGCAATTGTACTGATTTTTTTTTTCTTATGTACTGATTTCTCTGATTTCGAAACTGGCAACCCTAGCTCCAACCCATACGATATTTGGTGTTTCTTATACAGGTAGACTTCTTTGGAGTGCGATATTGTAAGAATTATTGAACTGTGGGATGTTTTGATACTTTTTTTTATCATGTTTTTATAAAGTGAATAGTATAAGAGTCGCAGAACTTGTAGAAAGTAACTCGCTATTTTAGCATTCTACAATGAAACCGTGTAGAAAAAATAGGCAAACTATGCAATGTTAAACTGTTCGATACATTTCTTACGTTGCCTGCAAATTATTACGATGTTTTGGGGCTCAGTCTATGTCTAAAGTTAAATAACATTTTTGAAAAATTGTACAAACATAAGTTAACATATTGTGATACATTTTTTATTATTGGATGTTCAATGGATAAATCTAGTTTATTAGAGTTATTAAAATAATTTTTATTTAATGTTTTTGCTACTTTTTGTATTTTTAATTGCATATTAGTATTATTAATTGCATATTACAAAAAAATAGATTAATAGCTTTGTTCAATAAAAATTATACTTTATATCAAAAATTCATATATTTACATACATGTCGTAATATAAAATGCAAAAGTGCCTATCATCATTTAAAAAAAAAATCAGGAGAACAAAAAGGTAGCAATTATGATTATAACAACGATCCTTAATGGTTAATATCGTTAACAAATTATGAATTAATGATACTATCCGGAAAACACTGTTTTTGTAATCACAAAAGTTTGCTTTTTATTAAGTTTCTTATTGCTTCTGAAAGATGTTTAAAGATTTTGATAGGCCCTTTTCATTTTATATGACGATATATTTCTTTTTAAATATTTTAAAAATTTGGCCGGTTTCAAAGGATTATGGTAGGTTTTGTAGACAATTTTGGTCGGATAAAAATTTTTAAACGGCAACCCTGATTATAAGACACCAGCAGCATGCCCGATATTGTATTCGCAATTATTTTACTCTAAAAATTTTATGTATTTAACTAAATAATTTTAACAAACAGAATATGGGAATTTTCTACACAAAACAAGCAAATCGTTTTTTACTTTTACTTTTTGCCACAGATCTATAAATAGATATATGAAAATTTATTTTTTGGTAGTTAAATTATATAAAATAACTGAAAATTCATTTGTTTTTACGGAATTTTTGTTTACTTTTTTATGGAATTTGTGGTTGAATTTTTGACAGTAAAAATTAAAATCAAATGCAAAATAATTAGATCGGTTTTTAAGTAAATTTACAGTTGTTTTAAATTTAATTTTCATATAATTTTACATACAGAATAATTTTACTTAATCAACTGACAATATTAAATGCAACCGAAAATCCGTATTAAAGTGCACTTAGTTTTTTGAATAAATGCTAAAATCAGTTTAAAAAAATTTGCTTGGAATTTAAAATGTTTATTTATAATAATTAGTATTGTGGTTATTTTGTTGAACTATTCATGGTTTTTTAATCCAAGTTTTACTATTTTTAATTAGGCTTAAGTTCATTAAATTTAATTTTCATTAAATTATTTTTATGAAGAAAGGAATTTTTACAACATGGAAGATTAATTAAAATTGTTATTGATAATTTTCATTCTTGACTGACCTGGGATAAATTTAATGAACTTAAGCCTAATTAAAAATAGTAAAATTTGGATTAAAAAATGTTTATTTATTTATAAATTACTGAACGGAATACTTCTTGAATAACCTACAGTCCGTTACTGTTATAATATTGTGAGTGTAGGGATATAGTTCATACAGTTCGATGTTCGTTCGATGCCTACAATCCTCATACAAAGACAAAATAGATGTTTTTATAGCTGAAAAATGGTAAAAATGAAAGTATTTAAATTGTGTAAAAATAGCTTGGATACACAAACACAACGTCTGCCAAAAAAATAGGCTCAATTGGAAAAGTATGTATAGCACCAGCCACATAAAAAACTATAAATTTCTGTATACCTTGAGAACGGTTACAGCAAACACCCAGCACAGCTTTATCTGCTTCCCTAAGTTTACATGTATCAGCCCCGTAAAGAAGCACAGATAGAATAAAGCCCTAGTTAGCTGATAGTAACAGTAACGTTGCAAATCAGCTGCTTAATTTTTTTGTATGTAAAGCAATGAGCACGATTATAGTTAGCAGTAAGACCGTAACGTCTAAATCAGTAAAAAATTGATTTTCTTATTTTTAACATTTATACAATTTTTAGGCAGGGATTTGTGAATTGTGTTTAACGGATATTGAATTAATATATTATTGTTGTATAGTGAAAATAATAAAGTAAAGAAAATCATTAAAAACCCAAAATGTTGACAATAATTTGCACTGAGAAGGTTAAGGCGAGTATTACGATTTTCCTTAGAAAAATACATTTTTATATAAAACAGAATCAAAAGGTTTTATTTGTTGTGCTTAATTCCCTTTTTAAATAATTGATAAAAAATATACTGAAATTTATTGTTGGATGATAAGCTGTTCCTACGCGCATTTCACTGGTTGCTTAGGCCAGATCATCAAGAAACGTTCTCCTAAATAATTTTAGAAAAGCCAAAGCTATCAGCAAACAAAACTACAGAGGAAATGAGAATTACCTACAAACACTCAAAAAGTCTTTTTTGCAACGATATTAAATCTTGAACAAAATACCAAACAATGAATCAGTGATGAGTTTTATCTTTTCTTACATTTCCCGCTACAATTATTTGGAATTCTCCCAACATTAATTGTAGTTGTAAGTGGGTAAAGAAAAAACATATTAAAAACAAAAACAAAGTGCTTTTATTGTTTTCGCAAGAAATCAAAATAAAAACAATTTGCCAGTTCAGTTTTTTATGCACGTGCACTTGCTAAAATTTATTAACAACTTTGATAATAAAACAGAATCTTTAATTTTAGTGAAATAATAAATGATATCGTACCCAATCGAATCGAAATATTTGGAAAGATAATTCTCTTAAAGAATCTTGTATTAGTATATATGTATATACTTTTGTCATCACCATTGACCTGGAAGTTTGATATCGAAACGACCGTTAAATCTTAGCTGAATTAAACATATGCGTTCTATTATTATTAATAACCAGAAGATAAAAGATAATAGTCTGGTAGTGTATAAAAGTCATTCCTAAAAAATTTAAGGAATTGAACTATTACAAAAAAGCTTTATAAACTACATTACTGAAATTTAACTCATAGAATAAATTCGAAAAATAAAAAATGTTGAATATAATAAAGTTGCTTATGAAAAGAAATAATACCCAATATCTATTTGTTAATTTAAATATTTAAACAAAATACTCAAAACTGTTAAATTATTATTCAAATCATAGTGTAATAAGCTTAGTATACAACTAGTATGCCAACTGGAGAGAACGTTCTCAATTTTTTAGTTCACCCCTCACACATATACGTTCGGTGTGAATTCAACACACATAAAAACAGCAAAATCGAAACAAAATTTGAAATTTTTCAATTTAAAATTTTTCATTTGCTTTTGCAAAATGTTTTTATTTTTCACAAACTAAAAATTTTTAAATAAATTTATTTGACATTAATTTTTTTCTGTTGTTAATAATATTAAAGCCAGCAGAGTAGCATTTTGTGGTATGAAAATAATATTTGAAATCATAAATTATTTAAATATTTTCCGATATTGCAGAATAAAAATTTTGCAAACATTGTTTTTAAAAGTTTATAAATGCAGCGAGCATTTAATAAATTGAAAATTTATTGAACTAATAAAATTTTATTTTGAAAAAATTTTTTTTGTCACATTCTATACGATTTTATGCAACTATGTTTAATGGTGGAAATAGTTTTATACACCAATACATTTAAAAAAATTTTACTGATACAAACATAAATTAGGTTCCACTGACAATTGAGTTATATACCTGTCAAAGAGTCGGCATACTAGTTGTATACTATGGGTAAAAATAAGTGATCCAAAAAACAAATTTAACGGCCTGTTTAACGATTTCGAATATCAACGTTCGCATAGAAAATTATATTTACAAAAAAAGCAAAATTCTGAAATTTGTTTTTATTTTAAATGTAATTTTCTATGCGAATGTTAACGTTTGAAATCGAGGAACAGGCTGTAATACTTATCGTTGTGCTTTAGAAAAATAAGAGGACTTTTTTTAAAATTCGGCCCTTTTGGGTACTAAACGGGTATAACCTGTATTTTACAACTTTTTTGTCACCTTATTTAACTTTTAAACCAACAAACATAGAAATTAAAATTATACCAAATTCGTAACTTATCTAAAAATATTAATACGAATTTTGTACTTTTCCGAAATTCGAACGTCTTAGGTGTGAAAACCGAACCTATTTTTGGCACTTTTTTACAACATATTTTTCTTTATGTATTGACACATTCGTATTAAATTATGGAGTTCCACTACAATATTGAACTTTTTGGTACTTTTATGCGGAGAAAAAATCTTCAAAAAGAGAAAATGCGGAATATAAATTTCTTTTACTTTTCCGTGCTGCATGTGGTAATTTTTGAATTGTCTATAATATTGAACGTAGAAACATAAAATTATAGGAGTAAATGAGAACCTACAAGAAGAAAAATGTTGGCACTTTTTTACTCTTCAACAGATACTTTTTGAATATTCATTAAAATTGGACCTAAAAACATAAAATTAAACATGCAGAGTGATTGAGAAACTTTATCTTAGAGAAGACTTTTTTGCCCTTTTTGGTTTTTTAACTGGTAATATCTGGCTTTTTTTATATTATTGTAATGTAAGTAGAAGAGAACATATACAATGGAGGCTGGTCCCTCGCCAAACCGACCCACTAAGATGAATAAAACACAAATGCTCGAAATATATTAATTCATTTGTACTTACATATATGTATGATTTCTTCATGTTCGCATAAATAATTATGGTCGAATTTCGACCAGTGGGCAAACACTACTATAGAGAAATAGGCATTTAAAAATTTGCATTACATTTTATTTATAATCAACTTCATTTATTTTATCAATATTATTTGTCATTTGCATTTCTTTTTACTATTTTACAAAATTTTTGAATTTTTTTTTTTAACAATTTTAACAAGCAGCTATTATTGTTTTTGTTTTGTTTTTTGTTAAAATGTAATTTTTTTCTTGTGCAGGAAAGTAGTTTTTAGTGCTATATGGGGAAAAACATAGTTGCATCAATAAGTACTACTAGATTTCGAATAGATTTCGTCAAAATCTAGTTACGGAGAAGATTTTGTTTTGTACGGGAAATCTAGCAAAAAACAACTAGATTTGGCTCGAAATCTCGAAAGTACTAGATTTCGTTGTAGTGTAAATTGGCTATTAAATCATAAATGATTAAAATATTTTCCGATATTTCAGAATAAAAATTTTACAAACATTGTTTTTAAAAGTTTATAAATGCAGCCAGCATTTAATACACAGAAAAAAGTGTTTTATCAATTAAGAAATGGGTTTAAAAAGTATTTAAATTTAATTAATGTGATAATTGAATCAATTATTTTTTTTTTGTTGAAAGAAAATTAAAAATTTTATTTTGACTTAATTAACATTTTAGTTGTTTTGAAATAAATTTTCAATTAAAATTTTAATTAAATAACAAAAAATCTTAATTGACTTTTTTCGTTTAAAATAAAATAATTTAAACATGTAGAATTGTTGTTGGGAATTGTCAATATATATTTAAATAAATTAACACATTGTTCGAAATGGCAAAGTTTTTTGATCACTTTTTTAATTAAAATTAAAAATATCATTTATTGAAAACATTTTTTCAAAATTTTAAATTTTTTAGTAATCAATATAATCATTTTGGTAATAGGTGCAAAGTCAACAATTTGCTTGATATTATGAATTTGGTATAAATTTGGTAATTGGAGAAATTTAATAATTATGTCTGTGTAAATTGAAAATTTATTGAACTAATAAAATTTTATTTTTGAAAAAATATTGTTGCCACATTCTATACGATTTAATGCAACTATTGTTTAGTGGTGGAAATAGTTTTATACACCAAAACATTTAAAAAAATCTTGCTGATACAAACATAAATTAGGTTCCACTGACAATTGAGTTATGTACCTTTCAAAGCGCCGGCATACTAGTTGTATACTATGGTAATAAGTACCAGACATAGATTACATAGATTTGAAACTCCCTCCAAGTTGAAAAAAAATATATTTACCTCTTCACACATATGGAAACGTGTGCATTCAACACACTTGTAAAAGGTCACCTAAAATTTTTGACAAATATTTTGTAAACAATAAACAATTAAAAAACAAATTTTTAATAACATTTTTGTGATGTGTTTCTTTACAATTTTTTAAAAGAAATTTAAATTTTTTGCATTTTATTACATTTAAAATAATAAATTTGGTACAAATTACTAAATTTTCATAAGGACGAATATAAACTTCGAAACGAAAATGTTTGTTTGGTGTAGGGTATTATGTAGTCGGCTTTATCACTTGTTTTCTATAGTTAGGTAAATATCATTTAAGTGTTGAAATATTGCAAACAAACAGTAAAGCTTGATGTGAACTTAATAATGATATTAAATTAAACCCATTCTAAAATATGGATATCGAGGGCTTATATTCAGTACCCGCCATACACCAATTTTCGGAAAATTACTTTTTGATGGCAAATTATTCACTGATCCCAGCTTTATCTCTGACAAAAATTTCAGAAAAAAAATTAATATAGGTCTTTTTTTACGTATTTGTGATATCGCTATCAACCGCACGATTTTTTTAATGCAATACCCGCCATACGCAACAACAATAAATTTGCGACTGTTTTTCTGTTGCTTTTACTTTTAGTTGTGCGTTTGATTTTCTTTTTCTTTCGTTTGAATGAATGAAAAACAGTTAAAATTAATGACAGTAATTATTAAACCATTCGATGGCATGTATTTAAATTACAGTTTTTCTAAAAACTTCAATGATGCCAACTTATTCGCTTTTCGAGCATTAGACCTGGTCGAACCAAAAATTATCCAACAGTTTCTCAGTTCAATTTAAAGTTAGTTTTAATTAAGAATACAATAACTTACCCAACAGAATTAAAAACTAGACAGGATATACTGAACCGAAGCCTTTGCACACTGCTCAGCTTCCAATCCAGCCTAGTAAATGAAAACATCTTCAAGATTTGAAACCTGTTATACCACTAGAATATCACTACTTTTATAATTATTTAGTTCAGAAGGAGTCAAAGTAATATGAAGCAATGTGACAATGTCCAATTTGAATTACCTTTTTTTTAATTATGTTTATTTTTTTGTTATTGTTTTGTTATTGAATTCGTTTATGTTAGAAAAACGTTAAACAAATACCTAACTTAATAAAATTACATATAAGAGCTAAAAAAACATATTTTTATTACTGTGCAAATAAAAATATTTAAAGATTTCAGTTGCAATACCCGACATCAACCATATCGCTACGAATAGAGTTAAAAGTTCTATTTTTTTATAAGGTTGGTTCAGTAGTCATATTTAAAAAATATTATAGAAGAAAGATTATTTCATACCTTAAGAATTTTGGAAAGAAACAGTTTTTTCTTTCTCCTGAAAAATTCTATTTTGGCGGATGGCGGGTATTGAATATAAGCCATCGATATATCTTAGAAGCCAGCTGCATTTTCCAATTTTTTATGAATTGAAAAAAAAACAAAAGTTTGTTAAGTAATAATTTTTTTTTTTAACAAATTTTTTTTTTTACGAGTCATAAGATTTTTGTGCTCGACTCGTAAGCAGATAACAACTCGTTTGAAAATTTGTGCTTACGAGTTTTAAAATAAAACTCGCGAGCACAAATTTTAAAATGAGAGAGTTGACTCGAATTGTGCTCGCGAGTAGAATTTTTTCCTGCCCTGATAACAATCAATTTTTTATTTTTATTTTTTTTTTTTTTTGAAAGAACACACCTGTAAAATCTTTAAATAATTAATTAAATTTGTATACATGTTATAAAATTTTTTAAATCTAAAAAGTTAAAATATCACCGCTAAAGCCTTACTTCTGATACATTTGCTAATGCTGTTCTGTGTTTCGATTAAATATTCATACATAAACACATTTATCCACACATACAAACAAATAAACAGGAAAAAGATATTTTTAATTAAAAAAACTCACGAACAATTCTTTTTAGCTCGACTCGCGAGTTGAGTTTTATTTTTGACTCTTAAAATTTGAATTCTTTTCGCGAGCAATATTTTTCAACTCGCAAAAATAAAACTCGCTCGCGAGTTTTATTTTTTAAACTCGCGAGCAGTAAAGAATAATTCTTTTCAATGTAGAAAATAAAACTCGCTCGAATTGGACTCGCTCGCGAGCGAGTTTAATTCGAGCACTCTCCGTACTCTGCTTATAATGCCCGAGCTACTTCTATTCCTTATGTGCAACACCTTTGTTGCTATTTTGGTATAATTTTGCTATAAAATTAGCATGAAATATTTAAAAAAAATTTAAATCAAACAACAAACAATAAATTAAAAAATGTGGAAATAAAACAAATAAATTTACCAAATTAAGTGCTGAGTGTTTGTTTTTCACTTGTTCTCTTTTTTAAGTCATGTGCACGTGTTTATGTGAGAGTGTGTTTTGTAGTAAAATTTATATTTAATATTTCGTTTAAACATTTGTATGCCCACACCACAATATAAGAGAGGGTATTATGCAATTGTGCAACTTAAAATACTGGTCCTAGAGAAGCAATCCGATTAAAAATTTTCGGCGGCGGCTAAAGACTAAAAATATTCGGCGGCGGCGGCTAAGCTGCTTTGCGCCGATTTTTTGACGACTAAGAAAAAAATTCGGCTGCGCCGAACTTATATAAGGAAAACACATAATACTACATTTACACCTAGACAAAATCTAGTATTTAAGAGATTTTGAGCAAAATCTTGTTCATTTCTACTACATTTCCCATACAAAATAAAATCTAGTTCGTCACTAGATTTTGGCAAAATCTCACGAAATCTTGCAATACTCAACGATACAACTATGAATTTTATACAAATGTACTAAAAAAATACAGCTCTGAACAAGAAAAATCTGACAGTTTGGCAAAAAAAAAAAAAATTTCAAAAATATATAAAAAGAGCGGGGAAATACATTTGCGGTAAATTAATAATTAACGAAAATAAACATTTGTGAAAATAGATAGGCCAATAATAAATAAGCGGTATGAAAATTATATTAATATAAACTGTGTAGCATTACAAAGGCCTTAATTTACAGAAAACGTACCTACAAAAAGGAAAAGCGGTGCAATTTCAATTAAGAGGCGCTTTTAATACTTTTAATATTGTTTTTTAAGTTTTTATTTGTTTTGCAATTTTTTCTCTTTTTTGTTCACCTTTTGGGTTGTAGTAGTAAGTAAATTCCTCGCCATTTGGCTGATCTTTTTTCGTATCAAACGTCTTTTCCCAGGTATCATCTATTGCGGGTAGTATATTTGCAGCAGTTTGTGAAATCTTATATTAATAAATATCTGGTGTTTTTTACGCAACAATCTTAATTCTTATTCTATTTTTATAATATAATAAAATTATTTTTTGGCTTTCCATTTTTGCTAACAAAAGTTTACAATACAATTTCTTTCCTTTTTCAATCAGCTGTTTTTATTATGAAAATTAAATCCGACAATATGTCAAAAATCACTGGTGTAAACGACAAAAAATTTCTTTTAGATTTTAACTAAAATCTACTAGATTTTGTGTAGGTGTAAATGTAGTATAAACAAACATGTTAAACAATGAATTATTCATTTGAAAACTTAAAATTTTATGAAAGAAAAATCAAATTTTTAAGAATAAAAATTCTATTTACAACAAATATCTTGTTAGTTGTACTACGGTCAGTAACAGAGTAAATTTAGATCATTAAAATTTTCTTAAAATTTGGAAATATCAGCAGGCATTTTAAAATAGTAAATTTTTACACAACTGGTATTTTTTAACGCTTGTAATGAGGAACACTTTTATTTAAACTTTTCAAACGAATAAAAACAATTTTAATTTTAAAAATTGCTCATAGGTAAAAAATCTTTTTAAATAATCAGTATTCAAAATTATATTTAAGTGTAACAAGTAATAAGGTGTTGTCTTAGACTTTATTTTGAAAGTATTACAATTAATTTTCAAAACAACTTAGTCTGAGTTGAAAACACTTTTAAAACAATTATTTTATCCTATATTATCCCAAGCGATCTTCTAGTCATCAGATTTTAGTAAAAATTGTACGATGGTATGTAAATACCCTCCTAAAGGATAATATTAATTAATATTATTAATAATACTAAAATATTTCAGTAAAACAAATACAAACACAGTGTTTTACCTAGTCAAGTTTTACTTCACTTTACATAATTGCATTTATGTGAAAAATAAACACGAAAAAAATTTCATATTTTGATTAGTTTTTGAACTATTTTATACATTTAATATTAATATATGAGTTTTAAGAAAAATATTCTATTACATTATGACCAAACCAAAATAACTCACATTTTGCGTCGAAACATTTTTTGCAAAAAAAACTCAAAGAAACAACAACCAACAAAACAAAAATTGAGTACTGATAAAATTAACAGCACTTAAGTTTGTTAGGTGAACCCCTCACGGCTATCACTGCATAAAAATATTTACAACTACATTCACAAAAAAAAATTATGAGTACTAAAAACAAACACCAAAAATGGAACACTAGGATGATATAGGTTAAGATTAATATTTAGATTTCTAGTCGAACTTAATGAATTATTTCGGATTTTTTAAGTATTTAACAAAAATATTTTATTGCTAACAATTGTATTAGTAAATTATTCGGGCTCAAGTCCATTAAATTATTTTCCTTAGAAAGACAATTGCATTTACTAAATTTTCCTAACTTCTAAGAATACAGAAAAAGTTATTTGTGTATACAAGTGCCAGAATGGAATAGATGTGAATGAAATGAACTTGTGTCTGAATAACTTACAAATATAGTTGTTTGCAAAAAAATATTTAAAATATCCGTTTTTGATTTCGTTGAAAATTTTTTTCTTGTTGAAAATATAGAAAGCAAATCCAAACTTTAAAAATAAGCTTAATATCTGCCACTGTCGATTTAGTATTCACTAACTTAAATAATATTAAAATAAACCAAAAATAATTGAATAAAAAGTTTTGGATAAATACTAAAAATTTAGTAAAAATAACAATCGAATTGAATTTGAGCCGCCGATCAGCCGAGTATTCGGCGGCGGCGGCGGGGCTTGTGGAAATACATCCGCGCCGTTACGGCTTGCTTCTCTGTCCTAGACCCACCTTAAAGTATACCGATCGACTCAGAATAATTTTCTGAGTCGCGCTAACGATGTCCGCCCGTCTGCCTGCCCAAGTAACCTTGTGCGCAAAGATAATTTGATGAAATTTCGTACATAGGGTCTAATTGGCACAAGGACTAAGCGTATTGAAAATCGGATCCATAAGTTCATACAGCCCCCATACAAGCTGCTTTCCGAAGTTTGGTCTTTGTGCTCACTATCAATCCAATTTTAATGAAATTTAAAATAGATAAATCCATATTTATATGGACACACGCATTTACAAAACTAGATTTCAAACCTAGGTTCACTTGCAAAAATATATACCCTATACTGTGATGTAGGGTATCATATGGTCGAGCTTGGCCGACTATATTTTTTTACTTTTTGTTTTTAATGTTTTGTTTTTTTTTTTGCATTTTCAATGATAAGTACATAATTGTTACTTAATGTCTGTCTGTGTTGATTTTTATTTAATTCACTTTTGTGGCAAGATTTTTTTTATTTAAGTGGCAGTGGTTGCTGCTGCCACTAACGCACGTTCCACTGTATGGTTGAATTTGTTATTTAGTATTTTCTTTACATTTTTTATCAAACAAAATTTTTTGTATTTAAATTTTATAAAAAAAAACAATATTTTACTTTCTATGTTTTTTTTACATTGGACTTCTTTTGTGTTTGTGTTATTCTAATAGTTTAAATATTTATAATTAATATTGCCATATTTGTGTGTTTTTATTTTAATTAAATTAATTTTTTTTATAAATAATTCCACTAACAAAAAAAATTGCAGTTTAAAATAATTTATTCAAAATTTATGCAATTTATTATTGGTTTTAATAAATAAATATTACTAATATGACTAAAATTATAAACTTCATATTGTATCAAGCCATTTTTTTTAAATATTTACATACTTTCTAACAATAACAATTTATATTTAAAATTTGCTAAATAAAATTTATCGATAACATTTTCTACATAAATTTTATTAAAACTATTAATTTTCTCTAAAAAATTTAACGATAACATGAATTTTCTACACAAAATTTATCGATAACATGAATTTTCAGTATTAAATTCATTGAATTTTCTATGGAAAGTTTATTTAGAATATAGTAAATGTTCTATGAAAAATTATTAAATAACATTTATTTTTCACACTTACTTTTTTTATCAGTAAACAACATTTTCTATACAAAATTTTTCGGTAAATTTCAGTTTTTATAGAAAAATTTTTAATAACTTGAATATTTTAAGCAAAATTTATCGATAACCTGATTTTCCATAGAAACATGATCGATAATTTAAATTTTTATCTATATAAAGTGTATCGATAGCGCAAACTTTCTTTACCCAAACTATCGATAAGTTTTTATGAAAACTTTATTAATAACTCAAATTTTCTATAAAATATGTATCCATACCTTAAACTTTCTATAAAAAATTTATCGGTAGCTAAATTTTCTGTAAAATATTAATCGATAACTAATATTTTCTATAAAATTTTTTTATCGATAACTTAAACTTTCAATACAAAATTTGTTGATGACAAAATTTACCTATAACTTAAATTTTTTACTCAAACTCCCTCGATAACTTAAATCTTTCATAAGAAGTTTATGGATAACTTAAATGTTTGATAAAAAAAATTATCTAAAATTGCTATAGCAAATTTATGGATATCTAAAATATTTTATAAAAAAATGGTCTTAAATGAAAAATGATAGTTCTTTGAAAAATTTATATAATTTATTAGGTGACATAAGATTTCTTATATATTAAATTTATCGATAACTTAAATTTTCTATATGAAATTTATCAGTAACTTCAATTTTCGTTTGAAAATTTGTTGATGACTTAAATTTTTTATAAAAATGTTATAAAAATTATCGATATCACTTTGAAAAATCTTTCGGTAGCATAAATTTTCTATTAAAAAAATATTTCGATAACCTGAATTTTATATAAAAAATTACTCGATAGCTAAAATTTGCTATAAAAAAATTGGAAAATGTATCCATAATCTGAAAATTCTTGAGAAATCTTATCGATAACTTACGAAAATTTAATAGTAGCATTAGTGTTTTTAAGTATTTTGGATTTCTTGCATTTTCTTAAATAAAATTTCGGCAAGTAGATGCCCTGCTTTAGATTTCGTTAACTTTTAAATTAAATGAAATTCCACGATACTTAAAATTCTCTGCAAACAATGAAATCCTTGAAAGTCAGTAAAATAGTTTAAAAAAATATACAAATATTGTATGAAAATTATAACATTTAATCATGAAGATGATGATGATTTATCTTATTGCATGGCAACTGGTGAAATTTTATTAAATGAATTCAACAGGCTTCGTAATAAAATCACAGTGTAGAAAAGAAATCAAAGAAGGACTGTTCGTCCCTCCCTTTTTCTCACAAAACAACAAGAAGATTTTTTTATTATTTAATATAAAAACATGCATACTCGCATTTTACATTGAATTAAAATTAAAAATATTGTTTGTAGTGGTATGAGTTGGGATTGTGGTTGCAGCTGTTGTTGTTATAGTTGCTCTTGCATGTAGCCAACGTCAAAGTGGCAGTAACTTGTATCACTTGTAAATGAAATATTTTTAAAAAAAATACAGAAAATAGTAAGAAAGAGAATAAAAAACCAAGACCACATACATTTTATTATTTTGAGGCTTCCACATATGAGTACTCCAAAGTACTCGAATCTTCTTGTGCTTTTCTAGCACTCTGCTTGCAGTGGGAGGGTTGTATGTTTTGCTAGTATGAAGGTTATGCATGTAGTGGAAATGTTTGATGCCTAAGTATGCAACAACTTGTATTACCTTCATACTATTTACTTATGTCTGCATGACTGTGTGGCAGATTTTTAAAGAAAAAAAAAAAAAAAAGACAATCTGATACACACATTCTTCATTCCATAAAAATTAAAATTATATACAAGACACACACACTCGTACGAGTACTCGGGTATGTCTACAGAAAAGAAAAACTAAATGAAATTTATTTTCTGCTCCTTTCTTTATTCCTTTCAAGATAACAAATACTCGGAAAGTAAAAAAAAGTAATAAAAGAATTTTCAAGGTTCTTATGAAAAATCAAATAAAATAAATTAAAGATTTAACTTTATTGCAGTTGGTAATTAAATATAAGGTTGTCGAGAGAAATTAGGTCACACACACTAAAGAGAAGATTCATACAGAAAAACCTTAATATTACTAAAATTTAAATACAAGATAGGATAAATAATATTTTTTAGAAAATATTTAAGCTGTCGACAAATTTTCTATTGAAACTTTAAGGCTCGAAACAATTTCACAGGCAGTTAAATTTTCTATAGAACATAAATTTTCTATATAAAATTTTAGTTATCAATACATTATTTTAAAGAAAATTCGATGTACGAGTATATATTAATTTTCTACAGAAGTTATAGATAAAGAGTCTATACAAAATTAGAGATATCGATAATTTGTTTATTTAGGATTAAAGTTATAAATAAATTTTTTATAATAAACTTAAGGTTATCGATAAATTTCCTGTAAAATTAAAATAATTGATAAATTATCTATAGAAAATATAGGTCAGCTAAGGTAAGGTTTTATTGGCAGCCGACAAGAGGATCGCTCATGTGGGTCCTTTAATGGTTCCTTTGTAATTTCCTGCGCTAGTGAGAGCGTAAGAGCTCTATTACGACATATGTATCACAGCAGCTTCCAACCATTTTAATATCCTGCTGAGGCCAAAGATTGATCTTAGTCTTACTATGGAAGCATGACAACACGATTTGTCCGTGAACGTGGGTTCGATTACCCAGTTAGTCAAGAATGCAAAATTATCAACAAGTTTCTATTAATTTCATATTGTAAAATTCCTTTCTTCATAAAAATAATTTAATGAAAATTAAATTTTTTGAACTTTAGCCTGATTTGAAAAATAAAAAATTTGTATTAAGAACCATATACAGTTCAAAAAAATAACCACATTTCTAGTTATTTTAACCTCAAATATTAAGAGCACCTCGAAAGGCCAATTCTGCTCTTCTAATGCTTTTCCTAGCATCCCTAAAACCAGTAGCTCGTTTCTGTATTTCTCGCATCGCAAAATTTCCCACATGAAGTGTGAAACAAAAACTTCCATCGTTTCTCGATTTGTGAGAAAAAAGTGTTTCTGTATTTGAATGCGAGAACAGACTACACCGATTCTGTTTCAACTGGAATACTTCCAGTAATTGTCAAATACATGCGAAACGTCAACGAAAGAAATAGATATGATAAAAAAAGGGCTGCCAGATTTGACGATTTTTTGTTTCGAAATTGGCAAAGCGCAGATTTGCTGATTTTTTCTAGTGACGATATTATTCAGTTTTCGAAATAAAACCATTTTAAATATTTGTGTATTAGGCACCACAGAAAAAAGATATTTTTAAAAACAAGGCAGCTTAAATTTTTATATTTATCCCTATTGTGAAAATTGTCCTCGAAATTGTTTGTCTGTTCCCTAAAACAGTTATCGGGAAAAGCAAAATGTCGAAGGAAAACTGTTTAATTTGTATTTCTTTGGATTATTTTATACATATGTTTTTGTGATCAAAACATTAAATTATTTCCCCATTTTTCACTCAACGCACTAAGGAAATTTTTGCCTTTTTATGGCCAAAAATGTAATTTTTAGTTCAATATGACATATTGTCACGCCTTTGTGTGAATTCTTCAAGCAAAAATCACAATCTGAAATTTTAAATTGCTATCGGATTAGAGAAAGAGTAAACTAATTAATTTTATAAAAATAGACCTAAAACTTATGAACGTGTGTATAAAATATGTATAAAATACCCATGAACTTTAACTATGTTTTTTTGGACTATATTTTAATTAAAATCGAACTAAATTTGTCAAAATTAATTTTAAGTTGTCCGATATTTTAAAACAAAAAAGACGATTTTTTTTTTATTTGTTCTTAGGACATTAACGATTTTTTCACAAATTTATCTGGCAGCCCTGCAATTCAGATAACAAAATAAAACAATTGTGTTTTATTTATTTTCTTCATTTAAATTCTTTATTTTCAAATTAAAAACAAATAATACACATTCTTATGTACAAACATGTGTATATGTATATACATAATTATTTTTTCGGATAATTTGGGCTCTATTTTTCAAAATTAAATTTTTCTCGCATCAATTTCAAATGTGACTTATTTTGACAATTCTTGTGAGAAACTTTAGGCAAAATATTGATACAGAAACACTTTTTCCACATCCTTCCAATAATTGCTGGAAAATTATTTAAATGACAGATAATTCTCGCCAAGTAAAGATGCAGAAACACTTATGTGAGAAACCCCGTTTCTAGTTTCATATTTCACTGTTTTTGTAATAATTTACATGTTTCATGCGGGATATTTTACGATGCGAGAAATACAGAAACGGGCTACAGGGCATTGATAGAGAAAGTGAAATAACGTATTCTGCTAATCTTTGTTCTGATAACTCCTAGAGTGGTCATTATATTCCTAATGCTTATCAAAATATCCATCGATCCAGAGCATTGGCAGAGAAATTTAAATAATGGCTCTTCCTCCTTTTCATTTTGAAAACGCCTGCAGAAGTCATTACATTCCAGGCAGAATATCATATCATGGATCCCTAACAACCAGTGAACCGCAATGACCGATGTCACAGATAAACCTTAATAGCACAGTCGACCACCGCTTTATATCTAGTAGGGTATTAATTCGATTAACCGTTAATCGGTTAACTAATCCATTAACTGATCGGTTAATTTAAAATTGCCTTTTTTCGATTAACGATTAAACCGGTTATTTTTAGTCGATAAACGGATTAACCGATGTACCAAAATGTCTAACTTTTTGTGGTATTACAACATATTTTTTGTGCTTTTAATTATTTGTTTTATCTCATGTACAAAAAGTAGTGTTAAGAAAACATTTTTTCATTAGAACGAAGAAGGTATTCAGTGATCTACATTTTAAATAAGTGTTTGCTGTCAACCGCTTTTTGTTTCACGTATTTTAAAAAGTTAAAACAGGACTCTAATGAAATAATGAAATATTTTATATGTATAGAAAATATACAGGAAAAGGACAAAGAAATTAGATATTCTGTATTTTGGATTGCTTTGGATTTCTTCAACATCTACAATAAATGGAAGTTCTTTCAAAATCAAGTTTAATCCAAACTAAAAGAAATAAACGCTTGAATCATAAACATTTAAACAAAATTATTTGCATAAAAGATCTTCTTAAAGATCTTCTTAAACTATTGAAATAACTAATAAAATGATCTTACAGTTAACTTTTTAATTAATACATAATATGTTTTAATTAAAAAAATATGTATTACATATTTATGAATTATTCTTTTGTTTGTTGGTTTTAGTTCAAGAATTGTTATGCTTGTTATGCTATTTATTTTTCTTACTACTAATAAACTCCAAATAACAAATAATTTATGCATTTTTGTGTATTGACATTACTTGATTTATAAAAAAAATTATTAATCGGTTAACCGATCAAAAACAATATTAACCGATTATTAACCGATTAAGCCAAAATTTCGGTTAATAATTCGTGCGATTAACCGATTAAAGCAAAAGCCCGATTAAATGAATACCCTAATATCTAGGCCATATAATTATGGGCAAAGAACAGCTTTTTGCATCTAGTCAGATCTATTACGCCTTCCTGGACATCTAATGTTGAATAAAAGTCTAGCAGCTAGTCATTAAAATGTCAAGTAGGTTGTTTATGAGCACATCATTCAAAAGGCATCCCAGAAATATTCGCCTACAGGACTTTGTTTTCGTACGGCAGCTTAAAAGGGACCAAGATATTTACTTAGGAATCCTCCACCTACACGCAGAGAAAAAATATGTTTAAATATGGTCACCTCCAACAAAAAAATTTGTTTTTGGAACGCAAACGGCATTCGCCAACATAAAAATGAACTAGAATACTTTCTTAAAAGTAAACAAATTGATGTTATGATGGTTTCTGAAACTCATTTGACCTCAAGAAATACGTTTAAAATTAATGGTTATATATTATATGATACCAAGGACCCTCGAGATAGAGCTTGTGGAGGCTCTGCTATTTTGATAAAAGCCCGAATCAAACACTACTTAATGTGTGATTATCGTGAAGATTATCTGCAAGCAACGAACATTTGTGTTGAAGAGCTAAATCGAAACTTAGTACTTTCATCATTATACTCTCCACCTAGATTTTCAATATCAGAAAGCCAATATTATAAATATTTTAAATCATTAGGACCCTGTTTCCTAGCCGCTGGCGATTACAATGCTAAACACACCTTCTGGGGGTCACGGCTCATAACACCAAATGGTCGTGTTTTGTACAATACAATGTCTAAAATGGATTTAAATGTGGTCGCGAGTGGTCAACCAACTTATTGGCCTACTGATCAGCAAAAAATTCCAGATGTCATCGATTTTGGCGTGGTTAAAAACATTCCCGCAGAAACGATTCATGTTGAAGCTTCTTTAGAATTATCTTCTGATCATACACCTACACTTCTAACTATAGCAAACCCTAATAGAATTGTATCTCCGTGTGGATACTTAGTGACGTCAGCAACACAAATAAATTGGTTAAAATATAAAAAATATCTCAGTACCCACTGCACTGAAAATATTCCGCTTAGAACACCGGAGAATGTGAATCTTTCTATTGTAAATTTTGACAATTATCTCAAACTAGCTGTTCAACATTCTAGCATAGCCCGCAAAAACATCAAAAATGTCGAGATGTCGAGCGTCTCTTAACTGAAAAAAGGAGAGCTCGAAGGGAGTGGCAATTGCACAGATCCCCTCAACTTAAAAATTTACTAAAAGGGTGCACAAAAAGGCTAAGAATCTTACTGCAGTCTCAAAAAACGGCTTCTCTGGAAAAATATCTTAAGGAACTTGATGCAACTCCTCAATCTGACTACTCATTATGGCGTGCAGCTAGAAATCTAAAAAGACCAGTTATCACTAAACCGCCATTAAGAAACTTAAATGGAAGTTGGGCACGAAATTATATAGAAAAAGGAAATATTTTTGTTAATCATTTGAAAACCATATTTACCACTCATACATCTTTCGATACTGCGGTCGAGTTACCACCTGTTGTTGTTAGATCAGCTGTTCCACTAAGATTTGAGATAAGAGAAATCGAAAAGGCTATTCATGATTTAAACCCCAAGAAAGCCCCTGGTTTTGATAACATCAGTAACAAAATGCTTTTGGAGCTACCCCGCATAGCAAAGAAAATTATTCTACTAATTTTTAATGCTATTTTACGCCTTGAATACTACCCACAAGAGTGGAAAGTATCTTTAGTTACCATGATACCTAAACCAGGAAAGGATCCCACAAAAGTTGAGTCATATAGACTAGGTTGTCCCAAAAAAAATAAAAATTTGGATTTTCTCGGAAGATCTTTCCTAATTTGGATACTCATAAGGTAAAGTATTTTTGAGAATTTTATCAGATTTTTCGGAAGTGCTTTAGAGGTCGCGCAAACTGATTTTGTACCAAAAATCTAGCGTTTTTGACTTTTATTGAATTATTATTGAAAATTGCTAAAAAATCGGTATTTTTTCGGCTTCTGAGTAAATATTATTTAAGAAAATTTTCCGATCTTTAATTTTATGTGCATAAATAATAATTTTCGTCAGGGATTTTCCACATTTTGATACATTATATAACAGTTTTTCGTAAATTTTTAGCAAATATGAAAAAAAAATGCTTTATAACTTTTAAAATTTGTATTAAGACTAAAAAAACTAATGATGCAGTTTAAAAGATTATGAAGTTTTAAATAAATTAGCAAAAAAAAATGAATTTTCTCTCACCGTTCTCGAGTTATGCCCTTTTAAAGCTTTGTACACATTGTATGAAATGTATAATTCTATAAGGTGTGAACTAGGTTTGCATTGCTTTAAACTTTAAATAATTGGATTTAGAAAATGTTTTACAAATAAAATAATAGTTACTTACCAGTCATACATAACAATAACATATGTAATTATTACAAGAAGTCCCGTCTTTTTAATTAAAATATTTTGTTAATCTGAATTTTTTTTTTTTTTTAATTTCGAGGTTGGTTTTTCTAGACTTACCCTTACATAACTTTGCCCACTTCGAGTGCAATATTATTATTTTGCGAGAAATATTGCATAGTTCCTGATTTGGATTCCACAAATCTCTCAAACTCTTTGCTATTATTCTGGCGCTTTTTGGAAATAGTGCACTTTTCCACAAAATGCAATTTAAAAAATCTTTGCAGTATTTGGTTTTTTGTCGGCGGTTTGGCAGTATCAAGGTCATCAATCATTTTGCCCACACACCACACATTCCTTGTATTCGACAAAGGCATATCTATTTTAAAAAAATATTACCCAATATTTCTTTGACTACTTTATGATAATTTCAACTTACCGCAGCAATAAAACTTCAGATTAACAAAATATTTTAATTAAAAAGACGGGACTTCTTGTAATAATTACATATGTTATTGTTATGTATGACTGGTAAGTAACTATTACTTTATTTGTAAAACATTTTCTAAATCCAATTATTTAAAGTTTAAAGCAATGCAAACCTAGTTCACACCTTATAGTATTATACATTTCATACAATGTGTACAAAGCTTTAAAAGGGTATAACTCGAGAACGGTGAGAGAAAATTAATTTTTTTTTGCTAATTTATTTAAAACTTCATAATCTTTTAAACTGCATCATTAGTTTTTTTAGTCTTAATACAAATTTTAAAAGTTATAAAGCATTTTTTTCATATTTGCTGAAAATTTACGAAAAACTGTTATATAATGTATCAAAATGTGGAAAATCCCTGACGAAACTTATTATTTATGCACATAAAATTAAAGATCGGAAAATTTTCTTTAAGAATATTGACTCAGAAGCTGAAGAAATATCTATTTTTTTTACCAATTTTCAACCGAAATTAAAAAAAACCCAAAAAGGTCGATTTTTGGTTCAAAATCAATTTGCGCGACCTCTAAACCACCTCCGAAAAATCGGAAAAAAATCTCAAAAATTCTTAGCCTTATGAGTATTCAAATTAAGAATGATCCCCAAAATTTTTTTTTTAATGGGACACACTAATATAGACCTATAAGCCTATTGTCTAATATATCAAAGCTATTTGAGAAACTACTAGTGTCAAAATTAACGCCGATTTTAAATGAAAACAGATGTATTCCCAATCATCAATTCGGTTTTAGAAGAAAACACAGCACAATTGAACAAACTCATCGAATAGTAAATGTCATAAGAAAAGCCTTTGAAGAAGAGGCAATACAAAAGCAAAATGAAATAATATAATTGATCCAGCAATACAATAATAAAAATTTTTAAAGATAAAAAAAATATTGCTCTGCACTCTTCATCGATGTGTCTCAAGCTTTTGATAAAGTCTGGCATAAAGGGTTACTACTGAAGTTGCAGCAAAACTTACCAGCAAACATACACAAGCTGTTAGAAAGCTACTTAGTCGGGCGACATTTTATTATTAAAGAAGGCGATTTTTTAAGTTCTCCTCAGCCAATTAACGCCGGAGTCCCACAAGGCAGCATCCTGGGCCCTCTATTATACTTAATTTATACTTTGGACTTGCCAACAAACAGCTACACCCATACCTCAACATTTGCGGACGATACAGCTTTTCTAAGCGTACACGCAAACTGTCAAGAAGCATTTCGTTACTTACAGGATCACATATTTGAACTGGAAAGGTGGTTAAAACCATGGAGGATAAAGATCAATGAGCAAAAATGCGCACATATAACATTCACATTGCGTCGGGAAACATGCCCCCCTATTAAAATCAATAATCAAATAATACCCCAACACTCGCATGTAAAATACCTCGGTATACATCTAGATCGGCGTTTAACGTGGAAATGGCATATAGAAGCTAAATTAACTCAAATGAAACTAAAAGCAATTTAAATAAATTGGCTTATTGGAAGAAATTCTGTTCTCAGCCTCGATTGCAAACTTCTACTTTACAACTCTATCTTAAAGCCAATTTGGTGCTACTGTATTCAGTTATGGGGCACTGCCTCGGCTTCTAACATCGAAAAAATTCAAAGGCGCCAAAATAAACTTCTTCGAATAATCACAGCCGCCCCCTGGTACGTCAAAAACTCAAATATCCACAAGGATCTCAATGTGCCATTAGTAAAAACTATGATAACGAAATATGCAGTAAAATATTTAAAAAGGCTGGAACTGCACCCAAACCCATTAGCACGAAATATTTTAAATTATGGCGGCCACACTCGATTAAGAAGAAGAGACACTGCAGCACTCACCCAATCAGATGAGCGGTAAACACCTACATATGTGAACAGAAACCGTGATGACGAAATCTTTTTTGTCCGGCACTGGCAGGACATAAATCAAATATTAGGTTAAGATTTGATTAATTATTGTTAGTTCATATTTAGTATATGAAGATTCAATAAATAAATACTGAGAAAAAAAAAAAAAAAAAACCTCCAACAAAGCTAATATTAAAGAAAATTTTAAACATATTATGGGTATTTTAACCATATTATTGTCACCGACAACCATATTATTGTTAAATTAGTCCTCCATCAAGAAGCCACAACCATATTATGGTTTTGGATTGCATTTGACTTCTTCAACATCTGCGATAAATGAAAGAATTTTTCAAAGTCCAGTTTTATCAAGACTAATGAAAATAAGCGCTTAAATCCTAAACTTTTAATCCAAATTATTTGTCTAAAAGATTATTTTATTAGATCTCCAAAAACTATTGAAATAACTAATAAATTTATCTTACATTTTATTTTTTAATTAATACATAATACGTATTAAATTAAAGTTATGTATTATATATTTATGAATTAATCTTTTGTTTGCTCGTTTTAGTTCAAGCATTGTTATGTTTTTTATGTTATTGCTTTTTTACTAATAAACTCCAAATAATAAATAATTTATGCATTTTCATATTTTGAAGTTACTTAATTTATATTTTTATATTTTAAAATTACTTAATCTATAAAAACAAACTTTGCTAATCGGTTAACCGAGCAATAACCAAATTAACCATTTATTAACCTATTGTTAATTAACCTTGGTTAATTAATCGAGCGATAAACCGATTAAAGAAAAAGTCCGATTAAATGAATACCCTACTAAATACTCCCAAAATTGGCTAGAAAGCATCAACATTTTTATAAAAACAAAAATTTGTGTGCTGTTATATGACCTATGGATACGTCCAATATATCAAAAGATCTTTAGTATAAAATATTTGCTGAAAAACTCGGAAAAATCGGTTCAGATACCAAACAGTTATGAAAAATACCCATTTTCGGGAATCATAGATCTTTCCGAGTCCAAGTTTTTTTACAAATGTAAATAGAAAATTTCTTCCTAAAGACGTCGGTATATAAATCTATCAAATCGGGTGAAAAATCGCTTTTTCGTAATTTTTGCAGTTTTTTGCTTTTTAAATAGTGGTGGTGGTGTGTTTCCCATTTTCGCCTCTTCAACTTTCATACATAACCAACAAGCTCACAGAAAGATATTTGTTTATATATAACAATTTTATACACGGCCTATTTACTTATATATACCTTAATTTCGCATGCGTACCAGTGGTCGAGTGGTCTAGCCGTTATGTCACAAGTAAACTTCTGGGTGTTGGCGGGTTCGAATCCCAATCGATAAATGTTTTTTTCTCTTGGTATTTATAAACTATTTTTATTTAAATAAAAAATTTATCAGCTTTTGTTATTTTAACATTTATGACCAAAACACTTATACCATTTAAAAGGCAATCTTTTTTATAAAATTTACAGTTTTGTTCTAAATAAATGTGGATTTTTTCTGTGGAAAAAATGTTATATAAAAACCAAATACAAGATATATTATATGTTCTTATCGCAACATGGTGAAGGGTATATCAGATTCGGCATAGCCGAATATAGCACTCTTACTTGTTTTTTTTTTTTTGGTAACCTTAGTTTAAATATGTTAACAATTAAATGGCATTTAGATTTTGGAAATCGGTGACTACAAACAAATTTGTTTTGGCCAATGAAATGCATTTCTGAGCCACCGGGCATTGCTTCCATACAAAAATCCCTTCCGCAAATAACTTTTAATACCATCACTTCCTTATAAATGTTGGCAGTGACATACAATTTGGCGACAGTAACCTTGACGATTACTACTAAGTCGTGTTATTTTGTGTTAGTGGGTTCAGTTTTGAACACATGTAGGTCGTAATGAAAAAACCCCCTCTCTAAAATCAATTAAAGACAAATTATCTTATATAGATGAAGACATCTAAATAATAATCGGCACAAAGAACTTTTGCATGAAGCTTAACCTTATATCACAACTATTCTCGGGCGGGTCTATGACTGCCCATAGGTCCTTAATGGGGTACGGTTTTCACAATTTTTCTTTAAATATTTTGGTGTATGATCGAGATTGGCCGACTCCACTGTCTTACTTATTTTTACCGCTTATGTCTTATGAAATGCAAATAATTGCATTCAATTGCAGTCAATGGTTTCATGTTTTGCTACGTATACTTAGCAATTAATATGAATTAAATATCAATCATGCGACATAGGACACATAAATAACTTAAAATCAAGACCGTAATAATTGTTAATTTTTTTCATAAAAGTCAGTTGATAACAGTTACATATTTTTTGGAAAAAACAAAATTTTTTATAATTTTTATATCTTATAGCCAATTTACACTACAACGAAATCTAGTACTTTCTAGTACAAATCTAGTTGTTTTTTGCTAGATTTCCCGTACAAAACAAAATCTTCTCCGTAACTAGATTTTGACGAAATCTATTCGAAATCTAGTAGTACTTATTGATGCAACTATGTTTTTCCCCATATAGCACTAAAAACTACTTCCCTGCACAAGAAAAAAATTACATTTTAACAAAAAACAAAACAAAAACAATAATAGCTGCTTGTTAAAATTGTTAAAAAAAAATTCAAAAACTTTGTAAAATAGTTAAAAAAAGCAAATGACAAATAATATTGATAACATAAATGAAGTTGATTATAAAGAAAATGTAATGCAAATTTTTAAATGCCTATTTCCTTATATGTAAATATGTGTTACACAAAAAACTTTCAGTCGGCGGTTTTTGTTGTGAAAACCAAATCTCGCTAATGTCAAACAAGTAAAATGTAAACGAACTAGATTTGGAGGAAGATTTCAAATGAAATCTACTAGATTTCGATGTAATCTAAATACCCTATTAGAGCAAAAATATTTGTTGGTTTTTTCTTTTTTTCGAAGAAAAAAACAGTTATTTTTGTTTTGTAAGAAAGAAAATTTCACTGTTTATTGTTGTGACTTTGTTGAAGCCTTGATATTGTTACAAGTAAGACCTGAGTGTTAAAAATTCTTATTCACTTTATGGTCTTACTTGTATAATTTTGTATTTGTATATTTATTGTTCAGTTAATTTGAATATTTTACAATAATTATAATATGGTGTAGTAAAAAGTTTAGCCCATTCAAATGGCTTTTCATCTTAAGTTTTATTATATGTAGGTAGATGTTCAAGATCAATGTTTTAATTGACATATTTTCAAGTAGAGGAAAAAGTTGTAAAAAAAACCTCAGATAGAAAAAAGAAAAAATTTTTATAAAAGTTTACGCTAAAAGGAAAAAGGTTAATATCTTAAAAAAAACTTGTAACTAAGGATACAAATGACTTATATGCCCGTAAGAAGACTGGGCACATTTTTCAAAAAATCTATTGGTATAAGTATATATTTTATCCTTAACTAGTGGGATATTAGATAGTGAGTGGGCGAAGAGTTGAAAAATGGAATGGTAAATTTAAGATCAGTTTTTGTAATTTATTTTGACAAATTTGAAGTCGTTTAATATGACAGTCGGAGGTATCGTACCAGGCGGGTGCTGCGTAGAATAAAATTGCATGGAATATTACTTTCAAAATTAAAATTTTATTATCCGTACACAGCCTTGATTTTCGATTGATAAAAGGATATAATATTTTAGTCGTGATATTAACTCTGTTAATAATATATCCAATATGTTCATTAAATAGCATTTTTTTATCTAAAATTACTCCTAAATAATTCACGCTAGTCTTCAATGGAATTTCCACGTTATTAATCTTAATATTGTATTGAGGTAAATATCTTTGCTTTATTTTCCTTGTAAAGAATATATGTAGCTTGGGTTTAATTGAGTTTAATAGTATTTTCCATTTTTTAAAGTAATTGTTGACTATATCAACAGATCTTTGAAGGTTACTTAGAATGTCATTTGCTAGTATATTTGAACTTAAAATTACCGTGTCGTCGGCAAAAATGGAAGATTCACAACATGGGAGAATGGGAAAGTCTGAGGTAAAAATATTATAAAGAATCGGGGAAAGACAAGAACCTTGTGGGCAACCTGTTACTTGTATAATATTTTTAGCTTTTCTAAAGTATTTGGAAAAAGTTTCCTGACGAGCTGGCCTAAGCAACCAGCGAAATGCGCATAGAACCTAGCTTTACCACAACAATAAATTTCAGTGTTGTACTGCCCGTTCGCCGATATCGAACGTTAACATTCGCATAGTAAATGACATTTGAAACAAAAACAAAATTTCAACAATTGTTTTTTTTTTTTAATGTAATTTTCTATGCGAACGTTAAAGTTCGATATCGGCGAACGGGCAGTTAATCATAAATGAAGATTGGGAGTTTTAGCACATCATTAATAAATTAATTAATTAATAATAAATATTTCATTCCCGAAAATAACTTTTAATATTAAATTTTAAATATTTTTGATTTAATTAGGAATCAAAGTGGGATCTGCAAATTAATATTCTGCAAATGCATCCTTAAAGTATCCTCCTATAACTTCGGTTGACGCGTAGAGATAATTTCTATGTACAAATGTTTTTTGCGTCCGAACAGACAAAGTTTTACTTTTGATAATATTATACATATGTATATGTATAAACAAATAAAAATTTTAATTGGTTTTTTGAGTTTTAAAAAGATATTTGAATTATAATAGACTGAATTTTTTTATTTCTTTAATTTAATAAAACTGAAAAGTGTTTTTTAAAGTTTTAGTGCATACATATTTTTTATTTTTTAGTGCATATTTTAGATTTTTTTATGCATATTTAAAGCGCATATTTTTAATTGCTTAGTGCATGAGAATCACAGCCTTAGTGATCTCATTTGAATTTCTTATGCAAATTAAAAATATATATTTAAAGTCAACTAAAAATATATATATTTTTTTTTTTGTTTTAAAATTTTAAAATAACTATTATTTTCGGTACCTACTTAATAGAGGCTGCGATAAATAAATCAAGAATAACTTAAGTAAATTGTTAACCTATAGTTAACGACCCTATTTTTCGGTACATAACTTCTGGCGTTAGGTCATGGTGACACCACTTTTAGCGAAGTACTTTTAAAAGAATTTTTGTCAAAAAATATTTCAAATAATACATCTGAATAATTATTTAATTGGAATTAATTTAAAAAAAAACACACACACAAATAAACTTTAAAAAAATTTAACTGCAAAATTGCACTTTTTAACAACTAAATTTTAGGTATGAAAAAAACATAATAAATCATAAAAAAGAAAAAAAATCAAAAACATTTTTTTATTTTTTAATCCATATTTAGATATTTTTTTTAATTAGGCTTAAGTTCATTGCATTTAATTTTCATTAAATTATTTTTATGAAGACAGGAATTTTACAACATGAAATTAATTAAAATTTTTATTGATAATTTTTCATTCTTGAGATTTGAACCCAGGCGTTCACGGACAGGTTGCCCAGACTAGTTTCGATTGTAACCACACAATCTCTTCAGTGGGGTTTGCCGTCTTACTCACTCGGCTATTGCAGCCGGATGACATTAATAGTCAAACATCAATCTTAAAACCAAATTGTATTTCAACTTGGTAGATCGAAATTTGCTTTTGAATGAATGATTATCTATTTTAATTAATTTACATGTTCTTCCTAACTTCTGTTTTTTCATACTTTTTGTCAAGAATTCTTCTTGAAATCCAAAGTACATTTTTTTGTTTTTCATGTTTTTGTCTTTCTTTTTTCTTGTTGACCTTTTTCAGCACAACTTGAAGGACAAATGTAAACATAGCTCGTGCCTTAGCTGTTAATTATAATTAGTATTGTGGTTATTTTATTGAACTGTTAATGGGTTTTAATCCAAATTTAGATATTTTTTAATTAGGCTTAAGTTCATTGAATTTAATTTTCATTAAATTATTTTTATGAAGACAGGAATTTTACAACATGAAATTTATTAAAATTTTTATTTATAATTTTTCATTCTTGACTGCGCTGAGATTTGAAAGCAAATTTCGATCTACCAAGTTGAAATACAATTGGTTTAAAGATTGATGTTTGACTATTGACGTCATCCGGCTGCAATAGCCGAGTGAGTAAGACGGCAAACCTTACTGAAGAGTTTGTGTTGTTACAATCGAAACTAGTCTGGGCAACCTGTCCGTGAACGCCTGGGTTCAAATCTCAGCGCAGTCAAGAATGAAAAATTATCAATAAAAATTTTAATTAATTTCATGTTGTAAAATTCCTGTCTTCATAAAAATAATTTAATGAAAATTAAATTCAATGAACTTAAGCCTAATTAAAAAAAAAATATATCTAAATTTGGATTAAAAACCATTAACAGTTCAATAAAATAACCACAATACTAATTATTTTTTTATATATTTAACAAAAAAGAGTACTTCATAGGATATAAAAAATATTTTTAAGAACTAGTCTTCTAGGGCACAATTCTGGCAGACTTTTTGGGCGCATTGAAGACATATGTATCTTTTGCACTTGATGCACTGATGAAGGGTTTTTCTTTTGAATTTCTAAGGACAGATGTTACACAGCTTCCTCTTTTGGTTTGTTGCAACTTCGTCATGGTCTTCTGGTACCTTTCGTTACCACGAATCCGTTGTATTTCTGTATTTTGTTGGTAAATTGATAACGTTAATACTGACCTTACATCACGGTGACACCAGAAGACTGATTGCGAGAAAACCTGTGAAATTGCTGAAAGTTCACTATTGGCTGACGAAAGATAAAGTGAATACAAGCAGCTACAGAAAATGACTGCTTTATATATAGCAATTGGTTGTTGAAATATTAATGTTTCAATAAGCGCGTTGTCACGGTGACAACACCTCGGAATTAAAGGTCAAACATTTACTCTGGACTTCATACCTGAATAGAAAAGGTAGTAAGCTCAATCTTAGAATATTAGTCAAGATAACTGTGAAGGCCAGGCAAGGAATACATCGTAATGACCAACACTAACTGTCCAAAGTTGGTTGGTCTATAATAAAAATATTATTTGTTCTTAAACATAATTATTTCTTTTTTCTGCTAATTCTTTAATAATTTTTTTCAAAAACAAAATAATTTTATTAAAAAATTTTTTTTATATATAAGAGATACTCGGAGGTATTTTTTTAAAGTGTAATAATTAATTGCACCTTATTGACTGTTTACATATCTACGAAAATCTACCTTAATTAGTTATTTCTGCTAATAAATGCCGTACTTTGTTTAACTTTAAAACAATTAACTTGAGAATAAGCTGCACAGTTTTTTTTAAGCAAACAGTTTTAAAGCGCATGTACAAAACATAATACAAATAATATTTTCTCTCAACACTGTTGCTCTGACGTTATATGCAGCTGCTATACAACAATTAACTGTTATACTCTGTTTTATTTAAATATCGTAAATTTTTCTTTAACATTTTGTATTAAGAGCACTGTGGATGAATAGAATCTGTAAAAATAAACCAGTATTGCAAAACTGTTAATAGAGAAACAAAAAATCATAGAAAATGTAAAAAAAACAACATTTCTGTTAACAACTGATATCAACATTTTTATTAACTGTTATAAACATATTTACCAGAATGGTATTTTTTTAAAATAAAATTATTTTAGTTAAAGGGTGAAAGAAGTTTTATTAATTATGTTACATTGCACTTTGCACCTCATAATCTGCATCTAAGAATAATAAATTTAAGTAAACTTAATATAGTTTTTTATTCGTTATTAAACCTTTTGTAAAACAAAAATATGTTTTATGAATACGGCCTTTAATCTTTAAATTTAACTAAATACTAAAGATTTAATAAAATCTTTATTTTAATTTTAATAAAGTCAATTTTGCAAAGTTGTTAAGACAATCCAAAAAATTTGTGAACCTGTCCTCGTGGGCCGAATGTTGTGCCCAACTGAAGTTTGTGATCTTTCATCGGGCAGGATAATGGGCTTTATACGTAGCCTGAACCTGATAGGGTGAGACACACAGGCTGCAGAAAAGATCCTCTGAGTCGTGGTGCTTATGGTCTTTTTTATACACAAAACAATAATATACAAACTGTAAGAGTTCTAAAGTTCAATTAAAATTCTTAAAACAGAAAAATTTACATCGTAACTTCAACTTTTGCGAACAAGTAAGTCACAAGATCTGTAAAATTTCGACAGATGGCAGGCAGTTTCGGTTCAAGTCTTGAATATCAAACATATTGCATTGTACGAGGGGGTTCTGCTTACCGGGAAAAGTTATATTGGTCAAACAACAGTTATACGTATCCCGGCGTTACGATGGGTCTGGCCAAGGAAATTAAATATATCGAATTAAAGTTAGGAAGTATCGTATAGGAAAATTATCATTCTTTGTGCCATTTTCATGCATTTCGACAATCTTAATGTCCGAATATCGCAAAGCGATGTTCAGCATAGTTATTAGGGTATTCATTCGGTTAACCTTTAATCGGTTAACCGGATTAACTGCTCGGTAAATTTAGAATTGGCTATTTTCGACTAACGACTAACCGATGTAACAAAATTTTTAATTTTTTGTAGTATTATAACATATTTTTTTGTTTTTTTAATTACGTATTGAGACGAAACACTCATTAATTACTACCCGATTAACTGATCGAATAATTTAAAATTGGCTTTTTTCGATTAACCGATGTAACAAAATTTTTAATTTTTTGTAGTATTATAACATATTTTTTTGTTTTTTTAATGTATTGAGACATAACACTCATTAATTACTACCCGATTAAATGATCGAATAATTTAAAATTGGCTTTTTTCGATTAACGATTAAACCGGTTAATTTCAATCGATTAATCGCATAAAAGGCATGTGTTTAGATAATATTTTTTCATACAAACAAAGAAGGTGTTCAGTGATCTTCATTTTAAATAAGTGTTTGCTGTCAAGAACTTTCTGTTTCACGTACTTTTCTTGTGTATGTGTTTAGTTATTTTTTTCATCGCATATTTTCTTATATCAATCTTTTAAAAGAATTAACCGAAACAACTAGAAGAGCTAAATATTTACAAAAAATTAAAACAGGACTCTAAGGGCATAATGGATGATTTTATATGTTTATAAAAACCTGGTAAGGGTCAAATTTCATCAAAACTTAAGAAAATAATCGCTTAAATCTTAAACATTTAAAAAAAATAATTTTTCTAAAAGATTATTTTTTGAGTTCCCCTTAAACTATTGAAATAACTAATAAAATTATCTAACAGTTTATTTATTGAGTTATACATATTATTTATGTATTAAATAAAAAATATGTTAACATATTTATGCATTTTTTTTTTTTTGTTTGTTCGTTTTAGTTCAAGAATTGTCATACATATTTCTGTGGTTTTCACGAATAATCACGTAAGTCGGTTTTTACCGAAATTGAGATAATGATGTCAAAGTGCTACATTTTGCATTAGGTTTTTATAAGTATTAAGCTTTTTAGAATATAATGTAGTATTATTAATTTTTTTCTGCTAAAAACAACTTAAGTTAACTGTTTAATAAAATATTTTGCTATTATAACGATTTATGTCGACATACATTGCCAAAAATTGTAAAATTGCTGAATATGTTTCCAAATAAAAAGCATATGTGATGTTATGTTGTTATTCGTGCAAAAAATATGAAAGTATTTTTTGAAAATGTTTCTATTAATAACAACTAAAGTCGTAAAAATAACAACGTAAGTCGTCATGTGTGATTAAAATGATAACATTTATTTTCACAAAAAAGAACTTATGTGCAGATATGATGTTATATTGCACACACTTAATGAGTCAATCAAACATATGCATTTATAATCCTTTTACAGATTGTGATCCTGTAGGGATTTTTTCATGAAATTATGTATAATACGTAGAAAGCCACTGTTAAGAGGATAGTAAAGAAAAAAGTTTAAAAAAGCATCTACAGAAGCCGCAATTGAAAAAAAAAATTGTTTTTGCTCTCCTGAAAAGTTTGGTTTTATAACTTACGCGATTATTCGTGAAAACCACAGATTTGTTATGTTATTGTATTTTTTTTGGTAAAAAAAACTCCAATCTTAATTTATAAAAAAAAAAACTTTATTAATCGGTTAACCGATCAATTACAAAATTTACCGATTAAACCAAAACCTCGGTTAATTACTCGAGCGATTAACCGATTAAAGCAAAAGCCCGATTAAATAAATACCTAAATAGTTATCAACATACAACAAAGGCAATAAAGGAATGCGGTTTTTTTTGTGTTTCCTTGAGCGAGAGACTGGAAAATAAGATTTGCATAATTTTTTTTTGTAGGTTATCTAGAAAAACTAACACACAGCTGTAAAAAAAACTGCAATCATTTTGCATTGAAATCAAAATGTGAACTCATTTTGATTTTAATGAACGGATTTTCTCCTTGATTTCGAACTTATTTTAGAATTAAAATAAAATCTTCTCAATATTGCAAAATTTTTTGATCGCAATAATTTTCATTATTTTTAGAAACAATTAAATGCAATTAGTTTAATTGCAGTCAATTCGAGTGCAATCAAATGTTTACTAAAATCAAACGATAGTGAAACCCCAACGAAATAAAAAACACTTAGAATTTAGCGGTTGTAAACAAAAATTGACATTGTTGTCAATTTTAAATATGAGAGTCAGCATTTTTTCTAGAAAAAGGAGTTTAATTTGAAGAGAACGAAGACTTTGATTCTAATTTAATTTTGATTGCAATAACTGAATTTGATTGAATTTTAGTTATTGAAATCAAATCGATAGCAATCAAATTTTATATGTATATTAGACCGACTCAAGTTGTATGGAGCCGAAAAAAGGGTTTAAGTTACCCCTCTGAAAATAAAGCTGGATATGTTTTATGATGATTTCCAAAATATTTTGGTTCTAGCATTGACCATCCGTGAGCTGGGCCATTTTTAAAAAAGGTCTTTTTTTAGTTTCGAATTTTTTTGTACTTTGCTATAGGACGACATAAATAAAATTTGATATAATCGAAAGGAATTTTTGAAGCAGCATCCAATGGTGTATAAAACTTGACCACTTTCGAGCTACTAATTGAGATATTTAACTAAATACATATTTTCGTTTCGGGTTTGCATACAAATTCTTCATATGTGGAAATAATGTTCCGCTTTTCAAATTGAATCTGATTTAAAATAATGTTAATTTAACTTTTTTTTGTAATTATTCACATAAAACGCGAAAATCGCGATATATTTTATCTGAAGATACTGAAGAAAAGACCTTTTTTAAAAATAGTCCAGCTCACGGATGGTCAACGCTAGAACCAAAATATTTTGGGAATCATCATAAAACATATCAACCTTTATTTTCAGAGGGCTAACAAAATTACATTTTTCTTTTGAGTCGCTCTAATGTATATAAATTGTTTTCAAAAAATGTCAAGTTATAATAATGATTTCAAATAAAAATCATGCAATTAACTTTCTTGAATGCAATCAAAACATTAGCAATCATTATCGAGAATTCAAGTGATTGCAATTAAATCGATTGCAATCGTTTAAGTAATATAAACTGTATGTAATGCATTTACTCAATCTGCCAAATATTATTGTAGATTGCATAGTTTGTTTTCGTGTTTAGGATCTCATTTCGGATTGCATTCGACATTTCATCAACATCAAAATATTTTGATATTTGGAGATCTTATTGATGTAGATTGCACTGTCTGTATCGTGATTTCATGTTTTCATCTGTTTAGTTCATTAAAAACAAGCAATCTGTCAGCATATACATTCAAAATGTTCTCAATCGCATAAAAAATAAAAAACCAGCACTGATATTGCGTTTCTGATTTAAGTGTTGATTGCAGTGTTAGTGTGTCTTAACATGCCAATCTAAATGCTCTGACCAAGCATTACAAACATTAAACGATTCAAACAAAATAATAACAATTTACAGCGTTGTTGAAATTTTCCGGATCATTAAAAATAATAAGTGGCATAAAATTTTTATGTTTTTAAATCAGGTTATTATATACTTGTATTTATTTTTCTAGAAATTCTCAAAAAAGCTATCTAATATTTTATCCAAGGCGAATTAATTTTTCAGGTAACGTTGAAAGCACAGCTGTGCTACTTTTTTCTAACTTAGATATAGGAATTTCAAAACTTAATTGGGAAGGTGTTCATGTATATATTTTTCACAGCAATTTCCCAACTGTTCAGTATTTCGTGCGAAATGTTGTCAAGATCAATATAAAAAAAATTCTGTAAAATAAAAACGATAATATTTTGATAGAGTTGTACTCTATTAATATCACGAAAAAACATTCGAAATGTTTCTAGCAACATTTTTATTTTTCGTGCGAAAAAAGTGCAACTCATATTATTTCGCACGGAATATTAAGCAACAGCTTATTATTTTTTGTAAAGTTTTATTTTGTATTTGTAAAGTTTTTTTATTTCAAGCGTTTCACAAAGAAGAGTGTAGAAAAGTGCAAAAATTAATAACAAAATGAAATTTTTGTTTTTTGATTTGCCTTTGAAAAACAATGTTATATACCTGCAATAATAAAAACGTTAAGTTTTGACAAATCGCGATACAGACAATATTGATACATGTCAAATTTTTTGTGTGAAATAATCAATGTGGCTCAACATTTTTCGCAAGTTCGAACAGAATACTAGGCTTTAAAACATAAACCCCACTTCTTTTAAAGGGTTCTTTACACTATCTTGTGTGAAAATACAACCCTGTCATGACATGTTGTTATTGTGCTTTTAAAAATTTTCAAATAATTATTAGACCAGGATAGCATTTTTGTCAAAATACTTTAAACTTTTGTGATAGTGGAAAACGGCCTTAAATAAAATAGGAAAAATCTTTTCCTAAATAACAAATTTCCGATATTTAAGTTATTTAATATTACCGTTATTTCACTTAGAGAAGAGGCTATGCTAATTTATCGAGAAAAATTTTTGGTATTTCCGTAATATATTAAACGAAATTTTGCTAATTGCTTATCCCTGCATATTTTGAGTGTAGCACAGTGTAGTTAAGGATTTTTGTATTTAGTTTATTAATATATAAGTAAATTGTTGAAAATCTCTAAAATTCAGGTAAAACGGAAATAAACTGCACATTATTTTAAAAAATTAAAATAGAAATATCTAGAGCGTTTTGAGGAAACATCTTTCAAAATGCAATTTTCCATTACTCCGTTTTAAGTTTCCACCATAAAGATTCATATAAGGCAACATATTTTTTATAGCTATAGACACATCTACATAAGAATTTTCTTATACACTTGAATATAAATGTATAAATATGCATTGTGTTATATATAAAACATGTACATTAATTTATCAAAATAATAGCAAATAAAAAACTATGGATTGTTTGAGAAATGTTAGTCGACTTAGTTGCACTCCAACGAGAGTTGACTTCGACTCGGCAAACATGAAATTCCAATCAACTGAAATTCCATTTTATTTTTGATGATCTTTATACGTCGCCTGAACGTGACATGTTGAGATACCTGGGCTGCACAAAAGATCTTCTGGGTCGTGGTGCTTATGGCTTTCTACGTACATGCCTACATATCCGTACAGATGGAAAACAGCTAAGGTTAAACCCAATACCTTTAACAAATTCCGATTACAGTCCTATTGCAATTTTACCATATTTATCAAAGGCCTTTGAAAAACTTCTTTACCGGCAAATGATGTCGTTGTTAAATAATATTCATATAATCACAGACCGACAATCAGGGTCTTGATCTAAATTTATTTGTCTCACAGCTTTGATTGATATCACAGAGGACTTGGGGAAATAACTTTATCAAAATAAAATCACTTTTTTAGTACTATTGGATCATTCCAAAGCCTTTGATACAGTTGATCATACAAAACATGGATATAAATTACAAAATTTCTTCAATTTTCCATGACATCCACACGTTTATAATAATTATATTATAATAATAATTATCCTATTTTCAAAACAGAATACAATATGTTCATAATTTTACATCAGTCTCTAATTACTTGTCAGCAAAAAAAGAGATATTCCGCAAGGGTCAATTATAGGGCCACTTCTCTTCACACTCTATGCAAATGATTTACCTGATCAGTTGAGTTTTTCCAAAGTTAGAATGTATGCCGATGACGTGCAGTTCTATATCAGCGGTAAACCCACATCAATAAATGAGTGTATCGTGAAACTTAATGACGACTAACGCCGTATTTCTTTTTCTATGTGCATCCGCCTATGGATTAAGTATTAACCCAAAAAAAATCAAAATGTCTTATCAGCAGTAAAAGTTCAATTTCACTTGGACTTGAACATCCGATTATTTTAAATATCCAAATAATCCAAATTGTCGGCTCTACTAACAATTTAGGTGTAATCTTCAATTGCAATTTGAATTGGAAGGACCTCATTACATGTGCTTGCAGTCGTACTTTTTTTAATGCTCATGTTTCCTTAGAAATCTAAAAATAAGAATTATCCTTTCAAAAGCTTAACTGATGCCTACACTATTATACGGATATGAACTTTTTACTGGCTGTGATATTTATAGCGGATCTAAACAAAAAGTTGTATTCAATTCAATAACACGATATTTTTTTTATTTAAGTGAACTACGTAATGTATCTTCGTTTTCGCTACAAATCTATGGAATAACGCTTCAAAAGCTCCTTTAGACCAATGTACTTATAACATTACATAAGCTAATAAACAACCAGCAACTTGATTATCTCTATTAGGGACAACACTTTTCACGATCTAATATAACACCCTGACCTCCGAATGGCAATTCTTTATTTACGCTATCCGTCTTTGGACCTCTTTACCTTATAGCCTACAAGCTACTCGAAATGTTATAACTTTTAGAAAAATCATTATGAAAAAATTTACTCATACTTAATTTAATTTTTATATTAGGTGTGTTCATTTCAAATTTAAAATTAACAAAATTTTTCTCCCATATACTCAAAAAAAAAAAAAGTAAAAAAGTAAATGAACGCTTTGCGAGCAAAAACTATCAATTGAGAATTATAGGCACTATTCAGCTGTAAGATACAAGATTATTTCTTTATAAAATCATTTGTTTTGAACTATTTGCGCAAGAATATTCTTCCTTAATTTTAGAAAAATAAATATTTTATTTTATTTAAATACTTTTAATTGAAAAATTATGAAAATTATTTTTGTTCTGTATACAAAAACATAAAACAGGTGGTTCAATAATTCTTGCTAGTAAACACTCTACTATCAGAAATGTTAAACAAATTTTTTGTCTCTCAAATTTGAGTGCCTTTTTTCACTCTCTCGTTGCAAGTTTTTCGAGTACGTGAACACTTACTAGTAACAATTATTGAAAATAAGCAATAATATTCTGTAAATGAACACACCTATTTTTCTATATATTTGTTGTGCACTAAAACCCAAATTCATAAAATATATGTTCGGTTTATAGCAGGCTCAAGAAACGTATTTTCTATGAACATTTGTTTAATAAGCATTTTATTAATCAAACATTTTTTTTATGAATATGGCGGTAAATTTTTAATATTTGTAATTTTGAATTTACGAGTATATTAATTCTTAAATAGGTGATATTAAATTAAATTAAATTGTTTACTATTCCAATTTCAAATTTTATGCTAGAATTGAAGTCTTGTGCATAAAATTATCAATAAATAAATAAATAAATAAACGGGATACGCTTCCAATAAACGTTTATATGATTAAAATTGAATACCTTAAATTACGATACAATTTATTATTATAGAGATAACAGAAGTGTATTCAAGATTATGGTAATAAACTCTCTCTAACCGTCATCGGATTCCAAATTATTTATATGACTGAAAATCAGATTTAGATTAAGAATAAATAAAATATATAATCCAAATTTTTTTTTCGAATGTGCTCTTATGAGTCAAATTTTAATTCAAAAAGTTTTTTTTTTAATAGTCCTATTCCCTCCATATTTCACATACTTTTTGCTTAGGCCAACTTTTGGTTAATATTGAAGTTTCAGATATATAAATATTGTATATATTGTGTATATCGCTTCGCTCATTTATTGCAGCATCGTCATAACCCAAAAATATTAGATTCCTATAAAACGGCTTTCATACTTGTTCTTATGACGTTGTTGCTGCAAATTGCAGCAAATGCTTAAAATTATAAAATTATTTATAAACAAGAATACTTTTTAAAGCCCAACTATATGATACCCTACACGACAGTAGGGTATAATATCAAAACAACAAGTATATAAAAACAATTTTTGCTGGTGCACACTTACAAACAAAATTTAACAAAATTATGTAATGAGGTTAAGATTCGTGTAAAAGTAATTTTTGGTGAATATTTTAAAGATATCTTTATCTATATGAGATTTTACGATGAGGGTTTACTACCAACATTTGTAAGGAAGTTATGGCATTAAAAGCCACTTTAGGGAGTAGTATTTGTATAGGAGCTATGGTCAAATATGGACCAATTCCAATTGAATTTGGTAAGATGATTTTGTTTGCAATAAAATAAGTTTGGACAAAATGTAATCTTAATATAACCATCTTATTAGGTTTATGGACACAAAGACCAAATTCCGGAAAGAAGCTTGTATGCACGCAGAGAAAAATCATGTTTAAATATGGTCACCTCTTACAAAACTATTTTTAAAGAAAATGTTTAACATATTATGTTTAATTTTTTTTCCTTAAGTTATATTTTTATTCGACCTTTAAATTCAATATTAAAAGAAAATACTCAAGCTCGAGATCTGTTGTATGTAAAATGTTCTTTATTTGTTTCCAATATTTCGATATTCTTTTAATATCATCATCACTGTAGTTTTTGATGGTGAAACGTGAAGAGCTATTACTCCTTTTTTTGTAGTTTATGTTAAATTTTCATCAACCATTCTCTGATGATGATATTCAAAATTTTTATCAACCATATCCTGATGATGATATTCAAAGAATATCGAAATATTGGAAACAATTAAAGAACATTTTACATACAACAGACCTCGAGCTTGAGAATTTTCTTTTAATATTATGTTTAGTTTAACCATATTATTGTTAAATTATTCCTCCATCAAGAAGCCACAACCATATTATGGTAACCTCCAAACATGTTATGGTTAAATATGACAATAATTTGTTTTTAAATTAACAAAAGTATTTTCCTCTTTTCCAAGAGCAACATTCTATGGTTGAAAATCAACCATGCTATTATAAATGTTAAACATATTTTAGTTATTATTAACCAAAACATGTTCGAAGGCAACCATAATATGGTTGTGCCTCTTGATGGAGGACTCATTTAACCATAATATGGTTGTCGATGACAATAACATGGTTAAAATAACCATTGTATGTTTACAATTTTATTTACAAATCGTTTTGTTGGAGGTGACCATATTTAAACATATATTTTTCTCTGGGTGTGGGGGCTATGTGAAATAATGAAACGATTCGCTCCATTTTCAATAGGCTTGGTCCTTGTACCAATTGGAACTTATGTACTAAATTTCATCGAATTATCTATAAAACTGCGACCTATATACTTTGCGCACTAGATTTTGGCATCGGTCAAATCTAATGATGGACTAAAGTGAAAAGGCCTGGACTAAAAAGGCAAAATTCAAAAATTATCATATTTGCTTTCAAAATACTGGTACATGAACACACAAAGGGAAATATAAAAAGCCGGCTGGTACAGAACTGTTACAGAAATACACAAGCTGAAAAATTAAAAAGCCTGCTTAGCGGTTTTATTTTGCTCATAACCTGGGGCGGATTTAAAATATAACAGTTTGCTTCATAGGCTGTTTATTTTTGATAGAACTTCTTTAGCTCATTAACAAAGGATCCTTTTTGAGACCATCATGTAATGAAATTTCCGCTGTAAGTTGTGTAAATTTTTTGACGAAGAAAATGTATGGCATCCTTAAAAATAAAACAAGAAAATCTATCGATGAACTCACACCGAGAACTTTTTTATACAACTGAATCACTTTAATTAATAAGATTTTTTTTGTTGTGCTTAATTCCCAATTTTTATTTTTGATAAATGCACTAAAATTTTTTGGGAAATGTTTCCAGATGATCCGGCCTAAGCAATAAGTGAAATGCGCATAGAAACAAGCTTATACTCCAACAAACAATTTCAATGCATTTATCAAGAATAAAAATTGGGAATTAAGCACAATAAACAAAATCTTATTAACGAAAAATTATGTATTCCCAAAAATAACTTTGGTATTAAATCACCTTAATTACAATCAAAATTTCTATTTACGCTTTTGTTGTTGCAAACACCTTCTTCAAACTTAGTAGACTCCACAAAACTGTCCACAGACATAAAACAAAACAATACATGGAAATGCTAACAAGCACAAGCTTACACACACACCCACACACTTTAACACACACTCTCACTCTAACGCGAAGTATCCTGTTGCTGTAAAAACACTAAAAAACGATATAACACGTACTACTGATGTACTATTCCACATACACCGGTACCCACTAACACACATAAAAATATAAACGCACCCATGTGAGTTTATGAAAAATATGAAAAATGTTCACATATTTTTTCTTTTCAATTTTCATAAAAGCATCATCATAACAATAACAAAAACAACAACAACTACTTTGCTGTAATATTTTAAATATTAAGGTTTAACAAAAATACAACAAAAAAAAAATAATTTTTCATAATAACAACATTGACGGGGAAAAATGTGCAACCAAGAAATTATTAACGAGCTTCTTATTGAATTGAAATGGGGGAGGAGGAGATTTAAAATTGATTTGAAAATTTATAAATAAAAAAATGCAATTTGTGGGTTGTAGGAATTTTCACAGAAAAACAAAAAATACTTTAATAATATCAAACAAAATATTTAATTTATTAAATATTATATTTAAAAATTAGTCTTGAAAAAAGGCAAATCGGAAAAAAATGGTAAAGAAAGTAGCAAAAAGTGACCAAGGTCCAAATGAAGATCCAAATTTAATCGATCCAAACTTAATCAGGTGTGTCACAGAAACCAAATTCGTACGAAAGTGAAAATGGAAACGTTTTTACATTCTCTAGAAAACGTAAAACCAAAAAAAATTTTCGTTTTAAATTCCTTTCAAAATAGTGAGGTGTAATTCCCAACTTGAGAGCACTAACATAAAAGAAACGTTCAAAAAATATTAAAAATTATAGAGAAGCCTGTTGTTTCTTAAGTTGCATCTTGAAAAATAGACAAAACCTGTTTAGGTAACAATTTTTTTATATTTCCAACAGTTTACAAACTTAACTGGAAAAAAACTTTGAAAAAAAAAACAAAAAAGAATTGACATTTTTTTCTGTTTTCTACCACCGCTGCAATTATTAAATTATTTTTGAAGTACCCACAATCATTTCTATTTTTTGTGTTAACAAGGAAGCTGTTTCATAATGGCATCATATTTAATAACAAAAAAAACTATTTTTTTGATTTTTTCGCATTTATGCAAACGAAAAACGGTACAAATTGAATAAGTGAACATTTTCACTTACGTGCAAACTCTGGGGCGTACCTAAATAAGGTGTTTTGTGGACGCATAGACACTCCATTTCGGAAAGAAGTTTGTATGGGGGCTATGTTAAATTATGGACCTACTGTCATCATTTTCAATAGGTTTCGTCCGTGAACCTATTAACCGAATTTCATCAAATGATCTCCAAAATTGTGACCTGTACTTTGCGCATAAGGTCTACGTGGACAGCCAGCCAGCCGGACGGACAAAAAGTGATTCAAAGTCGACCGGTATACTTAAGCAAAAAAATTATTTTAATTTAAAAAACGAGAGTTCTATATTCGGATATGCCGAATCGTATGGTGCGATAAGAGGAGTAAGTTACATAAATACATTTATTTTTATATAAATAAATTGATTTTCCGTGGTTTTTTGCTCATATGTCGAGGATATCTGACATAAATATATACCAACCAAGTCCCCATCAAGCCTGGGGTCTTCGGAAAATCCATTTGAACAGACGGATGGACAGACGGTCAACATGACTTGCACTTCTCTTCTCATAAGGATCCAGAATATATATACTTTATAGTATCTGGGATCAATATTGTGTTAAAAACTTTTTACACCCTTCACCAAATGTACACAAATCAACTAATAAAATTGGAATAAACAAACAACTCAGCGTAGAAACACTAATCGATTAAAACAAAAAACCAAACTCGTATAAAAAGTCGCCTAACACAGAAAAAATTATTTTTTATATAAACAAATTTGATTTTGCACTTCGTTTATTGACAAAAAACTACTTTTTTCAAACAAATAATTGTGATAAATGGTTAAATTTGTTTTTGATATTTAAGAAAATTTTCAAAGAATAATTTAACTGAATCAAACAAAAAAGTGTACTGAAATTCATATAAATTGCAAACAAATAATTTAGCTGAATCCAACATAAAAGTTTACTCTTTTTTCTTTATAACCAAGCCATGAGCAACGACGCTCACCTAGCAAACAGTGAATGGAAGATGATGAGGAAGGATGAAAGCGGGAGGCGGGGGACGGCTGGCTTTGGGACACATATTTATGTTGGAATAATTTCTTAACTGTCCTCTTATCTTCTTGATTCTCTGCACACTTTCTATTGCTCTACTCCTTTCCTTGATCACAGAAGAAGAAATCTCAATTATCCGACAGCAGCAGAGAGACACGATATGGTTTTCGTCATCATTCTGCTTTAAAAACTGGATGCAATAAACTCATCAATTTTAACAAATATAATTTGGGAATTTTTCTTATAGTTTTGTTGTTGTTTCTACACAAACATTGAATCATTTTTTCCTACTTTTGTTGTTGTTTTTACAACAAACTTCAACCCTAACTATTTTATCATCTTTGTTATTGTTGACATTTTTTAATGCTTACAAAAGAAGACTGTTTGTATTATATGTTTTTCAGATTTCCGCACAAAGAAGTGTTGCTTACGATCAAAAAAAATTGCTAAAAAACGACCACAGTGCGTTAAATATTTCATACAAAAGGTTTTAAGACTTCAAACTATACAGAAAAATTCTATCAAATTTTTCACTAATTAAAGCAAAAATAAAATCTATTTTAATTAAAAATTTAATCAAGTGTATAAAAAATTTAGTCAAGTGAATTAAACGTTTAACTACTACTATTAATCTGTTTGCTCGTGCAAATTTAATTAATGTTTTAATTAATACCAGAAATTTTTTAATTAAAATCCATTTTTATTTTTTCTGTGTAAAACAGCGTATATCATATTTTTGTCTAGTTGTCGATATTGTTGTTGCTGAAATAAAAATCAAGCGAAAATATTGTTAATTGAAACAGTAAAAAATTAATAGAAATTTAAGAAATTTTCAAACGAGCGTTATTTTAAGGAATTTTAGCAATTATTTTTCCTGTGTAAATGTTGAGTTCAAAATCATTAAAGTTGACAATTTCGATTACACTGCGGAACAAAATTGAACTTTTTTTGTGCGGCCGGGAACACAATCAAAAGTTGTGCACCGATTGCAATGAAATAAAGCTCATTTCATTCGAAATATGTTGAACTAAATGCTTTTAGACCCAAACTTTGATTTTTGTTGCACATTTATTTTTTATGAATTTTTAAAGAACAAATAAATTTTTTTTTTCTTAAATTTTTATTTGTTTTTTTAAAAACTTCAACGGTATCTCTGAAATTACTGGCCAAATTTAAAACAATGTTAGTACGTCTTAAAGATAATATTGTTAGCGAATTTCGGTTTTCTTAAGGGAATATGATGCACCATTTTCATGTTATTTCAATATATGTGCTGAAAGTGCCTTAATTTTGGACATAACGGTATATCTCTTAAACTGGAGCTGATAGAGAAAAATTAAGGTTAGATTTGGAATCAGCGACCTCAAATTAGTAAAAAATTAAACAAAGTTCCAGGCCGCAAAATGGCTGTTCCGCAGTGTTATTATTCCAGTCGTTTTCTACAAAAAAAAAAAAAAAAATTATGATTTAAAATTATCGTTTACCTCTTTATTGTAACTTAAAGAACTGTTCTTACCAATCCCCACTTGAACACCAACTTGAGGTTTCCATTTCTGATACTAAAATTTATTATTTTATAAAATCACTTCATATGAAATTTTTCAAACAAAAAACTATATACTCGTAAAATAAAATCATATATGTGTATAAAATTTTATATAGAAAGTTTATAATAAATTTTCTTACTTTTCTATTTCTATTTAAGCATAAAAATCAAACTTTTTAAATTAAATACATAAGTTAACCAGAAAAAAATAATAATAAAAAAAAAGTACAAAGAAAAAATAACACACAGATACAAACATCAAAAAAAACCTCAAGATGGATTTTTTTTTTTTTTTTTTTTTGGTTTCTTAAAAAGAAAAAGCTGGGAATAGCAACAACAAATAAATAAATTATATAAATAAATTACATACATACATAGTTTTATAAAATATATAAACTAAATGAATATATGTATGTACATTGTACAAACAAACACACATACGTTGTAAGTTCTCTTCATTTTTAATAAATTCCATGGTTACAAATGTGTGTTTAGAAAAGAAAAACCTGCAGCCCAACACAATCATATTTATAAAATTATACACATACACATATACATACAAATGTAATATATAGCAGCATATAGAAACCATATAAGTACATATTTATGCATGTATGCATATATGCGAGTAACCACATTTACTTTTACACTTACACAGCCCCAGCAACATAACAATAGTTTGTTGCATCACTCTTTTAAAAATATTGTAGGAGCACTTACATTTCTATGCAAATAAACAAAAACAACACACATATGTATGCAATTAAAGTAGGAATCATTTGGAGGTACTCAAGAAAAATTGTGCCAGACCTTGTTGACTTTCCACCGTCACGAGGAGTGATTAAGGGTTTATCATGCCGTCTGTGTAACACCAAGAAATATTCGTTTAAGATACCAAAACATCAAAAGCCACGTACGTCTTTCTTTTCATCTGTTCGTCATTTGAAAACACTTTACCTTACGAAGGACTTAAAATGGAAAAAAATGCTTTTGATGTCAATTGTTTCTAGTTCTGTTAAGCCATAGTTGGGGGTAGTGCACTAAATATTGATTTAAATCAGCAGTGTACTATCACTACGGTGACCATCCGTTCTGTATTATACAGAACAGTTCTGTATTTCAGAGCCGTGTTCTGTATAAATTATTGGTCTGCGAAAAACGCTAAAATGTTCTGTATTTAATTTACTGTTCTGTATTTGTTCTGTATTTTCATGCCTGAAAGTGATATTCAAAATATTAAAAATTGTTCAACTATCAAAGCGAATTGAGGCGTGACTATGAATTTTGATTTGCACTTTCACGTGTAAATGCTGTTTTAATAAATATGTATGTGTATCAAGGCGAATAATAAATTTGCCATGATGTGTATTGTATACTTGCCGCCGCCAACAATACATAGTAGGCCTGTCGTTTAGATATGAAGTGTCATTACAAAAAGAACATTCATCGAGTAATATTTCAGAAAAAAGTAATCATGCCCCGCAGACGAAAGTGCGTTTTTAATGATGAACTACAACAGCAATATAGTTTTATTAAAAAAACTGATATTGATAGCAAGGTACGATGTTCTAAGTGCATGGCAACTTTCAGGATTGCTAATGGAGGCAAACTTGATATCCAACAGCACTTACGAACAAATAAACACAAGGATTCCAACATCGCTGCCGCTTCTAGCAAAACTCTATCCTGCTATTTTGGGTCTAAGGATTTTAACGTCAGCAAAAGGAAAATTTGCATATCAGAAGGAACATGGGCATATCACGCTGTTAATCATAACCACTCATTTCGCTCTAACGATTGTACTTCAAAACTTATAAGAAGCTGTTTTGATGAGAGATATTCTTCTGGACGTACCAAGTGTGAATCGATAGTTTGTAAAGTCCTAGCTCCGAATTCCATTAAAGAAATTGAGAATGATTTGCATATTGTTAATTTGATAAAAATTTTTTGTGATTGTTCATATCATGGTAACATAAATATATATCCAATACTTATTCGTTATTTTGTACCATTGCATGGTATTCAAGTCAAAATATTGGAAGTTGATAATTTGCCCGGAGAATCCTCCGATATTTTAACAAAATATATTTGTGATCTGCTTATTAAATTTAATGTAAACAAAAAATTACTTGCTTTATGTGCAGATAACACAAACTGTAACTTTGGTGGAGCAGCCAGGCGAGGCAAAAACAATGTTTTCAAAAAACTTCATTCGTCTACGGAAAATGTTCTTATCGGTGTGAACTGTGCTGCACATATTTTAAATAACTGCATTCAAACATCAACAGAATGTCTCCCCATAGAAATTGAAACGATTATTGTAAAAATTTTTTCCTACTTTTATATTTATACAGTACGTGTTGAAGAGCTTAAAGTAATTTGTGACACAATAGAAGTAGAATATAAAAAACTACTTGGATTTAGCAAGACAAGATGGCTAACTCTTAAACCATCCATTGAAAGAATATTAAAGCTTTTTAAGCCTTTAAAGGAATACTTTTTATCCCAGCCAAAGTGTCCAACTATATTAAAAAGTTTTTTTGAAGATCCTGTTTCAGAAGCATGGCTTTTCTTCGTTCATTGTCAAGCTACTTTGTTTCATGACTACATAACGCAGATAGAGTCCCAAAAAATATGTATGACTGAGGTTTCGCTCATTATTAATGAGCTGAAGTTTAAAATTTCACAACGCAAAGAGGAAAAATTTTTCCCTATTGCAGTTAAAAAAATCATTATTGAGCTAAGTCAGAAAAAAGTTCTCGATATTAATGAGTTTAAAAGTACCGCAAGCCAATTTTATGCAAATTGCATTGAGTACTTAAATCAATGGGACACTGCTTATCAAGAAGTTGAAATACTGAAATGGGTTCTTTTACGTGAAACTCCTGCATGGGAGGATGTTGAATCCAGTTTTGTTTTTATTATGGATAAGAGAAACGAATTAAACATAAATAATACCGAATTATTTGATGAGCTGGCTCTTGTTAAAAGATATACCACTTCAGAAAAATTAAAGCAATGGAATGAAAACAAAAAATCTGCTGAAGAGCGCTGGGTAGAAGTTTTTAAACATTTCAAAGAAGGAGGTATAAGTTTCCAAAATATTTTGAAAGTTGTCGAATTCAGTTTATGTTTACCTGATTCTAATGTTCCAACAGAAAGAGTGTTTTCTATTTTAAATAACATATGGACTAGTGAAAAAGCTCAATTGAAGGTAAATACCCTCAAATCCATTTTAATTACTAAATATAATTATGATTTAAATTGTTTAGAGTTTAAAGAATATTTAAAAAGTAATAAAGGCTTACTAAAACAAATCTATTCCTAAAATTTCTCTATTAACCCATTTTACTTAAGAATCAAAACATTTTTGTCATTGATGATATGTACTGAGTACAAATTAATCTTAATTTTATAGTTCTTACAAATATACTTATATATGCAATGATCTCGGAAACAGTCAAGCTCTATTTTCTTTTTTACATCAGCGTGTGATTATATTCTTATGTTTTTTTTAAGTTTTGATTTGTATTTGTTAAAAAAATATCTATAATAAATTGGTCTTGAATGTGCATTTAAGGTTGTTTGTACTTTTTAATTGTTATTATGAAATCTTATCCCTATTCTGTATTTTGGTTTCAAAAATATGGTCACCGTAACTATCACTAAATAAGACTGCAAAAAAAGAAGTTTGCACTCTTTTTACTAGCTTTAGTGATGATTGCTACTTTCTTAACTACCACTAAATAGTGATATTACCAGTTTTTTCACTCTCACTAAACGAAGATTGAATGCAAAAATCTGCACTCAATTCAAAAAGTACAAAATTTGTACTTGCAATCAAAAAAGCTGCATATAAACAGACTCTCACTAAAATTTGAAATATCTAATTTTGTATGAGCATAATTTTTGATTTTTGTTATGATATGCATAAGAAAGCAAAGTAAACAACATGTGAGCAGGGATGCCAGATATGACGATTTATCGTCATTTTAAAGATTTTTGGTTCCGAAATTAGCAGTGCCGATTTGCTGATTTTTATCGTAAAAGTGATGATTTTATTCAGTCTTCAAATAAGACAATTTTAAATCTTTTGCTGTTTGTTATTAGTAGGGTATTCATTCGATTAACCGTTAATCGGTTAACCGATTAATTACTACCCGATTAACTGGTCGGTTAATTTAAAATTGGCTAGTTTCGATTAACGATTAAACCGATTAATTTCAGTCGATGAACCGGTTAACCGATGTAACAAAATTTTCAATATTTTGTAGTATTATAAAATATTTTTTGTGTTTTTAATTATTTCTTTCGTAACACATGCAAAAGGTATGTGTTCCGAAAATATTTTTTCATACAAAGTAGATGTTCTGTGTTATCCATTTTAAGAAAATGTTTGTTGTCAACAGCTTTTTATTTCACCTACTTTTTATATGTATGTCTTTAGTTATTTGTTTCTTCTCATATCTAATCGTATCAATTCTTTTAATGGAATTAACCGAAACAATTAGAAGTGTTATAGCATAACGGAAGATTTAAAATGTTAAGAAAAATCCAGAAAAATGACTGGGAAATTAAATATTCTGTAATATGTGGGTTCCTTTCGATTTCTCAAACATCTACGATAAGAGAAAGAATTTTTCCCAAGTCAAGTTTTATCAAAACTAAATAAATAAATCGCTTAAGTCCTAAACATTTAAGCCAAATTATTTTTCGAAAAGATTGTTTTATAAGATCTCTTTAAAGTATTGAAATAACTAATAAAATGATTAAACAGTTTATTTTTAGTTAATACATAATATGTATTAGTCTCAAAATATGATTAACATATTTATGAATTATTTGTTTGTTTGCTCGTTTTGGTTCAAGAACTGTTTGTTATGTTATTGCTTTTTTTACTATAATTCAAATAATAAAAAATTTATCCATTTTTATTCTTAAAAAAAGCTTTATTAATCGGTTAACCGATCAATAACCAATTTAACCGATTATTACCCGATTAAACCAAAACCTCGGTTAATTAATCGAGCGTTTAACCGAATAAAGCAAAAGCCCGATTAAATGAATAACCTAGTTATTAGGCAGCAAAGAAAAAAACATTGTTGTAAACAACAAAGTTTAAATTTTTAGATTCATCCCTATTGTAAATTTAATTATTCTAGACATTTTTTCTCTTTTCTATAAAAAATTGTATGGGAAAAACCAAAATTTTGAGTCAAGTCAATTTAAGTAAAAATTCTTACCAAAACCTTGATTTTGAGAGTGCACTCGTGTGGGGAGCAGGTGAAGTAATGGACTGATTTGGCTCATTATTAACATTTAATACTCCATATGAATGAAGAATTTCTAAGCCAAATTTGATCCTCCTGGCTTATATGGGTGCTAGGTGCCAAAACTATAATTTCGTAAATAAAGATTATTTCAGGTAAACAAGAAAAAATAATAATAAATTATAAGAAGATTAAAAGAAGTTAAGGTTTACATGTCAACATTTGAAATTTATGGGTATAAATTACAGGCAGTCGTTGTTCTTTGTTCATATCTTAGCCACTTGTAGACCGATCTGGCTGAAATATAATAGCACACTTTTCCGTACTTTATGTAATATAAATGCAAGCTTATATAAAAACGAACTTGTATAAATATCCTTTGGGTCTGTGGTGAACGGTACACAAATTTGAAATTTTTAGAAAGTATCTTTTATTCTAAAGTCTTTAAAAAAAACCTAAGATTATTATAATTTTATTAAATTTAAGGTTTACAAAACAATTTTTTAAGAAAATTTTCCTTAACAAACGTTTGTTAAATTTAACAAACAAACAATAAACATACGGGGGTATACATATGTATGTATATAATATATTTTTGTTTGCTTGTTTTTGAATAAAAATCGAACAAACTTTGTGTAAAATCTAAATTTAAGTTGTCCGATTTTTTAAACAAAAAATGACGATTTTTTTATTTTTTCTAAGGAAATTGACGATTTTTTCACAATTTTTTCTGGCAGCCCTGCATGTCAGTAATATGTCAATAACGGAATATCTCATGCCTTAAATCATGAAAAAAAAAGTTTTTTGTTTGTAAATTTAGTGCAAAATTTTAAGTTGCACACAAATGAGTGAAGAACAAAAAAGTTGTAATAAACTAAATAAACTGCTTTTTCTTAAATCAAACTATTTTTTTAGTGCAAAAGTTTTTAGCATCACTATCACTCATGTTTAGTGAGGCTGCAAATTTTGAACTCATCACTCAACATCAACAAAATGATTGCAATAATTTTGCACTATCACTAACTGTGAGTTGAAACTTCAAAATGAGTGCACTACCCCCATCTATTTTTTAAACGCACAAGATTATATTATAATTGCCTAAGATCATGTTTTGGCTAACAATAACATTATTGTGTTTACCACAAAAAAGAGTATGGTTGCTAGTCAACCAGAACATTTATCATACACTGAGTTGTGTTTAAGCATATTAATGTTAATATTAACCAAGTTATGGTCGCAGGCAATTATAATATAGTAGCAGTTTCCTTATGGTGGACTTAATTAACAGTAATATGATTGTTTGTGACTATAAAATGGTTGAATTAACTGTAATATTTTTTGGTTTTGTAAGAGGTCGCCATATGGAAAAATATTTATACCCCCACCATAATATTTATTGGTTTTTAATTGGGGCATTGTTCTTGGCGTAGTAACATACACTCTTTCCTTTGTTTTGTGTTTAATCCGTTAATCCTGGATCCGCAAAGCCATTGAGGCACCAGCATAATATACATTTTGTTGAAACCACAAAGTCGAATGCTTTTCCACAGCAGGCCTAACAAAATTTGGAAAAATATCTTGGAATATATATCTGAAAAAGGCCCACTGCCTTATTGTAGACATAGACGGGATAACTTCAATACAAATATCATATAGATTTATGTGCAACTGGTGAATGGTAGCAGTAGGAGTATTCAAAATTTATACAAATAACTTCATAAGCGATGCAAGATATATATTGAAAAAATTACATATATTATTTTATTGAGGGATGTGCCCCAGGGCGCATATCCACCCGGAGACCAATAAGGTCCATTATGAATCCCTTCAGTATAGGAGAAAATAGGAAAAAGAGAAGTTGCCATCCACGTTGCAGTGTCCTGGTACCCAACACAGCATTATCGTGAATGCCAGACACGATCCCACCGTATAATTTGACAATGCTCTTAGCGCAGCCTGACTATCGACGTAGATTATCACCACAGATCCCCCTACGATGTGACCCAGTATCACTTCCGTCGCCATCCAGATCGCTTGGATCTCAGCCTGGAAGACACTGCACTCATCCGGGAGTCTGAATGACCTTTTCACGTCAGTGTCAGCAATAAAAACACCAGCCCCAGTGCCAGTGTCCATCTTGGACCCGTCCGTTTATACTGCCCACCCCTCAAACAGTCCGTTGGATCTACGCCACACTTTCTTATCTGGGAACTCCACCGGTGGTGTTACACAGAAGTCCAAGGTCATACTCCTATGATTCGAGATTCCCGCCGGACTACTCTCCTGATCAAGCAGACCCACTTGTGTCAACATACTGGATTTTGGTTTAAAAAATAAAATCAAATTTTTTTGGTACCTGGTTCAATTGTACAGTTATTTATTCCTTATAAATTCCAAAAGTACACGCAGAGAAAAAAACATGTTTAAATATGGTCACCTCCAACAAAACTATTTTAAGCATATTATGTTTAAATTTAACCATATTATTGTCACCGACAACCATATTATTGTTTAATTAGTCCTCCATCAAGAATCCACAGCCATATTATCGCTGCCTCTAAACATGTTATGGTTAAATATGACAATAATTTGTTTTTAAATTTACAATGGTATTTTCCGCTATGGTTGAAAACCAACCATGCTATTATCAGTGATAAACATATTTTAGTTATTATTGACCAAAACATGTTCGGAGGCAACCATAATATGGTTGTGCATTCTTGATGTAGTACACATTTAGCCATAATAGGGTTGTCGGTGATAATAATATGGTTAAATTTACCATAATATATTTACAATTTTCTTTACAAATAGATTTGTTGGAGGTGACCATATTTAAACATAGTTTTTCTCTGGGTGTATTCTTCACAAAATGCTGGAAAGCTTACAATTTAAATGAAAAACGGAATTCAAACCATATAGTTAACTCTGGCAACCCTGTATTGTATACGAATTAGGTTTAAATTATAAGTTGGTTCTAGATAAAAACTATGCCACGAAATAGGCAATTTACTAAATTATGAATTTGTTTATAAACTAAACTATGAACTGTTGCTAAGAATATAAATTGAGGGGCTTAAGGTACAAGAGTTTTAGGTGCTTTTTTAAAAATTGGGATTACATATGTAATAAGTAAGTGAAGTTCAGAACATAGTTGTTATTAAAATACCTGTTTCGCTTGGAGCACACGGAGTATACAAGCACTTAATCTCAATTTATAAAAAAAGTCACTTAAGCCCCTAGTGCTTTAAGCCCCTCAATTGGTATATGCTTAGTTATGAACTTATATATGAACTAGTTTGAAAAGTAATCAAGAATAGAGAACAGATGAAAATATAATTAAACTAAGTTATAAATTATACCTTTAACTTAACTCTTAAACGAGCTGACATGTATTTTAAACTAAAAAAAAACTGTAAAAATTAATTAACTCTGGTCCCAGAAATCTATAATAAATCGCCAAAATGACAATTTAGCCTTTTTGTCCAAAAATGTATATCTTTGAAAAAGTACCTTTTAAAAATTCTCCCTTTACTTACGCTTAAAGTATGAGAAGCAAAAACGTGTTGGAAAGCAAAAGAAAAAAAGAAATTTTATTGCAACGTGTTCAAGTAGATGTTGGGGAAAATTTTTGTATGCAGAGTTTTTCTTTTCCTTCAAACGGCCTCTTTTATGGTACTAGTTGTTAACCAAACAACAGTGCTTTTGTTGTTGTTGGCTTTGCTGCCTGTTGGCTTTGTTGCCTGTTGGCAAAATTATTTCGTTTGTGCGCCTTCTACTCTATAAGTTGGTTACATAACTATGAAGTAAGCTTAACCCTAGAAACTACAGCTTTATCCACTTTTCAAAATTGTTTAAATCGCTGGTTTTTTTTAATATAGCTTTAAACAATTTTATTACTGATAATTTCGCTGCTTTTCATTTATAATCAATTGCTAATCGAAATGACATAGCGGGCATTTTGGTAACTATTTCTGTTTCGGATTTTAGACCAATTTCCTTGCGTTATTTTACACATTTGTAAGATAGTGACATCTATTTGAACAATTTTTAAACTAAACAGACATAAGAAAAAATATTAAAGTTCTCTCGGGTTAAATTAAGAATAATAAGAAAATGTTTCTCCCTTTAACTTTACAAAGATAAAAGTGTAAATATTCTTTATTTTTTTTTCTTTTCTAAAATGAACAAAAAAAATTTCTAAAAATTTTACACTCAATTTTTATGAAGAAATTATTTTAAATGCAAAATTTTAGAAGAAAAATAATTTTATTTGTGATAATGTTGTGTATGACGAGAAATGTGGTTTAATTTGGGTAAAGACCTCGTTATTCTTACGTTAATGTTGCGGATACGTAAACGTTGCGGTCGACTTCAATGGTTGGTAGTTACTCAAAATACATAAACGTATTTTGAGTTGAAGTGTGTTCTTAAAAAAAACAAATAAAATTAAATAAGAGGAAATTGGTTTTGTTTCGATTTTGCACCCAGTGTTGCTTTAAAACATGTTGTAACGTGGGTGGCCTTAACTCTTTAGCGATTTTTTAATCGTTTTTCTTAATTTGGTCATTTTACTTTATTATTTAAGGGTTTTTTACGATATTCTTAAACTTTTAGGAGCAGTTGTTTCAAAAGAAATCATAAATTCTCTGAATTTGCAATATGTAGTACATATTTTAGAATTTTAGCGATTTCTTGAAAAGTTCTTTTTTTAGTTTCTTTTGATTTACAGACTTTTTTTTACTTTTATTGCAATTGATAATTGTTGTCCCATTCTTTTCAACTTTATAAATATTTTGTGACGTAAATGTGATTTTCACAATACAAGTGATACAAGTGAGCACTCAAAAAACTGAGTAATTTTCATATAAATTTTATTCCACGTTCAATTACTTAATTTTATTTTTTTAATTTTTTTTAATAAAAAAATTTTTTTTTTTTTATAAGACTAGCACTAAGGGGATGACTCCTACTAATGCATTGTATTATGCTGAAACTAGGAAAATAGGTTATGGAAAGGAGGAAAGAGAACTTATTTATGTTGGAAAAGAGAGGGAAGACTTTAGCAGGTTATTCCACATATGAATAGTCCAGCCAAAAAACGAATTTCCCCTGTAATGTCGTTTACGATGCACCGGCAAATCGAGCACAAAAGCAGAAGTATTACAAACCAACGTACAAGTTACGGGATCCAGATCCCTAATTTCATAAGAACACATCCTATTGTAAAACAGGCAGATACAACCCACACTGCGACGGTGCTCAAGGAAGTCAATAGAATTGGATAAATTACTGTCGCCAATGAAAACCTTCGCCCTCTCATGCACGCGGTCGAGAATCTCCAAAAACTTTGGAGCACTGGCTCACACATGAGAGTTGTATTCCATTCGCGGTCGAAAAGGTGGTATATAAAGTTGGTACAATTGTACTTTTTTTTGGTACATTTTGACCTTCTAAAGTTCCGTGGAACTACCGTGACTTATTTGGTACAATTGAAAAATTTGTCATAGTTAACCCTTTTTGAATTTTTAGTATAGCAAACAAATTATTAAATCCTCTTCATTGCATATAATTTTTTAATTATTTTTTCTTTCATCACGGTTTAAAAATCCTTCTTTTTTATTGCATTTTTTTATTTATGCAATATGCACTTAAAATTATTAATATGGTTAATTTAGAAATGCAATCAGAAGATGCTGGAATGCATGTATTTTTACAAAGGCTATAAATGTTTTGAGTGAATGTGATATATCTATAGTAGACCTTTACAAAACTCACATGCCCTTTGAAGAAATTCATTGCGGAGCAGAAGTGGATTTATATATCTGTACAAATAATATTGATATTGTTAAAGAAATGAAAGAAAATGTAAAACAATTTTAAATAAAACTTTGCAAAGTTTTGAAAACTAAAGTAAACTTTTATAACGAAGTTTTAATGTGGTTCCATAAATTTACTCCTGAAAATGTTATCTCAGGTAAAACAAGTAGTCATGAACCTCTTCTAGTAAAAATGTTCCCGATTGAAATGGCAAATTTTGATTCAATCAATAATCAATTTAGAGCTTTAGTTGATGTCGAGCAACTGCAATAGTTATAAACTGAAAACACTTGAAGTTTTTGGTCGGCAGTAGCTAATTTACAAAATGAGCTGAATGTCCATGTTTCCTGACATTTCTAGAGTCGTTGCTGAAATTTTATTCATTCCACATTCGTCTGCAAAATACAATAAAAAGTAAGGAAAGAAAAAGACAACATGTGTTAACATTATCGATCGACCAATTCATGCTGCTATGATGTAAAAATTCCAAACAGTTAATAGTTAAACTAATCAAACAAGTGCTTAATTTTGATCTCATATATTTATAAGACTTTATGTACCTTATTTTATTCATACATACAATGTTTGTTAATGTAAAGTTTTTTTTTTTTTTGTGTTCAATTGAAGTTTTATGTAGTTTTTTTGTTCTTTAATAAATTAAAAAAAATGGTACCGTGAAGGTCCACAAAGTACATTTTTTTTGGAAGTTGGTACAAAATTTAAAACCCCATTTAACATCTCTGGAGTGAAGTATCTCTTACACCGTTTTAAGACCCCGAGTCGAAAAAAGCATTCAAGTTTTTTTCGACACCTTGAATATATACCCATATATATAGATGAAGCACCTTCATCCGTCGCGCACTTATGCGCCAGCACGCATCATTGGGGTTTTCGGGCATTAAAATCCACCCTATTCCGAGATTATGTCAAAGTCTCGACCAAGTGTGTCATTCATTTTCTGCCTCATACCACCAACAGCGGATATGCTTGTTCTATAATCAAATGAATACAGATGGCAAAGTTGGCTGTCATCTGCAAAAGAGTAGATAGAGTTGAGAGTATGACATAGCAGTTCATTTTGAAAATAAGAAATAGAGTTGGAGAATGAACGGAGCATTGCGGCACTCCTGAATGAATCTTGAACTCGTTTAATGAAACCCCATCTATAACAACTCGTATAGTGCGATCTCTGAGAAAGATCGAGAATTTATCGCCGACAACAAATGCAACAAGTTTTGACAAGAGTGCACCGTGTTAGACTTTGTCAAATGCCTTAGAAATATCTTAAGCAATTATGTGCGTTATTTTCGCCAAAATGGTGAGTGGAACGGCATAATTTTTCCGATAACGGGGCCAGTATGTCTCCTGTAGATCAACATCTCTTTCGCTATTTTTTATTGTCACCATTTTTCTTCAATTAAAAAGGCATTTGAACAATTTTATAAATTTTAGAATCTTAATTGAAGTTTTTGATATTTAAATTAGGCTTAAGTTTATCAAATTTAATTTTCAGTAAACTATTTTTATTGAAGGAAGGAGCTTACAACATTAAATGAATTAAATTTGTTTTGATAATTCTTGACTGAACACGAGATTGAACTCGGGTCGAATTTACATGTTTCGAGAATAACCACATTTTCATCATCAGAATTCTTCGCGTTCTACTGTTTGCGCCACTGCGCCGCCTACCAGTCTATAGTCAAACATCAATCTTTAACCAATTGTATTGGACGATCGAAATTTCCTGTAATTGATTATCAATTTTTAAATTTTTATTAACATGTTTTTTCCTTTCTTCTAGTTTTTTCGTACTTTTTTCAAGACTTTGTCTTGAAAACTTAAGTTCATTTGTTTTTTATGTTTTTCTTTTTGTCTTTTTTCTAGTTGATCTTTTTTGTACAACATGAAGGACAACTGTTAACATGTAGGAGCTTGTGCCATAGCTATTTTATAACAATTGTGATTTTTAATTGAACTGTTGGTTTTCAAATGAAGTTTTTGATATTTTAATTAGGCTTAAGTTCATCAAATTTAATTTTCATTAAATTATTTTTAAAATCTTTTAATATTAAACCTACGTTCACAATGACAGCAACATTTTCACTTGGTGTTCACAATAAAGCAACAATGTTTTCAACCACACACATTTTCAAGTAGGAAAATATTTATAAATGTTGCCCAAAATTAATTATTACAATTTCATAAACATTTTTGCTGAAGTAGAAGTAGTCTCAACTTTAAAAAAAAACTTTGGTTACATTTTTATTCGAAAAATGAAAGGAAAATAAATTAACTGCCAGGCCCACAATGTCGACAAGAACATTTCTTTCGCATTTTTATATTGAAAACAATAATAACAAATTTAAATTTGTTTTTGTTTTCAATATAAATATAAGAAATAAATGTTCTTGTCGACATAGTGGGCCAGGCAGTTAATACTTTTGGAAGAAATGAGATAGAAGAAAAAATGAAAATGTTGCTGCTATTGTTACCGAAGCTTTTACAAGAGCTTTTATTTATAACTAGAATTTAACCCGCTACTTTTTAATGTGTACGATTTTCACCTCTTAAATGTTCGAATTTCGAAAAAGTACCCAATTTTACATTTGCATTTTTGAGATAAGTTACGAATGATATATAATTTTTATTTCTATGTGTATGGATTTAAAAAATAGATGGGGGACAAAAAAGATCCAATATACAAGTTTTACCCCTTTACTCCCTAAAAGGGCCAAATATCAAAATAGTTCTAGACACCTGTTTGCTTTTTTTATTTAAAGAACAACAATAATTATTAAATTAAAAAACTACCACTTTAATTAAAAAAAATTACCAGTTAGAGAACGAAAAAGTACCAAAAATTCCCCTTGCAGATTCTCATTCACTCCACGCATTGAAAAAATTACCTGCTGAAAAACAATAAAGTACGAATAAGTTCCAAAAAATTACTCTTACAGATTCTCATTTATTTGGGAAATTGCATGTTTAATTTTATGTTTTTAGGTCCACCATTAACGAAAATTCAAAAAATTCCAGGTAAATAACAAAAAAGTACCAAAAAGCCCCTCTTACAGATTCTCATTCACTCAGGGCATTGCATGCTTAACCTTATGTGTGTAAGTCCAATGTTAATGAAAATTAAAATAAAGTACCAGTTAAAGTAATTTTGTTGTTCTTTATTAAGAAATGATTTCTTTTTTTATACTTTCGAAAATTATTTTTAACTTATGTATATTCCCGGCCCTAGCGATTTTTTTTAATATGTTTTTCCACCAAAATTAATTTTTAAATGCATATTTTCTGAATTGAGCGATATTTGGATTTTTTTTTTTATTTTAATATTTTTACAAATATTTGGCGACTTTTTATATACATTTGAGACCTTTTGTGTAATATTAGATTTATACAAGATTTTTTTTATAAATCCTTAAATTTCTTTGTTATTAGTCAATTTTGGCATTTTGCGATTTTTTTTAAAATTTATTTTATGTTCTCATATCTTCGATTTTAATAAATGTAAAGAAATTTTGGAAATTTTTTGTGAGATATTAGCGATTTTTTTATTCTTTTTTAACAGATTTAGGGGATTATAATTTAAGTGCTTTTTTCGAAGTGAAGGCTTTTTGCTCTTAAAAATTATATTTTTTCAGCCATCTCTTTTAAATAAGTGTTAATTCCACGAATTTCAATTCTTTTCTTTTAGATTTTACATACATTTGCATTCATATACTTATTTCCATCCTTCTTATAACCAAATCTTATCTTGTATGTTTTTGTCTTTGTGTGCAATTTCCAAAACTCTATAATTTATTTGAAACTTTACACTTATTTTGATAATAATTTTATAATGTTGCACCATCAAACGGTAATGGTGGCGATGATAATGATGATGATGATGATTTGATGGTGTTGTTAACACTCATCATTATTATTATAATTGCATTGCACAAGTTTTCTGTGTGTTTAACTAAATTCAGTTGCATAAAATTTTAATGTTTAAATATTAGATTTTATAGGCTCTTTGAGAAATAATTTCATAAATTCATTTTATGCAACATAAACTTAAAACGAGCATTTAATGAAGAATGAAATTATGCATATAAATTATAAATTTTGTACATGTGAATTTCTTAGAAAGATCAGGGTGAGAAAACAAGAAAAAGTTTAAAGTTAAAGTCCAATTATTGATTAGTTATTTAACGATCTTAAGAATAAACTCAAATTGAGCTGTCATAAAATTGTTTGTATGGCAACGATTAACAAGAGCTCACGATGTAAATCGAGCTTTTGCAAGAGCTTAAATACGTGCTCGCAACGAGAGATAATTTTGTCAATCAGTAACAATTTAAGCCATCAATACATTAGCAATATAATTGTTAAATTTTTCGTATTGTACAATTATATCGCAAATGTACATATATGTGGTATTCAAAGGTGGCAAAATATATTGAAAACAATCAAAATATTTTAGAATTTTATTGCACAACGAAAAGAAGAGTAAACTACTGTGAAATTTTTTGGCAATATTGTACAATGTAGTTGGCGTCATAACGCTGATGTATTTTGACATCAGTACTATGACAAGTGTCTTCGTTTTTGACGCCATTACACTTTACATTAATGTGATGTCCGCCTTAACATCACTTGGCCAAATTGTCATCAGGGTCAAAAATTTAAATTATGTTATCAATGAGATGACACATTGGCATCACAGAAATGACGAATCGGAGTCGGTTTAATAAAGCATGTCATCAGTGCGATGACAAACTGTCTCAAATCGAGTCATTGTAATTGGCTTTAGATCAAATTGAGAGAATATCATTATTTACTTACCCATTACATATGTATATTTCACTTTTGTTATAATATATATAACTCTCAATTATAAGCCACCCGATATGGGTTTCATAATAATTTTGCTTCAAAAAAAATGTGATGTATCTATATAAATAATTAAAAAAAATAGAATATGCGAATTTGTGCTTCTAATTTTACTTTTTAAACATGAAAATAATGTTAATAATATATTATGACAAGATATATTATGACATCGCACTGATGACAGTTTGTCTGTACTGATGTCAAAATACATCAGCGTTATGACTCCTTTTCTATCAGTGTATACAAAATGAGGCATCGAATTGATGTCACTGTAGTCATAGCGTAGCTGACGCATAAAATATGACAACATTTTAGGATGACGTTCGTTATTGGATTGATGTCACTTTTTGCCTCATTGATGCCTTTTGTAATGACATTGATGTCACAATTATGATGTAAGGGCATCATCAATATGAAGATGAATTGTATATGAGTGTAGGGCGCTTTACACCCAATTAAGATCCCTTTTGCGCACGCAAAGTTTGCATGAAGAAATATTGAGTTCTTATGTTTTTGTTCTTCTGGGTATAAACAAGCGAAAAACAAAGCATTTTGCGAGAAAATCAAAGTTCCTTCTCACCCCCATTATTGTCCCCCTTAATCTACTACAAATTTAAGACTTGGTAGAGCAAAATTTTTTTATGCAAAAATTATCTTACAAATAGCAAGTTTTCTAATGCAATTATTAGAGTATGTGAATGGCTAAATGTGGTCCAGTTCTTGTTCAGGTTTTAGTTTAAAATCTAATTCAGATTTAAGTTCAGGTTTTAGTTTAAATTTTTAATCATATTCTAGTTAAGGTTGTTGTTCTAGTTCAATTTATAGTTAAGGTTCTTAGTTCTTTTTCAGTTTCATGTTCTTGCCAAGGTTCTTCGATCTACTTTAGGTTCTAGTTCAGGTTCTACTAGAGGTTATAGTTCAGGCTTTTGCTCAGATTTTAATTTAGTTTCTAGTTCATGTTCTATGTTAAGTTCTAGTTTATGTTATAGCTAAGATTTAAATTAAATTCTACCACCATTTCAGGTACCAGTTCAGGTTCAAGCTTAGGGTATAAAGTTTTTTTTAAGTTCTAGTTCCGGTTCTAGCTCAGGCTCCAGCTAGTTAGTAAATGTTCTACTTTAAATTCTAGTTTAGATTTTAGTTTAATTTAAAGTTAAGAGGGCTTGTTCTGGCAGTCGTGATCAGTACTTTCTCGATACGAAAGTAATTGTTTTCTGATACTGAACGAATCGAAATAATTTTTTCATTGTTGTAAAGCATTATTTGAGTTTTCACAGCACTAAAAAAATAATTTCGATTCGCTCAGTATCGATTGGTAGAATAAGAACTAAAATTGCTTTCGAGTCAAAAAAATTATTTTATCACGGCTGAACAAATTAGCCTCCATATTCCAATTTATCTTCTAGTGTAAATACTAGTTTAAACTCTAGTCAAGGCAATAGTTTAACATATAGTTTAGGTTCTTATTCTAGTTCCATTTCAAGTTCTAATTCTACTTAAGGTATTAACTCAGGTTATAGTATAGGATCTAGTTTTGGTTCTTATTCAAGTAATAGATTAGATTTAAGTTCAAGTTTGATTCATGTTCTAGTCCATATTCTAGTTTAAGTTTTAGAACAGGATCTATTGAAGGCTCTAGTTAAGGTTTAAGTTTAGTTTTGATTTATGAAATGCTTTTTCGGCTGAAGTTCAGTTTAACATGTAAAAGTACACCCAGCAGCAAAAGTCTGCGTAATTGTTAAAAAAAAAAAAAAAAAAAAAAAAAAAAAAAAAAATCAATCCTGAAGACGCAACACAACGGAGTTACGAAAACTTTTTTTTTTTTTTTTTTTTTTTGCAGTATTTATTTATTGAATCTTCATATATTAAATATGAACTAACAATAATTAATCAAATCTTATCCTAATATTTACTTAATGTCCTGCCAGTGCCAGACAAAAAGATTTAGTCATCACGGTTTCTGTTCACATATGTAGGTTTATCGCTCATCTGATTGGGTGAGTGCTGCAGTGTCTCTTCTCCTTAATCGAGTGTGGCCGCCATAATTTAAAATATTTCGAGCTAAGGGATTTGGGTGCAGTTCCAGCCTTTTTAAATATTTTACTGCATATTTCGTTATCATAGTTTTTACCAATGGCACATTGAGATCCTTGTGGATATTTGAGTTCTTGACGTACCAGGGGGCGGCTGTTATTATTCGAAGAAGTTTATTTTGGCGCCTTTGAATTTTTTCGATGTTAGAAGCCGAGGCAGTGCCCCATAACTGAATACCGTAGCACCAAATTGGCTTTAAGATAGAGTTGTAAAGTAGAAGTTTGCAATCGAGACTAAGAACAGAATTTCTTCCAATGAGCCAATAAATTTGAAATGCTTTTAGTTTCATTTGAGTTAATTTTGCTTCTATGTGCCATTTCCACGTTAAACGCCGATCTAGATGTATACCGAGGTATTTTACATGCGAGTGTTGGGGTATTATTTGATTATTGATTTTAATAGGGGGGCATGTTTCCCGACGCAATGTGAATGTTATATGTGCGCATTTTTGCTCATTGATCTTTATCCTCCATTGTTTTAACCACCTTTCCAGTTCAAATATGTGATCCTGTAAGTAACGAGATGCTTCTTGACAGTTTTCATGTACGCTTAGGAAAGCTGTGTCATCCGCAAATGTTGAGGTTTGTGTGTAGCTGTTTGTTGGCATGTCCGAAGTATAAATTAAGTACAATAGAGGGCCCAGGATGCTGCCTTGTGGGACTCCAGCGTTAACTGGCTGAGGAGAACTTAAAAAATCGCCTTCTTTAATAATAAATTGACGACCGACTAAGTAGCTTTCTAACAGCTTGTGTATGTTTGCTGGCAAGTTTTGCTGCAATTTCAGTAGTAAACCTTCATGCCAGACTTTATCAAAAGCTTGAGACACATCGATGAAGAGTGCTGAGCAATATTTTTTTTCTTCAAAGGCTTTTCTTATTACATTTACTATTCGATGAGTTTGTTCAATTGTGCTATGCTTTCTTCTAAACCCAAATTGATGATTAGGAATACATCTATTTTCATTTAAAATCTGCGTTAATTTTGCCACTAGTAGTTTCTCAAATAGCTTTGAAATATTAGATAATAAGCTAATAGGCCTGTATGACTCAACTTTTGTGTGATCCTTTCCTGGCTTTGGTATCATGGTTACTAAGGAAACCTTCCATTTATGAGGGTAGTATTGAAGTCGTAAAATAGCATTAAAAATAAAAAGAATAATTTTCTTTGCTGTACTTGGTAGCTCCAAAAGCATTTTATTACTGATCTTATCAATACCGGATGCCTTCTTGGTGTTTAAATTACAAATAGCCTTTTCGATTTCTCTAAACTCGAATCTTAGGGGAATAGCTGCTCTAACATTTACAGACGGTAAATCGACTGCTATATCGTGTAATATATTATGGGTAAATACATTTTTCAGATGATTGGCAAACAGATTTCCTTTTTCAATATCATTTCTTGCCCAACTTCCATTCAAGTTTCTCAATGGTGGCTTAGAGATAACTGGTCTATTGAGGCTTCTAGCTGCACGCCATAATGAGTAATCTGATTGTGGAGTTGCATCAAGTCCCTTGAGATATTTTTCCAGGGAAGCCGTTTTCTGAGACTGCAGTAACTTTCTCAGCCTTTTTGTGCACTCTTTAAGTAAAGTCTTAAGTTGGGGGGATCTGTGCAATTGCCACTCTCTACGAACTCTCCTTTTTTCAGTCAATAGACGCTCGACATCTGTAGAATATATGATTTTGTTTTTGGTTTTTTTGAGTGTTATGCTGGAATGTTGAACAGCTAGTTTGAGATAACTGTCAAAATTAACAATAGCGAGATCCACGTTCTCCGGTGTGCTAAGCGGAATATTTTCTGTGCAATGGGCACTCAGATATTTTTTATATTTTAACCAATTTATTTGTGAAGCTGATGTCGATAAGTAACCAGACGGAGATACGATTCTATTTGGATTCATTATAGTAACAATTGTAGGTGTGTGATCTGAAGATAATTCTAGGGACGATTCCACATGAATCGTGTCTATGGGGATGTTATTAACCACGCCAAAATCTATGACATCTGGAACTTTTTGCTGATCAGTAGGCCAATATGTTGGTTGTCCGCTCGCGACCACATTTAGGTCCATTTTACAAATTGTGTTAAACAAAACACGACCCTTAGGTGTAATAAGTCGTGACCCCCAGAAAGTGTGTTTAGCGTTATAATCGCCAGCAGCCAGGAAGTAGGGTCCTAATGATTTGAAATATTTATTATATTGGCTTTCTGATATTGAAAATCTAGGTGTGGAGTATAATGATGAAATTACTATGTTTCGAGATAATTCCTCAACGCAAATGCTCGTTGCTTGGAGATAATCTTCACGATGATCGCACATTAGGTAGTGTTTTACTCGGTTTTTTATCAAAATGGCAGAACCTCCACAAGCTCTACCTCGAGGGTCCTTGGTATCATATAATATATAACCATTGACTTGAAACGTGTTTCTTGAGGTCAGATGGGTTTCAGAAACCATCATAACATCAATTTGTTTATTTTTAAGAAAGTATTCTAGTTCATTTTTATGTTGGCGGATGCCGTTTGCGTTCCAAAAGCAAATTTTTAAACAGTTCATGGCTTGTTTAGTACAGCTTGCAATAACATCGATTGCATTCTTAACATTTCCTGCATCATATTACCCATTGTGTTTGTAAAGTTATTTACTGTTTGTACTAATGTTTCCATGGTTTTCTCTAGACGACTTAAGTTAGAAACTGGAGTTTCATCATTATTTGGCAACTCACCTTGCATTGGCATATGGTTTGATTTTAGGACGTTAGCGTAGGATGTTCTGTTATTACTAGGCTGCGGTACCTGAACGTCATTAATGTAAACTTGATTTGTTGCCTGCATTTGAGGGGGATTAGGTTTCGGTCCAACCGAGCGCTTGACGATAGAGTATACAGGGCATCCTCTATAGTTGGCCGTGTGATTACCACCGCAGTTGCTACATTTTTTTACATTGGGGTCGTTTTTAGACTTATCGCAGAGAGCTGTACCATGTAATTCTCCACATACGACGCAAACAGGGGTTAAATGGCAATATGCCTTAGTGTGACCAAATTCTTGGCAGTTTAAACATTGCACGGGACCATTCCTTTTGTGCGGCTCCTCTATTGTTATTTTTCTATACAGGATATATTTAAGATTATAAATGGGATGCGTTTCGTTCTTTTTGAGCTTAATGTCGCCGGGTTCTAACTCCACTCGAAATAGTGGCTGAGGATTTTTTTCTCTATTTTTAATGTTTATTACAGTTTTTATTTTGAAGCCCTTCTCTTCTAAAAACATTTTTATCTCACCTGGGTCCACGCATGAGTCAATGCCCTTAATCACTACCTGAAGACCTTTACTGCTCTTCAGTTGATATGTATAAAAATTCTTATTAAGTGCTTCAAATTTAGTTATTACCTTACGAAAATCTTCTTCACGATTAACTTGTATTTTTGTCTCATTTATACTACCCCGCTTAATTGCAACTACATAAAAAGAATTTTCACCTATTACCGATATCAAATTCTTTATTAATTCATTTGAGTTTTGCTCTCTAAGATATATCGGCGGTGGCTTAGAAGATTTGATAACGTTTTGTGCTTCCGGGGATTCCTCATCCAGAATTGCAAAACGATTTTGTGAACTTTGTCTATCAGCTGTACCATCTTTTGAGACTTTTGAGACCGAAGCAACTGCTGAGGAGGTTGGGCTGCGACCCCGTTTAAGCACTGTTATGTACCTATCAATACCTACTTGTACTGGAGGCTTTTGAGCACTTTTTACTTGTGGAGCTGAGTTTTCCATCATGCCTGATTTAGGGGTAATATTTTCATCACTTATTAAAATCGTTTTTGCCGCTGGGGCACCGCTTGCAGGTTTTATATTTTTTATTGTATTAAGATCAACCGTATTATTAGACACCGAAGGTGATACTGAGTTATCTATTATGCCTGATTGGGGGTTAATATTTACATCACTTATTAAAATTGTTTTTGCTGTTGAGGCAACGCTAGCAGGTTTTATATTTGTTATTGTATCAACCGTGTTATTAAATACAGACGGTGAAAGGGATCGCGTGCGAGTAATAGGTTTAGCCGTTAGGTATTTGCTATCATCGATTCTTTTTTTTATTTCTGCATTTGTTTCGTTAACACTCACTGTGATATATGCATTTCTACTGTTTGCACTCATAAAAGTTTTTTTTTTTTTTTTTTTTTCTTTTACAGTTTTGCTCTTCTTATTTGTTATTGTTTATCAACACCGAGAATAAAAAAATGTGTGTTTATGTATGTATGTACATACATGTATTTTTTTTTTTTTTTTTTTTTTTTTTTTTTTCTTTACTTGTTTTTACTTTTTTTAATACTTTATTTGTTCAAAAAAAAATAAACCGTGTGCCGAGCTTAGAAAACACGTCTATCTTCAACGAGCGCGACAGACAGAACAATGTTACGAAAACTCGAAAGAAAAATAAATTTTAACTTTTTTATAAAATAAAAACTAGACCATAAGCTTAAATAAATAGAAATTAAAAAAAAAGACATTGATACCTTTTTCAGAACTAAAAAAGTAAAAAAAATTTATGTAAATCTATAAAAGAATTAGTTTTATTTGTTTATTAGGATTAGTTCTAAAAATATTTGTACTTAGTTTTAGCAAAAATAAGAACGATAGGTCATAACTACTAAGGAAACTAACAGCCTTTTCCAAAAGGCATATGCAAAAGTCTGCGTAAAAACATTTTTTGTAATATTTTTGTTTCAAATTTTTAATAAAAAAAAATTAATATCAAGGTTGAAATTCCTGTTCGTTAGAGAGCCTCCGCGTCTCTTGGACGGAAATTTTGAATTTTTAATATTTGTTTGGAATAAATTTTGTGCTGTCTAATACGAGGATGCAATAAATCCTATAAATGTTCTATGGGACTTATGTATGAAGACTACGGTGGGGTTTTAAGCTATTGTCCGACATTATAGAGTAGCCAAAGCTTCGTATTATGAGCCGTATGCTTTGGGTCGTTATATTGTTAAAGCATGTAATCGTTACCCAGGTTAAATTTCTCTATGCTGGGCTGCAAATTTTCTATTAATATATCAAGATATACTTTAGTATGCATTTAAGAAGTAAACAGCTCCAAATTTCCGACTCCTTGGCATGTGGAAAGGCTCTGGTGTCACTTGTAAATCGTCAGAAGCGAATTGCTTTTGCCAAGACTGATTTACAGGGTCACTTAAATCCTTAGGATCAAGCGGTTTTCCTTGTTTATCCGCACAAGTTGGTTACCCCTTAAAAGAAATATGCAAAACTGGCTCTCAGCCGTAAATTAAACCTTCTTGCAGAATTCGTCTGACTTATTTATAAATTACTTGCCAAAAGCAATTCGCTTTTGACGATTTACAATTGACACCAGAGTCTTTCTAAGAATTTTGAATTTCTTTAACAAGCCGGACACCGGAACGCTCGTATTCGCGATATTCGCGATTAAAAATTTTAATATTAATGAACCATAAATTGATATTTTTTTTTTATTTCGGTATCACTCTTCAGGTTAAATCAGTCCAACTCTGTTAAACATAATTGTTCCCTATATTTTCGTGGAATTTTTTTTCCCCAATTTTTGTTAAGAATTTTTTTCTGAGCTCTAATAAATATGCTGTGTTAGTCTGGGTCCACACTATAAAAGACTTCTTTCAGAAGGTCTGAGTTTATTAGTGAGAGTGAAGAAAAGAATAGCATGTTATCCTTCCCTCTCACCAAAAAAAGCTTATACTTTCTGAAAGAAAACTTTCATAGAGTACCCTACCGATAAAGCTAATTCCACTACGCTGAAGCTTGTTAAAATTTGCGACTAGCACATTTTTGCTAGTATTTATAGAAAAAATCCTACAGTTTTTTGTCACCCTGCCTATAATTATTTTCATTAGCATACACATTCACTGACTCACACATTGTATTTCGCACATTTATTAATAATTTATCAGCCAATATTTGGCAAAATTCCCTGCGGCATGTGTAAACTGCAGCAATAATGGTGAAGATGATTTGCTCATTCATTCATTCATTTATTCATTCACATACAGTTTGTGTTGCTAATATTAGCAAAGCCATTGCCAATATTAACTCGTTTGCCAAAAAAAAAAAAAACTAAAAACACAAAATAAATTATTTCAAAATTTATTATGAAAATTTGTCATATTTTATTTTAATTAAGTCTTGTCGTAATATGTATGTGTGTGTCTTATTAAAAATAAGAACCTTTTTAAAATTCATACAACAAAAATTCTTAAAAATATTATGAAAATAAAGTGCAAAAATGGTATTTGCCAAAAACATAGTAAAATGTATAAAAACAAAATTTATGCTTGAATATTCTTTTATTTGTTTCTTTTTAACATTTTAGTTTAAGTTAGTAAAGCAGTGATCGGCATTCTTTTTTATCACCTAACAAGGGAAGTATAGGGTGGCGTATAAGCAGCATTAAGATTGCCAAAACAAAGCAGCCCTAGTGGGACGAGCTGGATGAACTATTGCTCCAACTAGTTGGAATCACAATTACGGATTGTTCTCTACCTGGGGACTTAAAAAAATGTCCATCATTACCCGGTATTAAATATTCACAGTACCAGCATCGTGTTCGTCTTTTTCGAAAAAAATTTTTTTGAATGTGTTCCTCACCATACTGAGCATTTAAGTGCATTTGATGTTCAGCAGTTGAAGCACAGCCGTGAATAGCGTTTTAAATTACAAAATAACTATTTTTCAGGCGAGCAAAAAACGTTTCTAACAGGCAGGATTATTTAATTTTTTCGATTATTAAAAATAATAATAATAAAAATGTTAATGCAAAATATCAAGAATTTTAAATTACATGCGTATTTACAGTTTATAATTTTTTTTAGTTGAAGAACATTTCATATCCATAATCGCGATGTCAGTTAACGCTGCATTTACACATGAAAGTACTTTCATGAAAATTCTGTATACGTTTTATCACCACAAATTTCACAGAAAAATAATAAAATTTCAAGAAAATTTTCATGTAAGTGAAATTTCATTTTCAAAATGTCGCCAAAGGGCAAACTTCTATCAAAAATATCTCTTCTTCTTCTTTTATTGTTTTGCTTATTTCAAGCTTAAGAGTTGCCGAACCAATTATTCACGCCGAACTTCAGGCATTCGTTTAAAATAATATTTTTTTTTATTAGTTTTCATGATATTTATAAATTTTAATTATCATTGTGTTCTTAATATTTAGTTGAAAAAATATATTAAAATTCTTTATATATACGAAAAAAAAAAAATTTCAATTGGTAACACTGCTTAGTTATTGTCATTTACTTTCATGAGACTTCTTTCTTGAAATTTTCATTGAAAGCTAGCTGAAAGTTGGTCTGGAAGTAGAAAAATGTCAACGTGTTAGTGAAAAAGTGTGAGTGTATTGCGACTTTCAAGAAACTACTTTCTTGTGTAAATGCCCAGTAAGACGTTTTTCCACTACGTAAGCGGCTTTTTAAACGTTATTACACGTTGCAAAAGCATTTCCTTTGTATAATTTTGTTAGTAACTTTCATTGTTCTTCCATTGGCTGACTCTGGTGCATAATTTTGGATGCTTTGATATTTACACCAGGGCTGTTGAGTCGGAGTTGAAGTTTTTGCACCGGAATTGGAGTTGAAGTACCCACAAAAACTTGCGACTCCGACATTTTTCGGCATAACAAATTTTAACAAAAAATCTAAAATTTTCCAAAATAAAAATTGTTTGAAATTGGCCATGCAATATAGAAAAAATTTCTTGCTATATTTAACCATTTAAAAGGTACTGCAATAAAAACAAGAGTTGGAAGTCTAATAAGGACCAGTCTCATGTATATTAAGCATCAACGTAAGAATAGGAGTCGGAGTTGTAGTCGGACTTAAAAAATTTCATCGGTTGGAGTCGGAGTCGATGTTTGATCTATTTTTTGACGACTCTACAGCCCTGTGCCCATTGTCTGTAACTCCCGGGGCTAGAAAATTTTCGATTGAAATGTGAGAAATGAAACAAAAATGCCATAAATTGAAACAAACAGCTGTTTTTCTCACTTAACTGCGTCTGCAACATTTTTGTCGAGTAATAAATGTCACGTAAGGAAATTTCTCGACAATATACTGAAAAAGTGAGTCTGTAAAATTTTTGTGAGAAAGTTCCCGCTTTGAACTGTCAAATAAACTCACGCATAAAAACGGGGTGAGAAAAAATTTTAACACGAAAAAATAAATTAAAAATGCAAAATGCAATGAATATTCATACGGAAGAGATAAGTATTTTGTTCTTGGCAGATTTTTTTCATAGTTTAATTATATTGCTTTTAACATTTTTGAAAAATATACGAATGTTTTCAAAGCAATTTTGTAATCAACAAACATTAAAGTCGCACTTTACATTTTTTGGTATAGCCGACGGTTGTATTATCGCCGACGTCGTTGAAAATTTTTAAATTTTAGTCGAATTTATTCGCCGTCAACGTATGTTTGACTGGCGTTCACAACATCTGCAATTTTATATCGGCTTCGAGTGGACATGAGTTACAGACACACTTTTTTCTAAAATTTCGAGAAACGATGGAATATTTTGTTTCACATGTTTATGATGCGCGAAGTTCTCACCAAAGTAACAGAACATGGGTACTGGTTGAAACAGCATAAGAGAGTTATGTTAACTAATATATGCAAAAAACAGTTTTTGTAAAAAGTGGCTTTTACAACGTTATTCGCTGCTGTGCTTCAATTATTCTTGGATTTTGGGTTCACCATAATTTTATTGAGGTGAAAGTGTTCTTCATTGCTCATTGTTCGATGTGATCTTTGTGTCTGAATAATCGAACGCTGACTTTCCAAAAAAATGTTAACAACTTCTGTTTCAGGCTCTGTGCTGAGTCTTACCATCATAAATTTCATAAGCTTTTCAAATTTTATTCTGAAAAAAAAAACCCAAACAAAAAATGTATTCACTTATTAAATCATAACGTTCATTATGCGCCACCCTGTATTAACATTTCGATAGAGAAATCTCCTTTTTGGCACTTAAATTTCCTTTTTGGCAATTACAACTTTCAAATATACTCTCAAGTGCACTGGTCTCTCTTTTTGCCGCTCACTAAACTAAATAAAGTGTTTTAAATAAAATCATAATCTAAATAGAATTTTGCTAAATAAATGTGAGTATATAAAGATTTGTGTCGACAATTTGGCACAGTTTATAGAATTTATATTTAATCTGGTAATGAAATATCTATTTATAAGATATTTAATTTTAAATATTCTTCTTGGTTTTTAAATGTTTTAAGTTAAGATGGAAATGGACAATAATATGTTTAAAGTGTTTCGTTTTTTACTTTTTAGAGCATTTATTTTTTATGCAGAATTTTGTTAGAAAATGTATAAAGAGCAGACCTGGGACAAGTGCATAAAATTTTTTACACTAGACTTAATCCATGATAATACAAGTTTATTGCATTGGCACTAAGTTTAACAGTTTGACGACATAATAGTGCATTAAACTAAATTATTTTCTTATCAAAAACGTGCATTATTTTTTAAATGCCACTAAAGTGTGCGATTTGCACAATATTTGCATTACCAATAAATTGATCATAAATAATGCAAAATGATTGCTTTAAGCATTTAATGCACTATTTTTGCATTACATTATTTTCTTAGCAAAGTAGTGCATTATTTCTTAAATACCGCTAAAGTGTATACCAGTTAATGCACTAATTTTGCATTATTAGTAAAACTTATCATGAATAGTGCATTATTATTGCATTATCACTACAGTTGTGCAAACATAAGTAATGCACTACACAGAAAGAAAAACACTCGGGATAAGTTAAGCTTTTTATACTTACTTTGAGTACGAGTCGTACTCAAAAATTCAAGTACGAATAACAATAAATCGTACTCACAACAATCCTAAATGGGATAAATTTCGAAAATCATTCCCGGAATTTCTTAAAGTAAGTATAAAATTCTTAAACCAAGTACAAAAAAGATTGAACTTTTCGTTGGTACTGCCACTCTGAGAGTAAAAAATTACAAATTGAGCGTTTTAATCTCATATAACTTATTCAAATTTGTTGTAGCCACTACCACAACACCACACAAGTAGCTAAAAAACGATTAGTTTGTTTTGTGTGGAAACAACAAAAACAACAGAACAGAAAGAAACCACATTATTTTCATGTTTAAATCTTAATCAATTTTATTTTGTAAACTTTAAAAAGTAAAATTGTCTTGCCTTCAATTTCTCACTTCTCATTTAGTTTATATTCTTAGTTAAATATGTACATTGAGTTTTTAAAGTAAAAATCATATCGGGCATGGTGGTGGTGTTTTATAATTGGAACTTTGTAAGGTGTGAAACAGGTAAGTATATTAATTATAATAATATTCTTCTTCTAATTTCAGTTTTGATTTATTTAAAGTACGAACTCGGGATTAAATCAAATTTATAACACTTGACTTAAGTACATTTTGAGATTGATTCAATCTCAGTTTTACTTAAATCAATCTCATTTTCGGATTATTGTAAGTACGAATTCGGGATTCAATCAATTTTATAATTCTTGAATCAAGCGCATTTTGAGATTGATTCAATCTCAGTTTTACCTTAATCAATCTCATTTTCGGATTATTTTAAGTACGAATCCGGGATAGAATATGGATAAGTTGAGTATTTCGCGATTGAATAATCCGTACTTGAATCAAACTTTCTGTACTTGATTCAAGAAAATCCGTACTCACCGTACTATTGATACCGCTTCGGATTGATTTGAGTACGGATGGCTTGATTTTTCTTTTGAGTGTATAATTGCATGACCACTAACACATATTTAGCACATTCATAAAACTTAGTTGTTCACCTCAACTGCTACAAAAGTGTTAACAACTGTTGAGTCCAGCATTTACGTCTTATAACTGGCATGATGAATATGCTGCAAAATTAACAGTTAATAATTGCAAACAATTAAAAAAATTAATTTGTTTGGAATCTCAAAGAAAGAAATATTCCAGCTCGAGGTCATTTTTATTTTATTTCTTTGAGATTCTATAAAGAAAAGTCGAAATAAAAAAACCAAATTTTCTTAATTAGTTTAGCTAAACTAATAAATAGCTCTATTCGATCAGCTGTTGCGGATGAGCACAACATGCGGGCTTTTGATAGCTAAAAAATGTTACAACGAAAAGTGCAACTGTTAAGTTGAGCGAAATCGCTCTACTATGCGTTTATAAGACAAACACCCAATAGATGCGCAAAAGTTATGAACGTTTGCATTGTGAACAACAATCTTCAATAAAACTTGAAGACAAATAAGCAGGGGCCGTAACAATTGTGGCATTTATCGAAAAGATCTAAATAACGGGTGATTCATTGTGAGGTTTGATAAATAATGTAAAATAAAACACATAAATTTGAAAGTGAGCTTAAAATTTTTATTTATATTACTGTTTGAAAATTATATCCGCCAGGGTTCTATATTCCACTACAAAATGAAAGTGAAAAACTTTTTAATTCCACGTATACAATTTCACTTTGTTCTACAACAGTAATGAAATTTTATTTTCATGATGATTTCATTTTCAATTTTGTTTTAAACAACTATTTACAGAAATAAAAATTTCTTTTTGCTCCTTTTACATATGGGCAAATCCCAGAAACTGTCCACCAACCAAAAATTTTTCATATTAATCATTAATACAAAAATTATAACCAAATCTTACCTTATCTCAGATCTCTTCTGGTGTTTTATTTTCTACAAAAAAAAATACCACCTTGTTAAAAGGCACATGTATAAAATGTCTTGCGGACCCTGTAATAGTGCAATTTTTTATTTGACGAGAACAAACCACAAAATTTGACCGCCCTGTTTTTAACAGCTGACAACAAGTTTGTTCTTCAAAATATAAAAAAATATGTATGTACATAATTCAAAATATACATAAATCAAAATTTGTTAATAGATTGATATAACGAGTAAATAAATAAATAAATGAACAAAGTGAATGACGAAATTCCAATTTCTTTAGTTTGTTATTTATAAAATATGTAAACAAAAAAATTAATACCTTTGCCAGATTGCTAATTCATTAACACCAAGTTTTTAAGATTTCTTGATTTGACGTTTTTTTCAAAAACAGTTTTGTAACACCGAATCCATTTAAATTGTATTTCACTGACAACCTATCATTAACAATGTAATGCTTTCTTTCTTAGTTATTTTTACTATTAAATAATAGAAAAAATAACTATTAAAATTTTAAATTTTTACTGTCCTGATTAGAGGCGATTTTTCCCAACTTCGTCTGGCAACCCTATTTATAAACAGAAGCCATCTTTTGACAGGGCATTATCAACACTGTCGATTTATAAGGGGCGTAAAGTGCGATGCATTATGCCATTAGTAAGGGTGCATTTTTTAGAATAAAACAAGCCACCATTTTAGAGAGCGAAGCATTTTTAAGAAACACCAAATTGCATTTTTTGAAATAAAATGTCACATTTTTTGTAGAAAAGAAAACACCATTAATGTCATGCTAGAAATTAAAATTTTTTTAGGTGTGCATAAAAATACTTTAGTGTTCATATAGATTTTCCGATTGTAAGCTATATTTTTATTCACAAAATTTTCTTAAATTTTGGTATAAAATTATTTTGTTTACCATTTTGCGTCACGAAAAATAAGCGTTTTTATATTGTGAGTAGAATGAATTTTTTTTCAAGTCGTCTATAATTTTAATTCAATTTCATTACCTCCTTTTAAGCAAATAATAAATTTAAATTCTACAATAAGAAAATGACAAAATTTTGCGTGCTAGAGTCTGTAGCGTGCGTGACGATTTGAGTTCTTCCAAAAATTGTATTAAGACCCGATTCAATAGTTATTTCTTTTCTTAGAAGAGTATCTTCGCTTCTTATTACTTTTCTTCAGAATTAGAGCTGATGTGAAGCGAAATATTTGGCAGGTTTTTGGCAAAATTTTATATAAATAACATTTGTATTTTAAATGTAAGCAAATAAATATATAAAAGCCAGTAAGAAAGTATAGTCGAACAAGCCAGACCATATGACACCCTGCTCATGGGCATTCATTGACCCGCTACAACAAAATTATGGTTTTAGCTAAAGATTCATATAAGAGTCCGTTGTATTATATTATTTAGATAAATAAATGTATCAGTATGAATTTTTTCGACTTTTATGGCTAATAAATCAGTGAATATTTAAACACAGCTTAAGCTCAACAGCTGTAAACAGTGCCCCATATATAATTTGTAGTTTAAAAACTGTCAAATTCATATGGTCTGTATTAGGAGTTAAAACACCAGTTTCATTCGTAAAGAGATGGTTTATATGTTTACTGATTTAAAGATTTGCTAGCTTTAACACATTTAAAACCAAAAAGAGAGCTTAACTTGGTCTGATTTATAATCACTAAGAGATTTTAAGGAGAGGGTTTATCTGGCATCTTTGGTAAATTCTAGACCCACCAGCACAACATATTGTAATAACATAATAGCTATTGTAAAAGAATTGTCGCCATATTTTTATTACCAACAGTTATAAGGAAATTGGGATATTAAAATATTTTTTTCGGGAGTGTTTCGAGTATTTGTATGTGAACTACGGTCAAATATAGACCGATTCCAATAAACTTTGGTAGGATGATTTAAAATATTTTTGCACCAAATTTAATATAAATACAAACGTAATTATATGGCTTATGTGCACAAATTACTCTTTTCCTAAAAGAAGCTTGTATGGAGGCTATATGAAATTATCCATATTGGTTCTTATGACAAGAAAAACGCACATACCAAAATGCATTTAGTTATATCCAAATTTGTAACTTGTACTTTCCGCAAAATTTTTACATGGACATCCAGCCATTAAAATATAAAATTCTTTAATAACCACAATACTAATAATAATAAACAAATTTACATTCTTTGATAAAAGCATTTATAAACAAAAAATTAAAAAATGTTAATAAAAATAAATATAAATTGTTATTTGTTTAACTAAATACAATTGTGTTTCTTTATATGTTACTGGAAAAATTGTAACGTGCATTGCGTAGTGTGCGTTACAGTGGGTTCACGGCATTTGATAAAAACGGCAACATTTTTTGACTTCAATTAAGTTATTTTTTAATTCTCTTATGTTCATTATTCTTTTAACGATAAGATTTTGTGTATGCGAAATTCGCTAAAAAAAAAAAAAAAAATACGCAAGCACAGTTCAACTTCTAAATGTATTTCCACTTTTTGTAACGTGCGGCGCAAAACTTAATGATCAAATTAATCGATTTCAATAGGTTACCATAGAAAATTTATTGATTATCTGAATTTTTGTTTGGGAAATTTATCACTTTGATGAATTAACTTTGTATACAAATTGTTTCTCCTTCTTCAACTATCTCTAGAGAAGTTATTGATTTCCTAAATGTTCTTTATATTTATTTTATGTTAAATGCATCTTTATTAAATTATTTGTTAACATATTTACATAATTACATTTTTCGAGATTTTATCTGTAGATATTACAGCAAATAAAATTTTTAATCACGGATATTGAGTAATGTGCTATAGAAAATTTTACGCTCTCTTAATATATCTGTAGAACCTTTTTTATTCGTTATATTTTCTAAAGAAAATTTCTTTCTCTCTCTATAGAAAATTTCTTACTCTGTTGAAATTCTTTGACTATCTGAATTTTGTATGGGAAATTTTTTTAATTACTTGAATCTTCTTTAACAAATGTCTCTCGCTCTTAAATTTTGTATAAACATTTGTTCGCTTCCTTTCTATGGAAAAGTGATCGATTTCCTAAAGGTTCTTTAAATAATTTCAAGCTCTCTTAATATTTCTATAGAAAATTTGTGTTACTTTTATATTTTCTAAAGAAAATTCCTTCCCCTCCCTATAGAAAATTTCTTGCTCTCTTAAGCTTTCTATAGAAAATTGTTTGATTATCTGATTTTTGTATAAGAAATGTAAATTTTCTTTAACAAATGTCTCGTTCTTTTAAATTTTGTATAACCAGCACCTCATTAGAAAATCAATCGATTTCTTAAATTTTCTATAGAAAATTTATCAATAACGTACGTGAATTTTCAATAGAAAATTTACTGATAGCTTTAATTTTATATAGAAAATTTTTGGATTATCTGAATTCAGTATGGGAAATTTTTCAACTACTTGAATTTTCTTTAAAAAATTAACTCACTCTTTTAAATTTTTATAATAAAAATTCCTTTCCCTCCCTATAGAAAATTTCTTGCTCTCTTAAGCTTTCTAAAGAAAATTGTTTGATTATCTGATTTTTGTATAAGAAATGTATCAATTACTTAAATTTTCTTTAACAAATGTCTCGTTCTTTTAAATTTTGTATAACCAGTACCTCATTAGAAAATCAATCGATTTCTTAAATTTTCTATAGCAAATTTATCAATAACGTACTTGAATTTTTAATAGAAAATTTACTGATAACTTTAATTTTGTATAGAAAATTTTTGGATTATCTGATTTCAGTATGGGAAATTTTTCAACTACTTGAATTTTGTTTAAAAAATTATCTCACTCTTTGAAATTATTATAGAGCAATTCCATATGAAAACGATCAAAATTGGCAAATTTTTGGACGACCCCTCTCCGATTTTAAAATAAATAGTCTCAATCGATTGCCCAGCAAAAAATAATGTACCTACATATTTTTTTTTTTTTATAGTGACTGGTTTAGTGGTGGTGTACACCACTGTCATGTGACAGAATTGAAGAATTCTTCATAAGGGACCTCATTGAAAGTTGTTTTACTACTAAAGCGATCGCAACGAGTGATAGCTCGTTGGAAAGGTATTGAATCAGGCTTTAATTGAAAAATAAAATTTTCCTAATTTTTCTTAGAAATTTACCTTTAAATTTTCCCACAGAAGCTCCTAAATTTTCCGGCTAATTTTTTTTTTGGATTCCTCATAATTTTTGCTTTAAGAATCAGCAATAAAAAAATGGGCTCCGACTCCTTGTTTGGACAGGAGAAGAGCATTTAAGAGACCACCTTGTTAAAAATTATTTTACAGTTAAAAATACATTTATGAAGAAAAAATCAATTTTTTTTTTAAGAGCCCCAAGTTGAGTGTGTAGTGAATATGGTCTGCCTGCCTTCACAAGATCGGCCATAAATCCATGGATAATAGCAGCAGTGGCATGGAATGGCACACCAAACCCGACTGAGGCTACAGGTCATAAAATGTTTTGTAAATTTTTTAAATTACCAGGTAATAAATATTTCGCCTAAAATGACACGTGCAGAAACAAGTCATAAAACACGGATTTTCCATAAATATGGCGAAATATTTATTACCTGGTAATTTAAAAAATTTGCAAAACATTTTATGACCTGTGGTCGGCTTATTGGCAGTAACCAATTAAGTCCCTTTTAAAAAACATTTTATGACCAGTAGTTCACGCAAATTTTCCTATTAAAGAAAAGCAAATATCGCTTATTTTTTTTTTACCTATTTTTTACCAAAAAATAAATATAAATACTTCACACACTCTGAGTCAAATTTCAGTTGAATACTTAACGTGAAAGTGTTAAAATGTTTTTTTTTGTAAAGTAAAGAGTGAAGCTGTAAAGACAATTTAAAGTAAAATGAATAAATTTTGCTGCAATCCGTTTAACAAGAGTGGACATCGTTCGAAAAAGTATTAAAATTAACTGGTGTTTCGAAGCGATACATGAATGAATTAAATATACAATACGGTGAAGAAGCAGAATTCATTTGCCCCAAGTGTAAAATCGATTTGTCTTAACAAGCAAATGCATTGAAACAAATGCAGCCACAATCCGAGAGTGAAATGACAAGTGAACAAAATGTTTCATCTGATAGTGAGGCAGACATTCCGATGGTCAATATGTCTTTGAGTCCTTTGAATGAAGCTATTACCACTTTAGGTGAAACGCCTATTAGAAAAAGAAAGTTGCGAAGTGAAACATACAGGAAAGAGAAAAAAGGCAAGGTTATGAGTGCAATCGTGACAATATTTGATGAAGGCTCTGATAACGAATGCAGTCAAGCAGATGACGTTGATGACGGCAAACAAATGATTGAGCAGTTGAAAAGAAAATTCAATTTAGCGACCACTTTTCCGGAGAAATATCTCATTTTATCTGTGCCGCCTCAATCATGGTCTATACGCAAGATTTCTTACAGTTTCAAACATCTTTTTACATCGCGAGAAGAAGCAAAGAATTAGTTCGACAGAAGGGCATATTGGCGACTCCCACCAAGAAATTTGGCTCAAGGACCCTCAGCGAAGTAACGGTGAAATTGATTCAAGATTTTACTGCAATGATGACAACAGCCGCGCCTGCCCAGGTACACGTGACTATGTTATCACACGTGAAGATGGAGAAAAAGTACACAAGCAGCACAGATTATTATTATGTAATCTATCCGAAGCATACCATCAGTTCAATGAGAAATACCCAGCAGAAAAAGTGGGATTTTCTAAGTTTGCCAACCTACGACCAAAAGAATGCGTGCTGGCATTAGACAGGCACGGAACGCATTCAGTCTGCGTTTGCATGTTTCATCAAAACATCAAATTAATTTTCTTTCCATGCAAGAAATTGAAAGTATTTCACGGTGAAATTGAAACATATAGGGACCTCCTGTCTAAGTCGTTGTGCGCATACCCCACGGAAAATTGTCATCTGTCCAAATGCGACAATTGTCCGAAGATTGACGAGCTAGAGCAATATTTGGCGGAAAAGTTTGAACAGCTGTTAATTCAGGAGGTGCATTTCAAACAGTGGATAATTAGCAGCGGAAGATGTTCCCTTGAGACCGTGGTAAAGCAGATTCCGGAATTCATCGAGGAATTCGGATTCAAGTTGAATGAACTGAAGGCGCACCATTTCATATCCGAGATGCAATCGAAATTTCTAAAGGAAAGTAAGGAGAAGTGAGCCCAAAATGAATTCATTGTGATAAGCGACTTTGCCGAGAATTACACTTTTCTCGGTCAGGATGAAATTCAGGCTTATCACTGGGCAAACGACCAGTGCACGGTGCATCCTTTTTGCATTTATTTCAAAAACGAAGATAACGAACTACAGACCGTAAGCCTTGTTGTTGTCGCGGAGAGTTTAGCTCATAATTATGTGTCCGTTTATTTATTTCAAATGAAACTGTTTGAATTCTTAAGATCAAAATTCGATACAATCGACAAAGTAACGTTTTTCTCAGTAGTAGAATAAAAAAATTTTTTACAATCTTTGCATAATTGAAGAAGAACAAAACTGCAAGGTCGAGTGGCACTTTTTCGCGACGTCCCATGGTAAGGGCCCATGCGATGCGTTAGGGAGAACCCTAAAACGCATGGCGACTAAGGCAAGTTTGCAAAGGCCATATACTGACCAGATCTTAAATGTACAACATTTGTTTTCGTGGATTCAAAGCAAGGAAATTGCCATTAACACAGTTTTATGCACTCAAAAAGAACACGATGCCATGGAGCGACGAATTCAAAACAGATATAATAATGTCAAAACTATAACTGGAACGCAAAAGTTTCATTGCTTCATACCAAATATTTCTGATATGTCAATTAATCTAAAGCGGTACTCTTCGTCTGCCGACGCACAGTGGCGCCATTTGAGTTTTTTCGTTGCAAAAATCATATCTTTTGAACAGAATAAGATAATTGAACAGTTTAAACAGCATATGATAGATAACTGTTCAGCCTATGAAATGAGCGTTTGGAAAGGGTGCTACGCTTTGTAGGGGTCTACTTATGGGTTATCAAAGTTAAAATTAGTAGAAAAATCAATTTTATGGTAACTAAAAAAAATTATTTTTACATTTTTAGATTGTTTTTATTTTTTTTCTTAAGGGTTTTATGTTTTAAATTATTACCCAACAAATTAAAAAAAAAATTATTTTTTTTTTAAATTTATTTTTTAAATTTTCTGTAAAATATTCATCACAATTCGTAAGAGAAGGTATATCTAAAAGACTAACCATTTCTAAACTATAATTATTTTGTAACTCTATTTGTGACTTCACATGCCGCAGGGAAGAAATAAGTGGATCGGAAGATGCTGCCAACATGTTGAAGAGGTCCTTATTTTGCCTTACCCTTGATGCTTTGAATGTGTTCTGCAATCTATATTTTTTATAAAATTTGTTAAGAGACTCCTGTGCTTCTTCAGAAAGCTCTCCAATTGGCAAAGACTGGTACTCAATTATATCTTTGCCATGCGCCAATATTTTATGGACGGTCGGGGTCAACTTCTTCTGTGGATACATTTCTGCTAAAAGAGATGCAGTTTTCGACGCATATTCTCCATATTTTGTAGAATTGACATTTTCTTTGCAGTTTAAAACATCCAAGATCGTTCCCAATCTTTTCACGATTTGATTGTCAATTCCAATGATTCTAGTTACTGCCTCATCATTTTCAAAAAATCTCCTAGAAGTGTTTCCATCGTTTGAGTTACCGTATCCGTGCTTGGGACAGTCTACTTTTAGTCCAACTTGTTTAAAAAAAGCCTCCTGTATTTGCTTCTTTCTGATCTTCTCCTTATCCTTTATTGATGTATTTTCATCGAAGTTTTCCTCCTCTTGTGGTAGGGTATATGCCAGTTTTAGCAAGAATTCCATACACCTTATCCTTGCGTGCATTGGTGACATTCCATATTCGTAATTCTCCTCATTTGTAGAATCGTTTAAATTACCAAAGTTCTTCTGACAAATAATAGTAAAAAATCGATAAAAAAAAATATAAAAATAAAACGAAAAAAGGGGTTTAAATAGGTTTTTGCTAAATTTTTACCTCCAAAATAATTCTGTCTATATATATGTATATGATAACTAATTGAAATATGTTATAATTAAGCAGAAAAAGATACTTATCTTAAATTCTTTACAACTAATTATATAAAATTGAGATGTAACATATTATATATGAAATAAATTGAATTGAATTGAAAAAAGTTCTTCTGACTCTTTTTGCAAATCGGGCATGACATTGTTGAGGTTGTTCCTGTCAGTTCGTTTACGACTTTTTCGTCAACCATGGTCAGGTGGAACTCGTAATTGCATTCAATATATTTTCCTTCTCCAATTTGCAGCTTTGTAGGCTTAATCTTGCTTATTTGTTCTTCAATGTCCTTCACCGTAGTCCTTATGAGTTCTGTCGATTCCCTTGCAAACTGAAACATTATTGGTCGGCAATAATGCACTGATGACGGTCGTGGATTTTTCCAGTGTAGGGAATCATCCGATTTTAGCCGCAAAGGAACAACAGATGCCATAAACATATTTCCATCCGATATTGTAGCGTCATCGGAAGATATCCTTTGCTTATAAACGCTTTGTCCGGATGATCCATCGCAGCCCCATTTGCTGATCAATGTCAACTTCTCAGGAAGAATTTTCACTTCCGTGAAAAACTTTGGTGTGGTTGACTTTCTAAACAGTTCAAATAATTTTAAATTGTTCAACGCCATGTTTTCAGTACTTAAATTGTTTAATGGTTTCAGTAATTGTTGCGCCAACTTTCAGGCGTAGACTAATCCAGGCATTATGCTTATTTTGCAATATATAGGCTTATGCTACCATGCCTAAAAATTTATCTGTTCCCTGCATACATATGGATTTAGGCTGAATAATGCAATTTTGATATTATGCACGTGTCCAAATAAGATTTGTGCCTACCTGTAGGGACCATAAGTCAATATTGTTCCTGACCATTTGTACGCCAAAGTATTGTTTATGTGAGGTACATACCTGCTAATTTCAATGAGTAGTTTTTTTCAAACTATTAGATCAAACTACTGTCAGTCAAAACATATAAGGGATGGACGCCATACAATTTCTGCAACCATGTCTTTTTAAACTTTTTTACCTCTAGAAGCCAAACGGGCACGTACGGGCAGATAAAAATTTTGAATTATGTAAAGAACTAATCAAAGAACAGGTTTTTCAAATATGGCAAATATAGAAAAATATAGTTTTTTTTTATTTTCCGTCAAAGTTGAAAAATAGTGAAAAAACGGATAGTTTTTAAATAGTGATTTACCAGGAGAAACACAGAGCAAACAGTTAATTTTTTTTTTATCATTATACATTTAATAAATACATCAATCAATACAAACAAAAAATAAGGCGATTCGTTACCTATTTTTCGTGATATTACACCTGAAATCGCAACAAATTGACTAAAAATTGTGTGTTTTTTTGAAAACCGAAAGTCGGTCAACTTTGAACGGTTATATCTTCTAAACTAAAAATGTGATATTATTAAGAGTGGCATATTTGAAATCGTTGAAAAGTTTCCTATAACATGGGTTTATTCAAAACTTCGTCGGCACTCATGAAAATTTTGATTTTTGCAACCTCGCTTGCTCTACGGGCGCCACTGTGCGACGTGCTAAATTTAAAGTTACTTTAATTTTATAATGATGCCAAGGCAATTGAAATTTTTAATAAATATTGTAATTAAGTATAAGCAGCAAAATAAGAAAGATTTTTTCTTCATAACTGTATTTTTAACTGTAAAATAATTTTTAAAATGTATTTTTAACAAGGTGGTCTCTTAAATGCTCTTCTCCTGTCCAAACAAGGAGTCGGGCCCATTTTTTTATTGCTGATTCTTAAAGCAAAAATTATGAGGAATCCTAAAAAAAAAATTAGCCGGAAAATTTAGGAGCTTCTGTGGAAAATCGGAAAATTTAATTTTCTTGGGAAAATTTAAAGGTAAATTTCTAAGAAAAATTAGGAAAATTTTATTTTCCAATTAAAGCCTGATTCAATACCTTTACAACGCTTTAGTAGTTTTTTTTTTAAACAACTTTCAATGAGGGCCTTATGAAGAATTCTTCAATTTTGTCACATGACAGTGGTGTACACCACCACTAAACCAGTCACTATAAAAAAAAAAAAATATGTAGGTACATTATTTTTTGCTGGGCAATCGATTGAGACTATTTATTTTAAAATCGGAGAGGGGTCGTCCAAAAGGTGATCGCTTTCATATGGAATTGCTCTATAATAAAAAAATTATTTCCCTCTCTATAAAAAAAGTCTTGCCCTTTTGAATTGCACATAAAAAAAGTCTTGCTAACTTGAACTTTTCAGAAAAAATTTCCTTACTCACTTATATTTCTAGGCAAATTTCTTCTTAAGCTAATGGCGATTTCTTTTCTGAGAAATATGTTGCATAAATGGTACATGCTCTATCTCTTTTGTGTAGAGCATGTACCATTTATGCAACATTTTTCTCAGAAAAGAAATCGCCATAAATTTGTTATAAATAAATTTATCTCCTCACAGAAGTGAAAGAATCCAATATACATCTTTATATTAATTTATGCATTTTAATGCTCTGCTTTTCTAAAGCTACACAGATATCTGGCAACACTCTGTTGTTTTCTGTAAAGTTTTAGACAAACTCTGGTACATTTTGTCTTATTATTTAATTATGCAAAAAAATAACAAACATTGAACAAATGAAAATTTCAAAATATCTTCGACTACAAGTCAAATTGGTAAACCCATTTTGAAAAAGAATAACAACTGCAATTAAATAATGAAAATACACAAATATTATTTACTTAATTTGTGTTTATTATTTAAAGCAATAACTTGAATAAATGAATATGTAAATAAATGAATGTTTAAACGAATGATGTTATTGATGTTGTAATTATTATTATTTGTGCCAAAAAACAACATTTGAAAATACATACAAATATTCATTAGCAAATACACAAACAAACCTTCTTTAACAACACATACTTGTGTACACTGTAGTACAGTACCTTGTCGGAAAATGAGTTAGCTTAAAGTTAACTCATGGTTAATCCGAAGTTAGTCACAGGTGACTCACAAGATAACTCATTTACATGTTTAAAGCTATTCAGTTTTTACACGCAATGTCCGCAGCACGAGTCAGTACTCACTCACACTGCATAACTTTAAGATAACCATAAGTTAGCTCATTATGAGTTAGATTGTGGTGCATACAATATGTTGACTTTAATAAAAGAATAAAAAAAAATTACCTATTTTTGCTTTATTATATTCTTTGGCGTTGCGCTGCGTTGTACATGATTAGGGCCTTAGTTTCATGCAGATGTTTAGTATGTATTGATACAAATTAATGCTACTATGTCATGGCAAAATTTTGTGCTGTTAAGTTTAGTAGCGTTGGTCATATAAATCACTTTAAGACGAAAAGAGTCTCAAATAGATGTAGGTACCTAGATAATATTCGGCTTAAAAATTCTTATATTATTTGGCTTAACCTCATAACATTATTTAATTTTAATAGGTCCATAGTTGCATATGGGACCTAACAAGGGTACACCCTTAAAAATTTGTCTGTAAATACCTTCTTATTTGTTCTTTTTTGTATGTTTTTTTATAATTAAACGTAAATTTGTTATCAGGTGTAATTTCATTTAAATTAGGTAATTTTGCGTCATCTTAAGTGTAGTTTTGAATTTTGTTGGTGGTAACACTGCTTTGTATACAGAAGAACTCTCAACTATAAGACACCAGCAGCTGCCCGGTATGGTTTTCATAATAATAACTTTGAAAATGAGATGTATTTAACTAATTAATATTAAAAAATAGAATAAAAAAGTACACAAAACAAGCAAAACGTTTTTTATCAAAGTTTTTGTACAACGTTGCATTTATATCTTAATCAGCTTTGAGTTAGCCAAAAGGTAGTTCAAAACTTATCGAGAAGAAGTTATTTGCACAAAAATCAACTGACTTAAGTCTGTATCAATAATGAGTTAGTTAAGAAGCCAGTTGTAAATAAGTTAGCTAAAAGTCAACTAAATGTTGAGGTAGCTAATAAAAATCCGACAGGGTATTTACTTACATATAGAAATAAACATATTAAAAGTATAATGCTTTTTGCATGAGTAATGTAAGAGAGAGAGAGAGAGAGAGAGAGAGAGAGAGAGAGAGAGTAGAAGAAAGGGAAGATGAACGAGAGATATCAATTATAAACAATTATATAAATGCATTTTTGTATTTTTATTTATTATTTGAATAAGAAAAGTGTTGTAGTGTGTGTGTGAAAATGTTTTATTTGTGAATGCATTTTGTTAATAATGTTTTTACACATTTTCACACACTCATGCCCATACGCAATAATTTAAATTAAGCCTAAATGTATGCAAATATATTCTGCCAATACTACTAAGACAGAAAACAGATAGATAAAATTAATTATACATTTTCAATTTCAATATGTATGACTATATAATAAACACAGAAAATATTAAATGGGTGCAAATTTGACAGGCATAAAGGTAACCCAACAAACTTTTTTAATTGGGTAAATTAAGAACTTATACATTTTATATTCCTTTTTTATATTCATTCCATTTTTTTTGCTTTCCTATTCTCCTTTATTCCCTCTCTACTCTTAATTGATTTTTATAAAAAAAACAAAACCTGCACTCTTCTTATAAATTCAGACTACCAAGTACTATATACATACATACATACGTATGTATGTGTTTATGTGTGTTAAAATCTAAAAATGAAGTTTCAAGTATCCTCTTTCGAAAATAATTAGTAAGTCCAGTGTAAATGTTGTGATTTTAATGAAAAAATATTGACAATAAAGGTCGTAATTACATCTTCTTCAAACGAGTAAAAGAGAACTCTTGCACTCAAGTCACCAAGGATAATGTTATTTAAACTAAAACAAAATTGTTACAGTTTTCAACGTAGAACGACGACGATGATTATGGCAATAATGATGATGATGATGATAATGTTGAATATTGGAAGTAGAGAAAATTCTCTAGAATAAAAAAAGAAGACACTAAATGATAAATTATTATTGAAACTAATTTTGTGAAACATAAGAAACTGTAATAATGAATTAATTAGTTTTTGTTCTTATCAATATTGAAAGGATGTTATTCATATTGTGTAAAGTCATGTAAATGATGATGACAATGATAGAGACAATATGAAAGTATGCAATAACTTTAATATTTAAAAAAATTGCAAACGGTTTAATAAATCTTAATTTTTGCAAAAAACTATTTCAGAAGTGTTTAATTATTTATTTCTAAAATTCTAGAGAAAAGTAATATTGAAACAGTTATAGAGGTAAAATATGCAAATTAATTCCGAAATTGTTAGCAGTATGCAAACGGTTTCGGTAATAAAAACCGTACCGTTTGGCAACCTTGGGAAAAGCTAATAACTACATTTTAATTCTATAGAAAAAAAATCCTTGACATTTTATTTGTACAGGAAAGTTTTCGTTCAGTTTGAAAGTCTATAAAAAGTTACTGATATACTACAGAATAGTTAACGGCAACTTTATAATAACTTGTTATCAAATTCTTTAAAATTTAATAAAACCTCGACAACTTCGAAAATTGTTATAAAAGTTATCTATAACATTTTAGTTTTGCAGAAAACTTTTCGATAACTTTAAAATTTATTAAAAGAATTATTAATAACTTAAAAGTTGTGCGGAACAATAATCGATAACTTTTAAATTCTATAAAAAAAGTAGTTCATTACTTTGAAATGCTATAGAAAATCTATCGATAGCTTTGAAACTCTATAGAAAACTTATCGACAAATTTTATATTCTTTAGAAAAGTTATCGATTACTTTGAAATCTAAAAAACTCGTCAGTTTTGAAGTTTTTTAAAAAAAGTTATCGAAAACTTTGAAATTCCATAGAAATTCGATCGATAACTTTTAAATTTTATAAGAAAGTTATTATTTACTTTAAAGTTTGTAAATATAATTGTTGGTTGTTGTTTTTTTTTATAACTTTATAGAAAAGTTATCGATAACTTTTAAATGCTATAAAAGAGTTATCGATAACTTTAAAATGTTATAAAAGAGCTTTCAATAACTTTGGAATTATATACAAGAGTTATTAATTATTTTGATATTCTATGGAAGAGCTGTCTATTACTTTAAAATTTTAAAGAAAAGTTTTCTATATTTTTAAAATTCTATAGAAAACTAATCGATCACTTTAAAATTCTATAAAAGGTGATTGATAAATTTTATACTGAAAAGTGCTATACACATGTATTATTAATCGCTTACTTAAATTTTGTGTAAATAAGTTACGAACTATGTAAATTTTTCGATTGCGTAAGATTTATATGAAAAATAATTGATTACGATAAATTATTGACTACGTTAATTTATCAATCATCAATTAGAAAATTCATCGATTACCTAAATTTTTGTTAATAAGCTTTTCGTTTTATGAAATAATTTATAGAAAACTTGTCAATTACCAAAATATATTTAGCAATATGTCAAAAAAAGTTGTTTCTTTTCAACTTTAAAGCCTAGTACTCTGTTCAACATTTCACGTGAAATGCTGTCAAAACCCATATGAAAAAACTTGTGCGGAATTTCTATGAAAAAATGTTGAAAGAGTTGTACTTTAATAATTAGTATTGTGGTTAATTTGTTGAACTATTCATGGTTTTTAATCCAAATATTTACTATTTTTAATTAGGCTTAAGTTCATAAAATTTAATTTTCATTAAATTATTTTTATGAAGAAAGGAATTTTACAACATGGAGAATTAATTAAAATTGTTATTGATAATTTTCATTCTTGACTGACCTGGGATTCGAAGCCAGGCTGGCTGGCGTGTGATTCGAACCCAGGCGGCTGGTTACCCTGACATGTTTCGACCTCAACCACTAGGTCTCCTCAGAGGGATTTGCCGTCTTACACTCGCAGCCATCGATGACTGCTGACGTCAGTAGTCAAACATCAATCCTTAAACCAAATTGTATTTTAACCTTTGGTAGATCGAAATTTGCTTTTTGAATGATTATCCATTTTTAATTGATCTCACATGTTTTCCTTACTTCTGTTTTTTTTTTTTTTTTTTTTTGTACTTTGTTGTTGTACTTTGTTTAATTTGCGAAAAAGTTGCGAAATGTTTCTAGCAACATTTTTTTTACAACTGCGAAATAATATAAGCTGCACTTATTTCACGTGGAATTTTAAGCAAATGAAAAAAGTTTAAACTAAATATTAAAATGAGAACTGCAAAACATAAATAACACAACCGGTAACAGGTTTTCATCAATATTTAATTTTATTTTTACTTAATTTTGTATTTAAAAAAATACTTTTAAGTAAAATGCATGTGGGTTTTGTTTACATATGCAAAACAATGTCACATACTTTGAAAGATTAAAAACGTCAAATTGTGCAAACTCTCGAGATAGGTAACATTGATACATGTCAATTTTTTCGCATGAAATAATAGATGTTGCTGAACATTTTTCACAAATTGGAACAGAGTACTAGACTTAAGATATAAATCCCTTACTAGTTTCATTATTTTGGGGATATATTGGGCAATTTCAAGTGCCATATGGGCACTTCCAACAAAAGTGTCACGTTACGCTACCAAGCAATTAAGCCTGTATTTAAGACTAATGTTGTTTAAATGTGTTTTTCACTTAATTGCGCTCCACACCATTATACAAAAAAATTAAATAAAATATATAAATTTTTTAAATTGGCTCTGTGGTGAACTTATTTCGTAGTACATATTATAAATTAATTACTTAAAATACTTACTTTGTTGTTTTAAAATATTTTCATCATATAAGCATTGATTTTCAAGTTTAATTTTTCTTTGATTTTTAAGATATTTTTTGATTCTGGTTAAAATTTTTGAATTAATAAAATCATTTTATTTTTTAAAAAAATTATTATCTTTTATTAATTGGAATTTAGTGCTTGAGCTAAATTAGTTTTATTTGACTTCAATAATCGCTAAAAATTGGTGACCCCGAGAATTGAAACCATGTCTGTGAACAGCTCTGTAGATGATTTCGCATCACTTTCGCCACAAAACAACGAAATAGCACGAGTTTCCGTAAAGGTTCCCCCGTTTTGGAAGATGAATCCAGCTTTATGGTTCAAGCAAGTTGAGAGTCAATTCATCACTGCTGGGATTACGTCTGATTCAACAAAATTCCATACGATTGTCGGTTCAATTGAGGCTAATATTCTATGTGAGGTGAGCGATATAATTTTGCAACCTCCGGAAAACAACATGTATGATACTCTTAAGCAACGGTTACAAGAACGCTTCACCGATTCTGGAGAAAAACAATTAAAAAGGCTCTTGCGCGATATTGAGTTAGGAGACAAGAAGCCGTCAACACTTCTTCGTGAGATGTCTTCTCTATCTTCGGGTAAAGTGTCAGAGGAACTACTAAAAAATCTATGGATGCAACGTTTACCAACGCAAATGCAGGCTATTTTGTCAGTAAGTAGTGAGTCGCTTAGTAAATTGTCGCTTATGGCAGGCAAGATTGCTAACACATCGGAATCATGGGAAGTAAATGCAGTTTCCGCATTGCCAACGAATAGTTCATTGGAAAAAAGAGTGGATGCTCTTACTAAACAAGTTGAAGCTTTATCTCGAGGGCGATTTCGTTCAAAAAGCCGTGCGCGTAACGTTCAACAGTCGCGTAGAGAAGATCCATCCTCTAGTAACAAGGGTAAGCCATATTGCTGGTACCATTATAAATTTGGGGACAAAGCCATGAAATGTGTTAAGCCATGTACATTCCCCAATAAAAATTCGGGAAACCACTAGGCTCCTCGTCCAGGGTGACAGACGGGGATGGCCAAGAAATTTGTCGCCTTTTTCTTCAGAACAATTTTTCCCATTTAAAGTTTCTTGTCGATACAGGCGCTCACGTTTCTGTATTTCCTGCCAGTTCGTCTCAACTTAAACAAAAAATATCACCATTGAAATTATTTGCTGCAAACCAATCGCCAATTAAAACCTGTGGAGAGAAAACTATTACATTAAATTTAGGCCTGAAGAGAAACTTTCGGTGGACTTTTATTCTGGCTGATGTTTCAAAGCCAATAATCGGTTCCGATTTCTTGAGCCATTTTGGATTATTGGTGGACGTTAAACATAATCGACTAATTGATAATTATACTCAGTCTCAATGCAAGGGTTCTTTATGTACAGAAGTCGTTCCTGTTACAATAAAATCTATCCAAGGGGACTCATATTTTTCTTCATTGATACGTAAATTTTCTGATTTCCATCTTTTACGGAAGGTGTTAAACATTCGGTCAAGCATCATATCCAAACAAAAGGACCTCCAGTATTTGCTAAAGCTCGCAGGTTATCGCCGGAAATATTGGAAATAGTTAAAAGAGAATTTGAAAAAATGGTTAAGCAAGGAATATGTAGACCGTCAAGAAGTTCGTGGGAGAGTCCTCTACATCTGGTAATGAAATCAAATGGAGAGTGGCGTCCATGTGGGGATTATCGCCGATTAAATTCGGTAACTGTTCCTGATCGTTATCCCGTCCCTCATATCCATGACTTTGGTTATATGCTTAGTGGTAAGGTTATGTTCAGCAAGGTTGACCTGGTTAAAGCTTACCATCAGATACCTGTTGAAAGTAGTGATGTTGAGAAGACCGCTATTATAACGCCGATAGGTTTGTTTGAATTTCCATGCATGACGTTTGGCCTGTGTAATGCTGCGCAAACTTTTCAACGGTTTATCAATGAGGTGTTAAAGGGCCTGGACTTTTGCTACGCGTACATTGATGACATACTCATTGCATCAACAACACTAGAGGAACATAGGCAGCACATGAATATTTTATTCGAAAGACTTCGTAATTACGGTATAAAAGTTAATGCATCTAAATCTGTTTTTGGTGTTTCAGAACTCAAGTTTTTTGGTTACGTGGTTACACGTGAGGGATTGAAACCTCTACCTGAACGTGTAGAGGCTATTGCCAACTATAAGAAGCGAATCACTGTCAAAGACATGAGACGATTTTTGGGTATGATAAATTTTTATAGACGTTTCATGCCCGATGCAGCACAACAACAAGCTGTTCTTCATGAGTTACATTCTGGGTGCAAGAAAAGTGACAATCGAAAGATTGATTGGACTGATGACCTAGAAGAAGCTTTTCAGAAATGCAAACAACAACTTGCAGAGGCCACCCTTTTGTCATACCCATCGATAGATGCTCCCACATCGCTTTGGGTAGATGCTTCTGATACCGGCATGGGAGGTGTACTTCAGCAACAAAATAATGGTGAGTGGAAGCCAATTGCATTTTACTCGAAATCGTTGAACAAGGCTCAAACTAAGTATTGTGTTTATGACCGAGAGCTCTTAGCGGCATATTCTGCCTTGAAACATTTTCAATATTTTTTGGAAGGACGTGAGTTCACAATATATACTGATCACAAACCATTGATTTTTGCATTTAAGCAAAAACCAGAAAAAGCTTCTCCTCGGCAACTGAGACATTTAGACTTTATAAGTCAATATACCGTCGACATTCGGTATGTCCCTGGAAAGTACAATGTAGTCGCCGATGCATTATCCCGCCTTAATGCTGTCTCAATACCATCACCTCTAAATTATGAATTGCTTTCAAAAGAACAGCAGAACGATGAGGAACTGCAGGCGTTATTAAAGTCTCCTAGAGGATTGTTGTTAAAGCAAATGAAGTTACCCGAGGCTGATGGGCACATTTATTGTGATGTGTCATCCACAAATGTTCGACCTTACGTTACCCCAACTTTTCGAAGACCGCTGTTTGATTATTTGCATGGCCTTTCGCATCCAGGAGTGAACAAAACATTGGAGCTTGTAAAAAATCGCTTTGTGTGGTCCTCAATTTCAAAAGATGTTCGTAACTGGACTAGATGTTGTATTTCGTGCCAATCATCAAAAGTTCAACGCCATGTTAAAAGTCCTATTGGTAATTTTGAGTTGCCTAGTCAACGCCTCAAGAGTATAAGTATTGACATTGTTGGTCCTCTACCGTTGTGTAAAAGTTATAGGTATGTTCTGACTTGTATTGACAGATTTACTAGATGGACAGAAGCAATACCACTTGAGGACATAACGGCAGAATCAGTTGCCACAGCTTTCCTTCATGGTTGGATTTCCCGTTATAGCGTTCCTATACGGATTACAACTGATCAGGGAAGGCAGTTTGAATGCTCACTATTTCGCGAATTTACAAAGGTTCTTGGAATTAAAACGTGTCATACAACTCCATATCACCCACAAGCAAATGGCCTTATAGAAAGATGGCATCGTTCTTTGAAGGCAGCGCTGAAATGTTGTGAAAACCAAAACTGGGTTGATAATTTGCCTTTAGTCCTAATGAGCTTACGGACAACAGTTATTCAAGAAATTGGATTTTCTCCTGCAGAAATGGTATACGGGGCGAATTTGCGTTTGCCTGGCGAATTTTTTGATGGTTATGAAGTACCAGGTACTAGTAATGAATGGGTAAAACAATTTTGTGAAAATATGGAAACGCTTAAGGCTACACCTGCGCTGCGTCATTCTACAGAGAACAATTTTGTACCAAATTCGTTAAAAAATTGCACCCATGTTTTTGTAAGACATGACGCTGTTAGAAAACCTTTACAGCGCCCTTATGATGGTCCCTACCAAGTGATTAGCCGTAACGAGAAAATTTTTAAAATTTTGATAATTGGAAAAGAGAAAGTAATATCAATTGACCGTCTCAAGCCAGCTTACATTTTTCAGGAAGGGACAAAAGGATTATCAAACACTCGTCCGAAAGAAGCTTCTGAATATGATGGGCATAATAGTAAGGTAACCAAGCTTCGTTCTGGTCGTAGGGTTACATTCGCTCTACCTTAAATTATCGTACACACTAGGGGAGGGGTACTGTGGTGAACTTATTTCGTAGTACATATTATAAATTAATTACTTAAAATACTTACTTTGTAAAAAACTACTTTGTTGTTTTAAAATATTTTCATCATATAAGCATTGATTTTCAAGTTTAATTTTTCTTTGATTTTTAAGATATTTTTTGATTCTGGTTAAAATTTTTGAATTATTAAAATCATTTTATTTTTTAAAAAAATTATAATCTTTTATTAATTGGAATTTAGTGCTTGAGCTAAATTAGTTTTATTTGACTTCAATAATCGCTAAAGCTCTTATTCGACCTTTAAAATTTTTTAATTAATCCTTTTTTTTTTAAACTGTAATAGATTGGGTTAAAATTGGAAAACATTTTTGTATTTAATTGAAAATATGACATTTTGTTATATTTGTTTAATATGTTAAATTTCTTAAAGTTATTAAAAATTGTTCATTTTTGTCAAATATTCAAAAAAAAATAACAAAACGGAGTGCCGAAATATTGGATTCAATAAAATTTAATACTTTTTATAAAAAAAAGAAAAAGAGATCAAGCTTTAAAAAAAGGATTAATTATATAAATTATTCTTTGAGAAAAATTGTATAAAGCTTTGTGGCGTAACGTGACAAAAAGTAGAGTGTCCTGTGGAAATACCCATATATGTTGCTCCTGATTTTCACGGTATGTGGAATTCCTGGTGTTTTTACTATCGAACCGTTTCACCCGAATACGAATTCTGCACTGTAATTTTTTTTTAGCTTATGATATGCCATTTTTATATTTGATAGGTTAATTGGCTTGCTATTTTCTACTGTAAATAAAAAATTGGTCAGGACACTTCGAGAAAACAAATTGTAGAGCGAACAACGTAAGAATGAAAAAATTTCTTATTTAAAAACGGCTAAACATTTTGCCGCCAAATTTCATTCACAATTAAAAGACGTTCATGTTTCATATATATGCCGCTTGTTTGGTTTGGCGACAAATTGAAAAAAAAAACTAATACAAGTTAGAGTGCTACATTCGGCAGTGCCGAATCTTTGATACCCTCCACCGACAGGAGTGGGCTCTATATAATAAATACATAAAATTATTAACAAATCTTCGGAAAAACGAACGTCAGCATTAAAATTGGTTGCGGTTTAAACTTATATTGTATTATTAACCGAAAATAAGAAAGTTTTATTCGTTTCTTGTTAGAACTTTTAACTGGCTTGAGTAAAATAACATGATTCGTAACAGTTTTAGCCCAACTTAAATGATTTTTAGGAGGGTAATTTGTATTGGACCTATGGTAAATTATGGACCAATCATCCCCAAATTTTTTAAGACTGATTTCTGGTATTACAAAAAATAATTTAGAATTTATGTAGTTTTAGGCGAATTTAGGCAATAAACTGCGATTTCTATAAAACTGTGATATACCAAATATTATTATGATAGCGTAATTTATTACGGTTTTAGGCGTACTAAAATGTTTTCCGGGAGTAGGATTTATATGGGGCCTATGGTCAATTACGGACCGATCTTCACGAAATTTAACTGTTTGATTTGCAGTCGTATAGAGCGAATTCGTGCGAAATTGTTTATCATTCCGTGCATTATTCCACCATTTATGTTAGTTTTTGTATCAAAATTATCAATGTTTTTAGGGTGGTGGTTCCACATTTTGATTCATAGTTCTGATCCTACTGAACCGATGTTGCTGTATTTCAATTCCAAGCTGCTTAGGATGACTACGAGCAATTTGAGACAAAGTTTGGTTTTTCTTTTGCGTTTTTCCAAAGTGAGCGTCTTTTCAACAGACGGACAGACAGACAGACGGACATGGCTAAATCGACCACTAGTGGTGGTGGAGGGTATAAAAAGAGAGAAAATTAAAAATTAGGGTTTTTACTATTTTTATATAACTCGAAAACTTAGCGTTGGAGCGTTAAGCGGAATTTAATAATTTTAAACATTTGTGGCATTAACAATTTTACAATTCGTACAATTCAAGTAAATTCGTAAAGAAATCTTAAGCCGTTTTTGCGCCATTTACAAAACAAACTTGCAAATTTTAGCCAGTTTTTGCTATTCCAAAGAAGCTTATGAAATCGTGACACAGTAAACTGATTTTAATATTGTAATAACACACAGTTTTTTACATCATTTCATATAAAATATGAAGATGTTGGTCTATATGTTACAAATATACCACGTTACATTCGTGTTTTCGCTGTGTACTTCTCTTTCAGCCGCCATCCAGAGTCAAAAGTTGATTCAATGAAAAAAAAATTTATTATATATTGTTTAAAAAGCTACTAAACAGATACAAATTTTTATAGTTATAGTGGATCAAAGCTAAGCTATACCAATTTGCCATTATTTGGAATGCTTACAAAATATAAAGAATGAACCGTTCTAAACAAAATTTTAGAATATTGTTAAGTTATATTTCGAGGTTATGAAGGAGTAATTGGCAAATTTCTTCAGCAACTGAAAATTGAAGGTACATTTTTGGATTGGCCAAATATATACAGAAAAAATTTAAAATGGTTTCTAATCAGATTTTTTGAATACTAAAAATTGTAAAAATTTAAGATTCTGAATTTTTTTTTCACTAAATGAAATTTTTAATTTTAATTTAAAAAATAATCAAAAAACTTTGCCGTTTTAAACAACGTGTTAATTGATTTAATAAAATATGGGTAAGGTTGGGACAATTCTTAAAAACAATTCTACAAATTAAAATTATTTTACTTTAAACGAAAAAATCAATTGATTTTTTGGTGTTTAATTAATATTTTAATTAAAAATTTATTTCAAAACAACTAAAATTTTAATTAAATCAAAATTATATTTTTAATATTCTTTCAACTAAAAAAATAATTGATTCAATAATCACATCAATTAAATTGAAATGCTTATTAAACAATTTTTTTAATTGATAAAAAAAACTACTGATAATTTTTTCTGCGTAAAACGACTTTTTTTGAGGACCCAAAGAATAAAAAATTTATAATTCGCGAAAAATTGGTTTGACATATTGTAACATTTTCGACATTTCTGGGCGAATCGAGATTTTATTATATTAAAGCAAATATCATTATGCATTAATACTGTGGCTGAATTTAAATCGATTTATACATCAATAAACTAAAGCATACTTTATGGGTTAAAGATAATCTTAACACTATTATGTTATACATTTATCTATAACAATCATAACATTTCATTTGTACTAGAAAATTCTGTACAGTGGGTTTACTTTAAAAATATGCGAAACTTATACAATAACATTTGAAACTAATAAAATGACTAATAAACTAATGTGATGTTTCCAGGTGACAAGCAATAGATTGTGTAGAAAAATTTTTATGAAAAGCACTCAAAAAATTGAGTGACTTTCATATAAATTTTACTACACAATATATTGCTTGTCACCTGGAAACAGCACATAATCTTATTCTAAAGTTACTTTCGTAACAATATTGCTAAACATATTCTAGCATTTATTTTTTGTATTTAAAGTCAATTTATCGATTACTACGATTTTCTATTGAAAAATTATGAAAAATTTATCGATTATGTAAATTTTCTATAGAAAATAAATTTTATCAATTAAATTTTTAATTTTTTTTTTTTTTATTAAAACTAGAAGTCAACATACATAAATATATTTCTTCTTCCGATTTAAGTTTTGTTGTACAATGCCATTTTAATTCCTCACATGCATTTAAATGATTCATAACTCAATTTTTTATGCAAATAGGTGAATATGAACATGTATGAGTGCATAATGTTCTCAGTAGCTTCAAATACTGTTGTCAAAAAGTTTTGTAAGCTCCTGTTAAAAGTTATGAATATATGAGCTCCATTTGTATTGTCTTCTTCTGTCTTATTTCTGCTTCTTCCCCCTTCCATAAAAACGAAACATGTTTTGCATGAAACACAATACAAACAAATAAAAAAATATCAAATAACCAACAACCAATAACTACAAAAAACTTCTAATGGAACATAAACAACATGAAGATGCAACACATCGTTGTCATTGTAAACAATTAATATCGTTATCATCATCATCGTCGTTTTTATTACCATCATTTGGAAAATTCAAATACCGTTTTTATAACGAACCAGGAATAGTTTAACTTCTAACAATCAGCCTGGTAACTAAACAACTACTTTGGCATCCCACTCTGCTTTCCACACAACTTCGCTGTCATTTTGAAAATCATTTTATAACTTTGATCATTAAAATTTAATGGCTTTATGTGTGTGTGCGCGCGTTTGCATGTGTGTTTTACTCTTGACTCTTTGTTAAAACTCGTCTAATTTAGTTAAAATTGTGTTCTTTCGTAAATATTTGGTATCCCACTTAAATTTTCTTTGAAGCGCATAAACGCAAAATTAGGAAATATTTCTTAATCTGAATTTTAAGAAATACTATGGAAATGGACGTTTTTATTGAGTAGTCAAATATTAAATAAGCACTATGGGGCGGATGAAAGAGTTTCAAGTAATCAAAAAAATGAAAAATTTTTTATTACAAAATTTAAGTATTCGATTAATTTTTGATTTAAAGTTAAAGGCTCTAATCATGTAAAACGCAACGCAACGCCAAAGAATTATATTGTTAGCAAAAACAAAGTCATAATTATTTTGTAATTTTGTTGTTGCTTTCTACAGAAATTCGCATTGCGTTTTAAAATTTTAAAACGGTACATGAATTTCTGTAGAAAGCAACAACAAAATTACAAAATAATTATGACATTGTTTGTGCTGTTAATGTAATTCTATGGCGTTGCGTTTTACATGATAAAAAAAATTTTTCTCCAAAAAAATGTGCTATACAAAATTTTCTATAAAAAAATTAATAAAGGGTGTTTTTTTAAGCCCGATAGAACTTGAAATTGTAAAAAATAACACAAAAAATTAAATTGTAATCAAAATTTTTTTTTTATTCGAAAGATCAATACGTGACATTAACATTTGAAAATGATTTCGGGCATATGGGCACCGCGGCTGTTCTTGACGAAGCGCATTCTGGACGTCCAATTTTGGGCCACTTTTTCGAGCACTGCTGGCCGTATGTCACGAATAACACGAACAATGCTGGCCTCCAAGGCGTCAATTGTTGCTGGTTTATCAGCATAAACCAGTGACTTCACGTAGCCCCACAGGAAATAATCGAGAGGTGTCAAATCGCACGACCTTGGAGGCCAATTGACAGGTCCATTTCTCGAAATCAACTTATCGCCAAATTTTGATTTTAATAAGTCGATGGTTGCGTTCGCCGTATGGCACGTAGCGCCATCCTGTTGAAACCACATCTCCTCCGGATCAATGTCATCCATATTTTCAAACAAAAAATCATTGATCATGGTGCGGTAACGATCTCCATTGACCGTAACGCGAGCTCCGGCCTCATTTTTGAAGAAATAAGGTCCGATGATGCCACCAGCGTGAAAACCGCACCAAACGGTGCATTTTTCTGGATGTAATGGAGTCTGTAGGGTCTCTTGTGGATTGGTCTCGCTCCATATGCGGCAATTTTGCTTATTAACAAACCCGTTAAGCCAAAAATGCGCCTCATCGCTGAACACCATAAAAATGACGAAGTCGTCTATAAGTTGCGCGAATCGACGACTGATTTTCAAAGTAAATTTGGATAATTTCGTAGCGTTGTTCAAGCGTGAGTCTATTCATGATGATTTGTCAGAGTATACTGAAACGATAAAAAAAATATTTCATCAAAATTTAATTTTTTGTGTTACTTTTTACAATTTAAAGTTCTATCTAGCTTAAAAAAACACCCTTTATATTCAAAAAATTAACTGCAAAAAATTTAAGTGCAAAAAAAATTTGCCATACAAAACTTAAGAAATCGCTAATTTGTCCACAAAAACTTTCAGAAATCCATAAATTTTTTACTGAAAATTTAAGTAGTCTCAAAACCTTTTTATTGAAAACCTTACTAATCGTTCAATTCTTCATAGAAAATGAAGAAAAAATTTTTATAAAATTCTTTATAAAAAATAGTGTCTCAAAATTAATAATAGGAAATCAAAGAAATTGAAAACTTTTCTACAAAAAAAAACAAGTTATGGATTCTTTTTCTATTACGGATGATGTTATCGAAAACTTTTTAAAAGAAAATCAAGTTATCGATAACTTTTTTATAAAAACTCAAAGTAAATAATAATTTTGCTATAGAAAGTAATCAATATATCAAAGTAATCAATAAATTTTCTATAAAAATTCAATGCTATCGATCATTTTTCCAAGGAAAATTCAAATTACTGACATTTTTAAGAAAATTAAAGCTATAAAATGTCAAAGTAATTAATAATTTTTCAATAAAAAATCAAAGGTATCGAGAACTTTTCCATAAAATGTAAAAGTTATCGATCACTTTTCTAAAGAAAATTCATATTATCGATAATTTTTCTACAGAAATATAAAGGTTATCGAAAACTTTTCTATAGTAATACAAAGAAATCGAAAAATGTTCTACAAAAAATTATGTTATCGATAACTTTTCTAAAAACTAGTTATCAATAACATTTTTTAAAGGAAATTAATTTATCGACAATCAAAGTTTTCGATAACTTTTCTATAAAATTTTAAAGTCATCGCTTAATTTTCTATAGAATATCCAAGATTTAAATAACTTTTCTATTAAAATGAAAAGTCATTATTTATTTTTTAATAGTTGCAAATTACAATTAGTATTGTAGTTATTTTATTGAACTGTTAATGGTTTTTAGTCCAAATTTTGATTTTTTAATTTTTGGTTTTTAGTTCAAATTTTGATTTTTTAATCAGGCGAAAGTTCTTTGAACTTAATTGTACAACATGAAATTAATTAAAATTTATTGATAATTTTTCATTCTTGACTGAGCTGGGAATTAATCCCAGGTTTTAACGAACAGGTTGCCTTGACATGTTTCTTCAGAGGGGTTTGCGGTTTAACACTCACCGCCATTGGCGACGCGTCGTCGCGACGGTTGGCAGTCAATAGTCAAACATCAATATTTAAACCAAATGGTAAAATGGTATTTTAACTTTGACAGATCGAAATTATTTGAATGATTATCTATTTTAATTGATTTACATGTTATTATATTTTAAATTAAACACCCAAGCAATATCACCTAAGACCTTCAGTCCGTTGTTGTGTCAAATCAATTCCATGATAGTCTAGCCCACTACAAACTATCGTAGAGGGGCACCCAAAATTAAAAAGTTATGTATTACTTTTTTATATTTCCATGAAAAATTTATATTTACTTTTAAAAGAAACGTTTTGTTATTAATTAATTTTTTATGTAAAACTCCCTTTTTTCCAGATAATTGAATTTCCTATTGTTCCATTAAAAATTGTGGCCTTAGCGCCAAATGCTTAATAAAAGTTTCAAAAATTAATTCCAGCACTTCAGAGCAATCATGAAAGTTATTTTCTAACAAAAAATAAATAAAATATTTTAAAATTTTTTCCCTTTTTTGTTCTATTGTGCTTCATACAAATTTTTGTTTGTTAATTTTTATTTATTTTTCAAATAAATTTCATAACTTTTGTACATATTTTTTTTTTCATTTTGCATTCTCTAGGACTGACAGAATTTTATGTGCGAAAAATAACCACAATTCACTGATGAATTAACAAGTGGTTAGAAGTTATTCTATTTTTGTACAATTTATTATTTATTTCTTTTTATTTTAAATTTATAAAATTTTCAATTTTCCTAATTGCTGTGAAAGATGCGAAGTGAAAAAAATATTTGGGAATAATATTCTTTAAAAATGGTATTCACTTAAGTTTGTTTAATTTCATTTTTAATCTTAAAGATTTTATTGATATTAAAAAAGTAAAAGAATCGCTTAATATTACCTTAAAAAAGAAGAAATTCTTAGACATGTTTAAATGCTTGACGAAAAAAGCTTTAAAATCCATTTTTTAATAAATTTAAATTGAATATTTTTACCTTAAGAATAGTTTATATTCACAATTCTTTAACTATTGTATTTTTTTCATTTTCAATGCAAATATTGTTTATTGAAATCTTATTTAACCAACTTGAAAATCGAAAGAAGTAGCAGAGGCTTAATAAAAAAGTACCTGGAACATCCCCAACAATCAACCAACACCAAATGGATTAAATAAACTGGAAGACGGACAGACATATACTCTTTGAAGAAAAAAAGGTGTTGAAATGTAAATTTGAAAAAACGTTTTAATGCAACACCAACACAATCTGTGTGTTTAAGCTGAAGTACTACTTACTACTTCGAAGCAAACACAGAGTTTAAAGGAGTTAAATTTTTAAAATAAGTACAGTTAATCGATAAATTTTTATAGCATTTTAAGAATTTCAACCAAATCAACGTGTTCAATATTAAAACTTTTTTTAACTTTTTTGGTAACTGTTTTAAAAGAACCAAAGTTATCGGTAACTTTTTTATAAAAACCCAATGTAACTAATAACTTTTGTATAGAAAAAAAATATCGATTACTTTTTTATGCAAACCTAAATTTATCGATAAATTTTCAATAAAAACCCAAAGTTATCGATAACTTTTTAATAAAAACCCAAAGTTATCGATAAGTGTTCAATAAAAAACCCAAGGTTACTAATAACATTTCTACAAAATAAAGTTATTGATAACTTTTCCATAAAGAACCAAAGCAATCGATAACTTTTTTATAAAAACCCAAGGTTGCAGATAACTTATATACAGAAAAATAAAATTATCGGTAACGTTTCTATAACTTTGGTTTATCGATAACTCTTTGTATAAAGAACAAATGATATCGATAGCTTTCCCATATAATAACTTTTCTATAGAGAAACCAAACTATCGATTACTTTTCTATAATGAAAAAAAGTTATCGATAACTTCCCTTTAGAGAAACAACATGATCGATGGCTTTTCTATGTTGAACTGAACAAACAATTGTTTTTCCATGGAGAACCAAAGTCATCGACAACCTTTTATCTTTTTAGAATTAAGTCTTACCTTAAAGAATATCTTCTTTAGAAATTTTAAGTAGATAATTTATTAATTTTGTATAGAAAGTTCGGGTTATCGCTTTATTTTGTATAAAAAATTCAACTATATTTCTGTAAAGTTGTTTACAGAGAATTTAGGTCGTCGAAACGATTTCTAAATTTTGTATAAAAAATTAAAGTGGTCGAAAAGTTTTCAATAGAAAATTTTAGTAATTACTATTGAGTTATTTCAAAAGTCACTTTAAGTTATCGTTATGGCTAAGCTTTCTATAGAAAATTTAAATTGGATATTGGGAATTATTTCTTTTTATAAGCAACTTTATTATATTCAACATTTTTTTTTTTCGAATTTATTCTATGAGTTAAATTTCAGTTATGTATTTTATAAAGCTTTTTTTTTTGTTTCAGTTATGTATTTTATAAAGCTTTTTTTTTTGTAATAGTTCTATTCCTTAAATTTTTAGGAATGACTTTATACACTACCAGACTATTATCTTGTATCTTCTTGTTACATTTAACCTTAGCTCTCCGCTGGATAGCAATGAAGTATATTGTATGTACAGAAAAATTTATTATTAGACACCAGCAGAATGTAATGCATTTTCAGTGTGACACAAAGAATGCTGACGAAGGCCGTAGCGGGCCAGAAAATGCATTACATTCTGCTGGTGTCTAATAATAAATTTTTCTGTACATACAATATACTTCATTGCTATCCAACGGAGAGCTAAGGTAAAATGTAACAAGAAGATACAAGATAATAGTCTGGTAGTGTATAAAGTCATTCCTAAAAATTTAAGAAATAGAACTATTAAAAAAAAGCTTTATAAAATACATAACGGAAATTTAACTCATAGAATAAATTCGAAAAAATAAAAAAAAAAAAAAAATTATTTATTAAGTGTTAGTTATTATTATCTAAGAAAATTTGGAAATAATTAATAGAGTAAGCTTTAATTTCGATCATTTTTATGAAAAATTTAAAAAATGTATAAGTTTTCTGAAGCTAATTTGAAAAATTTAATAGTCGATAAATTATCTATAGCAAATTTCTGTAGTTTATAAATTTTCTATATAAATGTTCTGCAATCCATGATAGAAAATTTAGAAAATTTCTGTAATAAAAGGTTTTTACACATAATTTCTGTAATCTATTTATTTTCTGTTTAAAATTTCTGTAATCGATAATATTCTATAGCTTATTTCTCGATTTATAAACATTTTATAGAAAATTTCTGTAATCAATAATTTTTTATACCAAATTTCTGTTATGGATAAATTTTCTATAGCAAATTTCTGCAACCGATAAAAATACTATAGAACACTTTTGTAATCCTTAATTTTCTTTAACAAAATTCTGTAATCGAAAACTTTTCTATAGAAATGTAATCCGTAAATTTCCGACTAATTTTAAAAAGAATATATAAATAGTTTAAATAAAGAAATCGATAAGTTTTCTACAAAATAGAAAAGTTACCGAATAAATAGATTTTCTTTGACACTTCTGATATCTGACTTTAACTTAATTTACCTGCAAACACCCACTTGTATTCTTTTTACAGGTGACAATAATGTTTTTTGTTGTTGCTGCTTTTACAACATGGTTGTTATTGTTGCTGTTGTACTTGTTTATGCAAATGCAATTCCTTAATACACTTTTCTATCATCAACAACAATAAGAAAAATTGCAAAAATACCAGAGTATTGGGTATTTCATAGAAATGAATGTAAACGTGTGTATGCGTATGTGTATGCAAATACACACTTATTTTATCCCTCTCTTTCATTACTAATACTTAACTACATGTTTATAGAAGTACCCCTGCTTGCATTATTTACATGTATTTGTTTACCTTTGTAGGTAATGCAGGCTTGAGTTTTGTGAGTATTTACACATTTACACATGAGCATGTACATTTTAATGCATGAGTAACGAAAAAATGTACAATTTTGGAAAAAATGGTATTGTATTTTGCAATGCTTGAATATTTGTTGCCAAAAGAATACGAGAATATTCTGTGCGATGTTTTCGATATCAAACTATTTGTATAGTTTGGTTTTAGTTCGGTCTGGAAATTTGTAATTTGACTTATATTTATACAAATACCTCGATGTGTATGATTAATTTTAAAAAAGACATCAGGATATATTAGAAGAAGTTTAAAGTAAAGTATTTACGAAAATTGAAACCAAGAAAAATACACGGCTTAAGTCACTTTAACTTAGAAATAATTCTGACTCACAGATGGAATCTGTTATATCTATAATTTTATAAATGTATTTTAAAATAAAACAAAAATCAGAAATCTATTATGTGTTGTATGAGAGGTGACCCGCCAATCCCGCCCATTTTTTCGAGAGAGGTTGTGTATTGCCAACACAGCTTTGTGTACCAAATTTGGACTATTTTATTTTACTGTTTTGGGCCACGCCCACTTCTCCGATTCCGGCCAGATTACGTCAGGTGTTGTATTGATAACCAAGATATTTCTAATCATTTTGGAAACTTAAGCTCTTGCCGTTCTCCAGATATACAGAAATATGTACATTGCCTTCTTATGGGTAGTGCCACGGCCGCTTGAATTTTTAAATATATATAAAAACATACATATAGCATCAGTAATAATCTTTAAAAGTTTCGAAATTAAATATATTATAATAGAAAAAAACTAAAAACAAGTATGCCGAATCTTATATACCCTTCACCATAGTGCGATAAGAACAGAAATTTATATAAATACTAGAATATCCGCCATTATTTGATCGAAAAATTTAAATAGCCAATATCGAATAACGAATAACTCATACAGTTTATGTCAATTAATCGATTAAGATTAATTTCTTAAAAACTTCTTCTATTTTAATAACAGCCTGGTCCACGATGTCGACCGCTATCTTTCGCTTGCGTTTTTAACGACAAACAGCTGATTTGCAGTCCTATAATCATTTTCGATAACGTAACAGTTTTCATACAAATTTTCGGCCCACTTTACGACCACAAATGTCAAAATTAGTCACTTGTGTTTTGTTGCTATGATAACCGTGAGTAAGAGAAGGCTGGATGGAAATGTGGATTTAGTAAATTCCCTGAGCCGATATAAATAAACAAAATATAGAATTAACTTTATTTTGTTTGCTCAGAAAAATGATACCCAATAGGAAAATGAAATGGAAAAAATAGGAAATAAAACGAATTAGTTAGAATTGTAGTTTGACTATTTATTGGAGAAATTCGTTACCTTCTTCGTTGGCTAGAAACAGAACAAGAAACAAAATTTAGTTAAGCCAAAACAGAAACAGCTCCATAGACATTTAACGCTTGTTGAAGTCTTATTTTAGGCATTATGCGAGAGAGAGAAAGGACGATACTTTCATCATTCAGCTTTTTTTACATTTAATAAAAAGGAGGAAAATTTTACGCATCACCAATATTAATGACCAGGGCTGGATAAACACCCTTGGCATTAACATGTTTTGGCATTTTGTTATATTTTATAACGAAATTTTTTTTTATAATTACATTTTTTCAAACATCGCCCCTTGTAAAATTATATAGTTTTATATAATATTTTTCACAAAATTCTATTCTAAATTTTTTGTTTACTGCTTCATTTGTTTCTTTTTTTTTTGTTTGTAGCACAGAGTTGTGTTTTTATGGCATAATTTATGGGTTTTGCCGATTTTTATTTTCAACCTACCGTTTTATTTGTGGAATTGTTGATTTGGCAATATAGACATTTGACAATAAATAAATTGATTACGCTAGAAACGTAAAACCTGTCAACCGACAAGCCAGTAATTAGTGGGCCGCCTAAGAGATTAATAATAAGTGACATGCTGTCGCTCATTTAAGTTGACGATCGACATCGGGGGCCAGGCCGTAAAAAACTATTTTTTTTCGATTTCTAACTGATTAAGGTTGGGTTTTTGAGATGTCGGTTAAGTTTAAACTTAGTTTAACGTACTCTTAAGTTCGGATTTTTTCGGCAAAATTTGATTTTTTTTATATCATTAAAAACCGACATTTTAAACAAAACTAAGCTGCCCCGTCAAAAGTTTGTCTACAAACTTGGTAATGGCGGCACAAATCTGTTTTTAGATTAACTAAACCATGTTTAACTGAGATGTCAAAGTCCCAGCCTAAATGATTTAAAACTAAATAAATGTTGTTAACTTCTGCATTTATTTTTATTACACATATGTACTTTTGTACGCCATTAGTCCCTTATTAGATTTGGGTGTGTGTGAGACGAATTATGTATATCATGATAAACACTAAATTAATAGCTCATTTTTCATATTTAGTTTCAATTTATCTTAAGAAAAAATAAATGTGTAAGTCATGACTGTCAGATTATGGGTTACTAGTTTTTACACGACTGTCAATTTTTTCTTAACTCGTATCTTCATATCAGCAGGATATTTAAATTTGAGTTATTGTGAGATTCGTCTTCCAAACCTAAGAGTCTTGGTTTAAATACTAAGTGTCCGATTTTTCGGCGTGAAATAGCTTAAAAACAAATTAATCAAACCTAAAATATAATAATGAAAATAATTTTTCTTTTTAGGACTTGTAAAATATATCTGGGAGATTAATTATGGAAGGTTACAACGTAATCCAGCGAACCAAAATCATGGAACTCTATTTTCGACGCTTAGTTACACGTTTTCAGGAACAAGGCACAGTGAAAGATCTTCCACGAAGCGAAAGACCACGTTCTGTAATTAGTGAAGCATATTCAACGCGTTTAGGAGAGTGCTGAGGAGAATCCTGAAATTCAACTCGAAAGCGGCTGAGCTGCAAATATCTCGGAGTCCTTTACGCAGAATATTAAAGAGAAATTTACATCTTTATCCATACAAGGTGCAGTTATAGCAACAATTAAAGCCAGGAAATTCCCAAGAACGAATAATTTCTGTCGTTCGCTTGCAAGAATTGGCCAGAGAACATAATGAATTCAGTCATTATATGATAATAAGCGATGAAGCACATTTCCAGTTAAATGGTTTTGTAAACAAACAGAACTACAGAATATGGGGTACTGAGATCCCAAGGGGTGTTCAACATCGACAAATACACCCACTAAAAATTACATTATTGTGCGCAATTACGTCCCAAAGAATTATTGGACCATTCTTTTTCGAAGATAACAATGGCAACGGTTTAACTGTAAATGGCGAGCGACATCGAGATATGCTCCAAAATTTTTTAAGGCCAGCTCTTTTTAACAATGCATAGATGTGGTTTCAACAAGATGGCGTCATAACACTATGCAGCTCCTAAGGCAGATTTTTGGCTAACGTTTAATTTCCAAATATTCAGCATTCAATTGGCCTGCCTCTGCGCTGGATTTATCAGCACCTGATTATTTCCTTTGGGAATATCAATAAACCCAGAACCCTTGCACAGCTCAAGGAGAGTAGTCGAGCCGAAATAAGAGCGTTACAGCCAGATACTCTGACTCGTGTCATGAAAAATGCTAATAAACGAGCTCAACATTGCGAGGCTGAAAATGGTGGTCAATTACGTGACGTAATCTTTCACACCTAGATTTAAAAAATCTCCAAATATTACATTTTATTATTTTGTAAAAAAAAAAATTTAAATAAAAAATTAAAAAAGTTATGATTGGTTTAAGCCCCTTCGTGATGTTTGCCCCACCCCGTATATATATTTATATAATTCAAATTTTTAATATTTTATTCAGCCTAAAGTTCATTAAATTTAATTCTCATTAAATTATTTTTATGAAGAAAGGAATTTTTACAACATGAAATGGATAAAAATTTATTGATAATTGTTCATTCTTGACTGAGCTGGGAATTGAACCCTGGTTTTCACGGACAGTTTGCCCTGACATGTTTCGATTGTTACCACACAATCTCCTCAAAGGGGTTTGCAGTCTAAACACTCACCACCATCAATCTTTAAACCAAATTGGTAGATCGAAATTTGTGTTTGAATGATTATCTACCTCAAACAGTTCAATAAAATAACAACAATACTAATTGTTGTATTAATATAAGTAATCAACCATCTTCAAGAAATCGAATAAATACAAATGAAATTGGAATCAAAAAAATTTTAAAAGCGATCCTGTTTTAAAAGCTTATAAAAAAAACCCCCTTTAATATAGTACATACTTTGAGTTCTTATCTTTAACAGAACTACTCTTAAAATCAGGAAAAACTACGGTGATTTAAAAAAAAAATTAACTATAAATCTCCATCGATTTCAGTTTCATACGATCTCCAGGAATAATTAACTGGTTTAAAAATTATTTCCTAATAGGCAGGCAACTCTCACAACAATTGGCAGGACTAAAAAGTCAAACATATAATAAAGACACTATAAAACATAATTTTAAAAAATATGAGCTAAAGGCTTGTGTTGAATACACACATTAAGACCTGGAACCGAATAAAGTAGTTGTAGTAGTAGCTGAGGCTGACGAATGCTCTGTAGGGCAACAAGGTTTAAAATTTCGAACTTTGCGCTTCAACTTCAACTGCAACAACTACTACAACTACGTATTCTGTTGACACTACTTCTAAACTGGCATTTTTAACTTTTCACAGCTTGCAGCGCTATTCGTAACGTTGTACTCTAGTTAAGCAGTCCCACCAAATGCAAATTATAAACCTAAAAAAAATTAATAAGTCCCGCCTGCTACTAAACATAATTGTACTAAACTCTGGCTTTCAGATCATTTTATAGTCTGTTAAACCAAAGTAGTGCTTACTTTTTTTATAGATTGTTCATCAAATTTAATTTTCATTAAATTATTCTAAAGAAGAAAGGAATTTTAACAACAAGAAATAGATAGAAATTTTTATTGACAATTTTTATTCTTGCCTTAACTGGGAATTGAACTCGGTCGAAGTGACAACTTTGTTTGGAGAACAACCACGTATCTCATCACCAGAGTTCTTGCAAGTTTTCCCTTACCGCCACAGCGACGATTGTCAGTGTATAGTTAAACATCAATTCTTTAACCAACGTTTTTTTTTTTTTGTTGTATCGAAATTTGGTGTAATCGATTATCTGTTTCCAATTTTATTTACATGTTTTTCCCCATTGCTGTTTCTTCGTACTCTTGTGAAGAATTTCAAAATTATAATTTATTTCATGTTGCTAACATTTCTTTATTCATTACAATTAGTTTTCTTTTCTCAAACTTTTATAATATCTCTGAAACTACTGCGCAGACTAAGGAATGGTGTTTGCACATCTTAAAGGTAATTGTCCAGTTTTGCATTTTATTAGTTTCTTGAATAGAACAAAGCCTTAAGCTTTATATGTTCTGCAAGTGCCTTTACTTCAGAAATGATCTATCGTGAAAACTAGAGTTGATAAAAAAAATTCTAATTATACATTGAAAATGTGTTATACATGTATGTTGTCAGTAGGGATACCTATCAAGAAAGCCCGATCCCGAAAAATAAAATTTTTCAGTCCCGGGATTTTCGGAATTTAGTCAATCCCGAAATCGTTAACTTTACTTTATTGTCTTACATTTTTTTATTAAAGAGGATAGGGAATACCATATTGATATTTTATATTTATTTGTTTAACTCCATTAATACTGTTATTGCAAACGAAAGAGGAAAGTTAAACTTTGTTATCCTTTTTAAGCCTGTTTAGACTTTTTAAAGTGTTTTCCGAGAGTGGGCATGGGACCTACGGTAATTTATGGAGCGATATCACGAAATTAAGTAGCGCAATTTATACACTACTTAATTCCTACCTAGTGGTATAAAAATGCACTTTTGTTCAAATAAGATTTTTATGGTTAACTTAAAAAATTTATCAAAAATTATTTTCGGGAATGAAATATTTATTATTAATTAGTTCATTTATTCATGATGTGCTAATAATCCCAATTTTTTAATGAAAACACTGAAATTTATTGTTGTGGGAAAGCTAGTTTATTTTGTTAATTAATTTCGAATTCAAATTCCAATTATTCGTCTTAATTCATTTCATAACAATTTTAACAGAATCTTACAAATAAATCAATTAATGGTTTGCTCTATTCAATTACTTTATTAAATATTTTTTAGTTTGACTTAACTGAGGCAAAATATAGATTTTATATTGATTATTTTTTAACTGAATCAATTAACACATTGTTGGAAATTGTACGTAGTTTTTTCATATTTTTAATTAAATTAATCACTAATTAAGAAAAAAATCACAAATATAAATTTTTAAAAATTTTAGTAATCAATGTAATCATTAATATATTTAACTTTGAAACATTAAATGAATTATAAATCATTTGTTTTCTAACCTCTTTTAAAGAGGTTTTTTAATAAATATCTATACAGAAAAAATTAAAAATTGTCTCAAATCAGCAAATTCACACCAAATTCATAGAATCAAGCAAACAATTTGTTGATGTTGCACCTGTTACCAAAATGATTATATTGATTACTAAAAATTGTACAAATTTAGTTTTTTTTTCAATAAATTTTATTTCTAATTTTAATTTAAAAAAATTATCAAAAAACTTTGTCGTTTAATTGATATAATTAAATACATTTCCAACAATTCTACAAGTATAAATTATTTTATTTTAACCGAAAAATCAATTAAGATTTTTTCATATTTAATTAATATTTTAATTAAAAATTTATTGCAAAACCACAAAAATGTAAATTAAATCAAAATTATATTTTTTTTTCTTTCAACTAAAAAAATAATTGATTCAATTATCACATTTTTTAAATTGAAATACCTTTTAAAGTTGCATGTACACGACATGTTTTTTACATCTGACTTGTAAAATTTCCCACTGCAAAAGACATACATGTCGTGTGTTACCTTTAAAACATTGCATCTGTTAAAGTCAGACGCAAAGTCATCTGACAAAATTTCAATTAGAGCGTGCTCTATTTTCTTCTGACAAACCATCTGACATCAGCTGTGTCAGAAATCTATGCCGGGAAGAAACCCGCTGCGGTGGTGCATTGTTGACGGAATCATTAGCCGGCTTAAGTTAATATTTTACAATACCGATATATGTATAATAATTTCACCATTGAATAGAAATAATGTACATATATAAATAAAAACGCATCATTATAATATCCTAAATTGGTATATTCGAATTTAAAGAAAAAAAATGTTTAAATTGCTGAACTTTTTTACGGCGCAAATAAAAATTTTTATGGCGGCAGCACGCAATTTTGAAACCAAGAACTACTTTGGTTTATACCATAACTGCATAGAAAAAACATAGACAATGTCAGAAGCAAATTACATGTACGTTTGTGACCAAATGTTATTAACCTTCTGTAAAACAGCAATTTTGACAGACATTCACAATTACATATGACATGAAAAGTTGACAAGTCATTTTAATTGATAAAAAACTACTGATAATTTTTTCTGTGCACTTTTGACTTAAAAAAACCCCTAATCCCGAAAAATTACGATATTCCGAAAAATCCCGGAATTTCCGAATACCAGTCCCAATTGCCATCAATGACGGCTAAAAAATTTTCGGTACGCAATGTACTATAAACTTACGTTTTTAAACACAATATTTATTTTGTGTAATTTATAAAATTTTGAATAATTTTAATGCTTGTCCAGTGTTAAATTAAGTTTGGATCCCGCAACACTGATTAATTAAAAAAAAATAACTTTTTGCCAAAAAAAAAATTAAACAAGTAGAACTTAACACAAAATGTAGTAGTTATTTCTCTAGTCTTACCTTCAATATAGTTATTCCCATATGACTTAATTTCTAGTGAACTCATTTATTTATGTCAAAATAAATGAATTTTTTTAATTGCTATCTTTTAAATATCTTCTTGGCAAACTAATATAAATGTCAAATAATTCATGCAATATTAGCTAATATTATTTTATTCACATAACTTTGCTCTTATTACTACCAAAGCCAAAGTATCTGCCTACAAGTATCTTTTAGATTCAGATACAATACACCCAAATGTATTTGTTGTGCTTGTGGTGTGGTATTCTTAAGATATCAAATAAAATTTTATAATATGTAAAAGAAAACTATGAATAAATTTTAAATATTTTTCATGTGCTCATAAGTCATAAAAAATGAAAGGTAGAAAATATTTTCTATTGCTGGGTATTTAAGGGCGGTAACTATAGAATTCGAAAACTATTTAGAATGGAAGTTTCGAAGTAAAAGGAAAAAATTAAAGTTTTAGAAAAATAAACTTTAATACAGCGCAAATTCATACAGGTGACATTTTCGAGTCATCTGTTTATTGTTTATTTATTCGTGTGTATACTGAATGTCACGCTTTGTTTACATTTTGTGAGAAAATTAGTTAAAATTTAAAATTCAAGAAAAATCTAACAGCCGTATTCATAAAAATTTATTTATGATTAATTAACCGTTTATAAGCACAAAGTGCTAAAGCTGTATTCATAAACGAAAAACAGCCTATTAAACCTTTAATAAACCATTCATAAAGAAAGAACATTTATTGTTGGATTTGCCCTTCTTTAAACGAAATTTAAAATAACATTTTGATAAATGTTTGCATTTAATGAGATTATTTTTGGGCAATATGCTTAAAAATAATGGAAAAATGTCTTATTTATTAATATGGACATGTTAAATACATTTCACTAATTTTTTTACTTTAGACAACCAATTTAAAGTTATATTGTTTAATATTTTACAAATTGTTTATATGATTTAAATGAATATGTTCGGGGGCAAATGCAGATATTCTTTTTTATTATTTATTAAATTATTAATTTTTAATTGTTTAGGTTTTAAACAACGAATTGTTGTTCAAAAATATAAAAAAAAAATTAAATAAACAAATCATATTAATAGTGATGTTATTAAAAAGTAAGCAAACCTTTTAATCAAATACTTCCTTATCGTATTTTTAAAAAAAATTTTAAACAAACATTTTTAATATTTTTCGGTAAAATCTTGTTCAGAAACTTATATAATTAGAATTTTTATTTTATAAGAAAAATTTTTAAAATCTTAAATTATAAAAAAATATATGAAGTATAGAATATCATGTGAACCGAATAGAAGTTTCATGCATCACTAGCAATAAAAAGCCAACAAAACGCATATAAAGTTGCCATACTTAAACAAAAAATCGCTGCAAACAATTAATAGTTAAAAAGCTGTTATTGTGCGCATATGAATACAAATTTTTATAAAAGGTTTATAAGACAAAAATCGTTTGATAGTTATTACGTACTTTACGCTTAAAATAAGAACTTTTTATGAATATGGCCGTAAATACTTGGAAAAAACACTCATTTACATTTTATAAAACAAAAAAAGTGAATATTAAATACAAACACAAGGAATTAAAAATGCGTAAGGAATAAGTGGAGCTACAATAAATTTAAAAAACAGGAAAACTATTTACCTTCTAAAGCATATATATTTGTATATTTTATAAGCAAAAAATCCCTTTTTATATTTTCAACAATAATTTTGACATTCACTCTAACTTTTTACAAAAAACAAAATACATAGTATTTTTTTAAAAAAAAGGGAAAGCTAGCATAACTCTATCTCATGATGCGGTCACCCGTATGAATTCGCCTTGCTTTAATATAAAGACGCGCAAGAGTTTATCATAAAGTATTGTCAAAACTGATATACCGTTAACATATATTTTACTCTGGATATAAATGAGAGTATGAGTGTAACTGATATTGTATGGTTTTGGTTTTGCATACGCACCATATCTTAAGAAGAAAAATGGTTGTTTTTGGTTTTGCATTGAGTTAAGTATCATAACCCTTTTTGTTTGCTCGCAAATATCTGTTGCCACCATAAGTATTTTAAAAATATCTGTTGTTACCAAAAGTATTTTAAAGTATTGTTGATGAATTGATGTAAATGACAGGGTTCTTATCATCGCATACGATATCGAGCAAAATTGATCGAAATTTTTTATTTTGGTATAATGACCCTCGATATCGAATAGAATGTATCTTAAATTGAGATGATAGCATTCGATATCGAGTAACCAAAGACATTAACAGCCGTATTCATAACGAAAATTTGGCATGAAGTTAGCACAAAGTTCATTCATAATACACTAACCAAGCTCTGGCTAACGATTTGCTAAACTCTTGTCAAACGTTTGCCACCTTGTGAAAAACAGGCGTTTAATGTTGAATTATTTTGTTGGTTTTTTTAATGCACTGTCCATTTTTTTTTTTTTTTTAATTAAGAGTCCTTTTTTAAATTTATTTTAATTTAAAAACATTTAAAACAAAAAAATAAAAAAAATAATGAAATGGTATGACAAAACCAGCGACGATGATTCATGCAAAACTTGTTGCGGATAAAATTCGTTATGAATAAATTCTGTGCTAACAAGCTGCTAAGCTTAATCGGCATTCTAGTTAGCAGCTCCTTGTACGTAGTGTACAAGCTGTGGCTAACTTTTTGTTATGATTACGTCTGTAAATCTCTAGAGTTTTCATTCGCTACGTCAGTGTCTATCGTATGCAGAAAAAAACTATTGTTTACTCGTTACATTAGTTTTCTCGATATCGAATGCGGTGATTAGCCCCCAGAGTTGAGAAAAATTCATAGATCGCAACGCTAGTATTGTTGTTGTTGCTCGGCAATTTGCACGAAGACAGTACGAATAGCCTGTGTAGGTATTGAATACATGATTTGTTTTTGTTAACATTTTTTTCCGTTCGAAACACATTTACGCAATAATTATTGAAAAAAATAACTAAAATAACTGAACATAAGAATCTTGTTTTTGTAAAAAAAACTTGTTTGTTATTTTTACCAGCCAAAAGGGTGGGTTTTTTTCGTTAAAAAATAATGGAAAAAACGGCATCGTGCAATAAGTAACTTATTGTATCCCATCATTATCTGCTTGTGCGAAACATAGGAAAACAAATATGTTACTCTCAAGTGAAACTCGCTTTAGTAAACACACAGAAACTTGTACGAACAATTGTTTCTGTACACGTCTTTACTTTAAAAGCATAGTATATTCATTTTTTTAGTTTACCATTAGACTGGACTCTGGTAATGAGTTTTTTGTGTGGGCGAACAGGCATGGCTTTGATTTTTGATAGGCGAGGTGTTTAGAAAGCCATGTGTGAAAGATTAACCCTTTTACACCCCCTGGCTATGAAGTTAGAAGTCCTGCGCATATCTCGAAACAAAAAATTTTGGGAGTTGATTAATCAGATTTCTATAGATATTGTTATGGTTACTGACGAATAAATGATTTAGGGTGCCATATTAGTTTAAACTAAGTCTAGTGAATTTAAAATCGATGGAGGTATTCAGTTAGTTTGTCTGCTTCATATGCATAGTTCATCCTGATTTTAAGAGTAGTTCCTATTAACATAAGTAGTTTTCAATGTATAAAGTACGTAAAAGTGAATATTTTAATTAAATTTCAAAACAGGATCGCTTAGAAAATTTGATCGATTTCAATTTCACGTAAATCCGAACATAACTGAAGGTTTTATTGTTACTGATTCGAATCTTCCCTTCTTGCATTATTCTATAGACCTAACCAAGTGTAACATAAAAATACATTTAAAATAGATTGGTTTATATGACAACGTAATATTTTGGGCTTGTCTAAAAAATATTTTTATTAACTCAAATGTTACATGCAACATTTATTTCCTACAATTCGGCATATAAGAAATTTATCTGTTCGTCCAAGTAGAGAAGACACAACATTTATTTCAATGTGCCTAAAGATGTGCATACTAAAATTTTTTTAAAACCAGATAAAGTCAATTTTTAAATACTATGACAAAAATAAGGAAGAAATATACGGATTCAATATTATTTGAAATTAAAGGGCTGTCACAATATAAATTTTGGAAAAAAAACAATATTATATTTCTTATAAAACAGTAATAATTATTATCACATCATATCTACAACAATGAAGAGTTAAAAACTAAACACAGGTTTGACCCTAACCTTGTCACCCATCGTATAACCAATTTTATTTTTTATAAAGACACAACTTTTTAACTTTTTTTCAATCGATTGAAAAGGACAACAACAAAACCTTAAACCACAAATGACGTTGCAAGTCTTCTTTAATTAAAGCCTCTCAACCAACAATTACACACATTTTTTATTGGCATCAATTGCATCAGCAACATTATCATCATTTCCATTGATTCTCATATCGGTGAAATTATTATGGACCTCAACTTCGATGGCAAACAGACGTTGCAAGTGTCTGCTTCACTACTAACGACTGATGTTGAAACTATTGAGTGGTTTCAGTTCTACTCTATAATTTAATTTTTGATGTTAAAAATTCTTTTTATATAAGTTTGCATTGCATATATGAGGGAAGAACGCACCAAGATAAAACACATTTTTTGATATGGTATCCTGCTGAATATGTTATGGTTAATAAAAACAATAATATATTTAACACTTTTAATAGTATTGTTGTTAATCCACCATAATATGTTTTTTTTCCTAACCTAATCCCGCGAAGCTCTACGCTTGTCTGCAGGAAAGAAACCAGAGCGCAACCCCGGCGCTGATAGACTAGCTCACTACCAACTAGCCTACCGGGGCACCCTTGAAAAAGCACAAAATGTTATTGGTAATTTAAAACCGTACAATTGTTAGTGGTAAGCAAATAAATGTTATTATTAACCATAAAATGTTCAAACTCAACCATTATATGGTTGTGCCTTCTTGATGTGGTATTTATTTATCCGTTATATGGCTACCGCTTACAATAATATAGTTAAAGTTACCATAATATGTTTAAATATTTAACGTTAAAAATAGTTTTTTAGAGGTGACCATAACGAAAAATGTGTGCGTACGCCTGCAGCTGGCCGCGTAGATTTTTTAAGATGTACTTTTTGTTCAAAAAGTTTACCTTTATAATACAACAATATAATTTTTAAACCAAATGATACCTTTAATGCAACAGAAAGTTATTGTTAAAATAAAAGGTATTTTTTGTACAGAATAATTCCTCTTATACATAAAAGTAATTTTCATAAAAAAAATATCACTTTTACACATAAATGTTCTTTTTATATAAAAAAAAACTTTTTATACAAGAAGCAATTTTTATACAAAAAGGTCTTCTTTATGCAAAAAATTACTTATTATACAAAAACGTACTTTTTATGCAAAAAAATACTTTTTATACAAAAAGATACCTTTACTAGAAAAAGATACTTTTTATACAAAAAAATATTTTTTATACAAAAAAATATTTTATACAAAAGAATATTTATTATACAAAAAGGTACTTTTTATACAAAAATTTACTTTTTATACAAAAATTTACTTTTTATACAAAAAGGTACTTTTTATACAAAAAGATAATTTTTATACAAAAAGATATTTTTTATACAAAAAAGATACTCTTTATACAAAAAGGTACTTTTTATACAAAAAGGTACATTTTATACAAAAAGGTACTTTTTATACTAAGTTTTATTTGTTTAGAAAAGAGTACTTCTATACAACGCAAAAATATATATTTTTATACATTTTAAATAAAAACTAGCATTTAACCCGCTACTTCGTTAGCGTCTCCCTTTCATTGGCATATTTATATGCTAATGTTTCTGTTTCAAGATTTTAACCAAAAAGTACCAACATTTTTCATATTATAGGTTCTCATTCACTCAAGACGCTTCTCCAATAATTTAATATTTTTAAGTTCAATATTTTAGAATATTCAAAAATGATTACATGTAGAACGGAAAACTTAAGAAATAAATTTAGTTTCCCGTATTTCACCTTCTTGATACTTTTATTCTCCATATTGTTGTATTTAATATTTAAATATTGAAGTGGGAGCCTATAATTTAATACGTGTTATATGTCAATGAGTGGAGAAAAATATTTTTAGAAAAAAGTACCAAAGATTTGTACGATTTTTCCCGCTTAAACGTTCGAATTTCAAAAAAGTACCAAATTGTATATATTTATTTTTTGGATAAGTTACGATAAAAGACAGATGGGGTGAAAAAGTTCCTAAATACAGGTTTTAGCCGAATTTAAAAAAAAGTACCAGGTACCTGTTTATTAACCTTCTAACCATTCTAATTTCCGAAAATCCCGTCTTAGTGGATCGTTTTGGCGCGCAACCCGGTCTCCATTTCAGCTTGAAGCGTTCAGGCTGTGCGATTATGAATAGTTCATTCAGTCAGTCAGTAACGTTACAATTTTATATATGTATATCGATGAACTTTTTATGAAAAAGGGTATTTTTTTTTTACTAGAACATACTTTTTATACCAATTTATGTTTTGTGTACAAAAAAAAGTACTTTTTATACGTTAATGTAGTTTTCATGAAAAATGCATTTTTATAAAAAAAATATAATACTTTATATAAAAAATAACTTGTATACTAAAAAAAGAACGTCTTGTGCGAAAAGTGCTCATAACAAAAAAATGAAAAAATTACTCTTTTATACAAAATGCTGCATTTTATACAAAAAAAAAGCAATTTATAGATGCATTTCATTAAAAATAGTACTTTTAATAGAAAAACGTACATAAAAACAAAAAATTTATATAAAAATATATTTTTCTACAAAAATATACATTTAAAAAATTGTACATTTTTCCTAAAAAGTCCTTTTTTACACAACCAGATACTTTTTGTCCTAAAAATACTATGTATTTTAAATGGTACTTTTTCAAAAGATTGTTTTTAGAAAGTATCTTAAAATATTTTAAATATTTACAAAATGCTCTCTGAAAAGATTCCTTTCAATAATTTTTTCCTTTTGAAAAAAGACTATTCGAAAAAGTACTTTTTTCTAAAACCCTTAGTTTTAGAAAAAAGTACACAAATGCCTTGCTCAACTTTTGGTGAACATTGCAAGACATGTAATAGAATGTAATAGAAAAATTTACCAACTGCAAAGAGTTCAGCTGTTTTAAGGTGAATAGCAAACTTTCAAAAATTTTACTAAAGTTATCGATAAAAAATTGAGTTATGTCAAAAAAAAAAAATTTAAAATTGTTCAACTTAAAATTGACATTTCAATCTTGAAATATTAAAAGTGTTGCTGCATTAGCTGTTTCAACGATTTACCGCTTTTGGTTTGTTTTGTTTTTTTAAGAGGTATTTTTTTAAAAAAGTGGGCATTTCTATTAAAAAAAAAAGTACGAAGTGGATATAATTTTTATTTTAAAAATATCAAGCAACATTTAGAAATTTACGGAAATTATTAACTGTAAACAACAAAAGTTTACTTCATTTTTTTTAGCAAACCTTCTCTTCAGTTAAGCTTATTTTTTATTTGTTTTGGGTGTATTTGTTTTATACACTCTCATATACTGACTCATATTTATTTATTTTATAATTTTTTTTTTTTTTTTTTGTTTTATTTCTCATTTACTTTTTCCCATAGACCGCAAAATCAATAAATTTTCAATTTGTTTCAATTTTGTATTAAGTTCATTGAACATCAAATGTACAGCACACAGAGCAAACCAATCTACTTCAATTCTGACACCGCCAACCACTCTCTATCTCTCTCTTTTACGCTACTGCTACTTCACTTTCAATTCATTCCCGGCGTATTTTTACAACTTTTTTTTAAACTTGTTTGTATTTATTCCCCCAGAATTATCTCATGCACACAAATACCCCGGGCTCATATTCAATATTATTCAATGGAAATATTACAAACACCACTTGATACACTGGAGAGCTGGCAAAGTGCTTATTTGTATTAAAAGTTACTGAGAGAATATGAATGGAAATTTCTCGTTTATTCATGTTAACCGTATGCGATTTACAGACTCACATGCTCAACCACTCACTCATTTGCATTCGATGTATTGAATTCTGCATTCAATGGATTTTATGAACAAACAAAATTAAATATATTTTGTTGCTACAAGATTGATTAATATTTTAAGTGTGTGGGTTTATTTGATACTCAAGAGATTTATGAAAGAAAAAATTAAAATTTTTGGGTACAATTAAAAAATTTTAAAAATTTTGTAGAAAATTCCAAACGCTCGCAATCAAATTTTCATATAGAAAATTGTAATTTCTTGCGTTTAAATCGAAAATTTTCATTTATAAAGTTCTAAATTTTTGTGTAAAAAGTTTTCCCTGTAGCGAAGAATCGAATATTTTCTGTAGAAAATTTTTATCACTTGCGATCAGAGATTATCTACGCCAGAAAATGCAGATACATTTTTTTGCAGGCGGGAGTAGTAAATTTTATGTACTGAAAATTTTGCCGAAATTTGTAGAAAATTTCTATCTCATATTATCAAAATGAAAATATTCTATACGAAATTTCAAATACCCTCGATTTGAGTGAAAGCGCAAAAATATCTGTAGAAAAGTTTCCTCGCCAGCGAAGAATCGAAAATTTTCTGTAGAAAATTTCAATCACTTGCGATCAGAGAATCGTTACACAAAAAAAAAATAAAAACTGATTTCAATTAAAAAATTTGCGCCAGTAAATAATTAAAAGTATCAATTTAATATTTTTCTGCAGTAATATTGTTGATATAATTTCAACGTTTAATTCACTTCATTGAATTTTTAATTAAATTTGATTTTCGTTTTGATCAATGTTTTAATTGAATAAAAATTGACGAATATTTTTTCTGTGTAGGTAAATTGTTTTTTTATAAAGAATTTGACGTGTTCTTTTTTTCAATTTCCCCTTCTTTTGACTTTTCTTTTAGCGTGTACATATTATTATTTATTATACACGATCAAAATGCGTAACAAGCGTGTTTATAGTATGAGTAAAAAATTTGTTAGTATGTGTGACTCCGACGATGCTGGATGGAAAATCAAACCAATTTAGATGTTACGTAAAGCACACGTACACCAGCTTAACAGCAATCATTTTGATCGTGTATAGAGCGCTTTAAGTTCATTGCAATCTATTTACTGCGGCGAATGCCCGTTAATTTTGATTATGTATTAAATTCCGACAAACAATTTTAGTAACTATTTTATCATTTAAATTTATCGCAGACACCTTGGGATTAGCTAAATAGCTACACCATTTTTCATTGAAATCGAGAAAATTCCAAATGAAAATGAGAATTTCAATTTGAAATTGAAAAAATTCCAATTGAAATTGAGAAAATTCCAATTGAAATTGAGAAAATTCCAATTGAAATTGAGAATATCAATTTGAAATTGAGAAAATTGCCACATTCTATACAATTTTATGCAACTATGTTTAGTTGTGGAAATAGTTTTATGCACCAATCCATTTAAAAAAATTTTACTAATGCAAACATGAGTGAGGTACCACTGACATATGAGTTATGTACCTGTCAAAGAGTCTTCATACTATTTGTATACTATGATTTCATATGTAATTTAAAAATTTCAAAATGTATTTTTAAATTGTCCACATGTATTTTAAAACCGTTTAATTGTATTTAAAAAAATTTCCAAATCTATTTAAAAATTATTTAAATTTTTATTTTTAAAATACAATTGGACAATTTCAACGAAAAAAAACCTTGGAAAATTTTAAAATACCATTGGGCAAATTTTAAATTACATTTGGATAATTTTAAAATACATATGAACGATTTTAAAATACATTTGAAAATTTTTAAAATACATTTGAAAAACTTAATAATAAGTTGAGAAGAATACACATGGTTTCAACTAGCTTCTTAAGAATTTTAAAGCATCTAAATTTGTATATGCTAAATACAAACGAATTTTGTTGTTACGATATAATGCAGTTCAAAAACACCTTTTGCAGCACTCTACACTCGTTGGTTCAATTGTTTGTAAATATTTAAAAAAATATATATTTAAATACGCGTACAAAAAATATTTACACAAATTATTGAAAAAATTGTAAACTTAATAAGAAATATAAAAAAAAATCTGGATCCCGAAAATCCCGGGATTTCCGGGATCGGGATTTCCCGATTGGCATCCCTAATACATACGTTCTTATTGGCACATTTGGCATACAAATTGGCGACATTTAGTTTTACGATAGTTTCTATGTCATGACAAAATGTTGTGCTGGCACACAGAAAGAAAAAAACTCGTACTATATTTTAGTTTTTTCTACTTGCTTTAGTACGATTCGTTCTAATAAAATTTTAGTACGAATAACACCAAACAGTACTTAAAACAATCCAAAATGGGACAATTTTCAAAAACCAATATGCGTGCATACTCATGTTTTTGTAAGTTTGTGGTAGAAGCAACAACAACAACACTACAAGAAGAAAAAATGCAGATTGTTTTCATGTTTAATAAGTAAAATACGAAGCAATAATTCCCATATTTTTACTTAGTTAAAACCATCAAATTTTCAAAGTATGTAGAATGATTACGAAAACCATAGCGGATAGCGGGCATGCTGCTGGTTTGTTATAATTGACACTTTTCCTGTAAGTAAAGGCCGGAATACAACGTGAAATAAACATGTGTAACGGGTAAGTAAATAATATATTCTCTCTATCTCTGGTTCTCTGGGGTAAGTGTTTAGGAAAGCAACAAATCTCACTTTCGGATTATTTTAAGTACGAATCGGGATTAAGCCGACTTAGAAATTCTTGAATCAAGCAAAGCTTGTGATTAATTTTATCTTTATTTAAGTACGGATGGCTTGTTTTGTGTTTTCAGTGTAGTTAGGCCCAAAATTGACCATAGCTACGGTGACCATATTTTTAAACCGTAATACAGAATAGGAGTTTTATATTGTGTAGCTAAAGACACACAACAATATGAAGTTGTGCAAATGGACCAATAAGTGGACCAGCAATAAATCCCACACCTAAAAAGATCTCCAAAATTTCTCTTTTATACTCGTTCTACTAGAATTATTCTGTTTTATTGACTATGATTTTTTTAATATATGTGACCTTCTCCGAGAAAAGGGACCTAGTGTGTCAAAAAACGGGTTTGGACTAAAGAGTGGATTCTGGTCACAAATGTAAGCAGATATAGCAACTTTGACGTACAAAAATCGTGTTATCCTGTGTGATTACCACGTGATTTCTAAGCGAGAGGGAAAAAAACGCAACATTGTGATTTTAATGAGAAAGAAGAATAAGCTACTCATTACCACATACATATGTAAACAAAAAATAAATAAACCAACATTTTAAATGTGAAATTTGTAAAAAAAATTTAATTTTTTTAATTTTTGAATACAATTGTAATTTAAATATATTAAAAACAATACGTGTATATAGATTTTTGAATGCTGCATGGGTAAGTAAAAGCTGAAAAGATAAAAAATTGTTGAAGTTAGTTTTTTTTTTTCTTCCATGCGGAAATCGCTTTGCATCCAGCCACACAAATTGCTTAAAATGGACCGAACAATGGATTTTCAGTCAGAGTTTAGGTCATTTTTCCCGTAAGTGTCTGTAAATATGGAAACAAAATTAAAAATTAAAATTTTTTAATGGTTTTATTATCTTTTCAGTCTGTAATTTTGGTCAAGTGTGTTAGATAGATGGTGTATGGCATACTAACCTGTGGAAATTGGATAGAGTGGCCGAATTCTTTCCAGGATCAGTGGTAGGTTCCCTCAAGTGCATGAAAATATTAAAAAAAAGAAAAAAATTAAAAGTTTTTAATGTTTTTTTTTTTTGTCTTTTCAGACTGCCGTTTTGGTCAAGTGTGTTAGATGGATGGTGTATGGCATACTAACCTGTGGAAATTGGATATAGTGGCCGAATTCGTTCCCGGATCAGTGGTAGGTTCCCTCAAGTGCATGAAAATATAAAAAAAACGAAAAAAAATTAAAAGTTTTTAATGTTTTTTTTTTTCTTTTGTCTTTTCAGACTGTAATTTTGGTCAATTCTTTTGTACGACATACTAACCTGCAACAATTCCATTTTGGTGGCCGATTTCTTCCCGGCACTATTGTTAAGTATCCTCAAGTACCTGAAAATATAAAATTATAAAAGTTATTAAAAGTTTTTAACGTTTTTTTTTTTGTCTTTTCAGTCTGTCGTTTTGTTCTAGTGTGTTTGATGGATGGGGTATGGCATACTAACCGGTGGAAATATTGATATAGTTGCGGAATTCTTTCCGGGATCAGTATTTTCAAACAGACGGTCCTTTTAAGGACCACAAATTTATTTTTAAAAAGAGTTAGTGGATTTTTGTCACGAATTTTTTTAGGAAAGAGATTTAAAAAAATTGTGTGTAAATTAAAGATTTTTTTTCACCAAGATTGATGATCTTGAATAAGGAGAAGCTGTAATGCAGATGCATTGTTAATTAGCTACACTCATTGTATATTCGCAACACTTTTTTTTACATAAGGGTATTTCTTTAAGATAACAAATTGGTTTTGGCACAGGAAACGTTTTAATGATTTTGTACATTGTACAAAATAGAATTTATGCAAAGTACAAAATCATTATGCCTGTGACAAACCCTTAAACACTTTTTAAACGCACTATTTCTATTTCAAATAGCGACCAGAACTAACTTAAAGGAAAAGACCTAAGCTTTCTTTTGAGCAAAAAAAAATACCCGCTTCAAAAAAATAAAAAATAAGTTTTAAATTTAAAAAAAAAAATTTTAAAAAATTTAAAAAAAAAAAAAAAAAAAATTTTTCCGAAAGCTTGAAGAAATAGCTATCTAATTTTGTTTGGGAGAAATTTTGCTAACACCAATAGATAATAAGTTACACGGATGAGAAAGAACACCTGTTTGGCCAAAATGTCAAATTTTGATCCCCTCTTACTCTGAAACTTTTTGACCGATCTTGTTGAAAATGTGTGTCTAAACTACTATCCAATAGGACTAACCTTGGTGCAAATTTCATCCAAATCGGAAGACATCGATTTCAAAAGTTGGGTCACTTGACATAAATCGCCATATATATATATATTTTTTTAAGAACTCAACTTAAATTACTCTGAATGGAAACTTACAACTTGGGAACAGGATAAAGTATAACAGCATTGATGGAATAATATATAAAATTTTATGAGTTCGAGGTGATGTAACAGTTTATTTTCTGATGCAATAACTTTTGACATAAAATAAATTGTTTGATTTTTCTTTTTTCCATATTTTTAATAAAATTTGTCATAGCTCTAGTTGATAAAAATTTCATTATTATTTATAGTGATGCACAGTTTTTATGCATTTACGAACGTACCCTTTTTCCAAATTAAGGCCGTTTTAAAGCCGAAATTATTGTCAAAAGCTTTTGACGTTGACAACTCAGTTGCTATTTTTTAAAAAATTTCAGATTTCAACGGCCTAAGTTATAAAAAAATAAAGCATGTCAATAAAGGGATTATGAAACGGATTTTGTATATAAAAAACTATCAACCCAATTATGAATAACAATTTTCCTGGAGTTTTCTCTCTTCTCCCAATTTTCCTATGGAAATTCAATTGTAAAAATGGGAAATGGGAAATGGGAAAAAATTCCCGGGGAATTTTTATTCATAATTAGGATGAATATGAATTTAAAAGAAAACGGATAACAAAATTAGATTTGCCAAAATGAATTAAAAATATTAATGATCCAAGAACGGAAGATGCTGGAAAATAAAACTTTGACCTTTTAAAAATTTTGCTTAATAAATTTGTTACAAATTGTTACCAATTAGTGTCAAATAAAGTGTTCTCAAACCCAGAGTGCTCAAAAGATTAAATTACAATCAGGTCTCGTTTTATGCGATAGATGCGTTCCAAAAAAAATTGCATAAATTGAATTCGCATAAAACGATACTCTAGCTTCATATAAAAACTCGTTCCAAAATTCTGAAAAACCGCATAAATTAAATTTTTAATTAAAAAGTCAAAACAAAATCGCTTAAAAAAATCAACAAAAATATATTTATTTCATTTACTTAAACAATTAAAACAAAACATGTTAAAAAAAATAGAGAAAAATATAATATTTATTCATTAACTACAGAAAAAACCAAAAATTATCTAAAAAATAAGCTAAAACATTGTAAAGAAAATCTGTAAATATGTATGATTAATCTCAATCACTGAATAATTGTCTGCATCGTTTTAAAATTGGTTCAACGTCACTTTCATCACTAGATGATATAATCATATTGTTATCATATGGTAAAATATCCTTTTATCACTAGAATTTATCGCGTGAAAAGGGTACGAGTTTAAAGAATTTTTAGGGGCTTCAGTTGTTTCTTTTCTTGCAAAATAATTTCTTATCAAACTTTGCGATCTTGAATTTTAAAGTTGCTTATGCAACTCTTGCTATCCGGAAAACAGATCCTTCAGTCGGCGTAGAATCTTTAATGTTCTTTCCGTTTCTGGATACATATTAAGGATTTGATTCTGTAAAGCATTAACTGTGATGAGGATATCAACAATTTTTTTTTAGGTGAAGTGTTCAAAAATTTCTTCGGAATCACTGTCTTCACTATCCACGTTTTTCCCAGTTCCAATAACTAAACTAATAACATCGTAATCGGTTAACGGTTCTTCAGCTAAAAGTTCTCCTAAATCATCGTGGTTTAGCGAATCAAATCCCTGCGGGAAATTTGTGTCAATTGCTCTTAAGGGACTTATCCCGTGACCAGTGAACAACATTTTGTAATTAAAAGGAACGAATTGTGATAGGTGAAAACGAGACCTATCACTTAACTGGTGATAATGTGTTAAGAGTGTAGTTGGTCCAGAGGAAAGGTAATTGGCACAAAACTGTGCCAATGTGACTAGCTTTTGTGCGGCTAGCGGCTGATTCTCTCTAGTTCTATTACTTTATATGAAGGGGATCTATCATATTGACATGGCTCATTTGGGACAATATTTTAACCGAAATTTGACGTTTATTTCAGTGACCTGTTACAAAATGTCAAAAAGGTGCCAATTAACCCCCTCGTAGGACATCGCCATGTTAAAGTGACTTGTCACGTGACAAGTTTAGTGTTAGTTCCCTTTCCCGCAGGGATCCATCTGCTCCAATTTGATGAGCTAAATCTATAATTTCATTAGTCACTGTCGATATTTTCTCACCAGTTCTTCCAGCAACACAATTTGGCACCTTAGCCAAAGACCACATATATCCCCATCCTAAAATCCTTTAGTCATCGTCCAGACTTGCAACTTTTGTTGCATGAATTCTTAAGTTTAGGGGTGAGAGAGGTGGGAAGTTTAGAGAGGGGTACTCTGTTGGATGTACTCTGAAATTCTGTTTTGTTTCGGCAATCTCACGCTTTTCAACTTGAAGTTGGTTGTAGGTGTATTTGTATTTATAAAGGGTTGTTAAATTTTAAGGACCGATGTTGAATGTAAGCAACACCTAAAAGTTTGACAATTCTCAATTTCAGACTAACTCAATTTGAATCATGGAAAGATACACAATCGAGTAACGCGTTAAAGTTACTCGAAATGAAGAAGAAATAAAGAAAATGCATATCGTGAAAATCATCTTCAGTGATGAGGCACATTTGCACCTCAGTGGATTCGTCAATAAGCAGAATTCCGCATTTGGGCGAATGATAATCCAAGAGTGATTGTCGAAAAACCAATGCACCCACAAAGAGTGACTGTTTGGTACGGTTTATGGGCTGGCGGCATCCGTATTTTTTTCCAAAATGAGGCCGGTCAGGTAGTTACTGTGAATGGTGTTCGCTATCGTGAGATGATAACGAACTTTTTATGGCCGGAATTGGAAGATATGCATGTGGACGATATGTAGTTTCAACCGCACGGTGTCGCTTGCCACACAGCTAACGAAACAATGGCTCTTTTGCGCGACAAATTCAATGGCCGTGTTATCTCACGTGGTGGCGATGTCAATTTGCCGCCAAGATCATGTGATTTGACACTGTTGGACTTCTTTTTTGGGGTTATTTGAAAGAAAAGGTGTACGTCGATAAGCCAGCAACAATTCAAGAGCTAAAGAATGAGGTAATTCGGCACATTAACGGTATAGAACCGCAATTCTGCCTCAGCGTCATCAAAAATGTGGACAATCGGATGGAGGTATGCGGCCGATATTTTTTCCCAAACATAATTGAACCATACCAATATTATCATAATAAAAAGAAATGACAATAATTTCCTAAATAATTTGTGTCTTATTCAAAATCAACATTGACACTTAAAATTTAACCAACCTTTATATAAAATATAAAAAGAACAAGATAAAAATACAAAAATTGCAAACCTCGAATTTCATAATCTGGACACTAGCGCAATTTCAAAAAATTGCAGCAACAAAATTGCAAGTCTGGACGATGACTTAAAGTTAAGCAAATCTTATACAGATTAAGAGATCTAAATAATATTCGGCACAAAGAACTTTTACATGAATCTTTACCCCACAACATTATTTTGTTCTGGCAGTCCATCATTACCCATGGGTCCCAACTAGGGTACACTCTCGAAAATTTGATTTTAAAAACTGTAGTGTAGGGTATCATATGACTAGGATTGATCGACTAAACTTTTTTAATTTTTTTTTTTTTTTTGTTTGTTAATGTAACTGTTTTAAACTTAAGGCAACTATTACTGCAGTTGGGTTTTTTGTTAATTATTAACGCTTTCATATCGTTTTAATACGAACTTAATTTAATTACAGTAATTTTGTTTTCTTTTCCTGCTCTATTTGAGCCGTTTGTTAACTCTGTGTAGTTTTTACAATAATATAAAATTGCTATTGGATTTCTAGGAGATAAATTTGCACATATTTATTTTAAAATTTACTTATTTTTTAATATAACCACCATTTATAGAATTTATTTACGAACTAAGTTAAATAAATGAAAAAAAATAATTTCAATATTTCTTTTTTTTAAATCAAATGTTACTTTAATAAGTTTAATTAAAAATAGAACCACAAAAATGTTTATAGTTGGTGGAAAATAAAAAAGTAAACGAACAATAGGGGATCAGTGCTCACCTAGACAATTTTTCCTTTAAAATATTAAGTATTAATTTAAAAAAACAAGAAATATATTATTTATTACTCGTATTTCATTTAGTTAATTTTATTGAAACTTAAATTTAATTCATTTTGAAATCCGTAATTGAATGTCTGTTTCACATTAGAAATGTATACAAATAAATACTCTCTCAAATTAAGTTCACATTATAAATTAAATATATCGTTTTAATAAAACAAAAATTCCTACTATTAATTAAATATATTAAATAAAGTTTTTATTTCTGCACCATTAATTGACAACATATGACAATTAATTTTAATAAACTGAATGAGTTGAAACAACAATATTAAATATAAATTTAATTAAAAGTTGCTGTTGATTTTTTGTTATTAAGTTTCTGCAAACAAAATTTTTAAATTACAGAAAAAAGAAGAAAAAGGGCAATAAAATAAGTAAGTTTCGCTTAGAGGAAAAGCGAAATTTCTTTTCGATAGGCGGTAGTTAGGGTAAAAAGCGAAATATATTATTAACCTGCAAAAGCATCAAAATCTGATTGCAAGGCACCCTTTTGAACTTTAAATACGAACAAGGATTAGAAAAGGTGTTCTTCCACCCCACTGGGCCGTGGGCAGTCTAAAACTTAATGTTCTACTTGAATAGGACACATTTTTAATATTAAGATTAAGTAAGTAGTAAAACTTACGGTTTGGGCTGCAAGAGGCAGATTCTGTAAATATATATTAAGGTTTAAAAAAATAGAAAATTTAGTTTCAAAAAAATTCTTTCGCTAGATAAATTGTTAGCCTGTTCATCTACGAAGACATCGTTCGCTTGACTTACATGTTAAGCAAAAACAATGTTTTATAAATGTGAAGAGCACGAAGTCTTCGTTCGAAGTCGATGAACAGGCTAAACAGCGAAAGAAATTTTTTAAAACTAAATTTTCGATTTTTCGGTTATTTTTAAAATTTTATATTTTTTTACGGAATCTGGCATAACAGTAAGTAGTACAAATCTTAAATTGTAAAATTAACAGTAGTTATAAAATATAGTTAGCTAGACGATAAATACTTAATAAAAATGCGATAAATACTTTATAGAAAATTTCATTCGCTAAAAGAAAAACCGAGCAACCATTTTAAAATGAAATTTCGTTCGCTAATCGAAAATTGTCTGTAGAAAATTTCGTTCGATAGGAAAAAGAATTTACGTTTCTGGAAAAAAAAATTGTGCGCCCGTTAAAAAAGCAAACGTTTTCAATGAAAAAATTTGTCAACATTTTTTACAAATACGAAATAATTTTTTAGCGAAATTGATATTTGTATCTTAATATATCACCGTATAATAATATATCGCACTTCTTTAAAAATACTGTCTTAACTCAAAATTTTAAAATTTTCAATAGAAGCAAACCCATTTTTAATATTACATTGAAGGCATATGAAAAATAATTTTTAAACCAACCTTTTCTTTACCAAAAAGTTGACAAAATAGCACGATATTTTTACAGCGCACAGTGTCTCCACTAGTGCAAGCTAGCGGGACAAAAATATTTCTTCATTTATTTCAATTGTTTATGTATATTCCAGGCATCTTAAACTATTTTTAAAAAAAAAGTTGAAAAATGTGTGCTGTAATCGTTAATCGTTGTGAACCTATTTTTCAATAAATGATGTTTTTGTATTTTTCTCATTAATAATCCGATTCTACCTAAATTTGGCATTAATATATGTATATCTTATAAATATCATACCAAGTATTATTACGATCGGACAATTTTTGTAGGTGCTATAGCGTTTTTAAGAAAAAGGATATATGGCAGGACCTTAAGTCCTTAGTCCGATTTAAATGAAAATTTACACACACGTTTCTAGATGTATGTATACCAAATGTTATTCTGATCGGACAATTTTTGTAGGTGTTATAGCGTTTTTAAAGAAAAGGATATATGGCAGGACCTTAAGTCCTTAGTCCGATTTAAATGAAAATTTACACACACGTTTCCAGATGTATGTATACCAAATGTTATTCTGATCGGACAATTTTTGTTGGTGTTATACCGCAGGACAATGGCAGGACCTTGAGTCCTTAGTCCGATTTCAATAAAAATTAACACACACGTTTCTAGATGTATATATACCAAATTTTATTATGATCGGTCAATTTTTGTAGTTGGTATAGCGTTTTTAAGAAAAAGGATATTTGGCAAGACCTTGAGCCCTTATTCCGATTTAAATGAAAATTAACATACACATTTCTAGATGTATATATACCAAATTTTATTATGATCGGACAATTTTTGTAGGTGCAATAGCGTTTTTAAGAAAAAGGATATTTGGCAGGACCTTGAGTCCTTAGTCCGATTTAAATGAAAATTTCCACGCACGTTGCTAGTTGCATGTACATCAGCATGGCTACTTTTTGTAACTTAAAAGGAATTATTGAAACTTAAATTACATTTTTCATTTTCAAGACACATGAGAGGTAGACGTGTCCTTTGACCGATTTCTCCAAAAGTATTTTTCTTAACTAAGATATTTTATGCTAGTGTACCAAATTTAAAAAATATCTGACAACTCCTTCTGTTTTCTGGAAAAAATAAAATAATTTTACTTTCGGGCCTTTTCGAGGTCTAAACTATATGTGAATCTATGCTTAAATGTTGTGGATAAAAAAAGTTGCTACTCTTTTAAGTTAACAATTAATGTAAAATTTTCTGGATTTATCTATATATTTACAAATTGATGTACCCCAAAAATATACATATTTTTTATAAAAAATAATAGTTTACATACCTTCAACAGAATAGTCTATACCAAACAACTCGTTTCACTTTGCTACCTATTTTAAAATATGTTATCACAAGTCTGCATAAAATGCATCTGATTTGCAACGATATATCGATGTATCGAATGTATTAAGCTGAAATTATTACCAAATTTAAAAACTTAATATACCTTCATTTCAATACATATTTACAATGGTACAAACATATTACATGTAATTCCATTCAAACTTTTTATTGTTTCTTTTAATTTCAAATTTACGAAACGAAACTTTTATTCGCTTAACTTTTATTTAGAACAAAAACCAATTTTAAAATTTAGTTTTTAAGGTAAGTTATGCAAACGAAGTTTTCGTTTGAAATCGAGGGACCGCCAGTTAATTCTACAATAAAAAAAAAAATTCAAGAAAAAAAGTATAGAATACAAAAATAAAATTTATTTATTCGCCATATGAAATCTAAAAATGGGATTGTTGCTTACAAGTCATTATAAGTGGCTTTATCTTGAGTTTTGTACCGCTAGCATTTTCTAGCCGAAGCAGTTAGATATAAATATTACGTGTCGATTTTTTTCCAAAAAGTGAAAAAATAAAAATTTTGAGTTAATACACTATTGTGTATAAACGATATGTAAACTTTTTTTGCTAAGAAGTTTTTTTACAAAATATCTTTCTTTCCAAAATCACGCTCGATAGGCAAAAGAGTGAAACTCTTCTAATACAATTAAATATCGCTTTAGAAAATTACGAAATACTTATAAAACAAATTCCATCTGTTTGGCAAAAGAGCGAAAATTTTCTTATTTCATTTGCTACGCAAATGAGCTAAAAGTTACTACAGAAAATTTTATTCGCTAAGCGACAGCTTTAAAAATGGCTCCACAAAATTTGGCTCACTAGGCAAAAGAGCGCAAATCATCTGCAGAAATTTTCTTTGCTATGCAAAATTGCAAAATATTTGTATGAAAAATCGCATTTCTAAGGCGAAAGTGCAAACATTTTCTAAGGAAAAAAATTTACATATGTAGTATGTAGAAATATTTGTTCGCTAGGCCGAAGTCTTAAGAGAGCTCTTTTGGAAAAAGAACAAACATTTTGTATAGAAAATTTCTTGAGTAAGAATCTTCCACATTAAGGGCATAATTGTTTAAAAAGCAATGCCAAAAATTTCATTGAAAGAATAAAAAAATTCATAAATATTTTATAATTTTGTGGTTGCTTTTTACAGGAAGTCAGATTGAAATTTTAATTATCAAACACTTCATATTTTGTGGCGTTGCGAATTTTAAAAAACAATATGAATTTCTGTAGAAAGCAACAACAAAATTATAAAATATTTTTGAGTTTTTGTTTGCTTTCAATGAAATTTTTGGCAATGCGTTGGTTGCCCCGGTAAACAAGTTGGTAGTGAGCTAGACTATCATCGCCGGGGTTGCGAGTCCGATTTCCGCAAGGGACTCTGGTTTCTTTACTACAGACCAGCGTAGAGCGGATTAGTATAGGAAGAAAAAAAAACTTTTACACAATTAGGGCATAAATTTCTTTTGCAGACGAAATCGTTGTTCGATCCTAGCTATATCACTTTATAACTAAGTAATTATGATATATATTTCCTTGCATACATATTTATTATTTTTAAATATATTTTAATCTAAAAAAAAACTTCTGACCATTTTTCTTAACCGCCTTTGTGTTATTTATTGTTCTACTAAACACGTAAAATACAAATGGCAACACACCAACCAAATGACATGAAACAAGAAGAGATGCAAAAATATCTAATATATAATTGAAATTTCTAACATGACAATTTCAATTGACACTTAAAACGTGCTTTTTCCTCATTCTTTATTTCTTCTATTTTTCACATTCAACATCAACATCTTCTTTTTACAAAACCACTCTTTGGCCATTTTTCCAAAATTATTTACTGACTGAAGTTTGCAATTGTTCTTTTTTTTTTTTTTGTCGATTTTAGTTATTTTTTTCGTTCTTTCTTTTCGATTTAACCACCATATGTCAGGCTAAACAATAAGCTTCAGATGTTGTATGTAGCACGTGCAACATGACTTAAGCATTTTAAAGGTGGGGGTGGGATGGAGTGGTTGTGGGAGATTTGAAATCAATTGTGTGAAATGTGAAATAAGACAGGAATCTACAGGATATTTATTCTCATACAAGAGCAAAAGAAGGAGAGCAAGAAGAAAGAAATACAATATATTTAAATATTTGCATTTATTTCTAAGACAAGGAAAAATGTTGCACAAGAAAGAACAATAATATTTGACAAAATATTTGTTGCAAACTTTAGAGATAAGAAATGGCCTTAACGAATTTTGAAACCTCGATACTAACAAACAAACTTGTTTTTATAATATACATAAACGAAAAGTTTGTTCGCTAGTCTTAAAAGCGAACAATTTTTACTAGTGAAAAATTAAATTATTTTCTCATAAAAATTTCGTTAACTAGAAGAACCCCGAAAATTTCTTTAGACAATTTTGTTTGCAAGGCGAAAAAGTTAGTTCGCTAGTCCAAAAAGTAATAATTTTCGAATAAAATTTTACCTCTGAAGATTTTTTTCGCTGGCCAGAATGATTTAAATGATTTATAGAGAAAACTTCGTACGCTAGCGGAAGAATAAAGGCCATGTCAGATAAAACTTTTGCTTCGCGTTGCGTTACCGATTCGCTTTGACATCTAAGATAAAATATACGTACTTATACGAAACATGTCACATAAAGTACTTTCAAAGCGGAGCGAAGCAAAAAGTTAGCCAACTCTCATCTTTTTGCGCGCTTTGACAATTGGCTAGTATAATTTTCTTTTTTTTTTAATTTTTTTTGCCAAATTCAATTCCAAAAAACCGTCCAATTAAATTTTTAACTTTTATTTTTGTAACAAATAATTAAATGTACAAATTACCAACCGCTTTTATAAGTAAACAAACAATGCGTGAGTGTTGTCAAAGTTTTCATTGTGGCATACACCTTTTGCTTTGCGTTTTTCTGCCGAAGGTAGAAACAACCCTGCAAGAAGACTACCGGTCATTTTACTAGTAAAATGACAGGTAGTTTTGACCACTATATTGGATAAAGTTTCTATTAGCTTATTAAGAGTAAAATGAAAAAACTAACCGAAACTCTTGTGTACATGTGATTTTGCCTCTCTTTCTAACTAATTAATTCCACTCGACTACGGAACATATGTCTGTACTGCTTACTACTATGCTATATATTAGTTAGTAATCGCGGAAATAATGGTTAACACTAACTAGTTAGTCATAACGTAAATAGAGGTTAGCACTAACTAGTTATTAATAGCGTAAAAATTGGTTAGTACTAACCTTTATAAAATAATGTTTTTTTTTTATTTTAGTTTTAAAAAAGTTTTTATTAAAAAAATATAATCAGCAGGCTTCATTAAAGTATATAATAGTTGTGGGTGTGGGACCACGTAACGTCACTTCTGTGGCTGCTCTATAACGTTCCTTTCTTCCATGGGTCTGTAAAGAAATATTATTTTGTTAACAATTTGTGACTAAAAAGCCGAATACATACATGCATACATACTTGAAAAGTCATCAGGATTTTAAATATTTGGTATAATTTGGTCCTTTATTATCACCACTAAATCTTTAACGAGTATCCCGGCCAAAGCAACCACCCGAATGACCGCTACCTGAGAACGTTTAGGTGTGCTTATGATGTCATCGTCTTTAAATATGCGTTTTTCCACAGCACTTGATAATTGAATGCTTCTTTTGCGAGTGCCTTCATCCGCTTTTTTTTAATTATAAATACCCATTATATTGTAAATTAATAACTCCTTTTTGCTTACCCAGTTTTGTGGTTGCTGACTTTAATATACTTTTTCTTCGATTCAAAGGGGTACCTTCGGATGATTCTTTCAGTTTTTTTTGTTGGAGTTTGATAAACTGATGGGCTATGAACTATGTTTTTGTGTGAAATATTTTGTTCTTGCTGCTGTATCGCTAGAGGATCTTCATCCTGTGAAGCTGACCGACGCCCTATAATTAAGGATATTAAGCAATCATATTAAGCAATATGTACCTATAAAATCAAATGTTTCTTTTCTTATTGTTACCTTTCGGATTATCTAAGTTTAATTTTCATATCAATCCGGCGTTCCTTTAACAATTAAATAATTGAGACAATCTAAATCCGTGTAATTATCAGCTTCACTGTTGTCCAAGCTCAAATTAAGGTTTCTTTTAGCTACTGACACTCGTGATCGGGGTGTTGCTTTAATATTTTGTTCACCCAAAGGTGATGCTGGCTCGTTGAATTTGATTTTTTCTTCGCCGACAAACGTACAACACTACGTCCTCCTATAATTTTAATAGGTGACACCTTATTTTCAGCATTAAAGTAATTGAAATCAACATTACCAATAAATTACTCGTAGATCATATAAAGAAATATTATTTTGTTAACAATTTGTGACTAAAAAGCCGAATAAATACATGCATACATACTTGAAAAGTCAACAGGATTTTAAATATTTGGTATAATTTGGTCCTTAATTATCACCACCAAATCTTTAACCGCTACCTGTTTGAAGACCACTTCTTTTAACACGACTGTTTCGTACATGACCTGTTGTTTCCAGAAAATTTACCACCACGTTTTCTGGAGCCGCCATCAGTATGCCCTCCTTTACTTTAATAAGCAACGTTGTTGCAAAGAAGATAAGCAAATTTATTTTTAAACTTGGCAAATAACTTTTGTAATATTTAATTTAAACCACAGAACTAACATTTAAGCAATTACATTTTTTTACAAGAGTCGACAGGCCACGCGTGTGAAAAAATTATATTTAAAAATTGGCATTATTTATGTTAGAGTGGAGCAACGAATGTAAAATTGTTGCAAGTGTATTAGTAAATTGTTTTTTTTTTTTTGGTTTTGGTTATGCATTTCTTGTAGGGAAAGTTGTATCTGACACGGCCTTAAGTGTTTAAAATGAACTGCGTCGACAACACATTTCCCATACAATTTGACATAAAAATTTGCCGAAGAAAGGCGTCGTGAAATAGAATCTATTTTATTTTCAGACGGTTTTTTCTTATACTCTTGCATATAAACACTCAGGCAAGGCGAATTTATTTTTCAGGTGACGTTGAAACCACATCTGTGCTACTTGTTATCTTACTTAGAGAGAGAAATGTCAAAAGTTGCTTGTGTTTTTGACATATCGATCAACGAAAGCAACAAAAAAATACATTGCCGTGTTTTTGGTGTTCTTACTTGTTGTAGTATCGACACCACCGTACACATGAATTCGCTTTGCACTCAGGGCTGGAACCGAAATAAAGTAGTTGTAGTAGTAGCTGAAGCAAGGCGAATTCATGTATACGGTGGTGTCGATACTACAACAAGTAACAACACCAAAAACACAACAATGTATTTTCTTGTTGCTTTCGTTGATCGATATGTCAAAAACACAAGCAGCTTTTGACATTTCTCTCACTAATTAAGAAAAAAAAGTAGCATCGCTGTGCTTTCAACGCCACCTGGTAAATGAATTCGCCTTGAGCTGAAGCAAATAATGCTCTGTAGGCCAACAAAGTTAAAAATTTCAAACTTTGCACTGCAACGACTACTACAACTACGTATAATGTTAACACTACTTTCAAACTGCCGTTTTTACAGCAACTATTCTGTTCCCCACTTCATTCTATGAACAATGCTACCATACTTTCATTAAACATCTCGTAAACAGAAAGTTAAAAACAATTTATTTTTGCCTAAAGTTGAAGATTCAGTTCCATGGTTTAATCATGTACTGGAAACGCTGAAAGCTACAACAAAAATGTACAATAAAAAATCAACAACAATGTACAATAAAAAAACAACAGGGCTTCTTATTGTTGTTTTGTAATAGGAACTGTCAAATGTTGTTTATGTTATTATATAGTATGTGTGTGTATAAGTAAATAAAATGTGACAGTTCGTATTACAAAACAACAATAAAAAGCACTGAAAAAAGTAAAGGAAAAATAATCATCTGGCACTACGAGCATAGCTTGTATGATTATAATGTAATTTGGGGTATCAATGGTCAATGGACATCTCTATTTGGAGATGATCCTAAGCTTTTTGTGGCGGAAAATTGATGATTTAGGTGCAGAGAATATATGGTTTCAACCGAATGGTGCCACTTCCCACATAGCAAGAGACACAATGGATCTTTTGAAAGAAAAGTTCATCGCATTATTTCTCGTAGAGGAGAAGTGAATTGGCCACCAAGATCGTGCGATATGACACCTTTAGACATTTTTGTGGGGGGTTTTTGAAATCGAAAGTGTACATCAATAATCCCACAACAATTCAAGAGCGTAAAAACAACATAATCGAGCAGATATCAACCATTAACAACAGTTTATTGAAAAATGTCATTGAGAATTTTGGTAAAGGATTGGGAGCCGAACGTGCCAGTGGGGTGGTCACTTGACCTGGGTGTTTTACTTGATGATAAATTGTGTTTTAATGCGCACATATCGCAGACTGTCAACAAGGCCAAAGGTGCCCATCGATTTATCAAATGTAGGGGGAAGGAGTTTGTCGAGCCCTATGTTATAAAACAGTTTTATATTTCATTAGTGAGACCTATTCTAGAACACGCCTCGGTCGTTTGGGACCCCCAATATGAGGTACATACTAAAAAACTAGAATCCGTACAGAAGCAAGCTCTTTTATTCTATCTTCGAAACCCGATTGAAACTTATTAATCTTCCAACCTTAAAAAATCGGAGGATGTATCTGTTAAACGGTAAAATTGTCTCAGAATTCCTACTTCGTCAGGTTGAGTTTTCAATTCCTATTCGTCCTTCCAGAAAGGCACCCTGTTAAATACTAACGGTCCTTAAATTGTTATTTACCTTTTCACATTTTGTCATTACACTATTTTTCTATGTACTGAAGCTTGGCTTGTAAGATCATTTTTAAATCATTAAAAATTACACTGGTTCGATCGTTAAAAAGTAAACAAGCAAAGTACGTAACAAAAAAAAAAAAAGAACATTTAAATTGTGACAAACCAAAAACATTAAACGAACAAAAAACCTTGTAAATAAAAAGAAAACAGATCAACACAATAATAAATGAACAAAATAAATTAAAAATATACAAAAACTAAAATTAACACAAAGTGTTTTTATTTAAAGTAAAAAGTGAACCGTGAAACAATTTGAGGTGCTGAAAATCTAAAGTTCAACCCAGGGGGCTAGTATAAATTTTGACATTAGCGTAGAAATTTTTGACAACCACACAATTATCAGACACACACCCAGGTCGTGCAGCTCAATGTCTGATCTTAGCAGCCGCCGAATTTAAATTTTGCGTTGAAGTCGCCGCCGGTTCGAAAGGCATATTTACACTAAATTTTTTAGTCAAACTTTTCTTTTTAGCCGTGTTGCATATTTATATAAGCTATTTAAAGATCAAAAATAGTTACGTATTTAATTTTTTTTATTAATAACATTTTTGTTATTATAATTTGTGCATGTTGACATTAGTGTCTAATAAAAGTCAAATACTTTTTTTAAAATAAATTTGAAATTCAATAATGGACTACAAAACGCTAATTACATTTACATTACAAGCATTTTGTTATATTTCCAAGCACAATCTTATGTAACTGTAATTGGAAAAAACCAATAACATGGAATTTATTTGATTGAGAGGTGATCTAAATAAAAAAAACTGGATAAATAATGTTTGTTAGATCATAAATCCCATAATCAGCATATTAGGATTTGGGTTAACTGAAACGCGCAATTCGCGAAGGTTTAAAAAATGAGAAATTTCCAAAAAGTTTATAAAAGCATAAAATATCTGTTTATGGGTTCCAACCAGTAGAGAATAAAAAAAATCGCTGAAAACGTAAAAAATTAAAACAAAATGCAAAAATTTTGAAAACTCAAATGTACAACCTCCAAAAATTCCTCAAAATTTGTTCACATATGCGACCTGCTAGCAAATCATATTAAGAGTAAGCGCGAATTCTGAAAATTTGTTTTTAAATTATGGAGCAGCTCAAAATAAAATTCCAGACAGACAAATTGTCCGTCTGATTTCCAAAATTTCACAAATGACGGAGTTATGCGGTTACAAACATTAAAAAAGTAACACAACCGAATTGAAACCCTCCTTCTTTTTTTAAGTCGGCTTAAAATATATTTATATTAATAACAAATACAAACATATATTTCAAATAAAAAAAAATTTTGTTTGTTGTGCTTAATTCCCTTTTTAAATAATTGATAAAAAATACTGAAATTTATTGTTGGAGGAACGTTCTCCTAAATAATTTTAGAAAAGCCAAAGCTATCAGCAAACAAAACTACAGAGGGAATGAGAATTACCTACAAACACTCAAAAAGTCTTGTTTGCAAAAACAAAAACAAAGTGCTATCAAAGCTTAAACAAAATGCCAAACAATAAATCAGTGATGAGTTTTATCTTTTCTTACATTTCCCGCTACAATTATTTGGAATTCTCCCAACATTAATTGTAGTTGTAAGTGGGTAAAGAAAAAACATATTAAAAACAAAAACAAAGTGCTTTTATTGTTTTCGCAAGAAATCAAAATAAAAACAATTTGCCAGTTCAGTTTTTTATGCACGTGCACTTGCTAAAATTTATTATCAAAGTTGTTTGTGGGAATACTATTATTTATTAAAAGATTTTGTTTGTTGTGCTTAATTCCCTTTTTAAATAATTGATAAAAAATACTGAAATTTATTGTTGGAGGATAAGCTGTTCCTATGCGCATTTCACTGGTTGCTTAGGCCAGATCATCAGGAAACGTTCTCCTAAATAATTTTAGAAAAGCCAAAACTATCAGCAAACAAAACTACAGAGGGAATGAGAATTACCTACAAACACTCAAAAAGTCTTGTTTGCAACGATATCAAAGCTTAAACAATAAATCAGTGATGAGTTTTATCTTTTCTTACATTTCCCGCTACAATTTTTTGGAATTCTCCCAACATTAATTGTAGTTGTAAGTGGGTAAAGAAAAAACATATTAAAAACAAAAACAAAGTGCTTTTATTGTTTTCGCAAGAAATCAAAATAATTGCCGACTTAGACTTCTGTTAAGAAATGTCAGAAAACAATTGTTCTTTACTTTATGTCAAAATTTTACGTTGTCAGAAATGTTATAATTTCACACAGCAAAAACATGAAATTTTTCTAATACAAACAAATTTTATTTTACCATAGAACTTTGCTACCGTTTCACACACACCCTTTATATTAAAAAGCTTTCGTTAAAAATTTTGTTTATTTTTATTAAAATTTTCGTGTTCATAAATAAATCTTCAAGAAGTTAATCTTCTCTTAAAATGCAAAATATATATTAAAACGTTATGGATTATCTGAATATTAGTGTATTTCAATAAATTGCATACACTAAAATTACCATTTTGCTACTAGAAATACGAAAATTCAAAAATAATTTTCATCTCGAGCAACTGTAAGACCATTTTCTCCTTCAAATATTTTTACTATTATAACTTCAGTTTTAGGAAAAAACTCTGCTTCAAACAGTCAAATGGTATAAGAGTCATTCAGTTTTTTGTGTCTCCTGAACACTTTGTATTTTTGTACCTGAGCCCTTTTCGATTCATTTATATTGATGGGAAATTTTTCTGAAAAAAAAATTCATTTTCCCTGCCTTTTTATCATATAGAAAGTCAAACTAAATAGATATGCTTAAAACTATAAACAAAATAAGACAACCTGCATTTAAATAGAAAAAATGTACAACTCACCTGCTATGAAAAAAAGGCACAAGTATTTTCATTTCGTTAAAATGTAAGTTGAACGAAAAACTCCATGAAAAATGCTAAAAAGAATATTAAAAAACATAAAAAAAGCTACAGAATTTACGAAATATTTGGCTCAGCAACAAATAAAAATCTAATAAAATAAGAAGAAATTCTTAACTTGTTTGGAAATAATTTAAAAAAAAAATTATCCACCATAAAATTGTCAAACGAAATTCAAAATAAAAAAAAGTTTCCTTAACATTTTTACCCTTTTTAAATTGTGTCTTTATATTAGCCACATACATACATATACTTGCAACAACTTATATAAGTATTTATTTATATTTCTTTTCCTTTCTACTTTCTTTAATCTTTTAATTAGCCTCAATTACTTAAATTATTTATGAATTCATTGAATTTGCTTAAAAAAGAAAAAGAAATTAACATAAAAGTGTAAAATGATGAAAAAACTGTAACTTGTGTTGCAACTGTTGCATGAAATAAACTTAATTTGTTATTCGTTAATGCGGTAGCTGGCACTGTTGCTAATTCATACGAGTACATTGCAGCCGGAATACGTTCATACCCTGCAAGTTTGAAGGTTAATATATAAAACATAAAAAATTTCAAGTTTTAAAGCATAAGACGTTTTAGAAATCACGCAAGAACAATTTGACTCTCTTGGAGAATACCAGATAGTGAGAAAATCTATATTTAATTATCTCCTAAGACAGAAGCTGCATCACTTTATCCCTCTCTCTCTCTTAGTCTGTCTTATTCACAGAACATGGAGTCTTCACCTGACAATTTTTTGTCAAATTAAACGTTAAACTTTGTATATAAAAAACGCTGACAAAAACATTATAGTTTTTTTATATAGAGTTTGACGTTTAATATGACAAAAAATTGTCAAGTGGAGACCCTATTTAACAAATGTCTAAACAGTTTTAAAACCAATTACTAACTCTAAGCAGATAGTAAAATTAACAATTTGCCAACAGTTAATAGAACTGCAGGGCTTTTAAAACACATAAACTCATATTTTATGACTTTGCTACACGTTCTTTTAGCTGCAGTAACAACAACAAGTGTTTAAGTATTCAAGAGCCAATTATAAACTTTGATTGCTCCTTCTCTTGGAATCGTGTTTCTGCACAAATGTGTTTGTAGATATTTTAGTTAATTCGTAGTTAGTAAAAGTTATAACCAGAATGCATCTGCATTTACATACGTATTATTGCAAGCTTACCGATGCAGAAATAGATGACATGAAAACAGTGATTTGAAAAACAAAAAAATTCTTTTTTTTACTATTAAACAAGCGAGAAAATTTAGCCGATCAAGCCCGTCCACAGATATACAGGCACGTTTTCGAGAGTGAAACATATCTGCGACCCATCTTTGTGCCGAATTTTATCTAGTCAACATTTTTATGAAATTTATTCACCTTAAAACAATTTTAGACTTAAAATTTTAAATAAAAGCTATTATAAAAGTTGTATAAAAAGTTATGGATGTTATGGCATTTGAAATTATTTTCGGAATGATATTTGGATGGGAGCTGTGGTAAAATATAGACCGATTTCAAGACAAATTTAGTAAGATGATTTAGATTGCAATAACATATTTTTGGAATAATTTGACTCATATAGCCAGGCTCCCAATGTCGATCGAAAAATTTTTTATTATACATCTAAGACCCCATAAAGTATATATATTCTGGCTCCTTCAGTAATTCTGTTTCGTCTGTGGAAAACACGCTCACTTTCGAAAAACGCAAAAGAAAAGAACAAACTTCGTCTCAAATTGCTTGTAGTTATCCTAAGCAGTTCGGGATTGAAACCCAGCAACATCGGTTTAGAACTATCAGAACTATGAATCAAAATGTGGAACCACCACACTAAAATAATTGATAATTTTGATACAAAAACTAACATAAATGGTGGAATAATGCACGGAATGATATAGAGTTTTGCACGAATTCGCTTTATAGGACTGCAAATCATACTGTTAAATTTCGTGAAGATCGGTCTATAATTTACTCCCGGAAAACAGCTTATTGCGCCTAAGCCCAAATAAAGCACACTTTGGAAAAGTGTATAGATAAGTGTACAGATATAGATATTGAGGTCAAAATTCTTCCAACTCATGCAATTTTGTGAAATTCATTGTTAACGCTAAAACTAATTACACTGCTGTATTGAAATGTATTCTTACCTATTTTTTTTTTTTTTTTTTTTTTTTTCTTCAGAATTTTGAGATGATTGGTCCATAATTTACCATAGGTCCAATACAAATAACCCTCCTAAAAATCATTTAGTTCGGCTAAAACTGTTACGAATCATGATAATTTACTCAAGCCAGTTCCTTCATAAACTTGCTATAATATTTTTTTATGAATATGGGGGTTAAAATTTAAATATTCTCTCTTTCTTTATTTATTTTAAAATAGAATTTGAATATGTTTAATTTTTGGAATTTCATATAATTTACTTACAAAATTTCAAATAAAACTATTCAACAAAAATTTGTTTGAATATATGATACAATTTGCTTTTTTTAATGAGCAAACCAACTGAACTTCCGAACAATTAAAAAAACTACGACAGCTGTTTTCGTAGTTGACACAAGTAAGAACAATCGTGTGACTGTGCTGCGGCAATTATTGTACTCATTTCCCTTTGTACTAATTAGCGGCAATTAAATTTGTATAAAACAAGGCAATCGTGTGATTTCAGAATATTTTATTGGGGCAATTTCATAATTGTGCGTCAATAAAGCGCAATCAAAATTGTGTCATATTGGCGCATTTGCGGCAATCGTGTGATCCCAGCTTAAATTAATTCATTTATTTATAGTCTAATGACTGTATTGCCACCTCATCAATTCCATAAATAAAACGAAAGCTTGGAATTAAAATTCGACAAGACATATGAATTAAAACAAAAAACAAACAAAGCAGTAAACAAAAAATATAGAATAGAGTTTTATAAAAAATATTTTAAAAACCTTAATAATTTTATAAGTGGTGGTGTTAAAAAAATATAATAATAATAAAAAAAATATTTAGTGTTTATGTGTAAAGAAAATTTTGTTAAATATTTTAACAAAATGTCTATGTCGACAACAACAACACAAGTGACTGATTATGGCATTTGTGGTCGCATAATATTTCTTAGTGGGCCGCAAAAAACTGTTACGTTATCGGTCGCTTGCATTGTCGATCGACTTGTCGTGCTGAAAATTGTTAGTGGGCCGCAAATCAGCTGTTTGTCGTTGAAAATGCAAGCGAACGATAGCGGTCGATATCGGGGGCCAGGCTGTTAGATTTGTTCGGTTAAGGAATTAATCGATTTTTTCATTTTAATATTGCTCAAAGAAGGGCTAAATTTACAGTTATTAGTAAGCGTATAACAATCGTTTAACCAATAAAATATTATCTCCAGCTTTTTGTTCACCATTGGGAAAACTATCAAATGTTATTTGTTAACTTCTAGTTAGACAGCAGCTGTTTCGTTGAAAATTATTTTATGTATAATTTTTTATTTGTGGAAAATTACTATTGGAAATTGTACGCAGCTTCCGTTTTCTTAGCAGTGACACTATCACTATTTTTGTTTTCTATAACATTTCGATATTTTTTCACCTTTGGTAATAATAAAAATGTTAACAAAAACACTGCTACCAACATTGAAATTTAGTATTTTGGTAGAGTTACCATTTTTTGTTCTGATAAAAAATGTTAGTTAACCAATATACTGTAAATATGATATGTAAGTTAACCAATAGTTATAATTTTAGTTTACTAATAACTAGGGATGCCAATCTGGACTGGTTTTTGAAAACCCCGGGATTCGGGTTTTTGGTTTTTCGGGATCAATGTGTTTCTTTAAGAGGCTACTTTTTTTTTAATTAACAACACTTTTTGAATATTCAAAGGTTTTATATACGAAACATAAATTTTTAAAAATGAAAACAACAAAATAATTTATTTTATACATATGTTTATAACACTGGCCTCACCCATGATCAAACAGATCAGATTCCGGAAAAAGCTTAAAAAAATATACGTATCTCTTAGTTTTTCTAGATAAATTCATTCCGGTTTTTTTGACAGCAATTAAATTTTTAATGTGAATTAAGTTTTGACGACATTAATACACGGCAAAGTGTAGTCCCTCATCGATCTCGATAGCTGAGTTAAAAACTGTAAAACTATGTCGACTGCAGTGCAGTACACCTCCAGGGTGAGGGCGAGATTCATAATCAATAATTTAAGTACGTTTAAAATTTATTTTAAAACAAAATGCTTAAACAAATATTTCTTAAAACAATTTTCAAGTTTAAATAATTTTTTTATGAATGCGTCAGATAGTGTTTATTTATAAAAAAAATTATTTTATTCACCGTATGTTTTTAAAGCAATTTTTTTATTATTATTGGGCCGGAAGGAATATAAGCTATTCCATAAAGCTTATATTAATTGTTATAATTATATCAACTTTTATTCTTTAGTTTCCGAATATACTTTAATTGGATCGTGAATAACATTTATTTTTTTGCTTGATACTCGTATATAACAATTATTTCATGATTTCTATTTTTTGCATAAAAATAATCATTTTTATTTTGTTATTATGTCTTAAGCCAAAGCTGAACTTGCTAAACGTAATTGTAAAACAGGATTGAGATGTGAATCTACAAATTTCGTTTCCTCTTAAAATAATGGTTTTTATTAAGCAAAATACAAAAATCCAGAAATAGTCGTCATATATCAAGCAAAAAATGAAAATTTTAAATGCTCGCTGTGTTCCCAAAATAATAATTAAACTCAAAAATGAGAATTATTTGCAATTAAAATAAACTTAAATATAATTTTTTTAAAAAATTTTTGGAAAGAGTATAAAAATTCAAAAAAAACGAACAGTTTTGTACATAAAAGTTGATATGTTAAAAATCCCGGGACTTATAAAAATAAATCCCGGGATGCGAAAAATCCCGGGATTTCGGGATTCGGGACTTCCCGTTTGGCATCCCTACTAATAACTAACTAATGACTGTTAATTTGGGCCTTAGAGTTTAAATTTATTTGAATAACTCGTATAATTCAAATAATTGTATTCAATGGGAAAAACAAACATGTCAATTTGATGTACTTCTTTTATTTTATTAATAAACAGAAAAGACAATTTAGACAAAAATGTAGTTAAACAATAAAATAACAATTCATTTGTACTTCTTAAATAGTTCTAATGGCCGTTTTCTCAATGTATCGACAAGCTGTCTGTTGCTTAATCTCGACATAAATTCACTAGACTGATAAACTGGGACAAAAAAATTATTTTCAGTTGGCAATACCTCTCAAAATAGATGGGATAATTGGGAGACAGCTGATTTATTTTATCTGTACGGCAAATAAATAATTAGCAGGTGAGGGCGGGTTAACAGAAAAGAAGTGAATGAGACATTCAGAAAACCAAGTTTCTTTAATAACTTTCTTTAAACACTGCAGTGTCTCGTTGAGAAAAAACATAATCGACTCATGCTATGCCATAAAACTTTTTAATAAAATAAATAACTAAAAAAAATTGCAAAACATACACATTTTAATGCAACAAAAAGCAGGGTTATGTATTATCTTAAGGATATTTCAGCTTTTGGTGTTGTATTATCTGGGGAAATCAGGTGTAGCCAACACGCTAAAAGTCCAAAAGTCGCAGGTTTAAGGACATCTTTATGATTCCCTGATTAAAGATCCTTTCTGTTACCACGGGAGTCGGTAGTCCCCGGTGAAGAGGTACAGGACTTACTTTTGGTTGAGGCCTTCGTTCTTATGCTTCTGGCGGAAAGATTGTATTTGAGGAAGTTTTGATTTTCTTGTGAAAAGATACTTTTGGGGATCATTACCCAAAATCTTTAGAGTTTTCACTGCTTCTGGGAAAGTGCGGCATGCTACTCAACACAGAAATAATTCTCCAAAATTTTTTACTTATTAAAGCATTAATTAAAAATAAAATCCATTTTAACTAAAAATTTTATCAAGGGAATTACACGTTTAATTGACACTGTTAACTTGTTTACAAGTGCAGATTTAATTATTTTTTAAATAAATATCACAAATTCTTTAATTGAAATAAATTTTTATTTTTTTTTTTGTCAACAGAAGCTGCTAGCAATATTTCCAAAAGCACCGGAAGTCAAGTAGCTCCAGCTCATAAATAATCGGCGAGTGTGTATTTTTGCCGAATTGTACACTCTAATTGCTACGAAATTTCTTACGTATGCAATTTGATTTTTTTTCTGGATTTACAGAATTTGCAACACAGGTCTGAACATACCTTATGTGAACAAAAAATAAATGCAGAACGTAACAAAATGTAATTTGGTCTTAAGCTATTTAATTAGTTTAAAAAAAATATTTTTTTATTAAAAAAGTAGAGTTTTCTAAGAAATTAATTTTAATCGATTAAATAACATAAATTTTTCGAATTATTTGTTATTCGGAATTGGCTCTTTCAAATATTTGATAAAATAATAATGGCGAAAAATTCCTCGATTAATCGACCAACTATTAATCGAGAGGATACTTTACTAAATACCAAAATAATAAGATAGATTCTTGGCACAAAGACTCTATTCCGAAAAGAAGTTTGTATGGGGGTCATGGGAAATTACGGACCAATTGTCCTCATTTTAAAGAGGATTTGTCCATATGACAATTGCACGAAATTCCATTAAATTATCTTGCGAACTTTACTTTGCGCACAAGGTTTACATGGAGACCCAGATAACCACCTAGCCTGACAGCCAGCAAGACGGATGGAGATCGTTAGATCGCCTCAGAAAATTATTCTGAATCGATCGGTATACTTAAAGGTGGGTAAAGGACCAAAATTTTAAACTTTCACAGTGCGTAAACAGCACAAGTGCATAATACTCTCTCCACTTTTGTGGAGTGGGTTTCAAAATACGATTTTTATTTGAAAAAGTACTTTTTTACAAAAGAGTAAAAACTGTTTTGTTAGAAAGTAGATACAGTTGAAAAGGAGACTTGTGTTAACGAAAAGGTACTTTTTGTTCAAAGAAGTTATTCATTGTTCAAAAAAGTACATTTTGTTCAAAAGGTGCGTTGTTTTTAAAAGCTAAGCTTTTTGTGTGCTTGTGTCTTTTTCCAAAAGAAACCTTGTATTTTGAAAAGGTCCTTTTTTGTTTAAAATGGTACTTTCTTAAGAAAATTCTTCTTGGAATATTTTTTGTTTAGATACTTTTCCTTCAATAACTTACTTCTTGTTTTAAAAGGTGCTGTTTTTTTATAAAAAAAAAGGAAGGTGGCTTTTTTATTTATAAAATGTACTTTTTTTAATTTATTATTTATTTTTTAAACTCCCACTTCTTGGAAAAAAGGGTGTTCTTGTAGGCAGCTACTTTATAAAAAATGTGATTTATGTTCCAATATATACTTCGTATTTATTGCTTTTTATTTAAAAGATTTTTTTTACTCAGAAGAAATTTTTTAATGCTTTTTATTACAAAAAAAAAATTCTTCGTTTAAAATATACACTAAAAGATACTTTTCACAAATATTTTTTTATTTTTAAGAAATACTTAGAAAGTTCATTACCAAAAAACTTTCTTAACAAATATTGCTACCTTTCAGCCCACTGTGCATTTGATATAAAACACACTAAACTCACTTAATAAATATATCATGCATATTTTACACAAAACTCATACAAACGTAAAGTACCAAAGTAGAATATGAATTACACATACAAACACACACGTACAAAATTGAAGGTACGACAACAAACATCTGTATCCGCTAAACAACACACAAATTTGATTATTTTGATTCTTTGATACGTTGATAACGATGATGATGATGAGGATGACAGTGGTGATGATGACGGTTATTTAGTTTGACGGTTTGGTTAGTGGTGCAACATAAATTAATCAGTAAGGGGTTTTTGAAACTTTTATATGCATATATAACATTTATCACTACATTTACACTATTCAAAAACATCTTTATGTATTAGTGACAAGAATGGATCATTCCTACGAAATAATGAATAGCATGCAATCATATTGTCGCACTTGGTGGGATTTAATTGTAAATAAAATAAATTGAGAAATATGGGATAAAATTAATAGTCGTATGAAGAATTGGGGCAAGTATATTTCCACAAAAATAGTTCCGTAACCAGTAAAAACTTCGCCTACAAAATAATGTCTTAAGTAATCAGAAAAAAATTAAAATTCTACTTACAATTCAACTGATACAACCAATGAATTTTACAAGAGATGTAAAATGCACTGACATTCAAAATTAAGTCATTATTTTTTACCTACATGCATTTGAAAAATAAGTAACTACTAGGGTATTCATTCGGTTAACCGTTAATCGGTTAACAGATTAATTAGTACCCGATTAACTGACCGGTTAATTTAAAATTGGCTTTTTTGATTAACGATTAAACTGGTTAATATCAGTCGATTAACCGTTGTAGCAAAATGTATAACTTTTTGTAGTATTATAACATATGTTTTGTGTTTTTAATTATTTATTTAGTCCCATATTCAAAAGGAATGTGTTAAAAGTGATCTTCATCTATCTTCTCTATATAACTAAAGAACGGCTGGACCGATTTCGATGATTCGTACCAATTCGGAATGGTCTCTGGCCATTGAAAATTACTCAGTATGAATTAAATAGTAAACTCTGCATTTGTTGATGCTATGCTCTTTAGCAAAGTTGTTGAGCATGAGCCGGCGAAGGTTTATAAGTTGATATGACCAATTTCAGACAGGTGGCGCCACTGAAAATGACTCGAAATGAGTTAAATCATAAACTGTGCATTTGATCATGCTATCATCTTTAGCACAGCTGTTGAGCATTAGCATACAAAGGTTTCTAGGTTGCTATGACCAATTTCCGATATGCGGCACCATTGAAAATTACTCAAAATAAATTATATCATTTGATCATGCTATGGTCTTAAGTAAAGTTGTTGCGCATGAGCCGGCAAAGCTTTCTATGTTGGTATGAACAATTTCCGACAAGATGTGCCATTGAAAATGAATCAAATCGTAAGCTATGCAGTTGATCATGCTTTGATCTGCATCAAAGTAGTTGTGCATGAGCCGACGGAGGTTTCTAAATTGATGTGATTTCATTAGGTGTTTGTGGCCTAAATTTGGAGAACGACTGTTTTTCACACGGTCAACTCTATGTCGCATGTTCCCGTGTCGGAAAGCCATCCTCTTTGTTCATTTTCGCACCTGACAACAAAACGAAATATATTGCTTATCACAAAGTGCTTCAAGGATATTCTCTTAACTTATTCAATAGTTTACTTATAATTCACATTTTCATATTCTTTATTTTTTTTTTTTTTTGTAAATAAAGATAAATTATCTGCACCGAATATTACCTGTACCTGATTCTGTATCTGTATTTTAAATATACACAAAACAATACTTTTCTAGGCAAAACAACGTTTGCCGGGTCAGCTAGTTTAAAATAAAAACAACAGCTATTTTTTGTTTCACGTACTTTTTATATGTATGTGTTAAGTTATTTGTTACTTCTGATATCTTTTCATATCAATCTTTTAACAGAATTAACCGAAACAATTAGAATTGTTAAAAATTTAAAACAGGACTCTAATGGCATAATGGAAGATTTTATATGCTTAGAGAAATCCAGGAAAGAACTGAGAAATTGGATATTCTGTTAAGGGCTGCTTTCGAGTTCTCCAACATCTACGATAAGTAAAAGAATTTTTTTTCCACTTCAAGTTTTATCAAAACTAAAGAAAAGTATCACTTAAATCGTAAACAGTTAAACCAAATTATTTTTTATTTTTATAAGATCTCTTTAAACTATTGAAATAACTAATGAAATGCGTTGACAGTTTACCTTTTATGTAATGTATAATATGCATTGATTTAAAAAAATGTATTACATATTTATGAATTATTTTGTTTTGCTCGTTATAGTTCAAGAATTGTTATGTTGTTGTTTTTTTTACTAATGAGCTCCAAATAATAAATAATTTGTGCATATTAATTAATTGAAATTACTTAAATTATAAAAAATACTTTATTAATCGGGTAATAATCGGTTAATAATAAACCAAAACATCGGCTAAATAATCGAGCGATTAACCGACTAAAGTAAAAGCCCGATTAAATGAATACCCTAGTAACTACCCTGTAGGCAGTATTATAAGGGGAATAGATTGTAGCAGTGACTACACCATTCCGAGGCTGTCACTTGGACGAAAACCGCGAGTTACCCCGGAGGAGGACAGCTGGTTGGCAGGGCTCCGATCTGGCCACAGGACCTTCAGTTTCTTTACTGATGGATCCAAAATGGAAGGCGGAGTTGGAGCTGCAGTCTACTGCCGGGAACTTGGTATTCGGGAATCGTATAAGCTCCCCGATTACTGCAGCATTTTCCAGGCGGAGATATTTGCGGCCAAGATGGCTGCTGATTTGGCACGTAGCTCCAGTACAAGAAACTCACACATAAACTTTTTCATCGATAGTCAGGCGGCGATCAGGGCGATATCCGCCAAATTTTCATACTCTTCTATCGTCCAGGAGTGTAGGGACTCGATAGATAGACTCTGTACCAATAGGAGGGTGCACATCTACTGGGTTCGCGGCCACCAGGACATAGAGGGCAACGAGGAGGCGGACGAATTGGCGAAACGGGGGGTCCAGTTACCATTCGATAGGGTGATGGCCATCCCGGCTCCAATTCGAAATATTAGGAGAGATACGGACTCTGCTATACGGAGGAGATCAGAGGCAATTTGGAAAAACACCGAAACGTGCAGGGTTTCCAAGGTAATGTGGGGATCCTTTGATCCGGAGTCGACGAAAATACTTCTGTCACTATCGAGATGTGATTGTAGACTTCTGGTAGGTTTTATAACGGGTCACTGTTGGACTGCGGTATACGCCAAGAAGGCGGGGCGGCTGAATAGTGACAATTGTAGATTCTGTGGGGTACCAGGGGAAAAGGAGACAGTGGAGCATATACTCTGCTACTGTCCGGCACTCGTGCGCTCCAGGGCGAACTGTCTGGGAGATCATTACTTCCAAAATCTCGGAGAAATCTCTGGAATTGGGTTAATGAGACTCCTGGCTTTCGTCAAGAGAGTGTGGGGAACTCTGAGTACCATCACATCGGAATGACCTCTCTTATTTCTAACGTTCTTTTGCGGGTTATCGTACAACGTGGTAACGCTAGGGACCTATTTGGTCTATGCGGGGTCTTTGCGACCGGCCACTCTAACCTAACCTAACTACCCTGTAGGAATAGTGAATCTGTACAATCAGTATTGACACTATTGACACAGTCACCGGTACTAGTGGCTTAATATACCCCAGACATTGTTATTTACTATACACATTTATTTAACATGTGCGTTAAATGTGCATATGTAGACATTGGAACTAGAGAATCACTAGTACATTTTAGTGAATCTAATCTTAACTTTTGGTCCTTTTTAAAGTAGATGTCGAATTGGAAATTGCATATTTTTTAACATATTATTATTTTATTAAAAATAAATAAAAATACAAGTTCATAACAAATTTTTTTTTCATATAAAAGAAAAATATGAATGTGTAGATACATCGTTGACAATGTCGCCAAAAAAAAGTCGGCAAAAATGGTGACTTGGAGACACTTGCACCCAGTTTTCCTTCAGGGTATTTATACAAATAGTTATATATAAATAGTTATATACAAATAATGAGTGAAAGAAGCTATTCATTTTGAAGAAGTATGTGAAGCTTTTACTGGGTAACTTATCTTTACACAGAAAAAATTAAAAATTGTCTATAATCACCAAATTTATACCAAATTCATAATATCAAGCAAACAAGTTGTTGATTTTGCACCTGTTACCAAAATGACTAAATTGATTACTAAAAATTGTAAAATTGTGAATATTTTTTTTTTTTTTCAATAAATTATATTTTTAATTTTAATTAAAAAAATGATAAAAAAAAAACTTTCCCATTTCAAACAATGTGTTAATTTGTTTAATTAAATATTGACAATTCCCAACAACAATTCTACAAGTTTGAATTATTTTATTTTAAACGAAAAAAGTCAATTACGATTTTTTGTTATTTAATTAAAATTTTAATTGAAAATATATTTAAAAAAAAACTAAAATGTTAGTTAAATCAAAATTAAATTTTTAATTTTCTTTCAACTAAAAAAATAATTGATTCAATGAACACATTAATTCACTTTAAATACTTTTTAAACGATTTTTTTAATTCATAAAACACTTTTTTCTGTGTAGTATTATTGCATTTATATTTCAGTTTTGTTAAGTTCAGGCTCTAGTTGGGTATCTAGTTTAGTCTCTAGTTCAGAGGTCAAATTATGGCATTCGATACCGAACAAAATCACAATTCAACTTAAATGGAAATTTCGGTCGATATTGATATTGATATTGAGTTTTAGTTCTGTTTCTTTTTCAGGTCTAAGGTCAGGTTTTAGTTCAGCTAAAAATTAAGTTCAGTTTCTAGTCCAGGTTCTAATTTAGGTTCAAATTCTGGTTTAAGTTCAGGTTCTTACTGAGGTTCCAAATTAGGGGGCTTATTTTGGCAGTCGTGATCGAATACTTCTTCGATTTGAAAGCAATTTTTTCTAACTGCCTGTTTAACAATTTCGAACGTAAACGTTCGCATAGAATTTTATATTGAAAATATTTTTAAAACTGAGTGTTTTTTATACAAATTTTCAATGCGAACGTTAACGTTCGAAATTGTTAAACAGGCCGTTATTCTTTCAGTCGATACTGAACGAATCGAAGTTATTTTTTCAGTGCTGTGAAAAATTAAATAAATGCTTTATAACACTGAAAAAGTAATTACCACTAGTCTAGTTTTAACTGAAATAAAACCGCTTTTGAATCCAAAAAGTATTCGATCACGACCGCCAGAATTAGCCCCCTGATTTTAGTTAAGGTCTTAGTCCAGACTTTAGTCTAGTTTTTAGCTTAGAACTTTCTTTAGGTTCTAGTCCAGTATGTAATTAAGTTTTAAGTTCAGTGTCCAGTTCAGCTTCTTGTTCTGTTTCTTGTTTGAAAAACTGAACTAAGTTTCTTCTTCAAATTTAGGTTATAGTTAGAATTTTGGTTTGGGTTTTAGTTCTAGTTCAAGTTGTAGTCTATGTTATTATTTAGGCTCTAGCTCATTTTAAGTTAAATTTAAGGAGCAAAAGTAAAATATCCATTGACTTTATTATTGCTTATCTAAAATAATTTTATTAACTTTACCAAACTTTTCTCCACCACGTCTCCAGGTATCCCCCAAAATAAAAAAATATTCCACAACTTCGCTTTAAATTAATTAAGAAAGAAACAGGAAGAAGACATTTAAACATCCGCAGCAAAAGTGCAGCCACAATCAAAAGCAAAACAATCCATCCATAAACTGCATTAACAAAATTCAAACAAGCAATACAAGAGAAAAGGAAACGGAAGTGTAGCAAAATTACGAAAATGTTCATTTAATTTTTTTCGGTCAGAACAATGTAAAGAATGAAAAATATTTTTTTTTTTGTAAGAAACTTTTTTTAATTCAAAAACAACAAATAGTTAGTATTTTGGTCTATAGAACAAATACTATAAAATTACAATTTGAAAAGTTACAACTGCAGCCAGTTATTTAACTTTTTTTTACTTTCTGCTGTTTAAACAATTGTTGAGGAAAATTATATAATTATTTACAGCAACGCTGAAAGAAATGTCCAAAACTAAATAAGGAGAAATAATTTAAATGTTGATTTTTGTTTTGTAATTTCTGGTGAAAAGTAACAGAAATAATGAAAACAATATGAAAAGAATTCAAAGGAAATTTTAGTGGAAAGGAAATAAAGGTTGCCTGAAATGGAGGAAATACATACTTTTTGTCTTCTTCAAAACAAATTAAAAAATTCAAAAAGGAATAAAAATAAAGGTAAAATTTAAAATAATTTAAATTAGAAATATTGGCCCATATTCATAGTCAAAAATAAAGTCGACTCTTACAGTACTTACAAAAATGTTAAGATTTCAAGATATTGAAAGAGATTTTACAATAATTGGTGATTGTGAGGATGATTTTTGTGTAAGGAAGCCTAAAAATTACAAAAATTTATTTAATCCCTTCGACCTAAACGATGAGGTTTTTTGTTCCCGCTACAGATTTGACAAAATTACAACTCGTTTTTTGGTTAACTTGTTGAATATTGTTGAACCAAAAAACAATCGAGTTCTTCCCATTTCAACATCCTTACAGGTGTGAACAACTTTGCGGTTTCTGGGAAGAAATGTCCATCAAAGTGACATCGGTGAGTATTGTACTACAAAATGTTACAAAGATAGTTTTAAAATAATTTTTTAGGAGATCTTCATGGCGAGATTTTTTGGTACTTACTTTCATCCGTACCCATTGAGCCTTTAGCTTACAAATCTCGCGGTCATTACCTGATGAAAGCATCGTTTCCCTTATAACTTTCCACGCATCCTTTTTTTTTTGTATTAATGAAATATCATTTCCTCTGTTTTCCATCACATCCAAGTGTGCATTTACACACTCCCGGAGGCATTCTTTCTCAGGGGCACTCCAATTTGCCTCTCTTCGCTTCTTCAGTTTCTAAAGGCAAAACATTTATTAAATGCAAAACCAAAAATATATCACACATATCGAGCCATAACCGCAAAAAAAGCTTAAGCGACAACATTTTCAATTGTCGTTTTTTTTTTAAAAAATAAATTTATTGATAACACTGGCCTCATCTCCTAAAATCTCATGGCCACAGAAGGTACCGTTACGATTTCATAGCAAAAATAATTTTAGTTTAAGCGCCAATTTTCATAATTAAAACCTTCTCCTGTAAAATTCTGTTTTTGTTGCTTGAGCTTTTTTCGCGGTTATGGCTCGATATGTATGTACATAAATATGTTCTGGAAACTTACCATTTCTGCTTTTTCCATTATTTTCAATAATTTTGATTTAATGGACGCAAAAAGTTTTACAAATTTTTATTTTTTTTTATTGTTTGTTTCAACAAAAGTAAACAACAGAAAAGCAGCTGATCAAGTTGCCACTTTTTATTTTTTAAATAGAATTTGTATGCCAGAGTTAAGCAAATAAGAGTTGACACCCATTTAAAGCCAGCTCAATTTAAAGTATACTTATTTTTGACTATGAATACCAAAAAGATAGTAAGAGCTTTTAACTTAAAGATTAACTTTAGTAAGAGTCGACTTTAGTGTGCGACTATGAATACAAGCCATTGAATTTTTCCCAGAGACCGTAGTTTAATTCTTTTAATATAAAGTATTAAACTTCTCTTTTTTTTTGTTTTTTTTTTTCATACAAAAATAAAAAAATCTGTATTAAAAAAATTTATTTGTACATCTGGATTTTTTTATCTGAAACCATTTTTTTTTCTTTTTGAAACAAAATAAAATAAAAATCTTTTGTGATATTTATCACAAAAATTTAAAATTATTTTTAAATTTTTTAATCGGATGAAAAAAATTAAATATAATAAAAATGTGTTATTAGAAATAAAAGAATGTTTATATGAATATTAAAGCCCGTTTTCACAACTTACTGTTAGGATTTTATCGGCCGTATAAAAAGTGTTCCGTTTTTACAACTTTACTTTAACTTAATGTGAGCGATAAGTTAACGGAAGGTCCATCCTGCCCTTTGAATTAATAAGTACGATACATGCGTTTGGGTACCACAGACACACATATTCAAGAGGATACAATCGGTTGTACCGATTTTCTTCAAACAACAAAGCTAGGAATACTCTCGATCGCCACCTTTCAAACAAACAGAATAAAATCAAAATCGGTCCAGCAATTTCGACTCCGCGATATACATATCGTTACCTAAAACGCAAACGGCCCTAACTAATCAAATATTAAAGATATACTTTTTTATTGATTCTGATGTATTGCATCAACACAAATGTCACACAATGTTGGAACCTTTCGACCAAAACTAGCAATTTTTTTAACAAGAAATAAACGGCCATAACTACAAAATATTATATGATAAGCGCTAAGAGATCTAACTTACAGTTTTCTTAATATGCAACATCTTCAACTGTCAAAACAACTGGTTGGTTTAACAAGCAAAATAGAAGAACAATGAATTTCAAGCAGTTTGAGACAATTTATGAATAAATCATTTTAAATAGTTTTTGCTTCTCATGTAAAATTTTAAAAATGTTAGATAGGGCCATTTGCGTTAAAGATAACGATGTGTGTAAGCATTAAGGTATTTATTTAATCGGGCTTTTGCTTTATTCGGTTAATCGCTCGATAAATTAACCGAGGGTTTGGTTTAATCGGTTAGTTTTGTAATTGATCGGTTAACCGATTAATAAAGATTTTTTTTAAATTATTTATTATTTGGAGTTTATTTGTAAAAAAAATAATTACATAACAATTCTTGAACTAAAATAAGCAAACAAAAAACAATTCATAAATATGTTATACTTATTTTTAAATTAATACATAAATATTATATTAATTAATACATAAAGATTATGTTATAATTAAAATATTAACTGTAAGATAATTTTATCGGTTATTTCAATAGTTTAAGGAGACCTTAAAAAACAATCTTTTAGACAAATGTGTAGGATTTAAGCGATTCTTTTCTTTAGTTTTGGTAAATCTTGACTTGGAAAAAATTTTTTTCACTTATCGTTGATGTTGGAGAAATCGAACGTAATCCATAATACAGAATATTAAATTACACAGTCCTTTTCCTAGATTTCTCTAAACGTATAAAATCTTCCATTATGCCATTAAGGTCCTGTTCTAATTTTTTTTTAATTTTTAACTATTCTAACTGTTATGGTTAATTTTGTTATAAGATTGATATGAGAAAATATGAACAGAGACAAATAACTAAACACATACGGCCATGTTCTGAAAATCGAAATCACGTGAAATTTAAAGATATAGATTTTCAATTGATTTTTTGTTAAAATTAAAGTAGCGATTCCTGATTTCAAAAGTAGTTATGGTAGCAGGAGTTGGTCCTCAAAGTATGAGATATAGAACAGGACTTATTTTTATGAACTTTAAAAACGGTAGAGTTTCCAAAATAGATTCGATTTCAATTCCACGTGATTTCGATTTCTAGAACTTTCCCGATACATATAAAAAGTACGTGAAACAAAAAGCTTTTGACAGCAAAAACCTTTTTAAAATGAAGATCACTAACCACCTTCTTTTCTATGAACAAATATTTTCTAAACACATATCTTTTTATAGGAGCGAAACATATAATTAAAAACACAAAAAAATGTGTTATAATACTAAAAAAAAAAATCGCTACATCGGTCAATCGGCTAATCGACTGAAATTAACCGGTTAAATCGTTAATCGAAAATAGCAAATTTTAAATTAACCGATCAGTTAATCGGTAAACACTACAAGCTTGTTACATCCCTCTTTTTGGGCGGGGCTAAAAACGATTGAAGGATTTTACTTGCTTTATCTACAACAAAAAAATTGTCTCTAATCACCAAATTCATAACAAATTCATAATAAATTCATTGAATCAAACAAATAATTTGTTGATTTAGCACCTTTTACCAAAATGTTTATATGGATTACTAAAAATGTCAAAAAATTTAGCATTTTGAATATTTTTTTTTTAACAAGAGATATTTTTAATTTTAATTTAAAAAATTAAAATATTTTATTTATTGTTCTCAATTCCCTTTTTAAATAATTTATAAAAAATACTGAAATTTATTGTTGGAGGATAAGCTCTTCCTATGCGCATTTCTCTGGTTGCTTAGGCCAGATCATCAGAAAACGTTCTCTTAAATAATTTTAGAAAAGCCAAAGCTATCAGCAAACAAAACTACAGAGGGAATGAGAATTACCTACAAACACTCAAAAAGTCTTTTTTGCAACGATTTCAAAGCTTAAACAAAATACCAAACAATAAATCAGTGATGAGTTTTTACCTTTTCTTACATTTCCCGCTACAATTATTTGGAATTCTCCCAACATTAATTGTAGTTGTAAGTGGGTAAAGAAAAAACAAATTAAAAACAAAAACAAATTGATTTTATTGTTTTCGCAAGAAATCAAAATAAAAACAATTTGCCAGTTCAGTTTTTTATGCACGTGCATTTTATTATCACAAAAGTTGTTTTTGGGAATACATAATTTTTTTTTCATTAAAAGATTTTAGTTGTTGTGCTTAATTCCCTATTTTTATTCTTGATAAAACAAGTGAAAATTTATTGTTGGAGGATAAGCTGTTTCTATGCGCATTTCACTGGTTGCTTAGGCCAGATCATCAGGAAACGATTTTCCCAAAAAATTTTAATAAAGCCAAAAATATCAGCAAATAAGACTACAGAGGGAATGAGAATTACTTACACTCAAAACATCTTGTTTGCAACGATAGCAAAGCTTAAACAAAATTCCAACAATAAAACATTGTGCTTATCATTTCTTACATTCCCCACTACAATTAGTTGGAATACTCCCAACATTAATTGTAGTTGTAAGTGGGTTTAGAAAAACAAATTAAAAACAAAAAACAAATTGCTTTTATTGTTTTCGCAAGAAAAAAAAATCAGTTATTTTATCAAGAATAAAAATAGGGTATTAAGCACAACAAATAAAATCTTTTAATAAATAATTGTATTCACAAAAACAACTTTGATAAAAAAAATTTAAAAAATTATCAGAAAACTTTGCCGTTTCAAACAATGTGTTAATTGATTTAATTAAATATAGCACAGGTGTTGAAAGTTCCCAACAATAATTCTACAAGTTTGTATTATTTTATATTTAGTTTTTTATTTGACCTTATTTAATTTATTAAATGTTTATATTTATTTAAGCTCTAGGTCTTTTTAATATTTATTTTCTTATTTTTAATATTTCGCTAACCTTTGGTTAGCATCGTCAGGAAAATAATTATTAAAAAGACCTACAGCTTAAATAAATATAAACATTTATTAAATTATTTTTTTTAAAACAAAAAAACCAATTAAGCTTTCTTGTTATTGAATTAATATTTTAATTAAAAATGTATTTCAAAACAACTAAAATGTTAATGAAATCAAAATTATATTTTCAATTTTCTTTTCACTATTTGTATTGTGGTTATTTTATTGAACTGTTTATGGTCTTTAATCCAAATTTTTTTTTTTTTAATATTTTATTCATGCTAAAGTTCATTAAATTTAATTTTCATTAAATTACTTTTATGAAGAAAGGAATTTTACAACATGAAATTATTTACAATTTATAGAAAATTTTTTATTCTTTTAAAAAATAATTGATTCAATTATGATATTAATTAAATTGAAATACTTTTTAAACAATTTCTTTAACTGATAAAAAAAAACTACTGTAAGTTTCTTCTACACATAAAAATTTTTTGTTTGGAAAAAATTTAATTTACAATTGGAAAAATTTAAAGAAGACAATTTTTTTTTTTTTGATATTTTTCGTTTAAGGATTTTTTATTTTTTTAATTATGATGGATATTTATATTTGAGAATAAATAAAAATGTTTTTTTTCAATAAATGAACAACAAAGATATTTATATGAAAAGGAAATAAAAAATAAAAAGTTCTCAGGTCTCTAATTTTACTTGTGCTACGTATGAACAATATGGTAAAATCAATATTAGTCATACGCTTTATTGAAATATTTTAAATTTTTCAATTTTGTTGGAATATTTATTTAAATTTGATAAAAAAAATTAAAACAATGAAATTAATAAAGTTTCAAATACTTTATTAATTTCATTGTTTTAAATTTTAAACTATATAAAAGTTTTTAACTATATAAAATAAGAATTTTTGAAGTTCTTTGGAAAAAAAATTACAAAATTAATTAGGGCGCTTTAAATTCGAAAACGGGAGAACAACTTTTATAAATTAGATGCAGACTTTACAGAACTACAAGCTATTTTTTTAGAATTTTTTCGCTAAGGTTAATTCTACGAGTTAATTAGCAATATTTTAAGTTTTAAATTGATACATCACTTATACCTGTGGTGCTCATATTTTTAAAAACTAAAAGAACAATTTGCATAACATTAAATTTTTGTGTTAATTTTATGTTATGCTCATAACTATCGAAGTTACGAATATTCGTATTCGTGTTCGAAATGCCGAGTATTCATCTATTTTATACCATTCGCATTTGACAAATTCATTAAAATATTTCCCGACTATTTTGTTAATACGTTCAAAACAGAAGAAAGTGTAAGAAATAAAATAAATTAAACAAAAAATATAAAGTTTTAATATTTTTTACTCAAAAAAAGTAATTAATGTGCTGTTTTCACCACACGAGTGCTTGAACGAGTAGTAAAATTTATATGAAAAACACTCAAAACACTGAGTGCTTTTCATATAAATTTTACTACACGTTCAAGCACTTGTGTTGTGAAAACAGCACATAAAAGTAATAAAAAACAAAACTCAGAATCTTTTCTTTTTGCCTATAATTTTATTTCTTTTTTCTTATAATACAATAATTTAAATTGGGAGGCTAAACATATTCTTTATTAAGCACTGTGAAAAACAAAGTTAAGAAAAATAATGAAAAACCGTAAATTTAACATCTGAAAACCCGCTGATATAAAAACAAGTAAGAGTGCTATATTCGGCTATGCCGAATCTTTAATACCCTCCACCGACAGGAGTGGGCTCTATATGAAAAATACATATATATTATTAATTTATCTTCACAAAACGGACGTCGGCATTAAAATTGGTTGTGGTTTAGATTTATTGACCGACAATAAGAAAGTTGCATGCGTTTCTTGTTAGAAATTGGAACTGGCTTAAGAAAATATCATGATTCGGAAACTTTTTAGCCGAACTAAAATTATTTTTAGGAGGGTAATTTGTATTGGACCTATGGAAAATTATGGACCAATTATCTCAAAATTCTGAAGACTGATTTCTGGTATTACAAAAAATAAATTTTAATACAGCAGTGTAATAAGTTTTAGCGTTAACAGTGAATTTCACAAAATTGCATGATATTTTTTCTGGCCATATGAATCTTAGTTGGAAGAAATTTTCCCTCAATATCTTTATCTGTTATGGCTTTAGGCGAATTATATTATTTTTCCAAAGTGATCTTTATTTGGTTTTAGGCGCAATAAACTGTTTTCCGAGAGACGGGTTTATATGGGGTCTAGGGTTAATTATGGACCGATCTTCACGAAATTTTACAGTGCGGTTTCTGGTCTTATAAAACTGAGACGTACCAAATTTCAGTATGATAGCCGGGAGTAGAGTTAATATGGGGCCTATGGTCATAATAATAAAAAAAATTTCATTCCGTGCATTATTCCACCATTTTTGTTAGTTTTTGTATCAAAATTATCAATTTTTTTAGGGTGGTGGTTTCACATTATAATTCATAGTTCTAGTCCTGCTGAACGGATGTTGCTGGATTCGAAACCCAAACTGCTTAGGATAACTACAAGCAATTTGAGACCAAGTTTGTTCTTTTCTTTTGCGTTTTTAGAAAGTGAGAGTGTTTTCAACAGACGGACAGACAGACGGGCATTGCAAAATCAACTAAGAATTACTCAAGGAGCCAGAATATATATACTTTATGGGGTCTTAGATGTATAACAATAAAGTTTCATACGGAATGACAAACTTAGTATTCCCTCATTCACCACTAGTGGTGTAGGGTATAAAAATTGGTTTAGCAAAATTTTCATTAAGCATTTCGCATTTCATTTAGCACTTTTATACGATGTTTTCAGGCTTTTTCACCTTAAATAAATATAAGACATGCGCACTGCTTGTCGGAAATTAAACATTTTAGCAATAAGTATTTATTTCCAATATAAAAAAATTGCTTCTTCATACAAATCGAATTTAAAAAAAAAAAAAATTAACCGATCACAAATTTTAAAAAAAGTTTTCGAGAAAACGCTAATTTTAGTTTTTATATAAAAAATTTTCAAAAGACCAAATAGACCGTATCGCAATAAGTAAAATGTGGAGGCGTTCACAGCTCAATGTGAGAAAAAGAAGACGAGCTGATATTAGGAGCGACCATCATCTTATAATGGAAGTGATACAACTAAAAGAGAAAGATTTAACCTCGAGAGGCTGTAGAACAGAGAAACACTACTCCATTTCTCAAACTCCTTCAAACTAACAACTGAACAGCTTAAAAAAAATTTGTCAAATATCGACAAGTACTGGAAAAAGATTGGAAATGACTTTCTTGAGTCCGCCAAAAATTATATCGGTAATCCAACTAAAAACGCAAGACCATAATATCAGATCAAACCTGGAATCTTATTGAGGATAGAAGGGAGGTTAAATTACATATCAATAACACCAAAACCCGGCAAGGAAAAATTTAATCTGCAACAACAATACAATACCATAAATCGAAAGGTCAAACGAGGTCCTAGAAATGATAAATGGAAATGGGCAGAAAATATGGCTGCAGAGGCGCAAAAGGCCAACGAATCGAACAGGCCGAAAGATATTTATAGGATCACAAAATTACTCGCTGGTCATAATCACACTAGTATAAGACCCCAGCGTAATGCAAATGGTGAATTAGAACACACAAAAGTAGGTCAACTGCAAGTGTGGGAAGACCACCATCGGAACAGACTTTTAGTGCAAACGATGATGAAGTGACTTAGCTCTGCAACAATCAACGAAATTATGTAAACACTCAACCTCCCAGTTACGTAGAAATAACGAAAGCAATAACATCGCTAAAAGATCATAAGGCTGGAGGGCCCGATAATATTACCCCTGAATTGTTTAAAGCTGAAAAATCCCTTCCGGCAAATATAATCCAACCGTAAGTTGAACACTTTTGGCAGAGTGCAACGCTTCCGAGTGCGCTTAAGGAAGGATTAATAATCAATTTCCTACAAAAGGAAACCAAATGGAGTGCAAAAATTGGAGAACCCTGTCAAATATGCTTAACAAGATTATAGCTCGTATCTTATTTAATCACATATCTGTGGTGGCAGAGCCTGAATTAAGAATAGAACAGGCAGGATTCAGGCCAAAAAGATCTTGCATAGACCACATCAATAGTCTTCGCATAATTTCTGAGCTGTTAAACGAATGACAGTCGAATCTGTATCTGATATTTGTGGATTTCCGACTTGCATTTGACTCACACCATCACTCCGCCATATGAAAAGCGATGCAGTGTAAGGGAATTCCAGATAAGTTAATCAGACTCGTTTAATGTTTGGTTATGGATGCAACTTGATCAGTGCTCCATCAAGGCCAAGTTAGCAAACACTTAAGCATTAAAACTGGTGTAAGCCAAGGGTGTGTCTTATCCCCCTTACTGTTCAATATTGTGCTTGATGTTATTATTAGTCAATCTGTCATATCCCCAGGCGCGGATTCAGCGGGGGTGGAAGGATATTTCCCCCCCCCCTAAATTATAAAAAAATATGTTTTGCTTATTTCGATAATACACGAATTTCCGAATGTACAAAATTTTTGGAAATCCCATCAAGTTTTTTTTTTTTTTGTTTTTTATAGAATCTCTAATCAAATTTTCAATAATTATCCAAGTATTTATCCTAATAGTTATTTATTTAATTTATTTAATTTATTTTTTTTATTTATTTATTAGAGTTTTTTAAGCCCTTATGGGCCAGCCAATAAGCCAGAAAAATATAACAAGTGGCATATAAATATAACTTAAATTAATAATTGTCCCATTAAAAATTTCATTTTGGATAACAAAATTACTATCTGAAAAGAAAGAAAATAATTATTTAATATCTGAAACCCCCCATTGCACATAAGTTGAAAGCAATCAAATATAATAGAGTGTAAACTGATTGACAACAAAATGAAGAAGTTATATTGTAAAAAAGGAAATATACACAGAAAAAGGTTTTTAAATGGCAAACTTTTTTTAATAATTTTTTTTTATATTAAAATTAAAATATCATTTATTGAAAAGAAATATTCAAAATTTCACAATGTTAAGTTATCAATATAATAATTTTGGTAATAAGTGCAAAATCAACAACTATATTATGATATTATGAATTTGTTATAAGTTTGGTGATAAGAGAAAATTTTTAATTTTGTCTGTGTATATATATGTATTATACATATCTAAAGAAAGGAAATTTCACAACTGCTTTAAAATCAAATTTTTAAACTTATTAAAGGAATATGAAAATTTTCGCTCTGAATAAGGAATTAAAGAGTTCCATAAACCAATAGATTTTACTACAAACGATCGTTTCATTATAAGTGTATCATATCTTGGAGTAACCAGAACATGAGTTCTTGAAGAAGTACCGAATAAGTACCTACGTCTCAGCCAATGAGCGATATTATGTATGATGTTATATGGGCTCTGTATTTAAGCCCATAAACATATCTCACCATCCTTTTTAAGCAATGTTCCAGTCTATCCAGGTTGTACTGCGAAGTACCAGTATATATTTCCATTCCATAAAGGAAAATAGGAATGCAGACAGAAAAAACCAATTTTTTTACACTTACTGGTACATAACAACCTAGTGCATATAAGAGTTTTAGTGAAAAAGATATCGAAGCAATGATTATGACTAATTTGAACATCAAAACTTAAATGACTATCAAGGTATATGCCAAGCGACTTAACATATGATACAAACTCAACAGGGCTTCCTGCCAAGGAGAAGATAATATTTGTTCGTGAGTTATTGGAAAACAAAACAGCTCTTGTTTTAACCGGATTAAGATTTAAAAAATTTAGTTTAGACCAGTCTGAAATACGTTGCAAATCTTTATTTACATTCAAGGATAAATAATTAACACCGTTTCCATTATCAGACGCAACAAGCTGTATATCATCGGCATAAGCAAAACATGTACAAAAATTTATTTGTGAGAAAATATCATTAACATACATCATAAAAAGTAACGGGCCAAGTATTGAACCCTGCGGTATGCCCCTATAAGTTTTCAAAGTCGAAGATTTTAAACCCTGCACTTCAGTTAATTGGCTACGTGATGAAAGAAAAGAACTAATAAGCTTACAAGACGTATTTCCGAATTGAAATATATTCAACAATTTTCGCACTAACATTTTATGGCTAATAGAGTCAAAAGCCTTAGAATAATCTAAAAATATTGCCACCGATTCAAATTTCTTATCCATATTATTTCTTATAATTTCTACCGCCTCTAACGTTAAACATGTTGTGCTATAATTCCGTCTATACCCTGATTGATATTCACTAAATAACTTTTTAACTCGTAAATAATCTTGAATCTGATTCCGCAGTAACACTTCCAACATTTTTCAACAGCTTGTTAATATACTTATAGGCCGAAAATCAGTTAACAATCGGGGTGATTTCATCTTCGGAACTGGTACTATTCTACCCACTTTCCAAATTTCAGGAAATTTTGATGTCGTTATTATATTATTAAAAAAAAAGTCAATGGCCGTGATATTGCAGGGAAAACAAGTTTCAAAAATTATATATTTCCAATGAAACATCTAGTTACTGTATTTAAATACATATTATTCTACATTCAATCCCAGCAAGTGCCATCTATTTCCGAAAAATAAAGGTTTGGGTTGAAAATGCGAGCGGTTGAATTATTAATAAGCTTTAGTATATGCAATATTTTTATTTGTGTTATGATAATTATTTATTATATACATTTGAATATAACCGTTTTTTGCATTGCCATTCTACCTTCCCATATATACATATGAATATATGTATTGGTCTAGTAAAAGTTCACCAAAGAAGAATTATATAACTGTCAAATTTCAAGTGAAGTGCATTAATAAGAAAAGTTCTTTGATATACAAAAATACATAAAAATTAGGGAAACAATGGTGAGTCCGTAATTTTTTTTTAATATAATGTACTATAAGTATATATCATTACCTTCAGTCGAAAAGGATGTAGTCCAATGTATAAATTTTATATGAGAGAGAAAAAACTTTCTAAGGTCTTTAGTTCTGAATATATTTTAAGTCTGTAAATCCAGTTTTGCTTCATTGCCGACTCTTTATTGGCTTGTAAACCAACTAAAATAATACAATTATGTTTTACATAGCTTTTTGTGACTTATCAACTTTTCTATTATATATTTTATACTTTTAATGTACATTTTAGTATGTCAATTTGCAAAAAATTAAATATACTATAAAATCATTTTATTTATTTCAATGTTGACTATTAACGAATATTAACAAATTTTTTTTGAAATTTTCACATTTTAATGGGCCCTAGCGCTTTTTCTTTAGCATTTTTGGACTTAGAACTTTAACATATCGTTGCAAAACAAGAACTAGAAAAAAACATTTGTATTTTTGTTATATTTGTCTTTCCATTTTTATAAGCTTTAAAATTCTTTTCTAAATAACAATAATTTAAATAAAAAAATTAGCTGTTATCAACTTAAACAGAATAATTATATATGTATCTTTAGATTAAAACCCAAACAGTTCGACTAAAATTCATAACTTAATTTTAAAATTAGTGAAGCATATTCCTTCTTCCAAAATTTTGTTAACAATTGCATAAGTTTTTTTTTTTTTGGTCGAAAAATTGGTCAAACAATTTAATATGGTGTAGACAAATAAATTGTTTCAAATAAAAAAAACATTAAAAATAAATAAAATTATTTTTATAGCCAAAACGTTATTTAAAAAGATAAATTTATTTTAATTTATATTGAACTGATCTTACATTTTATTTTACCTTATTGTTGAGTTTTTTTTTAATATAATATAAACATATCGTTTTTAATAAACTTTTAAAAACAAATTTTTTACTTGTTTTGTACCATAAAAAATTTCCCCCCCCCCCCCCCCCCCCTAAGACTCAACCTGGATCCGCGCCTGCATATCCCATACATGGGATTACAATAGGCGTGGCTGGAAGACTCACTGATCTTGACTAAACTGATGACATTTGTTTACTGTCACATAATCAGCAAGACATGGATCAAATGTTAAATATCATCACGGCGAAGGCGATGAACACAGGACTGATTAATAATACCTCAAAAACAAAATCAATGCGTTTCAATGTAACGAACAGAATTCGCCTTTTGCTACTTGGGCAACATTATTGCTACTACCGGTGGCTGTAGCGAAGATATTCAAAGCAGACTGACTAAAGCTCGGCAAGCGTTTGGAATCTTGAATAAGTTCTAGCGGACAGCTAAAATTACAGTATCAACAAAAATTAAGGTATTCAATAGTAATGTAAAGTCAGTACTGCCTTATGGCTCGAAAACCTGGAATTTAACGAACCTTGTTATACAAAAACTACAGGTCATCGTCAATAAATGCCTTCGCCGAATCCTCAAGATATTTAAGCCTCAAACTATAACAAATTCTAAATCATGGCTTAGATCACAACAGCCTCCAATTGACCATGAGATCAAAATAGGCAAATATACATGGTTGGGTCATACCCTTCGTAAGCCAGCCAATTACATCAATAGGAAATCCCTTGATTGCAATCCACAGGTAGCAAGGAGAAGGGGACGACCTTAAAATACATGGAGACGCCAAGTTCAAGCCAAACTACAAGATGCTGGATTAACCTGGAATGAAGCCAAAAGAGCAGCATCAGATAGAACTCGATGGAGACCAGTAATTGTGGCCCTATGGTCCTTACAGGTATTTTAAGGATTGTATTTACAGGTATTTTAAGGATTTTATTTACATATATATAAATCGATTTTTCATAGAAAAAAGAATTTTGTTAAAATGTTAAGTGATCACAGATTGTCAATGTTTTTGCTCTATCTCTTAAAGTTTTCGAGAAAAATGCAATTTTATAGTTTCATATGAAAATAACTCGTTTTTTCATACTAAAAATCAAATTTTAATAAAAATTAAGTGGTTACAAATTTTCATTATGTTTGCTGTTTCTCAAAGTCTAAAAAAAAAAATGCATAAAACAATCTGTTTTTCATAAAAAAAAATCGGTTTTTCGTACAAAAAATTTAATTTTTTTATAAAATTAAGTGATCACAGATATTCATTGTTTTAACTATATCTCTTATAGTGTTCGAGAAAATTCCGGCTTAACGTTTCCTCATAAAAAAGTAGTTTTTTTAATACAAAGTTGTACAAACTACATTTGTACATTTAAAATCAACGTAAAATTTCTATATTATTATTATAAATGAGTGCTTGAAGTACTTTAATATTACTAGTTTCCGTTAAAATTTAAGTTTTTCATGACCACGAATAATATCGTAAATTTGACGTAAATTGGCCGCACTGCAATTTTAATACTCGTCGCAATTTTTCCAATTGTCAATTGTAGCGAACTTTCGTTAACTTTACGCTGGCGCAACTTGCCTTCGGGTTTGTAACCAGTCATTTTTCTCTTCCTTTTTTTGCATCAGAGCGAATCACATCAATCACTACCCAGCAGTGCGGATAACTTACGTCAACCTTGCGATTCTCTGGAAATTACATTTTTTTGGTACTCAACCGTAGGTACATAAGTTAAGTGAAAATTGAATTGTAATAAATCCCATATTTGGAAAAAAATTACTAAAACTTCTTTTTTCACTTTCTACCCTTAAATAAATCTACTATAATTACTCCGCTGGAGCAATTATAGTAATAATCTTCTTTCACCTAGCCCACCGTTTAAGTCTCAGCGGTCCTTTTTTTTCTCTATCTGGAAGAAGATTATTTAGAACTGGTGTCAACCCACACGCCAGTACAAAGTAATTAAGGACTCTTTAACCATTTTGAAGAGTATTTCTGATATTTTTGAACAACCCATAAATTAGAATTTTTTCTAAGAATTAGGTAAAGCTAATTTTAAAGAAAATATATTAATCGTGATTTTAAAACTTTACCACACGTTTTCATACTGTAGTAGTTTGTGCACTATTTCTTAACAAAAAAAAGTTGGACTTCTTCTTGTATATATGTACGAGTACTATACAAGAACACAAATTTACAAATCTTCTACAAATACATACATATGCTTGTATGTCTTACATAAGTATATTTATATATTTTCTTTTTTTGCACGAACAAGGAAAATGTTTCTATTTTTACTTGTTTCTTGACAACGTGACAAGATGTGAATATGAGAATAGTTGTTATCTGAAAATGGAATATATGACAGTTTATCAGTCCGTTGATATAAAACCAAAAAAAAAGGAAAAAAAAGTAAGAAATAAGAAATACAAAATCTTAAGTAAAAACTAAGACAGCAAAAGGAGAAAGTTTATTTTTAGTTTATTTCAAAACTAGTAAGAATGCTATATTCGACTGTACCGAAATAATTATACCCTTCACCAAGACAAATTTTCAGAATTGTTCGGAAGTCATATGGGGCGTGCAATAAACTATGAAATAATCTTTATAAAATCTTCATTCAAGTTTTAAGTCATACAAAATCAATGTATGCCAAATTGTATCCCACTATCACTTTTATATTATGTGACCTGTATGTGACACAAAGGGTAAATTATGGACAGATCATGGCATAAAATGGGTTTAATCTTTTCCTTTTTAGGCGTAAGAGTTGTTCGGGAGTTAAACTTATAAAAGACCTGTGGCAAATTATGCACCGCTCATCATTAAATTTCGTTGCATAATTTTTAGGAATATAGAACTGTTGCTCGTTTCTCACAAAATTTCTTCCATTAAGTGTGAAACAAAAAATTCAATCGTTTCTCGATTTGTGAGAAAAATATGTTTCTGTAGTTGAATGCAAGAACAGACAACACAGATTCTGTTTTAACTGGAATACTTCTAGTAATTAAGTGTCAAATGCAAGCAAAAAGTCAATGGAAGAAATAGATATAATAAAAGTAGGGCTGCCCGATTTGACGATTTATCGTAATTTTGACGATTTTTTGTTTCGAAATTGGCAAACGGCCGATTTGCTGATTTTTTCTAGTGACGATATTATTCAGTTTTCCAAATAAAAAAATTTTAAATATTTTTATATATTTATGTATTAGGCACCACAGAAAAAATATATCTTTAGGAATAAGGCAGCTTAAATTTTTATATTTATCCCTATTGTTGAAATTGTCCTCGAAATTGTTTGTCTATTCCCTAAAAAATGTATCGGAAAAAGCAAAATATCGAAGGAAAAATGCTTAAGTTTTATTTCTTTGGAATAAACTATTACCCCATTTTTCAGTCAATGCACTAAGAAAATTTTTGACTTTTTTTGGCCAGACATTTTATTTTTAGTTCAATTTTGTCACGCCTTGTGTGACTTCTTCAGGGGAAAAAAACAACCTGAAATTTTAAATTGTTATCGGATTAAAGAAAAAATAAAATAATTAATTTTATAAAAATAGACCTCAAGCTTAAGTATGTATGTATATAATACCCCAATAAAAAATTGTGCTTCCAACGAAGCAGGTTTGTAAGGGAGAAACGTTAAAGTTTCGCTTACCATATCGCTTACGGATGACATGAATTTTATATGGCGAGTTCCCACTTTGAAGCAATACATTTTTGAAATAGAAAGCGCTTTATTCAACGCATATAAAAATTGGTGAATGTAACGATGAGGCTTGCACACTGAATTTTTTGTTACCGTTATTCTTAAATATGCTCCCTTACAAACCTGCTTCGTAGTAAGGGAATGTCATGGCTCTTCAAATGTAATATATTTATTTTTAAATTTATTAAGAATTCGTTCAATTACTTTATTGCATCTCTGTATGTCTTATTGCGTAGCGCATAAGTGTGTGCTTACTTTTTAAAATGTACCATTAGTGCTTCGCAAAATAAGAAAATTTTTTACTGGGACGTATAAAATACCTATGAACTTTAACTATGTTTTTTTTTTGACTTTATTTTAATTAAAATCGAGCTAAATTTGTCAAAATTATTTTTAAATTGTCCGATTTTTTAAAACAAAAAAAGACAATTTTTTTTATTTTTTCTTAGTACATTAACGATTTTTTCACAATTTTATCTGGCAGCCCTGCAGTTAAAATAACAAAATATAACAATTGTTTTATTTATTTTCATCATTTAAATTCTTTATTTTCAAATTAAAAAAATAATAATACACATTCTTATGTGCATACAAGTTAAGGACTCTCCACTCGTGTTCACTAAAAAAATTACTAAGGCGCAACCAACAGCGCCTTTAACAAATTAAACTCATTCACAAGCTATTACAATTAATTATTATTTTATTCACCTTACGAATTAGCACAATTAATTAATACTTATTTCACTTTACAAATTATTGCAATTAATTCTTAATACAAATTTAGTTATCCGACTATTAGACCAAGCTCGAACGATGCGTAACCAAGACTGCTTGTTTTTCCCTCATGCTTGTTGGCTCTTCGGTTCTTCCATCACGTTACCACAACATGCGCCAATATGAAGACGCTGATCCAGCAAAATAGTTTTCCCAAGAATTAAGTTCGAGTAAGCAATTTGAAATAAGACCGGCGTGTAAAAATTAATCAATTGTTGGTAAATTATTAACTGCCGATTATGCCGAATTAATTTGGTTGGCATTGGCAGCGGTGCCGTTAACTTACATGTGTATATGTACGAGTATATACATAATTATTTTTTAGGATAATTTGGGCTCCATTTTTTAAAATTTTATTTTTCTCGCATCAATTTCAAATGTGATTTATTTTGACAGTTATTGTGACAAACTTTTCGCAAAATATTGTTAAAAAGTAAAATTAGAATCAAAAATTCCCATATTCTATTTTTTTAAATTATTTATTTAAATACATCAAATTTTTAAAGTAAAATTATTATGAAAACCATATCGGGCATACTACTGGTAGCTTATAATCAGGAGTTCTTCTGTTAACAAAGGGCGGAATACAATTAAAGGGAAACAAAGATGGGTAACCGGTAAGTAAATAATAATTTTCTCTTAATTTAGCTTAAGGTAAATTACAATGACTCAATTTGATGACAGTTTGACATCGCACTGATGATATGCTTTATAAAACCAACTCCGATTCGTCATTTCTGTAATGCCAATGTGTCACCCCATTGATGTCCTAATTTAAATTTTTGACCGTGATGACAATTTTGGCAAGTGATGTTAAGGCTGACATCACATTGATTAAAAGTGGCATGGGGTCAAAAACAAAGACACTTGTCATATTACTGATGTCAAGATACATCAGCGTTTTATGACGCCTTTTCTATCAGTGTACACTTAAATTGGCACCCACTGACACTTAAGACCACCGGGGGACGCGTTGTGTCCATAAGATGTTAGTTTAACACCGTTGGGTAAGGCCGACCTGGCAGGTACTTATGTAAATCTTAAACATTTTTTTGTGGCATTAATACATAAGGTCAAGATTCTTAAAAGCGAGTACGTAAGCGAGTCAAAAATGTTTTACTAAAATAGCAATATATATATATATATATTTTTTTTTTTTTTTTTTTTTTTTTTTTTTTTTTTTATTCCTAATTAATGTCCTTTCTAAATAATAAATACTGTGGAAGCAAAATAGAAATATTTTTTATTACGAATTTTGGTCTACATTTTGCTCCATAACCCATTTTCGATAAAACCTATTTTACTAGTTACGTATTGGATTGGCAAACTTAATATACCAACATTCGCCACTCGTGTTTTCGGAGGGTATAAAAAGAAACAAAATCTTTAGTGAAAATTAAGAGTAAAAAGAAAAACTTAAGTTTTTGTTTATTTAAAAATAAATTATTCCTTTTTGCGCGCTACACACAATTACTGAGGAAAATGTGATGTTCATTCGATTTATTAAAGTATTTGGGTATATCACCACGTATATACGCATATTCGATATTTGGGTACTTCTTTTTTATAAGTATCTTTAAAAAACAGTTCAAAATATACACGAAATTACGTGTCTTTTACTTATACTAAACTTGAAATTGATTGATTAACAGCCAATTCCGCCAAGTTCTGATGTAACTAACTATTACTGTATCTGTTTATCATAGTTGGGGGTAGTGCACTAAATATTGCTTTAAATCAGCAGCACGCTATCACTAAATAAAACAGCAAAAAATTAATTTGCACTCTTTTTACCAGCTTTAGTGACGATTGCTACTATTTTTTTAACTACCACTAAAAAAAATTAATGATATTGCAAGTTTTTTCACTCTCACTTAACGAAGATTGAATGCAAGAAAGCTGCATAAAAACAGACTCTCACTAAAATTTAAAAAAAGTAATTTTGAATGCGCAAAGTTTTGACTCTTGTTATGATAAGCATAAGCAAAGGAAATTAAACAACATGAAATTTTGTCAAAAACGGAATATCTCATGGCATAATCATGAAAAAAAAATAAGTTTTTTGCTTGTAAATTTAGTGCAAAATTTTAAGTTGCACTCAAATGAGAAAAGAACAAAAGAGTTGCAATAAACTAATTGCTTTTTCTTAAATCAAACTATTTTTTTTTTTTTGAGTGCAAAATTTTTTTGCATCACTATCACTCATGTTTAGTGAGGCTGCTTATTTTCAACTCATCACCCAACATCAACAAAATGATTGCTATAATTTTGCACTATTACTAACCGTAAGTTGAAACTGCTAAATTAGTGCACTACCCCCATCTATGCTGCCAATTAACTTATTGTTAACGTTAATCGGAATTTAAAGGTGTTTTAGTAAATTTATAGATTATTTTTAGTTCTTCAAACATTTTTAACTAATTTATCTCTTCTATTTATATATATATATATATATATGTATATATATATATCATGGTCTGTGGTTTCTAGAAAGAACAAAGAGCCACAACGAACTCTTTCAATTCGGTCCTATTCTATTCTCGGATTCTAGTTGGCATCTCAAGGTGTGCGACAGGCGTCAAACTCTACATGTATTACCATGAGGATTCCAATCTAAAGCAGCTTTTGTAGTGTCACCCACTAGTCTGCGGAGCGTGTGACCAATCTAACGCCACTTACGATTAATTATCTCGATGTGGATTGGTCGTTGATATGTCTGATCTACTTTTATATAAAGATCATAAATTATAAATTCGTATTTTAATAAAAAAAAAAACTGCTACAATTATTAACCAGTTTATTTAGCATTTAATTAATAAAAATTATTTACGTAGTGCCTCCACGACTCCATTTCCACTTACTCTTTTTAGCAAACATGTCAACTCATTTCAAAGTGACAGTTTGGTAGGGATGAGCAAATTGAAAAAATATATCGATATATATCGTATCGATATTTTTTACGAGTATCGATATTTATTAATTAAAAATATCGATATATCGATGTATCGAACGTGTTAAGCTGAAATTATTACCAAATTTAAAAACTTAATATACCCATGTCAATACATATTTACATATGTACAAACATATTACATGTAATTCCATTCTAACTTTTTATTGTTTCTTTTAATTTCAAATTTACTGCCTGTCCCTCAATTTCGAACGAAACTTTTATTCGGTTAACATTTATTTAAAACAAAAACCAATTTTAAAATTTAGTTTTTAAGGTAAATAATGCGAACGAAGTTTTCGTTTGAAATCGAGGAACCGGCAGTTAATTCTACAATAAAAAAAAAATTCAAAAAAAAGTAAAGAATACAAAATAAAAAATTTATTTATTCGCCATATGAAATCTAAAAAAAAATAATTAATTGGGATTATATAATGACGGATTATATACTGCCGGTAAACGAAACTTTTGACACATACTATACAAGTAAACTGTGCAATATTTTATTTTTAATATATAAGAACTTGATCAAATAAAAAAAAAAACAAAATATTTTTTTTTATTATTAAGATTCCAACTTTAATGGATCTATTGCTGCTAATATGCGATAATTAAGGCGATTCTTTGCATAATTCTAGGAACACTTTCCAGAATATTTTTTCCGCGCTTATTTTTTTGTTGTCATCTCTTAAAAACCCCAGACAATGTACATTGGAAAAGCGCCTTTATTTTCTTAATATTAGTTAAAAAACATATAATGCAATTCTTAAAAAACAACAGTATTGTAAGCAGTTGAGCAACTGTTAAAATGTTGAATTTTCTTATAAAGATATCTTAAAAATATCGAATTAGATAGTCGTAGATAAATATCGATGTATCGATATATGGGTATTTTTAATATCGTCGCTATATATCGATTATAATTTTTTTAAATATCGATATTTTGATATATCGATATTTATTGCCCATCCCTACAGTTTGGTTTGGTAGTTATTGTGGTAGAAGGCGACGAGAATAGAAAGAGAGAGAAAAGAACAAAAACATATTCTTTCAAAATAGAGTACGTGCAAAATTCCTACAAAAAAATTAGCACATTTTTACTAACGCAATCATAGAGTTGGGTTATTTTTAAAAAAAAAAAGTTTTTAAGTTCTTCTCTCTTTATGTCTGTTCTAATCCTCTTCTATGACCATAGTGCACAAGGTCTTACATGTAACTTCAATAAAGTGAGCCCATCAGTTCTGAGGACAGCAGTGATTATTGATACGTAACTCTTCATATAAACTATTTATCAGATTTTCAAGACTTTCTAAATAGTTTTAAATATTAAGCGATCATTTGATAAACATTTATATGTAAATATCGAGTTTTTTTTAACGTATGAGTAACACTAAAATATATCGAAATTAAATATTACTCATACGTTAAAAAACATTTTTGATGAAAAGCAAAAATATTGATGTGGTACTGACCACCAAACCAAAAAGTACTTTATTGAGAATTTGGTTCTTTTTTTAATTGAAAAATAAACCATAAATTCATTGTTTTGTTGACTTTTATATTTGTTCTTTTATTTTAGCCTCTATCAAAAATCACACCAAACGGCTGAACTGATTTTGATAAAATTTGGTACCAAAATAGAATGTTATAATAAAATTTCTAAAGATTAAATTTTTCTCGAAATTTTGGACCAAAAAGGGAAAAAATGGTAACAAATGGCAAAATTGGAACCGATTTTTTTGAGTAAACCTTCATCCTAAATCCAAAATTTTTGCTCTGCAATATTTTCCAAAGCTTCATCTGCATATCACAAAAAAAACACATTTTAAAATTCATCCCTTGAAAAAGGTTAATTTAGGGTACATTTTTATCAATCCCATTTATACCGCAATATTTAAAAAGTTTATAAAATTTATAAAATTTTAAATTAAAGGGATAGAACAGGATAAAATTGCGAACGTTAGGTACTTTTTGTAAACAAGTTTTTGAATTAAATTTTGAAAATCGTATAAACCAACCTGAATACTTTGGAGCAAATAGAATCACTATAGGGGAAACGTAAACCATTAACAAAATCAATATTGCATGCATTTACATTAGGGCTTCGAATCGCGATGGTTTTTCCGAATCCCGGGATTTGGGATTAAAGAAAATATTTCGGGATCCCGTTTTCGGAATCTCGGGATTTTCTGGATGTTTTGAATCCCGGAATTCACTGGATTCTTAAAATTTTTTACGGGATTTTTTTTAATAATTTTTTATTTATACCCAATATATAAAACTTTTTAAACTGTTTGAAATATTATAATAAAAACAAACTTAAATTATTTATTGATCCCAATTCCTAAAGATCATGTATTAAAAAATGTAACAAAAAACATAAAAATCTTATTTTTATGCATAATTGATTATTGATATAAAAAATTACACCATTTCCAATTGTATTTTAAAATTTCCAAATGTATTTTCAAATTTTTCAAGTGAATTTAAAAATTGCCCAAATATATTTTTCAGTTTTCTAAATGAATATTTAAATTGTCCAAATAATATTTAAAATTTTAAAAACAATTTAAAATTTTCCATATGTATTTTTAAATTGTCCATATTTATTTCAAAATTATATAAATGTGTTTTAACAAAATTTTACATATGTACACCCAGAGAAAAAATATTTTTAAATATGGTCACCTCCAGCAAAACTATTTTTAAATAAAATTGTAAACATACTATGGTTATTTTAACCATATTATTGTCATCGACAACCATATTATGGTTAAATTAGTCTTCCATCTAGAAGGCACAACCATATTATGGTTACCTCCGAACATGTTTTGGTTAATTTTCAGTTATGTTTAGATTACACATTGTGCATGTGACATCTGAATTATTTCTGAAGGGTCTGCCATTTAAGTTAAGTAATCCACCTCTTGCTTTTATTATTAGGCTGGTTTTACGTGCTTACGAGGAAAATACAACCCTGTCATGATGAGTTGTTATTGTTTTAAAACATGTTTAAACAATAATTATATCAGGGATGCATTTTCGTCAAAATACGTTAGACTTGTGTGATAGTGTAAAGTAGCCTAAAGCAAGATTTTATTACAAAAAGCACATTAATTTTAATAAAATACTTTCAAAATATATTTATTACACCAAAACTGCACATAAGAGATTATTTTGTTTGGAAGCAAGAGAACTAAAATCTCTTTCAAGAGTATAATTTTTATTTATTTATTTTAATATTTATTATAATTAAAATTACAAAAAATTATATAATTTAAGCACTGACATCTAAGGCTATCAGCTATCGTTATATTCAAGAGTAAAAGAAAAATATTTTCTCAAGTGAAATGTAACTGCAACAAAACAAACACATTTCTTACTAACATAAGCAAAGCGAATTCACTTTTCAGGTGGCGTTGAAAACACAGCAGAGCTAATTTTTTTCTTACTTAGAGAGAGAAATGTCAAAAGTTGCTTGTGTTTTTGACACATCGACCAACGAAAGCAACAAAAAAATACAATGTTGGCTTTAAGTATTATACTTGTTGTATTGCCGTCCCCATTTAAATGAATTCTTTGTGAGCACAATCATAGAGCTAGAATTTTTTTGACAGCCGAGTTAGTTTTTATATCCTCCACCACCACTAGTGGTGAATGAGGGTATACTAAGTTTGTCATTCCGTGTGCAACTTTTTTATTATACATCTAAGACCCCATAAAGTATATATTCTGGCTCCTTGAGTAAGTCTATGTCCATTTAGCCATGTCCGTCTGTCCGTCTGTTAAAAACACGTTCACTTTCAAAAAACGCAAAAGAAAAGACCAAACTTGTTCTCAAATTGCTTGTAGTTATCCTTATCAGTTTGGGATTGAAATCCAGTAACATCGGTTCAGTAGGACTAGAACTATGAATCAAAATGTGGAACCACCACCCTAAAAAAATTTATTATTTTGATGCAGAAACTAACATAAATGCACGGAATGATATACAATATACACAAATTTGCTTTATACGACTGCAAATCATACTGTTAAATTTCGTGAAGATCGGTTCATAGCTGACCATAGGTCCCATAAAACCATAATAGATATAGATATTGCGGTAAAATTTCTTCCAACTAAGATTCATATGGCCAGAAAAAATATCATGCAATTTTGTGAAATTCACTGTTAACGCTAAAACTAATTACACTGCTGTATTAGAATTTATTCTAATCAATTTTTTGTAATACCAGATATCAGTCTTTAGCATTTTTACCATAGGTTCAACAATTTACTCGAGGTCCAATACAAATTACCCTCCTAAAAATCATTTTAGTTCAGCTTAAATTGTTACGAATCATGATATTTTACTCAAAGTTCTAACAAGAAATGCATAAATGCGGACGTTCGTTTTTGTGAAGCTTAGTTAATAAGATATGTGTTTTTATCATATAGAACCCTCTCCCGTCGGTGGAGGGTATCAAAGATTCGGCACAGCCGAATATAGCACTATAAATTGTTTTCTCTCTTTTTCTTTTTCTATGATCTATCCTTTCAAGATTTAAGTATATAAAAAAATTTATTCGGAACAAATTGTAGGTGAATTCGTTTTTAAGAGAGTGCAAACTACAAATAGAGTTTTAGTAAACTAAAAAGAGAAACAAAGAGAAAGTGTATTTGAATACCTCAAAACTATTTTCTTTTAATTTTAAGACCGCTCTAAAGAACTATTTCTTGGTTACCAAGGCTTATTCATATTAGATGGCAGCAATCCTATTAACAAGAAGTACAACAATTTAGAAACAATATGGTTGTTGCTTTAGTTGGTCGATAAGTATAAAAAAAACATGTGCAACTTTTGATATTTCTTTCTTTAAGTGTGAAAAAAAGAAGATCAGCTACGTTTTTAACGACAGCTTTAAAGTGGATTCGCCTTGTTAGTTACCTGTCGTAGGATCAGTTTATACTTTAGTGTTCCTTGGTAGTGCAGAGAGGAGTGACAGTGACATCTAAAGTATAACTGAGCTCAATTGATATTTTAAGGCCCAACTATATATATATGCATAAGCTTGCTTAAGCTACTTTCACAAATAACAAAAAGTTTCTCAAATGAATTTAAACAAACCAAGTCCAAAAAAGTTTGGATGTGCGATCCGTTTCGCACTTTACTTAACTCTTGCCTTAACAAAGATTTTAACATCCTTCGTTTACCAATACCCACCCGGGTATTATTTCATGCTTATAAGCGATGAGAACAAGTTATCGTTTTCGTCAACAAATTTTTCCCCCAGTTTTTTTAAAGAAAACAATTTGTTTAGTAAATGAAAATTTCCTTTTAAATGAAGAAAATTTAAGAGAGTTATTAAAAAAATAAAACCGAAATGATCACCCGGGTGTGTATTGGTAAGGCTACATTTAAGTAAATGACAATTTTTATAAACCTTAACAAAAAGTCTTCATAAATTCAATATGGTTTGACACATATGATTTACATGTATTCGGACAGTTGCTAAAGCCAGCTTATGTACATTATAGTTGGGCCTTTACTGTAACTTTGTGGCCCCAGGGGTGTAAGGATATTTTACATTTTTGTGTTACAGCATCTTGGGCAAATCTGGTTCAGCCATACGTGGTATCCGGCAAAGATTAAAAATTATTAGGACTCCTGTGATATCATGGGAGACAGTAGCTTGCAGTATACAGACACCGGACTGCCAATTAGTTGAGGCCTCCGTTAGTGTACTTTTTGCGGGAAATGATTCCTGTTTTTCAGAATGATTGTCCTTGCAAAAGATATACCTTTCGGGTAATTAGTACACCCAGAGAAAAAACATTTTTCAATACGTTAACCTTCATCAAAACTATATTTAACGAAAAATTTGTAAACATGTTATTGTTAAATAAAACCATACTATTGTCAACGGCAACCATATTATGGTTAAATTTAGCCTCCATCACTAAGCAACAACCATATTATGGTTGCCTCCATACATGTTATGGTTAATTATAATAAAAATATGTTTAACACTTATAATAGCATGGTTGTTTTTCAACCATAGTATGTTGCTTTTAGAAATGAGGAGAATACTATTATTAATTTAAAAACAAATTATTGTCATATTTATCCATAACATGTTTAGAGGCAACCATAATATGGTTGTGGTTTCGTGATGGATGACTAATTTAACCATAATATGGTTGTCGGTGACAATAATATGGTTAAATTAACCATAATGTGTTTAAAAATTTTCGGTAATCATAGTCTTGTTGGAGGTGACCATATTGAGAAATGTTTTTTCTCTGCGTGAACTTCCAAAGGTTGAGCTAGTTTGCCTTAAGGTCAGCGGTCAAACGGAAGATGCTTTTTTGACGAAGGAATACTTTTGTATATCACGTGGTGGTTGCAGCTTAAACCCAAATTCCCGGGAAAGGATATTCCTAACGGGCTGATTATTCCCCTCTGGTGGGAGAGTTCGGCCTGTGGGAGAACTATCTCTAGGTGCTATTGTTATGCAAAAGAAGCTGCTGCTATTATAAGCAGTCGAGGTTAAATTTCTCCGGCTCCTAAAGATGATGGCTCTTACACTTGGGGGCGGTTGGCAAACGCATAGTTTGGTACCCAGTGGTTAAGATCTACCATGAGATGAGGCCAAATGGCAGGTGCTTATATAAATTCATTCACATATCTCTCCCCTTGTGACTCAGAAAGAAGAAATTATTTTTGAAAACTACAGGGGCTTTCACATTTTTTCTCACATATAAACCACAAAAAATCCTCATTTCCAAAATCGTTTAAAAAAAACCTTCTTTCCAAAAACTTTTTTGCTAAAATATACAAATGCAACTAAAAAAAACATATACATACAAATGGGGCATCCCACGCCAAATCGGATAGTTAAAAAAGAAATTTTTTGATTTCCCCAATTTTGTGATATTTTTTAGTACACTTCAAAAGGGCCATCCCGGTGAATATAGAAATTATTTTTATTACTATTTGAAAGGGTCTTCCCGATGAATATAGAAATTTTTTTATTACTCCTTCAAAAGACTCTTTTATAGTTCATAACTTCCTTAATAATGTAAATTATTACATGTCAATCAGGCTTGAGATCATCAAATTTTTTATTCATTAAATTATTTTTAATGAAGAAAGGAGTTTACAACACGAAATGAATTAAAATTCATTGATAACTTTTCATTCTTGACTGAAGCTTGGATTGAACTCACGGACAGGTTGATTTAACTTGTTTCGATAGTAACCTCACTATCGCTTCAGAAATCTTTGCCGTTTAACACTCACTGCCATTGACGACGGCTGGCAGGCAATAGTCAATCTTTAAACCAAATTGTATTTTTCCAGGTGGATCGAAATTTGATGTTGTAAATGATTATCTATTTTCAATTGATTTTTATGTTTACACGTTAAATCAACCCGTTCGTGGCATCAATCCCAGCTTCAGTCAATAATGAACAAATTATCAATAGGTTAGGTTAGGTTAAGAAGGGTTATGCGCCCAAGGGCGCAACTCCACTCGGAGACCAATGAGGTCCATTGTGAATCCCTTCAGTAGAGGAGAAAAGAGAAAAAAGAGAAGTAAAGAAGAATAGTAGAAAATAGACCTAAGGTTCGGTATATTTGTAGAAGCGCAGGACAAATTCCCCCCTACGGCCCCCCCAACAGAAACAGCCGTCCTACTTCGCTGACAAACCCCGGCAGATCGGTTGGATTACATCCAGCGATACACCCCAGTTCGTCGTAAAACCTAGCCCCTAGCCATTTCTCCCTGGGGCCGTGCATTCTAGGACAGCGACACAGTACATGCTCAACCGTCTCCAGCTCCTCGGCATCTCCGCACAACCTGCAGAAGTCCGGTCTCGCAATGTCCCATTTACCCATAAAAGCCCTAACAGAACAATGCCCCGTCAGGAACCCTATCAGAGTCCTGAGACTACTCCCATCCAGTCCTAATAGAACCCTGGTTGCACCTGCGTCCAATCCGGGCCATAAGGCCCTTGACACTCTGCAATCCGTTCTATCCCTCCAGGACCGGTTAACGGCATCACGAAATCTTTCCCGTAACACCCCATAGTAGTGACATAAGGGTGGTTTTACCCCTCTGTCCCTTACCAGATTCTAACCCCCTCTCAATAAATTATCAATAAATTGTAACTCATTTCATGATGTTAGTTCCTTTCTACATTAAAAATAATTTATTGAAAATTAAATTTGATTAGCTTTAGATTAAACCCCTAAACAGTTCAATAAAATAACCACAATACCAACTATTTTCTTAATATTCGTTCAAGTTAGAATTTCCAAGTTTTTTTTAATTGAGATTTTTAAACTTGAAATTTTAAATCGTCTTTTTGAAAATGAGTTTACTCTTTGAACTTTTTTCACCTAACAACCTTACATAACACTTTTTTTTGAAAATTTAAAAAATTAAAAATCGGTATTTCAAAAGAAAAAATGTAGTTCTTTAAATTTTCAAAAATCGAAAAAAATTCTAATTTGGACCATTATGAACAAAAATATCACAAAATTGGGGAAATCCAAAAAAAAAAATTTTAATCCAAATGATTTGGCATGGAATGCCCTATATATAATTGCAGTGAAAAAAGTTGTATCAAAAGATATACAATATTTAAGTAAAATAGTCTAATTAGAAAATTCTACAAAAACAAAACCAAAATTTTTTTCGGCAAAATACGTAAGAAAACTTTGTTTGTTTCTTTTTCGAGTATTCCATTTTTCTTGCGATAGTTGTTGGTTGATTGTGCCTTTTTTTTTGGAAAAAGTTATGATGCAAATAAGAATTTTGTTAAAAATTCTCAAGTCTTATCAGGAAAAAATAAACAAACATTTAAAAGTTGTTATTTGTTAGAAAGATAGAATATTTTATAAGTTGTAAACACGTAATTTAGGACAAATTTTTTTTTACGTTTTAGCAATTAAAAAATGGAATATTTAATTTAAAAAATTTAAACTTAAGTTTAAGTTTGTTTTAGAAGATTTTTTAGTAAGAATTCAAGAACGGTTCAAAGCGTTACTTAATAGTTATGCGTTGTAGGCTCCACAAAGGGATAGTAAAGAATCAATTGACCTCATCATAAAAAACTCGAGACCCAATAAGTTGCAAGCAAAAAATAAAATAATACAAAATTCTAATCAGCAATAGTAAACTAGAATTTTTGATTTGAAATTAATAAAGAACTGAATCTAAAGCAATTAACCTCTTCATAGATAACATGGGGATAGTAAAGTATCAATTGGTCTCTCTATAGATAAATTTTGGTTTGCAAATAGATTTTGATTTAAAGACTTTGCAATAAATAGACTTAATCGACAAATAAAAAATACAATCCATTTAATTTTATTATTTAAATAGAATACAAAAATCCACTTGCAAAACTTGTCTTGGCCCAAAGGCAAAGTAAAGAAAAATTCACAAAAAAAAAATTTAAAACTTGATAAAATTATAAACAGCAAAAATAAAAAGCAAAAGATATTTCAACATCAAACAAACAGCCTAAAAGCAAAATTTATATATACAAAATTAAACGACTATAAAATAAAAAATAAAAAAATATTAAAATTATCTTTTGAATTGTTGAAACCACAAAAGTACCTCCAGGATATAAACGTGGGTGTGTTTGCTTTAATTTAACATTTAAAAGTATATACAATTACATTTAATTAAATTTTTGTAGTTTTTTACAACTTTAATTATTTAAAACATCTTCCCATCATAAATAAATTACAAACTTTTTTTTATTTTGATTACATTTCAAATAAAATTTTTGGAAAAAAAATCAAAAATCAGTAAAAAAAAAATTAAAAACCATAAACAGTTCAATAAAATAACCACAATACTAATAATTTTTAAAAATCAAGAAAATTAATTTAATGTTGAATTGAATCATTATTGACCGATGAACACAAAGAAGTTTAACAAAAGCTACTTAAGTTTTAGTTCATAATCTGGTTCGTGACATATTTCATAATTAGTTCATAGGATACTTTATTGGCTAATTCTTTGTCTAGTTCCTTGTCTGATTTAAAGTCTAGTTCATATTCTAGTTTAAAGTATACATATCCCATATTCTAGTTCAAACTATCTACATATATATATAAAATTGTAACGTTACTGACTGATTCATCATCGCACAGCCGAAACGCCTAAAGCTAAAAACTTGTAATTTGGAGCGGAGGTTGGTCTCTCCCCAAATCGATCCACTAAGACGGGCTTTTTGGAAATTCAAATGTTCAGGGGGCAAAAAAGGGTAAAAACGGGTAAATTCGGTAACCTTATATCTCCAAAACTAAAAGAGATACAACAAAAATTTAATACTTATGGTTGTTCTTAAGAAAAATAAGCGGACAGGTGTCTGGTACTTTTTTGAAATTCGGCCCTTTTAGGGAGTAAACGGATAAAACATGTATTTTAGTACTTTTTTGACACCCCATCTATCTTTTAAACCAATAAACATAGAAATAAAGGTAATATCACATTCGAAACTTATCTTAAAAATACAAATACGAATTTGGTACTTTTTCGAAATTTGAACGGTTAAGGGGTGAAAATCGTAACTATTTTTGGTTTTTTTTTTTACAAAATATTTTTTTCCATTCATTGACATATACGGGATCCCACTACAATATTGAAGTTTTTGATACATCAATGGGGAAAGTTAAAACCTAGAAACATAAACTTTGGCATATAAATATGTCCACGAAAGAAAGTGAGACGCTAACGAAGTAGCGGGTTAAATGCTAGTAGTTCATAATCTAATTAATAGTCAGGTTGATAATTCATGGTCTAATTACTAGAATTGTGTATAGTCTACAAACAAGACTATAAAAAATTAAGTTTAAGGTCTTGTTTTTAATAGAGTTTATAGTCTAACTAACGGTAAATTTAACCAAGTTACCATAACTGCCAGTCAGCAGTTGTCCAATTCAGAAGCTCGTTGTGTACTTGTATATACATCGTTGTATAATCGTCTAATTATATTACTAGGGCTGCGATTTCCATGCAAATGCAAGTTTTTTGACGATAGTCTAAGAACGATGTCGAACAATTATCTTTCCGAATCAATTAATGGCATCGATTTGTTTTTGCATATTGTTGCATTTTTTAGTGAAATGCATATTTTTGCATATTTTGGTTTTAAATGCATATTTTGATATTTTTGAGTGATTTTTGTTTTAATTTCCATAATAGACAAAAAAAAAATAAGTAAGAAAGTATAGTCGGCTAAGCCCGCCCATATGATACCCTACACCACAGTATATAAGAACAAATTCTTGAAAGTGTTCCTATTTGGGACCTAGTTTTGAAAAATGCATGGCTAATGTGGCAATATTTCTATAAAACCGGTTTGGCAGTGTCTGAGAGGCAGAAATTGCCCCCTTGTCTTCCCTCGTAGTCCTATTTTTTTAAAACAAAAATGCGTAACTTATGTGTCCATATAAATAATGATTTATCTATGATTTAAATTTCATTAAAATTGGTTTGTTAGTGGGCACAAACCCCGTATTATTCCGGAAAGCAGCTTCTATAATGACTTTATACACTACCAGACTATTATATTGTATTTTCTATTTGGTAGTGTATAAAGTTATTTCTAAAAAAATTTAAGGAATAGAGCTATTACAAAAAGCTTTATAAAATACATAACTGAAATTTAACTCATAGAATAAATTCGAAAAATGAAAAATGTTGAATATAAAAAAGTTGCTTATGAAAAGAAATAATTCCCAATATCTATCATCTTATATATATTTTGATGATGACGATAGCGAGCAAACGGTCTCAAATATAAATTTTCGTCTGATTCTGTCTTGTGCCTTCATTACTGCATCATCCCACGTAAATTGTGACGTGGTCAGCAGTCCCAGTATCGATGTCCGACAAGAGGCTCTAGGATGACCAGGTCACCGAGTGCTCCGTAAGTTGTATGTATGACATAGATAGGCACACTGCCGCCCATGGGCGCTTTGTTATTCTCTTACACGTACACACGTACGGAAGACAAATATTAAATCAATTCAGTCTCGCATGAGCAGTCGTACAAGCAGGCAGTGCTGTGATAACTTTTAGATGTAAAATCAGAAAAAACAATGATTTTTCATCAAAATCGGCGTCTACACCCAGAGAAAAACTATGTTTAAATGTGGTCACCTCCAACAAAACTATTTTTAAAGAAAATTGTATACATATTATGGTTAAATTTAACCGTATTATTATTACCGAAAACCATATTATGGTTAAATGTGTCCACCATCAAGAAGGCACAACCATATTATGGTTGCCTCCGAACATGTTTTGGTCAATAATAACTAAAATATGTTTAACACTTATAATAGCATGGTTGGTTTTCAACGATAGCATGTTGCTCTTGGAGAAGAGAAAAATACTATTGTTAATTTAAAAACAAATTATTGTCATATTTAACTATAACATGTTAAGAGGCAACCATAATATGGTTGTGACTTCTTGATGGAGGACTAATTATTAAACAATAATATGGTTGTCGGTGACAATAATATGGTTAAATTTAAACAAAATATGTTTAAAATTTTGTCTAAAAATAGATTTGTTGGAGGTGACCATATTTAAACATGTTTTTTCTCTGCGTGTAGATTTTAAAATATTCAAATTTGGCACATTTTTGATGTAGTTTATTTATTTAAACAAACCAGCATTTTTAAGCCAAAAATCGACGAATCTGCATTTTGGCAATTTTGGGGTATAAAATCTGCACTTCTGGCATCACTGCAAGCAGGGCGTGTTACATTTGTTGCTTGATCAGCGTTGCCAAATGTGTATTTTTTTATTATTAAAAGATAAGTTTTTTTTTGTAAATTGTGCAGATTTTACATTACATTTTTGTTACTTTAAATTTTGTTATTTTATTTCTTACGCCATAATCTTTAATGATTAAATTTAGCACTAATTAGCGCAAACAGTTTGGATAATATTCAACATTTCGATTTTTCTACAAACATGTTTTTATCTTTTGTCAAGTACCCCAATTAACAACGCAAATGGTTTGTACAAACGTACAATTTTGACCTACAATTCTAGCCTACTTATTTCGTTAATATAATAATATTGTATTTGTTTCTGTATTACTCGTATGCTAAAAAAAAATTAAATAAATTATATACTTGTTTTTCTTTATATGCAGTTTTTTTGAAAATAAAATTATGGCAACGCTGAAGTACACTGAGAGCGGGAGAGTCAGCCCTAACATTACTTTAAAATACACGTGTATGTGCTTGCCTATTTATGATGTAAGAGGAGTTTAAGCGACAGTGCTATTCGACCTAAGCGTGTGGCCAATCCATCTGAACTTTTTTCGTATGATGTCTTGGTCAATCGAGGATTAATAAGTCAGGCGCAAAAGATCGTTGTTACTAATAGTCTCGAGCCAAAAACATCTGATTATATGGCGTAGGCAACGTTTAGTAAAAGTCTGCAGTTTTCTAGTAACTTTTTGGCTTAGACCTCCTGTTACACAACTGTGAAGAAGAATTGACTTTATGCAGGTATTGTAAATTTCAGATCACGGGACAAGTAATTGTCCAGCCATATCTCTGTATAATAGTGCAAGGCCTTACGGCCTTTATGTATTCGGTTTGTAACACCTTCATCCGCACTACTATTCTATCCCTGGAAATAGGCTTGTTCATCGTTTAACTCATTGTCTAGTTAATATTAATAATCACAGCCGCCCCCTTGTACGTCAAAAACTCAAATATCCACAAGGATCTCAATGTGCCATTAGTAAAAACTATGATAACGAAATATGCAGTAAAATATTTAAAAAGGCTGGAACTGCACCCAAATCCATTAGCTAGAAATATTTTAAATTATGGCGGCCACACTCGCTTAAGAAGAAGAGACACTGCAGCACTCACCCAATAAGATGAGCGATAAACACCTACATATGTGAACAGATACCGTGATGACGAAACCTTTTTTGTTTGGCACTGGCAGGACATAAAGCAAATATTAGGATAAGATTTGATTAATTATTGTTAGTTCATATTTAATATATGAAGATTCTATAAACAAATACTGAAAAAAAAAAAATATTCCAGTCTAAAACCTACAAGTATAAAGTCCAGTTTATAGTCAAGCTTAGAGTCTATTTAATAGTTTGGTTTCTAGTTAAGTTCATATTCGAGCTTATACTCTAGCTCACTCTCCAGTTTTTTGTTTAGTTTAATTATTCTATACTATGGTTTTTTTCTACTCAAGTCGCTATATTGTCCGCATTTTAGTGCATGATCTCGTTCATAGTCCAATTCGTAGCAAATATTTAATATATTTCACAATTTAAAACTTGTACTTTTTTTAGTTTTGATTAATTTATCGCAACATTAAAGAAATATAAATATATGCCTGTAGCACAGGATAAACACACTAAAATTATTTACACAAAATATAAAATTATTAACACAAAGAAGTCATATACATAAATAAAAATTTAAAATGTTTAATTTATTTATTTACATCTTTTCATTAAATTAAATTGTTGATCTTTTTCTTTTCGGTTGAATTTTTATATTTTTTTCTGTTTTTACTTGTAAATAATTCTGAAAAGTAAAAACTAAAAATTAAATAATATTATTATTAATAGTTTTGTTTAAAAAGAATTCTTCTTAAGCATTTTTATTGTTCACTCCATGAAACTTATAGCAACAACCTAAAATATGTTTTTAACTCTAACATCCGTTTCCGCTTCAAAAGAGAAAACTTTATTGTGGAAAACATTGAAAAATATAAAACTTAAAATAATGTTCTTCTTATTATGTTCAATTTTATATATACAGTAGAATCCCAATAATTTGTTCCATGTTTAATTGAAAATCTCAGTAATTCGAAAGAAACCGTCTTGGAAAACACTTTAAATCGCAATAGTTCGGTGCCCTTGTTAATTCCTATTTATTTAAATGCCCTTCACCGAAGGTTAAAAGGCATATATAAGTTTGTTATTAATAATTTTTAGATTTTACATTATTGATTTTAGACTCTATATAGAATATATATTAAGGGTCCTTATGAGTATCGAAATTTATTTAACGATGTCCGTCTCTCCGTCTGCCTGTTGAAATGGGTTTTCGAAGAAGCCAGATATAATGGGAAGCCAGATCGGTGCAACCGTTAAAACGTACATATGTATGTATGTTTGTACCAGTGTTGCCAAAACTTAATTACCAAAGATGGCTAAATTTACTAGAAAAAAAGGCTAAAAATTGGTTAAAAACTTTTTTATATAAAAACAAATTTAAATTGAATAACAAAACAATAAAAGTTCATTAAAAAATTTTAACAATGAAATTGTAAATTAAAATCAATTTGTTATATAAGAATAAACGTAATTTAAATATTTAAACATTTAACAAATTAAATCATCGATAAATGATTTCCGCCTATTAGTTTTAAATACTTCCGCCTATTAGTTTTAAATATTTTGAAGGTAAATCATTATCATGAAACATTTACCCAACCTTTTGAGTCCAAATGTACAATAAAAGAAGATAAAATATATTTTATTGTTATGGTAAAAATTAGAGAGCTTCTAAATGTTCTGTGTTCTACTTTACACTACTTCCAATTACAGTATTTCACTGCAAAAATAAATAGTAAAACAAACGTAACAACACATGACTATCACCAAACTAAAACAAGCATAACTTGAAAAGTTTTGCTATGCTGCTTTATTAGTACTTGTTTTCTCAAAACAAACAGAATATTAACACAAAAACTAATAATGAAATAAAGAAACGGTAAATCATAGTGCAAGCATCGAGTGCACTAGAACATTTACAAAAACGTTAATAGGAAATAAAAAGAGAAATGGACACATTAAGTGTAAGCGAAATTGTATTTTTTGAAATTTTAAATAATAGTTCAAAGGACACTATAAACCATTGCAAATACTGGCAAAAACACCCCTCAAACATAAATATGTTTATTTAATATTTTTTTATTTCTGTGTGAGAAGTGAATTCATCTTTATTTTATTTAATTTTTTTTTTTTTTTTTTTGCTTTAACAATAAATTTGGCAGACTAACAAAGTCATAGCGCCAGGGTATCACTCCAAATTAAAATAAAAACAATTTTAGGGAAAGTTGGAAATCAGTGCTTTTTTGTAGGGAAATTAACAGAGTACACAGTCTGTGTGTATGGGTAATAATAAAATGATCATATTAAAGACTCGACAAGTTGCTTTTCCTTCTTCCTTTAAAAGTTATAAAAACGATACAACTAGTTATGTTGACAAATCTTCATGGTAAAATACATTTTCTGATTTGAAACGATAGCTTCAAAGTCTTCATTTCTTAAATTTCAAGTTTCACTTCTCCAATGAACTTCAAAACTGATTTATAATAGTCCATATTTTTGGATTTAAATAGATCGATAATATTATTAAAAATAAAAAATTTCGTATTGAGAACGTTCTATTCTAAATTTTGGGCATTCAAAAATAAAATGATGGGCATTTTCTTTAACACTACATATATCACACATGTCATTTTCTATCACACCAATTCTCTTCATGTAAATTTTCTCATACGTATGATCTGTTATCAAACGATGAAAAAATTTAGATTCCCTAGGAGCCATATCCGCAACCTTATACCAAGGTTGAACAGGAACTGTAGGGAAAATTTCAGCAAAATGTTTACCTTTGGTCTGTGAAACCTCTATGTATTCCATATTCCATTCCTCTCTTAAAACTATCCTGATAGCCCTTAGAGCCTCATCAGGAGTTAAGAAGGGATTTAAAGGAGCACCAACAACCACCGCCGTTTTTGCCATTGTATCTGCCTCCTCATTAATTATTTTATTTAAAAAAAAAAAATAATTATACCTATGTAAATTACTTCTGTAAATTATAAACAACACATTTTTGCAAATTAAAATTAAAACAACCATAAACTTTTTTTAACATTCTCATATAACAAAAGGCAAATGTTTCTCCCTATGCAATTTTCTCTTTGGTCTGTGTCTACAATCAAAACATTCGAACACGCTTTTAATGTTCTGTCTCAATTGTAATGTTCTACTTCATCTTTATTCTAATTCAGCTTTATTTTAGAACAGGGATGTCAGCGTCATACACAATTGTTTAAGCAAAACTCACATGTACGCTTACGCTTTTTTATTTTGCGAGCGTAAAATATAATTTTTTACTGCAAAACACTCTCATTCACAGGGCTATATCACACGGCCTGTTTTGAGGCCCCTAAACAGAAATAATATATTTATTATTTATTATCTTTGTTTATGTTTTGTTTTATTTCTGTTTTTAACATTTTACAATGATTGACAAATAATATCTACATTGTTTTGCATTTAAGCTAACGATATGTGTTTTGTTTGTGAAAAAAAATTCTTTGATGCCTGTTAAAGGGTCCCTTTTTCTTTCGTTAAAAAGACGTACCTAAATGCAGAAATTATTAAGAAAAAAATAGCCACAAGAATTTGTTGGTATTTTGTGCTTGTAAAAATATTTTTCTTTCTGTACCAATCGCGTCGGTGCGTTGTTTTTCTTTGAAAACACTTTTCTTAAGTAAGCAAAAATATTTAAAAAAGTCTTGTTTTCCTACAATTTATGTGTAAACCTATACACATAAAAGCAAATGTGACAACAGGTAAAATTTTTGGGTAAGAAGATGTGTATTATTGATGTATTAATGAAACTGTATTGTTTAACGTCCACAAACCAAAAAAATGTTTTGTTGTTTCGAAACTGCAATTTAAATTTAGAAGATATTATTTGTAAATAAGATTCTATTTTTATAGGCTAGTAAAATCTTTTCTTTTTATAATGGCGGTTAATAATTACAGAATATTTTTAAACTTAATGGGGTTATGATTTGCATTGGTATGTGCAAATATTATTTTCATTGTTGGCATTCGCAAAGGTATGTTGAGCACAAAATTAAAAATATTGGAAAGAATTGTATAAGGTTGTAAAAAGACTTCATATATTGTCAAGTGCTCAATTTTTCCAAAAATAAAGCAAAGTCTCTGCGAAATGCAGGTTCCAAATTAAATTTATTTAAATAATAACTGATTGTGTCTGTCAATAACTCAACATTTTTCGATAATTGTGTTATTATTAATTGCTCTAAAGTCTTCATAGCAAAATATGTATGTTAATATGGCCTCGTAATAGGCCTCGCAACCGCAGATTTCTCCCGCTGGGAATGTAAGAGACAAGAGTAATCGCACCAACACAATCATATTTGACACCACTGTTTTAGAGCAGCATTGTTCTCGTTCAGTGTGGTTATATTCTTAAGCTGGAGGTCCACACCACGCGTTACACGCCTTTTCGCAGTCTACGCAGCTGTCAAAAAAGTAGAATCTGTGTAGTTGTATGTAACAAGTTTCATGCACATTAGCCTAGGATGCATTGAGGCGTTGAACGCGAAAAGTAGGGTTACATTCTACTTTTGCAAGCGTCACAAGCAGCGTTCGAATAAATCAGCTGATTTTGACAAATGAAATTTTATTTTTACTTGTGGTGATGCCGCATCAGAAGCGTTGCATGTAACTTGAAACGTAGAACGCAAGTAAGGTATAAAACGCATGCAATGCGTTGAGGCTAAAACGCGTGGTGTGGACCTCCAGCTTTATATATTTTATTGAGAGAGTAATATACACATAATATCTTTATTTAATGAAATTGATTGTAAGCAATTTTTCTTGTGCTTGTGCCACTCTTTAGTAAAAATATTTCCCTACTTGATAAAATCGAATTAACGGTTGCTTAATGTTACCTATTTCTCAAATTACTTTTAATGATGTTAACTTGGCTAAATACCCTCTATACTTCAGCATTAGACCATGGAAGTGCGAGCAACTTTATAGTAAATTCTGAAGATTCTAAAATTTTTTGTTGCTGCCTGCATCTTTAGGCGTGTTCATTTAATTTACTTGCAGAAACTTGCAAAGAGAGAGTAAGTGGGAATTTAAAGAAATTGCTCTCTCAAATACTAAAAAGTTAATGAACACTTTGCCAGCCAAAATTTGCAAGTTAAAGTAGTGACGAATATACATGAATATTTGAGTACCCATTAATTATTCTACGACTTGGGAAAATGTTATACATTACAGTAAAAAGATTGTGATTTTATTAATTTATATTTGTTTATGTTGAATTAAATGAATCATGAATTGGATTTTTTTTGTATTTAGAAGGTGAATGAAGATTCGGGTTTTTATCAATAATAAAAGATAAAAAAAACATTTTGTTAACAATAAAAATATTTATAAGGCAACACAAAATATTTAATTTAATAATCTATGTATATAGGTACTCGTATATTAAATTTCAACGTTACGGACTGACTGACAGTTTCATCTTCGCACAGCCTTAACGCCGTGAGTTATAAGGTTGAAATTTAAAACGCATACTGGTCCCTCGCTAAATCGATCCACTAAAAACCAAAGAAATCCCCTAATAGTACGAAAATTGTGTGTGTGCTGGTGAACAAATGTAGTGAACAGTGCTGCCACGACTAATAATATTTTTACAACCAAAATTTTTGAAAAAGTTACCAAATGTGAAAAAAATATTACCAAATAAGAAATGCCTTTTGTTAATTGAGAAAAACATTAGAACTTAAGGAAAATAGGAAAATATTAATTACAAATTAAGAAACCAAAATAAGAAATGTAATTATTGTACATATTAATAAATAACGAGAAAATAAATTAAAAGTTTTTATATATTTGAGACCTTTTTCATAAAAAATAAAACTGCCATACGAAATTCAGAATATGGAAAGTTAATAAATTTAATTTTTTTTGAATAAGTCCTGTACAATAAATGAAATTTGTACTTTACACTTATAAATAACCAAAAAGGTTAAATTAAATTGTTTTCCGCTTTTCAACTGTCAGTGGCAGGGCTGTCAAATACAGCGATTTTTTAATCCTTTTGGTGATGGAAATTCACGTTTGGCAATATGGCGACTGTTGTCAAAATCTTCTTTATAAATGAAAAATACTGCCAAATACTTATCTAATTATACGGACAGCTTATAAAAAGTTAAATTTAAAATTTCTTAAATTCACGCCATTTTCTTAAACTAAATTCCATAAATTTTAAAATTATAGATTATATATCAATTAATTTTTGAAAAATATTTAAGTTTTCTATGTTTATTTCAATATATTAAAATATACTGCTGGAAATAATTTAAGTTTAAAACGTTTTACTTCTATTCAAAGAAACACAAAAATTACTTTTGTGTAGTTTTCTTGTAGTTTACGCGATAACCTTCGTTCATTTGAAAAAAATAATGAGGAAATCGGAGTGTAAAGTACACATTATAAGTCGTAAATAATTGCATTCGAATTGAAATTGGCGATAACACCCCATGTAAATAAAAACGTTGAGTTCAAAGAATGTAAATTGCAAGTGTATCAAGGAAAATATATATATGTATACGTATTAATGTTTTCAAAAAAAGTAACCAAAATGAAAAAAATATTCACATCTCCACATTGAGAAAAAAAATAACCAATTTTGGTTAGAAATAAATAAAAACGGCAGCTCTGGTAGTGAATTTCGATTCGCAAGAAACTACTTTCATGTGTAAATGCTAAGTAAGATGGAATTATTGGAAATTCGAATGTTTAGGGGATAAATAGCGTAAAAACGAGTAAATTCGCTAACCTCATAACTCCTAAACTAACCGTAGATTCATCCATGCCTTCCGAACAATATTTTTGTCCGAAGAATAATTTTTTTTAATTCTGAACCGTTCACCTATTTTGGAAAATTTGCCCGGAAAAACAAAGCTACCATATTGATTACAGATGTAAACAAATATACAAACTGGCAGCACAGCCTATAACGTTGGTAATTTTTTTAAAACTTAGAAACATAAACTTTGGCATTTAAATATGACCACGAAAGAAGGTAACGAGGTAGTAACGAGGTAGGGTTAAATTATTCTTAATTATAAATAATTTTAGATATTCTCATTATCTACTTTATGGCCGTTTTATATTGTCCAAATGCATTTCTTTGGTGTTTGCTTCATAATAAACAAGACGGTCATAAAGTAAACAATGAGAATATCTCAAATTATTTTATAATTAATAAGAATCATTAATTTTGCAAATAATTTAATTTGTAAACAAACTTTTTAACTAATGAGGTATTATACTGCAAAAGTGCTAAGTACCGGGTATCTAGGTAACCATTATACTCACAGTACTAATAACAACACCTCATCGGTTAAATGCAAAACAAAATACATAGAGGGTTTTTTTTAACAAGAACGTTATTTTATTTAGCAATAAAAATGTCGAAATATTTGTCCTTAGTTAAACAAAAGTATGATTTCTTATCGTATAAATATTTTTAATAATAAATATATATTGGGAATTATTTCTTTTTCATAAGCAATTTTATTATATTCAACATTTTTTCATTTTTCGAATTTATTCTATGAGTTAAATTTCAGTTATGTATTTTTTTTTTTTTTTTTTTTTCATAGAATAAATTCGAAAAATGAAATAATGTTGAATATTTTTAATAATTTTAAAAATCAACATTAACTAATACATTTTGAAAACAAAAACATGAAACAGCCGTCAAAAATTCTTGCAAATAAAAAACTTTACTAGTAAAACTTTGCAAGAATTTTTTTGATTCTCAACTTTTTTCTATCTTTTGACGCTCTCAACTTGCAAATTTTTTAGGTTACTGAACACTTTCCAGTAACAATTGTTACAAACTCGTAACAATTTTTAGTAGATGAACACAGCTTTTTTATTAAAATAATAAATTCGACCAGAAAGAAACAGTGTTGCTTGCGTTGATCCGTTTTTTAACTTTAATATTGGAATGAATACTGTTCCTTTATTTTGAAAGATGTTTCATCATCCGTACAATAGATTAAATTAAATGCGTTGTAATTGTTAAAAATGTTTATTTTACTCTTATCAATTTTATATATAAGAAAATTAAATTATTATTTTAAAGGAAAACGGCAAAAACAGTTATGACTAAGTCTACATTCACACGTTTGATCTTTTGATGCTCAACTCTTGTGTTTTAGGGAGAGGGAAGAAAGAAGAAAAGGGGTTGGTACGGAGATGCCTGTACTTGGGTAGTACGCTTTGTGTTCTCATTCGTAGGTATATGCACAACAATGGCTGCATGTAAACTTTTTTCTTTTCTTTTTCTCTTTGGTTCGCTTTGAATAAAAGTGTTGTTGTTTTGAAGCAAAAAAAGTTGAAACCGGTTGCTGCGTGTGAACATAATGGCATCTTCAAAAGGGATTTTAAAAGAAGTTGAGCATCAAAAGATAAAACGTGTGAAAGTAGACTAAACAAGTTAAAAAATGGCTAATGGCTAAACTCATTTTTAATGGCTAAACAAGGTGAAAAATGGGTAAACAAATGGCTAAATTGGCATCACTGGCTTGTACATAGTCATATTTGAAATTGAAGCTGGATCGACAGTTAATGTTTTATGGATTGTTGTTTTCATTTTTTGTGGTCAGATTGTTATCTGATCTATAAAAAGTCATCGTTCTAATAAAAAATGGTTTTTTTTGTAGTTTTTTGTTTGTTCTATAAAATATATGCAAACACCCTGTAAATTCGTATTCTTCTTATTTTAACCTCGTTTAATCGAAAATTCCTATAATTCGTAGAAACTGGCTGGTTCCCTGCGGTTACGCAATATGGGGATTCTACTGTACATAATTTTTTATGCAATTTTTATTTTATTTTGAATACTTTATTGTGTTTTGTTATTCTAAAATCACAAAACTATTGTGTGGCTACAAAAAGAAAAAAACTGAAAACTTTATTTATGAAAAGAAAACACTCGTGTGGTCGGAAAAAATAATGTTAGGAATAACTTTAAGCAGAGAAATTTTAAATAATATTTAAAGAATTTTTTTGTAAACGACGATATAAATGTCTAAAGGATTGCAAAATTTATTTACAAATATAAGAATTATATAAAGTAGTTGATGAAGTAGAACAGTCGAACTTCCCTATAATGAATCTGCATGTGAACATAAAATCACTTCATTGTATAGAAACTTCATTATAAAGAAATTATATTTTTTCCATTTTTATTTAACATAAACAGGTGTTTTAGTTTGGATTACACTCGTTAATGTGCGGTGGTTATCCATTTTAACATTGCTTCTAAGAATCCTTAAAAATGCAGGATCGGAGCCTTTTGTGTTTAGTGCTTATCAGCGTGTCCTCTTCATTTTTAGAATAACTACATTTTAATAATTTTTTTTTTTTTTTTTTGTTTTGTTTTGATAAAGTGCTGGGAAGAATACCAAACTGCTTGGCTCTTTTGTTTTTGTTGTTCATTTTTTCAACATTATTAAATAATGAGATATGCTACTTTGGTGCGAAACTTTAGTTCACTAAGTACAGCGGATTGCTGTCAAAATTGTTTGAACTAATTCATTATATGGCGACAAAAATGCATGAAAGTCAAATTTATATTTGAAAAGTTTGTTCATTGTAAAGAAAAATTTACTGTTTGAAAATTCATTATAAAGGGATCAAATTACACTAAGATTTAAATAAAAAAGCTGTGTTCTTAAAATCAATTCATAAAAAGGAGAGCTTCATTGTATAGAAGTTCACTATAGATAAGTTCGACTGTATTTAAAAAAATTACAGTCCAACTCAGAAATTGGTTAAAGCATTTTATTGCGTTTTCTTGAATATACACGATTTTATTGGTGTATAACTTAGAACCAGGGTTTTTTAATGGCAAATCTTGAGCGTTTATTATAAAACATTTGTACAACACACATTTTTTTATAAAGTATTGATTGAAAAACATATTTTTTTAGGCTACAGCCGAAGTAACTGATATTTTTTTAAGACAACAACGATCCAAGCTAATATTGGATAACCTGTTCGTAGTGGGAGGTATAATCCAGTAAGGCCATTATGCATCGGTCGAAATAAATGGAACAAACACTGGCCCATAAGGTTGGTGTGGGGATAACTATTTTTTATATATACTCTAATCTCCCTTAGCGGACACCCACTTTTGGCGCCACTGGCCCCTTCAGCGCTTCATGGGGAAAGCATTGAGAGGACATCCTCCTTGCACGGACATATTTCAATAGTCTTTTTGGTGTCTTATCATGAGGGATTTCACTGTAGTAGTAAACAAGGCGAGTTCCATAACATCATAATACTTTGGTGTCAAAGTCAAAAATGTATCAAGTTTAACGACGCACGGTGGTCCCAATGGCAAATTTGGCCCGAAAAAAGTCATAACTCTTTTTTATAAGTCCCTATAAACATAAAATTTTGTACGAACAAATAACTGGGTTTGGCACGATCTCACGGAAAAATGAGAGGATTTTTGAATGGGTGTGGCACTTTCCATATAAAATTAACTGCCATAAAATCTGCAAAATCATTTCATTAAACAAAAATCAAAGCGTGCTGCTGAACGTGATAAAATATATATATTTTTAGTAAATTTTTATTTCATTATTGTCAATTACTTTTTTATTTTTAATTAACTGCCAGTTCATCGATTTCGAACGTTAACGTTCGCATAGAAAATTACATTTAAAACAGCAACTACATTTTAAATTTGGTTTTTGTTTTAAATATTATTTTCTATTCGAACGTTAACGTTCGAAATCGTTGAACAGGCAGTAAATTTATCAAAAACTTTAATAAAACTAGTAAATAGACTAGGGTCACAACACAAAACGCGGACTTTTTGTACACATAAACAAAACTTTGACAAAGGAAATTATAAACAATGCAAGAGCAAAAAATCGTCATATGGCGTAGTATTGCCACCGGTTTATTTCATCATAATATCAACCCTAAAATATCCCCAAATTTCTACACACTAAATTTCCCCCTAACTACATTTCAGTCCCTAAAACTGACTCTAAACGCAAAAGAAACCCCTAAATTTAGGGTGAAAATCCCTAACTTGGCAACACTGGTTCTTGCGTACAATGTACGAAGTGCTTTAGTAAAGTACAAAAAACCTTGTTTTAAGAAAACGTATTTTACGAAATATTTTTATAAATTGCATCAACGTTGCTGTGTTTTCATAAATTTAGTTAAAAATGTATTTGGGTAATTCTATGTCAAATCGACCAAGAGTGGGACCCGACCTCATTCGATTTGAATGAAATTTGGTGTGAAGGGTTCTTTCATCCTATAAGGAACATATCGCTCATTTCGTGCAAGACCGTCACAACTCAAAATTTGGCATTTTCGAGTTAGTAATGCAGAAATGTTATTCTCTTAAATCTCTACAAATTGATCTAAGAACGGAGAGAATTATCGAAAAAATAACGGTAATACAGATGCTTGTGACGCTATGACCTCTCGTAACAAATTTGAGCAATTAACATCAACAAGGTCACATTTCAGTTTGTGTTTGGCATTCCTCTTGTACATGTGGTTTTCTTTGTAGCAAAAAAGAAACATTTGATTTTATAACTGTATTTTAGTGAAAGAGAAGGTGAGAAATAATAGGTTGGAATCTTAAAAAGGCTCTCCTGTAAAGTTTCAAATTTTAAAAATTTTTTTTCAAAAGTTACGTCATATTCAAAAAGTCATAATTTCGCCGAATTAGCCGAATGTGTTGAGTTTATTTTTTCAATATCTCAAAAACTAATGCACATACGAAGATAATTTGTATGTCATTTTAAAGAGAATACTTGGGGCTACAAGCAATATATTAAAAAAAAACTTTTTTTTTTTTAAAATGTAATATCTACAAAATATTAAATTTTAAAAATGGACTAGGTCAAAAACCGAATTTTTTTTTTGGCTGATTTTTTTTATGTAATTCGTAAAACTGTTCTTTAAAAATCCTGAAATTTTGAAGGAGGTGTTTTTTTTTTTAAGATATGATTTGTAAAATGAAGATATGACCTGTAAAAAATAAAATTTTAATATTGTAATTTTGAGAAATAAGTATTTTTTAAATATGATTTGCGTGACTTAAGGTTTTAAAAAAATGTAACGACATTGAAAAAGTTTTTTATGCTTATTTGTTGCATTTTTTGTTTGAGCTCAATGTGGGCACTTTCAAAGAAAAGTACACTTTTTGTCACGTTACGTCTCCAAGAAATTTTTTTTAATATATTGTTTGTAGCCCCAAGTATTCTCTTTAAAAAGACATACAAATCATCTTCGTGTGTGCAGTAGTTTTTGAAATATTGAAAAAATAAACTCATCACATTCGGCTAATTCGGCGAAATTATGACATTTTGCAAAAAAAATTTTAAAATTTTTTTTCGTTAATATATGTTCCTTATAGGATGAAAGGATCCTTCACACCAAATTTCATTCAAATCGAAGAGGGTCGGGTCCCACTCTTGGTCGATTTGACATGGAATTACCCATTTAGTATTTTTAGGAAAATATTTTGATTATACTGGGGAACTTGTTATTAAAAAATCCACCGGATTTTTCATTCTTGTATCATCTGGAAAACGACGTTTTTCTCATTAATATATTATTGGTTCAATAGTGCTGCGCACTGTTTGCATATTGTGTACGCATCGATAACTTTTTGGTACACTATGGGACAGATAATATTATGGTTAATTCTACACGGTTGCATTGTAAAATGCAACTGACGATTTAGAACTCACCCCTAGACTTGCAACATGTGCCCGAGCATTTAACTGGAGGTCCGCACCACGGATTACACGCCTTTTCGCTGTCTACACAGCTGTAGAATCTGTGTAGTTCTATGTTGCGAGTTACATGCACAAAAGCATAGGATGCATTGAGGCGTTGAATGCGAAAAGTAGGTTTACTTTCTACTTTTGTAGAAGTCACAAGCAGCGTTCGAACAAATCAGCTGATTTTGATGAGATTTTATTTTTACTTGTGATGATGCCATATAAAAAGCGTTGCATGCTACTTGAAACATAGAACGTAAGTAGGGTATAAAAATCATGCAATACGTTTAGGCGAAAGCGCGTTGTATGGACCTCCAGCTTTATCATCGTAGCTTATTAGGGCTTTATATATGGTTGCATATTTCGGGACATAATGCCCGCTTTAAAAGAACCATATGGTCCTAACAAATACAGACCATTACCTTTTTACCTTTGCCAACTTTGTCGTAATTTCGGCAAGACTTCGCATCCGAATTCTTGCACTTCGAGTTGTCTTCTCGTAATAATTCAATGCAAAAAATGATTATTTCTTTGCTTTTGGATGAATTCTGCTACGCACAACTGTTTTGAAATTGATGCTTAAGTGGTTCCCAGGGGTGCGCCGGTAGGTTAGTTGGTAGTGAGCTAGTCTATTAGCGCCACGGTTGTGGGTTCGATTCCCGCCAGAGGCTCTGGTTTCTTTCCTGCAGACAAGCGTATAGCTTCGCGGGATTCGTATAGGAACAAAAAAAATGATTTTGGTTGACCTGGGACGTTATTGTTTTTCTTGTCATAATCATCACTTATAAACTGCAGCAAACATCTAACGTGCATTGAAATCGAGGACATGTATTCTTCTTCTTCTTAGCTCCACTTAACTCCTATTTGAACATGGGGTCTCAACTGTCTAAATATGAATTGCTGCAACCCAGGCACGTGGAGCTTATCGCCGGAAGGGGAGGTTTTTACGAATGTCCGTGACCTCTAGTTGTTTTCATGTTTTGTTTGGCCATTTGCAAGGATTCCTTCTTTGCTTGTTAGGACAAAGAAGGGCTAAGTTAAGCCTGACCCTACACATTAGACTAAGAGCGAGCGTAGGCTTTCTGGAAGCTTATGGGTGCTACCGTTGACTCTAGAGAGTTCATCCGCTACCATTCCTTTTGCATAATCCAGCCATAACATTGAAACAATCTGTCTGATGTGACGATTTTTTGTTAGCTGCTTATTTGAGAGGGCGGCATCGGCTCGGCCTGAAGGTGATGGAGTTTTTAGGTTAATGCAGAACCTCCATCCCCTGCTTTTTGTCCGTGGTTGCTTATTCAATTTATTCCCAACTGGTCCCACTATGGGGTTGTTTCCCTATCCGCGACCTGGTACCCGTCCAGTAGCTAGCAGCTAAGCTTCCGCGGTTATCTAAATTTCGCGAACCGGAGAGGAATAAATTTCGGTGAGCAGTCGATTTGATTCACCTGTACCTTCTTTTGTTAAAAAAAAAGATAAGGGAAAAATTCCCAAGGCTAATGCTTTTTCTTGGCTCGAAATCCGACATTTTCGAAACAAAAAAAATTTTATTGTTTACTCTATATCGTTTAATGTTATGGCGATTTCTTTTCTGAGAAAAATGTTGCATAAATGGTACATGCTCTACACAAAAGAGATAGAGCATGTACCATTTATGCAACATATTTCTCAGAAAAGAAATCGCCATTAGTCATTGGGAATTAAAAGAGTATTCAATATAACCAATTAAATACACCAGCCATGACTAAAAAATATCTTTGCGTTTTTAAGTTATTGCCGATGGTAAAAATTCCAACTAAAAATATTTAATTTCAAACTGGAGCAACAACATTTTAGCAAATATTTAACAAAAGTAAAATAATCATTAAAATAAATGTTGTCGCCACAAAAACTAACAAAATATTAGCATTATTTTAAATTGCTTTCCAAAATAAAAAAAAAAAAAATAAATAAAAAAAAAAGATTGTAACAAATTTTCTAACAACATTAATTGTGTGGGGCATGCAAATGTTGCCTTCATCGTATCAACAATACAAAATAGAGCAGCAGCAATAAAAACTTGTTTTTTACGAACAAAATATATAGAAAAGTTTCATGTACTTGTATTAAATAATATTTAAACTCATAATAAAAATCAAGGCTTCAAAAAAGGAAACTTTTCTTGCAACTTGCCACACGTAAGTACAAAAAGGATGGCACCAACAACAGCAACAATTATTTCCATTTGAAGGAGTCAAGAGTGTTGTTTATTTTGTTGTTTAATTTTGAATAATTTTTCGTGTAATTTTTTTTTCTTCAGTTCAAAAACAACTTTATTATTTGTATTCAAAAATTTTACATGCAGTTTGTGTTCGTTGGTGGCATTTTCGATGTGTTTTTTTTTTAGTTTTCTTGGTGCCACCAAGAAGGAGCGCAAAAACAACTGGCAAAGTGCTACTGAACACCTCTAAACATTCGTTTTTAAGTACATTTTATTGTTGCTGTCAAAAATTTACACATTCATGTTGAAGTTTTGTTCGTTCGCTTTTTGCATTAGAACTTAAAAACTTTTTGGGCAAAATATAAAATATATTTCCATGTTGTTTTGCGTTTATTATATTCCAAGTGGAGTTGTTTTGTAACAAATTTTGAACTTTGTTTAAAGGCAGAGTGGTAGAGGGGAAGGTAATTCAGTTGATTCAGTAGTTCATACAATGGCAAAAAGAAATTTATTTCTTTTGATTAATGAAGTTTCTTAAACGGGAAAGGACGTTAGTCTGTAATCACTTACACTCTCCATACAAAATCGATTTTTATTCCCTTCAACACAGGTGGTGAGTAAGTTCATTCGAAGTTTGTCACTCCGTATGAAACTTTTTTAATATGTACATATATATGTAAGACCTAGAGATGCCAGCCCCGAAATCCCGATCCCGAAAAATCCTGCGATTTTCGGGATTCAGCGAGTCCCGAAGCCCGGGATTTGAATGTTTCAATCCCGGGATTTTCGGGATTTAGCCAATCCCGAAATCGTAAACTTAATTTTTTGTTTTACAATTTTTAAAAAAAAAAAAATTCATCATGACATTCTCCCTTGAGAGGATAGGGATTTAGCTAATCCTGAAATCGTTAACTTAATTTTTTTGTTTTAACTAATTTTATAAAAAGATATTCATCTTGACATTCCCTTCAGAGGATAGGGAACACAATATTGATCTTTTATATTTATTTGATTAACTCCGTTAATACTGTCATTGAAAACGAAAGAAAAAGTTAAACTTTGTTATTCTTTTTAATCGTGTCCAACAATTATAAAGAAATTTTAATGTGAGAAGTGATAAAAATAATTAAAGAAGGAAATTAATTAAATAAAGAAATGTCTTTTGAAATGCACAAAACAAAAAGAAAATCCAAAAATTCACTCTTTACAGGTTTAGGCCTATTAAAGTGTTCTTCGAGAGTGGATATGCGACCTAATGTAATTCATGGAGCGATTTCACGAAATTAAGTAGTATAATTTTTACACTACATAATTCCTACCACCAGTGGTGTTGGGTATAAAAATGTGTTTTTGTTAAAATAAGATTTTTATGGTTAACTAAAAAAATTGATTTTGTTAATTAATTTCGAATTCAAATTTCAATTATTCATCTTAATTCATTTAATAAAAATTTTAATAGAATCTTACAAATAAATAAATTCCGAGATTGCTCTGTTCAATTACTATATTAATTATTTTGTTATTAAGTTTGAAACAACTGAGCTAACTGAGTAAAATATAGATTTTATCTTTGTTTTCTTTTTTAATTGAATCAATTAATACATTGTTGGATATCGTACGTTGCTTTTAAACATATTTTAAATTAAATTAATCATAAATTATTTAAGAAAAAAATCACAATTTTAAATTTTTACAAAATAAAATCATTAACGACTCAGAAACATAGAACCATTTTGATGTCAAATTCCTTCTAGTTCTCCTTAGCCGTTTGGGATTGAAATTCAGCATAATATGTCAAGTGGAAAAAGGATTATGAATCCATATGTGTAACAACACCTTAAAAATTTGTATTTTTGTAACAAAAACTAAAATAAATTGGTGGTTGAAGGCACCGAATATTATTAAATTTTGCACAAACTCGATTTTTATAATTAGAAATCACACTACTAAATCTTGTGAAGATCGGTCCATAATTTAGTATAGACCCCTTAAAACCCCAATCTCATTAAAAACTTTTGTACGCCTAAAACCGTAACAAAAATTTGGTATGTCATAGTTTCGTAAGGGTCGAAAACACACTACCGAATTTGGCGATGATCGGTCCATAATTTACCATAGGCCCCATATTTTTTTTTCTTTTTTTTCATTATTTATTTATTGAATCTTCATATATTAAATATGAACTAACAATAATTCATCAAATCTTATCCTAATATTTACTTTATGTCCTGCCAATGCCAGACAAAAAAGATATCGTCATCACGGTTTCGAAACCCACTCTCAGAAAACACTTAAGTATGCAAAAAACAGTAACGAATAATGCTATTGCCGGAAAACGTTGTCTGTTAGGCTGGGTTTTTGAGATCTCAGCTAAACTATGTTTAGTTAATCTGAAAACAGATTTGTGCCGCCATTACCAAATTTGTATACAAAATTATGACTGAACAGCTTAATATGTTTGTTTTGTTTAATCTGTGGGTCTTTAATGAAATAATAAAAATATATCACAGTTCGCTGGAAAAATCCGAGTTTCAGACTACGTTAAGCTAAGTTAAAACTTAATCCACATCTCAAAACTCCGGCCTTAAAGTTCCAAATGACTGATAAGCACACCACCGAATTTTATAACGATTGGTACACAATTGACTATGGGCCTGGTATAAAGTCGATTTTCGAAAAACATTCAAATAAATAAACCATTAGGAAATCTAGGATGATGCGAATCTGCGCTAATGTAGACAAGTCGCTCATAGTTGATGGCAACATTATCCGTGGCATTCAGGGCTTTATCTACCTGTGTTGTAGGACATGAAGTGATGGAGGCTCCGATACAGATATCTCTGAACGTATTAACATGGGGTCTTCACCCGAGATATTATCTGATATAATATGTAAGAGAACGTCGGCAGAATGAGAGAGCACATTTCTTCATATTAATCTTAATCTTAAACAAGGGGAACATTTATTTTATAAGATTTCATAATTTAGTGATTTTCGTGCAGTCAACTTGTGTCGTTTTTTATTCTTTTTTTCGCTTTTTCTTTGTTTTTGGTTTTTAATATTGTTTTTTAAGCACTTTTCACAATATTTCCACTATTTACATTAAAAAAATTGAAAATTTTAATGAACGCGTCTTATTATTAATTTATATGTATGTATGTATTTGTATTTTTGATAGATCATCTTATAAGATAGTTGCTATAAGATTTGTTATATAATATTTCTCATAAGATTTCTTATAACAACTATCTTATAAGATGATCTGTCAAAAATACACATGCATACATACATACATATAAATAAATAATAAGACGCGTTCATTAAAATTTTTAATTATTTTAGTGTAAATAGTGGAAATATTGTGAAAAGTGCTTAAAAAACCATATTAAAAACTAAAATCAAAGAAAAAACGACACCAGTTGACTGTACTCTCAAATAGTGTTAGTATTAATATTCACAAAAAATAATTTAATGAAAATTAAATTCAATGAACTTAAGCCTAATTAAAAAATATCTAAATTTGGATTAAAAACCATTAACAGTTCAACCAAATAACCACAATACTAGTATTGTTATCAGCTTAGGCACGAGCTATGTTTACATTTGTCCTTCAAGTTGTGCTGAAAAAGGTCAACAAGAAAAAAGAAAGACAAAAAACATGAAAAACAAAAAAAATGTACTTTGGATTTCAAGAAGAATTCTTGACAAAAGGTACGAAAAAACAGAAGTTAGTTAATTGTAAATCAATTAAAATAGATACTCATTCATTCAAAAAGCAAATTTCGATCTACCAAGGTGAAATACCATTTGGTTTAAGGATTGATGTTTGACTATTGACGTCAGTATATGTGTAATAAGGATTCTACTTCAAATTTACCCAAAAAGCCATTAAAATCACCCAAAAGCCATTAAAATTACCCAAAAGCCATTAAAATTACCCAAAAGCCATTAAAATTATCCAAAAGCCATTAAAAAGCCATTAAAATTATCCAAAAGCCATTAAAATGTCATAAAATTTTAAAAAAGGTAAAATTAGGGGGGAAATTCCTGAACACGTGTTAAAGTATGTCAAATGAACACGTGTTAAAAAAGGTCAAATTTTTAAAAAAAAAATGTTAAAGTATGTCAAATGAACACGTGTTAAATTTTATAGGAAAGCAATGCACAAGTGGTGGGTGCATTGTTGAAGCCTTTCTTTTGTTGTGATCGATAGACAGACATAGAGATATGTAGATAGATACACAGACAGACCTTGAGGAAGAAATTGGAAAAATATTTTTGTGTGTGTTTTGTGGAAGACAGACATACTGTGTACTTGTCAATGCACTTGTTGAAGCCTTTCTTTTGTTGTGATCGATAGACGGACCTTGATTTTGAAAAAAAAATTTGTAGACAATTTTTTCAAAGCGCTGATATTAAAATTAATAATTTATGGGGTGTGAGATGATAAGGGTATTGTATTGTATTGAGGTGTGTCTTGAATATAGATAGATAGATACACAGACAGACCTTGAGGAAGAAATTGGAAAAATATTTTTTTTTTTATTTTTGTGTGTGTTTTGTGGAAGACAGACATACTGTGTACTTGTCGATGCAATTGATTTTGAAAAAAATTTTTGTGGACAATTTTTTCAAAGCGCTGATATTAAAATTAATAATTTATGGGGTGTGAGATGATAAGGGTATTGTATTAGAGTGTGTCTTGAATATAGATAGATAGATACACAGACAGACCTTGAGGAAGAAATTGGAAAAATATTTTTTTTATTTTTTGTGTGTGTTTTGTGGATTGTTGGGAGAAAACACATTTCTGATAAAAGTCCTTTTTTTTTGTTGTGTGTGTGTTTATGGGTAACCAGATGGAGGGTTGTTGTTATTTTGTTTGTTTGGGTGATCGACGAAAATATTATTGGATGGATAGACAGACATACAGACAGACTAGCTTCGTAACAGCAAATGGTTTTTCAATTTTATTTGGGGTTGAAGAATAAATTCAAAGTATCTATAAATTATGATTTTATTTAGTTATTAAAAAAAAAAAATTGTATAGATGCAATTGGTGTTTCTATTTTTTTTATTTTGGAGTGGATAGGGAAATATGAAACCATTCTTGAAAATTTTTTTAAAAAATTTCAAAAACAAAGTGTTGGGTGCATTGTTGAAGCCTTTCTTTTGTTGTGATCGATAGACAGACAGCCAGACAGACATAGAGATATGTAGATAGATAGACATACAGACCTTGTAGAAGCAATTGAAAAATATTGTTGATAAGACTTCCTTTTTTTTTTATTTATATTTATTAAATAAAAAATAAATAAAAATCTAAAAAAGTTTTACGATATATTGTTAATATGTTTATTCTTAGTGATGGATAATAAGTACATAAGTTTACCCCCTAAACTATAAAAAGTTTTCCCCCTGTAACCATCTCATTCTTGGTTAAGTATATAAATACTGTGAAATTTGGTTTTGCTATTAGTTCACCTACACCCAATCGGTTACGGCTGGTACGTTCCCATTCACTAACCAACCGAACGTCTTTTCTCTTATCGACATTTTCCATGGTTAAAAAATATTGGTTGAAAAAAAATTATATGGAGCCTATTACAGATTTAATTTTGAAATGTAATTTTTAAATAAAATATAAGCAAAACTATAAAGATAACATGCTTTTATATATATTTTATATCAGTTTTGTTAGAGACAATGCCGCAGCAAGATAGTTTTATAATCGTTGATCTGCAAGGATTTTATATTGCAAATAAATTATATGCAAAAGAAGTCTGCATTTCAGTCTCTGATTTCGAAAGTCAAACTTTTCTCATTGAATCACCATTAAAATATTCAGAATTAACTAATAAGGATAGGATAACAAATAAATGGTTATATAATCACTTGCATGGATTATATTGGGATACTGGAGAGTCTACACTGAAAGAGTTAATAGAATACTTAATATCAGTTATGAAAAAAAGAAAAGAAGAAGAAGAATATCCTGTTGTATATGTTAAAGGAACTGAAAAAGTTAGATGGTTAAAAGAACTACTTAGAGGAGAAATAGAAATATATATATTTAATTTAGATTATTGGAATTGTCCGAATATAAAAACTTTATATAAAAATAATTCTAATATAAATAATTGTAAAAATCATAATAATATCAATCAAATATGTGCTGAAAAGAATGTAATTTTACTTAGAAATTTTCTAAATTTATATCTAAATAAAGAAAACCTTATTAATCAATAAAACATTTGAAGTTAATAATTTTATTTTTAGTTAATCCTTAGTCTTTATACAGAGTACATTACTTTTACTATTTTAAATATTTTTCTTCATACTTATCACATATTTTGCTACAGTTCTTTCGTGTAATTCGTATGATTTTGGTTTAGTTAGTGTGATTTGTTTTTGCTTTGTTGCTGTTTGATGTAAATTCCGTACTCTTTACACTTCATATTTGCTCGTTTATATCACACTAATAACAATTAATTTGCAATTGTGTGTTTTTATTTATTTTTGTTATATATGTTTTGCACAACATAGCATTTGATTCGTTAGCAAAGAGTGAGCAACAATCAGTATTTAAAAAAACAAAACGAATGTCTTGAAACGGCTTTTAAATGCATTTGTACAGAGGTTTAATACATACATATTATTATGAAAAATTTTTATTCACAATACTTTAACATTTCTCGATGTCAAACACTTTATGAACAACATTTGTTAGCATTTAAGTTTTTTAATCTTTATGAACGTATTTTAATTTTAAATCTGAAAAACTGAAAAAAAGAAATATCTAATTATATTTTCAAAAATAAAACACAATTTTTTTATTTTTTATTATTTTTTTATTTTTATAAGTTCTGTAAAAATCTGAAAAAAAGAAATTCCTAATAAAATTTTTTAAAAAATAAAACTCAATTTTTTTATTTTTTTATTATTTTTTATTTTTATAAGTTCTGTAAAAATCTGAAAAATAGAAATTCCTAATAATATTTTTTTTAAAAAAATAAAACACATTTTTTTTATTATTTTTATTTTATATGTCCTCATCATCATCATCATCATCATCATCATCATCATCATCATCATCACTTCCCATTTCACTATTGGAAGTGAGATCGAATTGCATAGAACATAGTATATTAGGCGGGGGAACTTTATCTATTATATAACACTCCCCCACCTTTTTGATCATATGTGCACTAGTTATATTCTGTCGGCAGTGAGGACACGATATCCTTTTCCAACTTCTTGCACAACTAAGGCATAAATAGTGGGTACAGGCAAGGAATATTAGCTCCTTTCCATTCAAATGGTGTAAACAAATATCACATTTGAACCGTCTTTTGTATAGAACTTCTAACGGAGAATCGGGAGTTCGATGACTCTTCTCCTGCCTTTTTACAAACTGCAGCATTTTTCTTTCTAACTTCTCCTTCTTTTGCTGCAGTTTTTTCACCTTCGCATCTATAATCTTCTGCTTTTCAGTATAACGGACCCATTTTCCGTATATCCTATCAACATCGTTCAAACGTTCCGTAAACATAGCCGAAAACCTTCCCTCTATTATTGTAGGTGGCGCTGGTGTGATTGTAGGTGGCGCTGGTGTTGTTGATGATGCTGGTAAAGGAAGGTGTTGGGATAGTGATGGTGGTGGTGGTGGTGGTGTTGGTGATGATAATAGTTGTTGTCCATTAACTGGAAACAACTGTGTTTCCTCATCATCATCAATTATGAACATGGTAACGTTTTGGTTCGACATTTTTTTTTGTTTTGTTTTGGTGATTTAAGAATTTGTAATCAACAAATATTTATTCTAACTACTCTATTTATATTAAAAAAAAAAAATCTTTTTTTTTTCATTACCTAATTCAAAACAAAAAAAGAAAGGTTTTCAACAATATTTTCCAATAGCTTCTATAAGATCTATATGTCTATCTATCTATCTCTATATCTGTCTCTCTTTTCTACCCACAACAAATATTTTTGTATGGAAATCAACTCATATTCCTCGGCTGTACCCCATTATTTATGTCTTGGTTGTGTAAGAGGGTGGAAAAATGCTTATTGAGATAAAAAACTAATTGTAGTGAGTTTGTCAAAACACATCACAACTACATAAAAAATAATGTGTAGAGTGTCTATTATAACACAACTATCCAACAATAACAATACTAAGAACAATATAAAATTCATAATTTAATTTTTCTGCAACATGGAACAGCTTGACACCTCTTTAAGTGTGACCACACATAAGACAATGTTTTATGTGTACAAGCAAAAGGCATTGCACTTGAAAATATGTCAACGCAAGCGATTTGACTAAAAAATATTAGATTCGAAATATTATGAGGAATAATATTCCAAAACATAATGTGTAAATGCAAGCAGACAGAAAATAAGCCAATGCACTTGAAATAAAGTAATAAGCAATATAGAAAATAGTTTAAAATAAGAAATTGAATGAAAATTGTATTGTCTTGGTTGTGTAAGAGGGTGGAAAAATGCTTATTGAGATAAAAAAAACTAATTGTAGTGAGTTTGTCAAAACACATCACAACTACATAAAAAATAATGTGTAGAGTGTCTATTATAACACAACTATCCAACAATAACAATACTAAGAACAATATAAAATTCATAATTTAATTTTTCTGCAACATGGAACAGCTTGACACCTCTTTAAGTGTGACCACACATAAGACAATGTTTTATGTGTACAAGCAAAAGGCATTGCACTTGAAAATATGTCAACGCAAGCGATTTGACTAAAAAATATTAGATTCGAAATATTATGAGGAATAATATTCCAAAACATAATGTGTAAATGCAAGCAGACAGAAAATAAGCCAATGCACTTGAAATAAAGTAATAAGCAATATAGAAAATAGTTTAAAATAAGAAATTGAATGAAAATTGTGTTAAACACTGACCAATTAAAATCTAGTGTTTTGACTCAATAAACCTCATCGTAATACTAAAGTAAGATCACTACAAAAACGAGATTGTAAATAGTGTATAATTTATGATAAACCTTTCTTTTGGTTTTGAATTAGGTGATGAAAAATTATTGTATGGATAGATATATAGACAGGCATAAGTACAGACTGTTTTAGAGCAATTGGTGTTTTACATGTATTTGTTTATGATTAAGAATTCATATCAGAGCTATAATTATAATTATAATCTTATTCCATCACCAACTTTAGATCTTCGAATATCTCGTTGTATACTTTTAACGAAACGGATTCCTTAAATAGCTAAACAGCTTTTTAAAACAGCTTTTAAAAACAGCTAAACAGCTTTTAAAAACAGCTAAACAGCTTTTTAAAACAGCTAAACAGCTTTTAAAAACAGCTAAACAGCTTTTTAAAACAGCTAAACAGCTTTTAAAAACAGCTAAACAGCTTTTTAAAACAGCTAAACAGCTTTTAAAAACAGCTAAACAGCTTTTTAAAACAGCTAAACAGCTTTTTAAAACAGCTAAACAGCTAATTAAAACAATTTCTCCCACATTAGCGCAAAACTCCCATTACCCCATATACAAATACATTTAATTGTGATCACTTGTGTTTACAATTTATATTTAATAAATATGGTTTGAAATAAAAATAACATTTTAACTTTTGATTTCCTTCATAATTTTTTCTATTTTACATTTTTTTTTTTCTTATTATCTAAATTTACAATTTATCTTATCATTTTAAAAACATAAAATTAATTAAAAATCTATATTTACGTTGAGAAGATTGTCATTATCCTCTTCCATAAGTTCAGGATAGTTATTTATTCTAAAATGGCCCCATGCATATGTATCAACACCATTATCTCTAATAAATCTCTTATCATCTGAATAGCTTAAAGTTAACTTATTTATATGTTGAGTATATATTTGATGAGCCTTAGATCTAAATATATACATTGAATCATAATATAATTTCTTTTCTAATAGACATTTTCTAAAGTCCCGTTTACGTCTGTTCTCCCATTCGCACACTATTTTAATGTCCTTTCTCTTGTCAACATTTTCCATAGTCTTTCCATAGACAGCATTATTTAAAAGTTTAAAAAAATTTTGTTCAAAAGAGTTTTTAGCTTAAGTCCGATGATGATTATTCAAATCAATATATATCTTTAGCCAATCTGATTGATTAAATTCAAGAACTCTATGAATTTTTTTTTAGAATTAATCCATGTTGAATACATTGCTGCAATGTACGGTAGTCTATTACATAGTTAGTTTTATTATTTAAATCTGCTATTAGTTTTGTCTGTTTCATTATTTCATTTTTTTTTTTTTTTTTTTTTTTTTGTTTTTCCACACAAAATGGTAAATCATTATGAAAGTCATGTAACGCGGATGGATATTCCAAATCTACTTCTAGTATATAACCTAATGGAGAATCGTCTTTTATATTAGTGACATCAAAATTATCAATATTTTCCATCCATTTAAAATTTTTATAGGGAAGATATTGTGACATTGCATAGCCGTATAAATTATTAACATCTAAATACATTAGATAATTTTGATTCCTTGTTAGAGTTATAATCATTTATATATTTATTGTTAGCAATAGAATGTCGTTTACTGCATTGTACAATACCTACCCTTAAGGTTTTCTTTATTTAGATATAAATTTAGAAAATTTCTAAGTAAAATTACATTCTTTTCAGCACATATTTGATTGATATTATTATTATGATTTTTTACAAATATTTATATTAGAATTATTTTTTATATAAAGTTTTTATATTCGGACAATTCCAATAATCTAAATTAATTATGCATATATTACTTGAAATTATTAATTTAGCCTTTTCGGTAAAAACAGTTGATTATACAAGATTCTCATCATTTTTATTACGTATTAGAATCAATTCATGTTTTGCATTCAATAATATTATTGTTATAGTCTTCAGCGAATCCCAACAACAATTTAAGTGGTACATAAAAATTAAAATAGCCACTTACGAGATCAATATCATTAATTTTATTCCGTCGAGCATTTTACATTCCATTTCTATCTATCTATTGGTTATAATAAAACCAATTTTTTAATAGTACTTGATGTTCCTAAAAGTCTCGTTTGATCAATTTCAACACCATTTACTTCGTAACGGATTTCATCAAATGTATGTACTGCAGAAGATACTAATTTTGTATTGCTATCATCTTTATCCTTCTACATATATAAAACTTTTCCGACGGTAAATCATACAAGTCTGGATTTTGAATTGTAATACGAATTTTATCGTTATTATTGTAAGATTGTAAATGTGGGGTATACGTATGGTAGGCCTTTTAATTTTATTTGCATCGGACAAAGGTTTATCCAGAACATCTATTATTGAACTCATGGTTTCTTCAATTTTAAATTTAATGATTTTAGAAATTCTTTATTTGATTGCGTTAAGTTGATATTTTTTTTTTTTTAATGAATTCTATGAATTTAATTTATTTTTCAATATTTTGTTAGCAGAAGAAGAAGAAGAAGAACGTAAAACTTCAATATTTTGTTAGCAGAAGAAGAAGAAGAACGTAAAACTTTGTTTTTAGGTTATATAATTCTTGTAAATAGTCATTATTTTATTGGTTTTTAATGAATTCTATGAATTTAATTTTTTTTTTTCAATATTTTGTTAGCAGGAGAAGAAGAAGAAGAACGTAAAACTTTGTTTTTAGATATATTATTCTTGTAAATTGGCAAATAAATGAGATTCCGAGGAATCTCATTTATTTGCCAGTCAAATAAATGAGAATCTCATTTATTTGCCAATTTACAAGAATAATATATCTAAAAACAAAGTTTTACGTTCTTCTTCTTCTTCTCCTGCTAACAAAATATTGAAAAAAAAAAATTAAATTCATAGAATTCATTAAAAACCAATAAAATAATGACTATTTACAAGAATTATATAACCTAAAAACAAAGTTTTACGTTCTTCTTCTTCTTCTGCTAACAAAATATTGAAGTTTTACGTTCTTCTTCTTCTTCTTCTGCTAACAAAATATTGAAAAATAAATTAAATTCATAGAATTCATTAAAAAAAAAAAATATCAACTTAACGCAATCAAATAAAGAATTTCTAAAATCATTAAATTTAAAATTGAAGAAACCATGAGTTCAATAATAGATGTTCTGGATAAACCTTTGTCCGATGCAAATAAAATTAAAAGGCCTACCATACGTATACCCCACATTTACAATCTTACAATAATAACGATAAAATTCGTATTACAATTCAAAATCCAGACTTGTATGATTTACCGTCGGAAAAGTTTTATATATGTAGAAGGATAAAGATGATAGCAATACAAAATTAGTATCTTCTGCAGTACATACATTTGATGAAATCCGTTACGAAGTAAATGGTGTTGAAATTGATCAAACGAGACTTTTAGGAACATCAAGTACTATTAAAAAATTGGTTTTATTATAACCAATAGATAGATAGAAATGGAATGTAAAATGCTCGACGGAATAAAATTAATGATATTGATCTCGTAAGTGGCTATTTTAATTTTTATGTACCACTTAAATTGTTGTTGGGATTCGCTGAAGACTATAACAATAATATTATTGAATGCAAAACATGAATTGATTCTAATACGTAATAAAAATGATGAGAATCTTGTATAATCAACTGTTTTTACCGAAAAGGCTAAATTAATAATTTCAAGTAATATATGCATAATTAATTTAGATTATTGGAATTGTCCGAATATAAAAACTTTATATAAAAAATAATTCTAATATAAATATTTGTAAAAAATCATAATAATAATATCAATCAAATATGTGCTGAAAAGAATGTAATTTTACTTAGAAATTTTCTAAATTTATATCTAAATAAAGAAAACCTTAAGGGTAGGTATTGTACAATGCAGTAAACGACATTCTATTGCTAACAATAAATATATAAATGATTATAACTCTAACAAGGAATCAAAATTATCTAATGTATTTAGATGTTAATAATTTATACGGCTATGCAATGTCACAATATCTTCCCTATAAAAATTTTAAATGGATGGAAAATATTGATAATTTTGATGTCACTAATATAAAAGACGATTCTCCATTAGGTTATATACTAGAAGTAGATTTGGAATATCCATCCGCGTTACATTACTTTCATAATTATTTACCATTTTGTGTGGAAAAACAAAAAAAAAAAAAAAAAAAAAAATGAAATAATGAAACAGACAAAACTAATAGCAGATTTAAATAATAAAACTAACTATGTAATAGACTACCGTACATTGCAGCAATGTATTCAACATGGATTAATTCTAAAAAAAAATTCATAGAGTTCTTGAATTTAATCAATCAGATTGGCTAAAGATATATATTGATTTGAATAATCATCATCGGACTTAAGCTAAAAACTCTTTTGAACAAAATTTTTTTAAACTTTTAAATAATGCTGTCTATGGAAAGACTATGGAAAATGTTGACAAGAGAAAGGACATTAAAATAGTGTGCGAATGGGAGAACAGACGTAAACGGGACTTTAGAAAATGTCTATTAGAAAAGAAATTATATTATGATTCAATGTATATATTTAGATCTAAGGCTCATCAAATATATACTCAACATATAAATAAGTTAACTTTAAGCTATTCAGATGATAAGAGATTTATTAGAGATAATGGTGTTGATACATATGCATGGGGCCATTTTAGAATAAATAACTATCCTGAACTTATGGAAGAGGATAATGACAATCTTCTCAACGTAAATATAGATTTTTAATTAATTTTATGTTTTTAAAATGATAAGATAAATTGTAAATTTAGATAATAAGAAAAAAAAAAATGTAAAATAGAAAAAATTATGAAGGAAATCAAAAGTTAAAATGTTATTTTTATTTCAAACCATATTTATTAAATATAAATTGTAAACACAAGTGATCACAATTAAATGTATTTGTATATGGGGTAATGGGAGTTTTGCGCTAATGTGGGAGAAATTGTTTTAATTAGCTGTTTAGCTGTTTTAAAAAGCTGTTTAGCTGTTTTAAAAAGCTGTTTAGCTGTTTTTAAAAGCTGTTTAGCTGTTTTAAAAAGCTGTTTAGCTGTTTTTAAAAGCTGTTTAGCTGTTTTAAAAAGCTGTTTAGCTGTTTTTAAAAGCTGTTTAGCTGTTTTAAAAAGCTGTTTAGCTGTTTTTAAAAGCTGTTTAGCTGTTTTTAAAAGCTGTTTTAAAAAGCTGTTTAGCTATTTAAGGAATCCGTTTCGTTAAAAGTATACAACGAGATATTCGAAGATCTAAAGTTGGTGATGGAATAAGATTATAATTATAATTATAGCTCTGATATGAATTCTTAATCATAAACAAATACATGTAAAACACCAATTGCTCTAAAACAGTCTGTACTTATGCCTGTCTATATATCTATCCATACAATAATTTTTCATCACCTAATTCAAAACCAAAAGAAAGGTTTATCATAAATTATACACTATTTACAATCTCGTTTTTGTAGTGATCTTACTTTAGTATTACGATGAGGTTTATTGAGTCAAAACACTAGATTTTAATTGGTCAGTGTTTAACACAATTTTCATTCAATTTCTTATTTTAAACTATTTTCTATATTGCTTATTACTTTATTTCAAGTGCATTGGCTTATTTTCTGTCTGCTTGCATTTACACATTATGTTTTGGAATATTATTCCTCATAATATTTCGAATCTAATATTTTTTAGTCAAATCGCTTGCGTTGACATATTTTCAAGTGCAATGCCTTTTGCTTGTACACATAAAACATTGTCTTATGTGTGGTCACACTTAAAGAGGTGTCAAGCTGTTCCATGTTGCAGAAAAATTAAATTATGAATTTTATATTGTTCTTAGTATTGTTATTGTTGGATAGTTGTGTTATAATAGACACTCTACACATTATTTTTTATGTAGTTGTGATGTGTTTTGACAAACTCACTACAATTAGTTTTTTTTATCTCAATAAGCATTTTTCCACCCTCTTACACAACCAAGACAATACAATTTTCATTCAATTTCTTATTTTAAACTATTTTCTATATTGCTTATTACTTTATTTCAAGTGCATTGGCTTATTTTCTGTCTGCTTGCATTTACACATTATGTTTTGGAATATTATTCCTCATAATATTTCGAATCTAATATTTTTTAGTCAAATCGCTTGCGTTGACATATTTTCAAGTGCAATGCCTTTTGCTTGTACACATAAAACATTGTCTTATGTGTGGTCACACTTAAAGAGGTGTCAAGCTGTTCCATGTTGCAGAAAAATTAAATTATGAATTTTATATTGTTCTTAGTATTGTTATTGTTGGATAGTTGTGTTATAATAGACACTCTACACATTATTTTTTATGTAGTTGTGATGTGTTTTGACAAACTCACTACAATTAGTTTTTTATCTCAATAAGCATTTTTCCACCCTCTTACACAACCAAGACATAAATAATGGGGTACAGCCGAGGAATATGAGTTGATTTCCATACAAAAATATTTGTTGTGGGTAGAAAAGAGAGACAGATATAGAGATAGATAGATAGACATATAGATCTTATAGAAGCTATTGGAAAATATTGTTGAAAACCTTTCTTTTTTTGTTTTGAATTAGGTAATGAAAAAAAAAAGATTTTTTTTTTTTAATATAAATAGAGTAGTTAGAATAAATATTTGTTGATTACAAATTCTTAAATCACCAAAACAAAACAAAAAAAAATGTCGAACCAAAACGTTACCATGTTCATAATTGATGATGATGAGGAAACACAGTTGTTTCCAGTTAATGGACAACAACTATTATCATCACCAACACCACCACCACCACCACCATCACTATCCCAACACCTTCCTTTACCAGCATCATCAACAACACCAGCGCCACCTACAATCACACCAGCGCCACCTACAATAATAGAGGGAAGGTTTTCGGCTATGTTTACGGAACGTTTGAACGATGTTGATAGGATATACGGAAAATGGGTCCGTTATACTGAAAAGCAGAAGATTATAGATGCGAAGGTGAAAAAACTGCAGCAAAAGAAGGAGAAGTTAGAAAGAAAAATGCTGCAGTTTGTAAAAAGGCAGGAGAAGAGTCATCGAACTCCCGATTCTCCGTTAGAAGTTCTATACAAAAGACGGTTCAAATGTGATATTTGTTTACACCATTTGAATGGAAAGGAGCTAATATTCCTTGCCTGTACCCACTATTTATGCCTTAGTTGTGCAAGAAGTTGGAAAAGGATATCGTGTCCTCACTGCCGACAGAATATAACTAGTGCACATATGATCAAAAAGGTGGGGGAGTGTTATATAATAGATAAAGTTCCCCCGCCTAATATACTATGTTCTATGCAATTCGATCTCACTTCCAATAGTGAAATGGGAAGTGATGATGATGATGATGATGATGATGATGATGATGATGATGATGAGGACATATAAAATAAAAATAATAAAAAAAATGTGTTTTATTTTTTTAAAAAAAATATTATTAGGAATTTCTATTTTTCAGATTTTTACAGAACTTATAAAAATAAAAAATAATAAAAAAATAAAAAAATTGAGTTTTATTTTTTAAAAAATTTTATTAGGAATTTCTTTTTTTCAGATTTTTACAGAACTTATAAAAATAAAAAAATAATAAAAAATAAAAAAATTGTGTTTTATTTTTGAAAATATAATTAGATATTTCTTTTTTTCAGTTTTTCAGATTTAAAATTAAAATACGTTCATAAAGATTAAAAAACTTAAATGCTAACAAATGTTGTTCATAAAGTGTTTGACATCGAGAAATGTTAAAGTATTGTGAATAAAAATTTTTCATAATAATATGTATGTATTAAACCTCTGTACAAATGCATTTAAAAGCCGTTTCAAGACATTCGTTTTGTTTTTTTAAATACTGATTGTTGCTCACTCTTTGCTAACGAATCAAATGCTATGTTGTGCAAAACATATATAACAAAAATAAATAAAAACACACAATTGCAAATTAATTGTTATTAGTGTGATATAAACGAGCAAATATGAAGTGTAAAGAGTACGGAATTTACATCAAACAGCAACAAAGCAAAAACAAATCACACTAACTAAACCAAAATCATACGAATTACACGAAAGAACTGTAGCAAAATATGTGATAAGTATGAAGAAAAATATTTAAAATAGTAAAAGTAATGTACTCTGTATAAAGACTAAGGATTAACTAAAAATAAAATTATTAACTTCAAATGTTTTATTGATTAATAAGGTTTTCTTTATTTAGATATAAATTTAGAAAATTTCTAAGTAAAATTACATTCTTTTCAGCACATATTTGATTGATATTATTATGATTTTTACAATTATTTATATTAGAATTATTTTTATATAAAGTTTTTATATTCGGACAATTCCAATAATCTAAATTAAATATATATATTTCTATTTCTCCTCTAAGTAGTTCTTTTAACCATCTAACTTTTTCAGTTCCTTTAACATATACAACAGGATATTCTTCTTCTTCTTTTCTTTTTTTCATAACTGATATTAAGTATTCTATTAACTCTTTCAGTGTAGACTCTCCAGTATCCCAATATAATCCATGCAAGTGATTATATAACCATTTATTTGTTATCCTATCCTTATTAGTTAATTCTGAATATTTTAATGGTGATTCAATGAGAAAAGTTTGACTTTCGAAATCAGAGACTGAAATGCAGACTTCTTTTGCATATAATTTATTTGCAATATAAAATCCTTGCAGATCAACGATTATAAAACTATCTTGCTGCGGCATTGTCTCTAACAAAACTGATATAAAATATATATAAAAGCATGTTATCTTTATAGTTTTGCTTATATTTTATTTAAAAATTACATTTCAAAATTAAATCTGTAATAGGCTCCATATAATTTTTTTTCAACCAATATTTTTTAACCATGGAAAATGTCGATAAGAGAAAAGACGTTCGGTTGGTTAGTGAATGGGAACGTACCAGCCGTAACCGATTGGGTGTAGGTGAACTAATAGCAAAACCAAATTTCACAGTATTTATATACTTAACCAAGAATGAGATGGTTACAGGGGGAAAACTTTTTATAGTTTAGGGGGTAAACTTATGTACTTATTATCCATCACTAAGAATAAACATATTAACAATATATCGTAAAACTTTTTTAGATTTTTATTTATTTTTTATTTAATAAATATAAATAAAAAAAAAAGGAAGTCTTATCAACAATATTTTTCAATTGCTTCTACAAGGTCTGTATGTCTATCTATCTACATATCTCTATGTCTGTCTGGCTGTCTGTCTATCGATCACAACAAAAGAAAGGCTTCAACAATGCACCCAACACTTTGTTTTTGAAATTTTTTAAAAAAATTTTCAAGAATGGTTTCATATTTCCCTATCCACTCCAAAATAAAAAAAATAGAAACACCAATTGCATCTATACAATTTTTTTTTTTTAATAACTAAATAAAATCATAATTTATAGATACTTTGAATTTATTCTTCAACCCCAAATAAAATTGAAAAACCATTTGCTGTTACGAAGCTAGTCTGTCTGTATGTCTGTCTATCCATCCAATAATATTTTCGTCGATCACCCAAACAAACAAAATAACAACAACCCTCCATCTGGTTACCCATAAACACACACACAACAAAAAAAAAGGACTTTTATCAGAAATGTGTTTTCTCCCAACAATCCACAAAACACACACAAAAAATAAAAAAAATATTTTTCCAATTTCTTCCTCAAGGTCTGTCTGTGTATCTATCTATCTATATTCAAGACACACTCTAATACAATACCCTTATCATCTCACACCCCATAAATTATTAATTTTAATATCAGCGCTTTGAAAAAATTGTCCACAAAAATTTTTTTCAAAATCAATTGCATCGACAAGTACACAGTATGTCTGTCTTCCACAAAACACACACAAAAATAAAAAAAAAAATATTTTTCCAATTTCTTCCTCAAGGTCTGTCTGTGTATCTATCTATCTATATTCAAGACACACCTCAATACAATACAATACCCTTATCATCTCACACCCCATAAATTATTAATTTTAATATCAGCGCTTTGAAAAAATTGTCTACAAATTTTTTTTTCAAAATCAAGGTCCGTCTATCGATCACAACAAAAGAAAGGCTTCAACAAGTGCATTGACAAGTACACAGTATGTCTGTCTTCCACAAAACACACACAAAAATATTTTTCCAATTTCTTCCTCAAGGTCTGTCTGTGTATCTATCTACATATCTCTATGTCTGTCTATCGATCACAACAAAAGAAAGGCTTCAACAATGCACCCACCACTTGTGCATTGCTTTCCTATAAAATTTAACACGTGTTCATTTGACATACTTTAACATTTTTTTTTTAAAAATTTGACCTTTTTTAACACGTGTTCATTTGACATACTTTAACACGTGTTCAGGAATTTCCCCCCTAATTTTACCTTTTTTAAAATTTTATGACATTTTAATGGCTTTTGGATAATTTTAATGGCTTTTTAATGGCTTTTGGATAATTTTAATGGCTTTTGGGTAATTTTAATGGCTTTTGGGTAATTTTAATGGCTTTTGGGTGATTTTAATGGCTTTTTGGGTAAATTTGAAGTAGAATCCTTATTACACATATACTGACGTCGCCCGGCCTCAAAAGCCGAGTGAGTAAAACGGCAAACCCCACTGACGAGATTGTGTGGTTACAATCGAAACAAGTATGGGCAACCTGTCCGTGAAAGCCTGGGTTCAAATCTCAGCGCAGTCAAGAATGAAAAATTATTAATAAAAATTTTAATTGATTTCATGTTGTTAAATTCCTGTCTTCATAAAAAATAATTTAATGAAAATTAAATTCAATGAACTTAAGCCTAATTAAAAAATATCTAAATTTGGATTAAAAACCATTAACAGTTCAACCAAATAACCACAATACTAGTATATTCTAATAAATGTTATCAGACAGATGTTATAAGATAATACTCTCTGCGATTGGATTTGACGTTTGCTGATATAAAAATCTTATATCTTATCTCAGGTGGAGACCCTGTGTAACAAGGCACGAGAAGCACGAGTTCCTTTAACTTAATAAGATATGACGCGTGAAAAATATATCGTGGAAAACTAAAATACGGATATTTATTTGCAGCGTCAATTCGGTATTATTATATGGATGCAATATTTCACTTTACACAGTTGGTTATTCAAAAAAATGAAGAGCTTTGTAAATCGATGTCTGGGAAAAATTCCCCACCGGCCAGGTCGACCACGAAACACATGAATCCGTTACACCAGAATAAATTCAAACACGCAGTACCTTTGCCTGGACAGAAATCAAAGCACTTGTCTATGGCAGAAGAAGATAAACAGAACTCATTAACGCTCTGTGTTCTTCGTGAACCTATTATTTTAGTTGTTAACCATATTCAATTTTTTTTTATATAATATTCGGGCAATTCACAAAGTATTCTATTATGTCGTATTGGTTATATTTGCTTTAATAAAATTAAACATAATCCGTAACCAATAGAGAAATTGTGCTGACATTTCGTCCAATTTAGCTTTATATGGCTACTAGGGTGATCGAGCGGTTATTCTTCGAACCGTTTTTTTTTTTTTTGCTCAAGCCGGTTATTTTTTCATTTTCAAATATCGAATAAACCGGTTTTTTGTATAACAACCCGGTTATTCTAAAGATGTGTAATTTATATACGTTTTCCTTAATTTTATTGCAACCCGTAATTTAAATATTGTACTAATTGTAGTATTGGGCAACCTTAAACATTTTATGAAGAATTACAAAACAATATGCAGCGAAATTTAAAAAACATAATGAACGATGAAAATTTAAATCGCTTAAAAAAGCGTGTGTTCTTGTAAAAACAAACCGTTAATTAAAACAATTCAAAATACTACAAAAAAGTGTTTAGTCAAAAATTCAATATACATATTTTCATACAGATGTCATCTCTGGAGATATTTCGACCGGGATTAGAAAGACAAAGTTAGGTGTCTGAAGTGCCCTAAAATGATAAGTTGCAAAAATTCTTAGTCGTCACCACACCTTTTATTAGACCACAGGCTTTACATTAATTTGAACCAAATAAAACTTGACTCCGTTCCAAGTAGTTCTAAAGAGACGGCAGATAATAGTTACGCTGCCAAAAATGAATCATTGGGTAATATATTAGCTCGTTATGTTGCCGAAGACAAAATGCCCGTTAAGGCACTTTAAGATCTTAAGTAGTTCTAAAATGTCATCATGCTAAGAACTACAACATTCCGGCAGAATCAACGATATGGGAAAAATTCACCAGTTTTATGAACTAAAACACCTAGAACCAGGGACCGTAACAGTTATTCCTTTTTTCATAAAATTCAGATGATAACAGTTATTTTATGATTTTTATTTATTTTTTTAACAATAATAAAAGTTATTTTTTGATTTATTTTTTTTTTTTTATTTGAACAAAAAAAATAATTTTTTTTTGATTTGGATTTTTTTCGAGCAAAAATAAGAGTTATCCTTTAAAGAAATGTACGTGTTATAATTATGAGGGCGGATCAATAAGTCCGTGACTTTTTGAATGAAACACAGTTTTTTTTACAAAAAAAAAAAATTATTTTTCAACATAATCTTCTTTTAGCTCAATACAATTAGTCCAACGTTTCTCCAATTTGTGTATCCCTTCCAAAAAAAAATAGGATTTTTGAGGTCCATAAAATAGGCATTTGTTGGACAATAATTTCATCGTTGGAGCTAAATCTCTTTCCACCGAGCCATTTCTTTAGGTTCGGAAATAGGAAATAGTCACTGGGGGCTAAATCCGGAGAATATGAGGTACCAATTCGTAGCCCAATTCATGTAATTTGGCCATTGAGACTGCACACGAGTGCACCCGTGCATTATCCTGATAAAAAATAATGCATGGCCATATGCGGTCGTTTTTTTTAAATCCTCGTTAAATCGGTCCAATAAGTTGGCATAATATTCGCCGTTTATTGTTTTTCACTTTTGAAGGTAATCGATGTGTATTATCCGGCATGCATCCCAAAAAACAGTTGCCATCGCCTTATTGGCCGACAAACTTACCTTGGCTTTCTTCGGAGCCGGTTTACCGGAGAAACCCATTGTTTAGACTGCTGCTTGGTCTCCGGAGTGTTGTAATGGATCCATGTTTCATCCACAGATACAAAACGCCGCAAAAACTCATGCGAATGGCGGTTAAACAACTCCAAACAATCCTTTGAAGTTGTCACACGATTACGTTTATGGTCAATTGAGAGCAAACGCGGTACCCATCTTGCAGACAGCTTTCTTAAACCCAGCTGATTATTTAAAATCGGAACCACACTGCCATATGAAATGCCTATGGCATCAACAATCCCACGCAGTTTTACTCTTCGATCGGCCAACATCATATCGTGAATTTTTTTCGACATTTTCGCGTGTATTGACTTCAATTGGCCGTCCAGAACGTTCAGCGTCATTTGTACTTGTGCGACCACATCGAAAGTCAGTAAACCACTTTTTACCATTGAAATCGATGGTGCAGAGCCCCATAGTATTTATCAAGCTTTTCTTTGGTTTGATTGACTGTTTTTTTTTCGCAAAAAACAATTTTTAATGAGCACTCGAAATTCATTTTTTCCATTTTTAAAAAAAAATCCACGAGGTTGTATGTGTTGAACAGCTGTTAAACGCAAAGCAAATGACGGAATTTGCTCAAAACTTGACAGAAGTCTATTAACAGGTGGTACTTGATGGGAGCAGTGTTGCATTTCATATAACTACGAGGGAAGTTCGAAAAGTCACGGACTTATTGCTCCGCCCTCGTATTTGGTTGACTTTAAATATTTATTTTAATTTGCATAAGAAATCCCAATGATGATCACACATTTCAATAAATATTTAAAATCCACTCAATAATTATAACACGTACTTTTCGTTAGAGAATAACTTTTATTTTTGATCAAAAAATTTAAAATCAAAAAATAACTGTTATTATTGTCCAAAAAAATAAAAAAAAAATAACTGTTATTTTGGATCAAAAAAATAAAAATCAAAAAATAACTGTTATTTTTGTTCAATAAAATAAAAATCAAAAAATAACTGTAACTTTTGTCCAAAAAATCAAAAATAATGGTAATTTTGAAATCATTTTGAAAAATTTTGAAATGAAAATCAAAACTTAAAAAATCTTTATTTAAATTTGATCATAGAAAAGTTCATAAAGATCAATACTTGAATCAGTTTGCCGGCATTTACTTCCATATGCTTTTTTTGTTATAAAATTTTTCACTCTTTACTCCAAAGTATTTTCCTTTATTTTATATCTCTGCTCCGTTTTTAACAAAAAGCAACAAAATTGCCGCAGCACTATTGTTGTCTGCATTCATTTAAGACAAAACAAAAACGAAAAATTAGTGTTTGTGCGAAATATGCGAAAACAAAGAGTGTTTGTGTCTGTGTGTGTTTGTTTGCCAAGCCATTTGTGTGGTTATTTTGACGTTAAGTCATAACCAAGGCGAATTCATTTATCAGGTGGCGTTGAAAGCACAGCTGTGCTACGTTTTTTATTCTTATTTAGAGAGAGAAATGTCAAAAGTTGCTTGTGTTTTTGACATATCGATCAACTAAAGCAACAAAAAAATACATTGCTGTGTTTTTGGTGTTGTTACTTGTTGTAGTATCGAAACCACCGTATACATGAATTCGCCTTGGTCATAACCATTAGTATTGGGCAAAATCTTTTACTTATGTGAATCTTTCATTCTCTTTCAGAAAGGTTAAGTGAATTAATTCATTATTTTCTTTCGCCTTTCTCAAAGACACACAGCTTTCAGAATGAAGTGCCTTCTGTTTTACTGAATGTTTAAATTGTTATTTTAAAAATAAACGATTTTTTATTATAAATTGATTATATGTACCTAGAATTTCTTTTTAATTTAATGAGTTGTTTTAGAAATATAAATTATGTATGCATTTAGTATGTAAATATTGTTACCTTAATCGCAGAAGACCCTAACTTACAAAAAAATTAAAATCTACGTTTTTTCATTGAGTATGATATATTGCATCAACACGAATTTCTGCTGCAAAAATTATGAAATCTTTCGACCAAAATTAGCGATTTTATTAAAAAAAAAAAAAAAACAAAATCTACAAAAAAAATATATGATAAATGGTAAAAGACCTAACTAACAGCATAATATGCAACATTGTCAAAACAACTGGCAGGTAGACGAATGAACGTATTTGACATAAACCATAGCATGAAAGAAAAAAGATGAAACCGAATGATGAAAGAAATTGAATGAAAATACAGAAATATTTCATTCTTTCACTTAAGTGAATCATTCAGTTGAAGTAATTCATTCATGAATGACACAAGCCTAATAACCATGCATTTTGTTGGTTACTTTCCTTTGTGAATTGTTTTGTTTTTATTCAAATTAACTTTTTACTTCCAATAATAATTTGATTTTTGTGTTTTTATTGATTGAAATAAATCAGGTTAACCGGTTATTTTTTAAATGCTTAACCGAAAATCGGGTTTTTCAAATAGTAACTATTCAGAATATTAGTAAACCTGTTTTTAAAAAAAGTCGAATAGTCGATCTCAGTAGTGGCTTCCAATAACACTATGCAATTTTGTGATAATCGGTTCATAATAAACCATAGGACTAATATTAAGTGGCTTTCCATAACATTTTTTTAAAATCGACCCATTATTCACTTTATGTCCATATAAAGCGAACTTTTGGAAAATTATTTAATTATTTAATTTTTTGATATTAAAATTTGAAACAAACTAAAAATTGCTAAAATTTTTAAAATAACTCTTAAATGGAGAAAAGTTAATGACTTGTATTTCCATGCACAAAAGCGTTTAGTCTAAGTTATATTAAAACTAAAATTCAAGTTAATAGTCTTTTTTGTAATTTTAGACCGTTCTTCATCATTGTGTTTATGGTCTAGATGATTGCTAATTTTAAATGTTTATAGTCTAGTTCAGAATCCATTTTTTTAAGGCAATATTTTTCTTAAATTTTTAAATTTAACTCAAATCTTTAATAAAAATTACTACAAAAAAAAAACAAGAAATAAATCATTTGACTATAGTCATAAAATTTTTGCATAATTTCGCTGCTGCTGCTGCTGCTGCTGCTACTTTAGCGAACTTATGTAAAATTATTTATATATTTTTTTATATTAAAATATTAATATTCTGCACAACATTTACCAAATGTGTATGCAAAAGATAGTTGTTCTTATATACTTTTTTTCAACTTTTTCATAATAAAAACTTATAAATTGTTTATGTTTATAAGATGATTTTTCTGCATTTTAAGCTGCTATAGCAATAGCATGTAGCACCAGAAGAAGTCTTTGATTTCGCTTCTTTCTTTTTTTTTTGCAGCAAAATTTGTTGTTTTGTTTGTCTTAACTTTATAAATCAGCTTTATTACAAAATAAACAGTTGTATGTGTAAAAGTCACATTGTGGAAGAGTATGGCGATGCAAAAACCCTGTAGTTCAAGGGAGGCTATAGTAAACTAGTTACTTGTTCAGAGAAAATGTGTTTTTTCTGTGTAGTGTCTATCACTACACAGAAAAAAATAAAAATTGATTTCAATTAAAAAGTTTGTGATATTAACTAAAAATTAACTCAATTTGCATCATTAAAAAAAGTAATAGTAGTAATAATTTTAATTGACTTGATTAAACATTTAATTCACTTGCTTAAATGTTTAATTTAAACTGATTTTAGTTTTGATTAATGCTTTAATTGGTAAAAAATTTTGGAAATGTTTTTTTTGGTGTAGTTTAAATAACAAAGATAATCACCACTATTATGTAAGTCGTCGACATTAATTTTTATTTATTGTCACATCACTTCGACGTTAATTTGGTATTTTAAAGAAAGTTGTTTTCGAAAATATGACAAAAAAAAATCCCATCTACAATTTTTTTTCTATTATTTTTGTTCTTCATCATTAAAGTTAATTTTTTTAAAGCTATTTATGCTATTTTTCGACATTTTGTTCTTTTTAAACCGATTTCAAATTAATTTTAGAGTTTGTTTCCAATTATGAATTTTTCGCGAATTTTTGCCAGGTTCGTGATAAGAGCTATTTTTTTACTGTAAGTTTTCTAATTATTTATAGCGCTAACGATTATTAATTACTATAAGATTTTGCTATCATGCCGCTGTTAGCAAATGTTTGCGAATTTCCGCTAATTTTGCAATTTTTACCGAATTTTTGACATTCTCTATAGTTTTAGGGACTTTTAATTAATTTTATGGCCTGTTTAAAATATTAAAAATTTTCGCGAATTTGCGTATTTTTGCAAACTTATCCAAATTTTTGCAATTTTGCGTTGTTTTGTTGCTCTTTAAGGCAATCGTCTTACGTTAAAAATTTTCGCGAATTTTAGCTATTTTTAGCAAACTTTTCCGAATTTACGCGTTTAAATAACTATTAAAATTTGTGCCCATAACTTTTTTTAAACTTGCATTTTTTTATTTTAACGGACTTAATAAATATGTTTACATTCTACTTAAAATTTCATTAACTTTCATTTGAGTCGTCGCAAAATTTCCTGTCGACTAACACAGAGACAATATTACTCGACGTAAACTTAAAAGCTCCCTAGAAAATATAAAGTGCTTGTCAATAGTAATCGATTATTGTCAATAACGACTCAGGAAATATAATTACTGTTCCGATGCCGTCGACTGATGTCGACGTCGACTTTCATAATAACTTCTTTTCTTTCACTCATACACTAAGTTTTAACTATATTGTGTACTACAGCAAGACAGTAAGTAACTTGCCAATTGGTTGCGCTGTAGATAACTTAAAACTCGTTGTGGGGCTAGTCTGATAAGAAATTTCTAAGATTTTATTAAACAGCTATTGCCAGCAGTGCTGTCAGATGTGGCGATTTACAAACCTATTCGGCGACGACATTTTGTGTTTGGCGACATGGCAATTTTTTTTTTGGTGAAATTTAAAAAAGTTGACGATTTCTAAAACGCATTTTATCTTTTTTTCTTAAAAAAAAATTTATGAGCACGGGTTAGGGAGATCGAACGGTTATTATTCGACCGGTTTAAACCGGTTATTTTAGCTTTGCCCAAGTCGGTTATTTTAAAATGTCCATTTTTCGGTTATTTTGGTATAATTAACCGGCTATTTTAGTAATGTGTAATTTATATACATTTTCCTTACTCTTGTTGTAGATGTACCCGTAATTTAAGTATTTTCTAATAGAATATTGGCTAAACTTAAACTTTTTATGAAGAATGTCAAATCAAAATGTAACAAAATCAAAAAACATTATGAACACAAATCGCTTATAAAAGCGTGTGTTCTTGTAGAAAAAAAAACCAAAAACTATTCAAAATACTACAAAAACGTGTTCAGTTAAAAAGTAAATAGTAATTTGTGCAAGGGTATTCTAAATATTAAATATATTTTTATATAAATGATATCTCTAGAAATTTTTCGAATGCGATTAAAAAGACAAAGTTAAGTGCTTGAAGTGCCCTAAAATAATAAGTTACAAAGGTTCTTCCATGTCACGACTTATTAACCACCTTTAATTAGTATACATGCTTGACATTAATGGGATCCAAATGAAACTTAGCTCCGTTCGAAGTAGTTCTAAGAAGACGACAAATAATACTTTACTTAAATATGCTGCAAACAATGAATTATTGGGTGAAATATAAGCCCGTTGTGTTGCCGAGGACGAAATGCCTGATAAGGCACTTAAAACTCTAAAGTAGTTCTATGATCTCTTCATGCTGAAAACTACAATATTACCAGTTTTATTTATTAAAACACCAAGAACTAAAAAACAAAATTGAAGAAATCAAACAATGTCATGGAATGTTTTAAATTGTAGTCGACGAATTGACAAATATTTTACACAAAAAAAAACGTTTCTATAGAAATATATATAAATATATATGTATATAAATATATAATACTGAAACAAAATAATTTAAAATAGATAATACTGCACCCAAAGAAAATATATGTTTAAATTTGGTCACCTCCAACAAAACTATTTTTAAAGAGAATTGCAAACATATTATGTTTAAATTTAACCATACTATTGTCACCGACAAACATATTATTGTTAAATTAGTCCTCCATCAAGAAGGCACAACCATATTATGGTTGCCTCCGAACATCTTTTGGTTAGTAATAACTAAAATATGTTTAACATTTATAATAGCATGGTTGATTTTCAACCAAAGCATGTTGCTCTTAGAAAAGAGGAAAATACTATTGTTAATTTAAAAACAAATTATTGTCATATTTAACCATAACATGTTTAGAGGCAACCATAATATGGTTGTGGCTTCTTGATAGAGCACTAATTTAACAATTATATGTTTGTCGGTGACAATAGTATGGTTAAATTTAAACATAATATGTTTAAAATTTTGTCTAAAAATAGTTTTGTTGGAGGTGACCATATCTAAACATATTTTTTCTCTACGTGTGGCTAAGAGGTTTTGTTTGCAACTTTTAAAAAATTTGGTTGATTTATATAGACATGCTTAACCACCAACAAATTAAAATTCATTTAAAATAAATTTGATAGAATATTTCAAATAATAACTTTAAAAAATTCCTATAATTTATTTGCTTTTGCAAAACGTTTGTCTAGATCAAATATCATTCAACCGTTTTTAAATTACATTATACAAATATCTTCTTACAAATAAAGTTTAGTAAAGGTGCCCGTAGACGACATGTTTTTTACATCTGACTTGTCAACTTTTCAAGTCATATGTAATTGTGAATGTCTGTCAAAATTGCTGTTTTACAGAACGTTAATAACATTTGGTCACAAACGTACATGTAATTTGCTTCTGACATTGTCTATGTTTTTTCTTTGCAGTTATGGTATAAACCAAACTAGTTCTTGGTTTCAAAATAGCGTGCTGCCGCCACAAAAATTTTAATTTGCGCCGTAAAAATGTTCAGCCATCTAAACATTTTTTTTCTTTAAATTCGAATATACCAATTTAGGATATTATAATGATGCGTTTTTATTTATATATGTACATAATTTCTATACAATGGTGAAATGATTATACATATATCGGTATTGTAAAATATTAACTTAAGTCGGCTAATGATTCCGTCAACAATGCACCGCCGCTGCGGGTTTCTTCCCGGCATAGATTTCTGACACAGCTGACGTCAGATGGTTTGTCAGATGACTTTGCGTCTAACTTGTACAGATGCAATGTTTTAAAGGTAACACACGACATGTATGTATTTTGCAGTGGGAAATTTGACAAGTCAGATGTAAAAAAACATGTCGTGTACATGTAATTTTAATCAATAAAAAAATTTTGAAAATTTAGCTAAAGTTTGACCAATTTACTGGTCCCACTTTTCTTGTATTTTATCCTAAAATATTTGTTAGGTCTGATCTTAGTCATATATATGTATTTTGTTGGTTCCTTACCTTTGCAAATTGTTTTGTTTTTATTCAAATTAACGTTTTGTTTTAAAAATTTATTTGATTTTTGTGTTTTTATGTGTTCGAATTAAGCCCGGTTAACCGGTTATTTAAAAATTGCTTAACCGAAAACCGGGTTTTTTAAAATAGCAACTATTCGAAATATTCGAAAACCGGTTATTGAAAAAAGTCGAATAATCGATCTCCCTAGTACGGGTATAGTTTTCGCAATACGAATGCGTTTGTATTAGATGATAAATTGATAATATTACCAGATAATTTCATTAAAAATTGTTTCTATAAAAATTTGGAATAAAGCTTAAGCTTTATTACATTTTCAGACGTTTCCCTTGACAAAAGTTATAATTATCGGTTCTCCATCGAAACTCGATTTTTTACTAAATTAAGTCCCAAATATATTTAATTAATTACTCGAAATATTAAAAAAAAAAGAAGGAACATTATGTGTCAATGAAAATCGAATACAAAATTTTACCATATTCCGACTTATTTTCACATAGAAAATCACGCTTATATAAAACGTTTTTTTTTTATCAAGCTCTACTCATTTTGCATACTTCATAAAATTAAAATTTAATTAAGTGATCTCACAAGTTCTAGGTTTTAATATATTCAGCCTTTTTATGACAATCGAACGGTATTAAATCGCAAAACGCCAGATTTATTTTACGGTGCTGGGAAACTCATGCGTTTTGCTTGCGATCTGGCATAGTTTCTGATAACCCTAGGTGAAAGGGAACTAACACTTAACTTGTCACGTGACAAGTCACTTTAACATGGCCTACGAGGGGTTAATTGACACCTTTTTGACACTTTTAAACAGGTCACTGAAATAACCTTAATGGACACATCCGATTGCGGTTAAAATAATGCCTGTCGCAGATATTGTCACAAATGAACAATGTCAATATGATAGATCCCCTTCATATAAAGTAATAGAACTAGAGAGAATCGGCCACTACCCACACAAAATCCAGTCACATTAATAGTTTTGTGCCAATTACCTTTCCTCTGGACCAACTACACTCTAAACACATTATCATTATCAGTCAAGTGAAAGGTCTTGTTTTCACCTATCACAATTCATTCCTTTTAATTATAAAATGTAATTCACTGGTCACGTGATAAGTGCTTTAAGAGCAATTAACACAAATTTCCCGCAGGGAAATAGTCTCATTCCCTTGAGCATATTTTTGCAATTTAAAGTCGCCTTTTTGCTTTTGCGATCAGCAGAACATATATAATGTGATTTCAAGTCAGAATCGCAAAACTTAAGCGTTTTGCGATTATCAGAACATGTCCGATTTATAGTAAAACGCTCAAAATACTATAATATAGTACACTATTAGACTTATGCTAAATATTGAAAATTTTATTTGGCGATGTTCGGCGAATTTTTTTTTTTACCAAAAATCTAAAAAAATAAATTTTTGGCGATTTTTGGTGAATTGCGGAATACTATTTGGCGATGAAGGTTAAAAAAAATCTAAGAACCCTGCTTGCCAGCCCAGAAAATAACCTGGACTACACGCATACAAGTGAAAGGTCTCATACACTCGCACTTTTTTACGAACACCCAGAGAAAAAATATTTTTTGATATGGTCCAAACTATTTTTAACGGAAATTTCTAAACATATTATGGTTAAAATTAAACATATCATTGTCACTGGCAACCATATTAAGATTAAAATAGTCCTCCATCAAGCAGCCACAACTATATTATGATTGTTTTCGAACATGTTATGGTTAATAATAACAAAATTAAAGTAAAACACTTATAATAGCATGGTTATTTTCAACCAACACTTGTTGCTCTTAGAAAAGAGGAAAATACTATTGTTAATTTAAAACCAAATATTTATAATTTGTTAACAAATTATTGTTATATTTAACCATAGTGGCAGCCGCAGACAATAATATGTTTAAATTAACCATAATATGTTTGAAAAGTTCCATTAATAATAGTTTTGTTGTAGGTGAACATATTGAAAAATATTTTTTCTCTGCGTGCAAACACACACACTTTTCGTATTTCACCAATCGGCTATTTGTGCGATACTTGCAAGTAATAACTTGCATATGTAAATGCAAGGTAAGCCCAATATAGGAGTAGATTTTTATCTAAATGTATTAATAGGGGCCTATTAAGTAGCTAGTCTAAGAATTTAAGCTAGTAATGATACTAATGTTTTTTTTTAACAATCTTGCCTTAACATAAAATGAACTAAAGGGTAAGTATATAATTTCTCTCTATGTATGTTAAATGAACATTGTCTTACAATCACATTAACGTTCTTCATTTTTTTTAAGAAGTACAAACAATATTTTGCTAGCAATATCATTATCCTTTCTTTGTTTGTTTTTTTTTTCATTATTATTTCCAGTTTTATTTTTTATTCTTTATTCTTGCTCTCCCTCTAAAGTCAGTCACATACTTACCAGCATCATCACGATTTTAATGTTGTGCTTTCAATATGAGCTAAAACATTATTTATAAGTTAGGGAGAATTTTGTTGTCCCCTAAAGAAAGAAGCAAGCGGTGACGGCTAGCCGCTCAGCCGATTTTTTTCAACAAGTCGCGTCGCCGCCGAAGTACTCGGCCAATCGGCGGCTCTTAGTCAAGTCGATTCTTATTTTTTCTATTTTTTTTTTTTTTAATATTTATCCAAAATTGGTTATTAAATTAATTTTGGTTATTTTTTAATATTAGTTATTTTTAAAGTTAGTGAATACTAAATCGGTATTTAATTGAATTAGTGGCAGTGTTACCACATACGTATATTTATCTTATATTTAAAGTTTGGGTTTGCTTTCCATATTTTCAACAAGAAAATTTTTTTAAAGAAATCCAAAACGGAAGCAACTATATTTATAAGTTATTCAGACACAAGTTCATTTCATTCACATCTATTCCATTCTGCCACTTGTATACACAATTAACTTTTTCTGTATTCTTAGAAGTTAGGAAAATTTAGTAAATAGAATTGTCTTTCTAAGGAAAATAATTTAATGAACTTGAGCCCGAATAATTTACTAATACAATTGTTAGCAATAAAATATGTTAAATACTTAAAAAATTCGAAATAATTCATAAAGTTCGACTAAAAATCTTAATATTAATCTTAAAATAATTTTTTTTTAAGTTTTTCAACTCAGAATAAGTTGCTTATAAGGTCTGGCAACACCTTATTACTTGTTACATTTAAATATAATTTTAAATACTGATTATTTAAAAAGATTGGTTACCTACTATCCATTTTTAACTGGTTGCTTAGGCTAGATCATCAGGAACCATTTTCCCCAAAAAAATTTAGAAAAGCCAAAAATATCAGTAAATAGGACAACAGAGTGAAATGCGCATTGAAACTGCTTATCCTCCAGCAATAAATTTCAGATTTTTATCAAGAATTAAAATGGGGAATTAAGCACAACAAACAAAATCCTTTAAGGAACTTTCTATCTGAAAATTAAAAAACCGAAGAATGTGTAAAATATCATAGACATTTTTTATTCGTTTAAAAGTCCCTTTGATGCCATTGTGCATGGAACATACCGTCATGCCAATTTGTGCGATGGCTTTGCTGGGTGGCACGCTTTAGAAATTACTAATTTTTCATGGCTCTGCCAATAAATCAGGATGAATTTAACTTATGGCAGTGTTGTTTTTTTTTAAGACCGCTTTATCTGTGGCTGAAAAACTCTACAAGAAAAAGTCTTAAAGGGTGAAATTGATCGATCTCGGTGGTCAGTTCACCATGCCCTTTAATCATTCGTGCAAAATGTTCATTGTGACAAAGCTGTGTGGCAAGTTTCGGCGCCACATTTCGGCTGTGTCCATATCAAGAGAAGTTGGTAATCATCGACAAATAGTGCTCACCGTTAACGGTGATGGCCAGACTCCCCACCAAACCGTGACTTTCGAGATATAATGGACGGACACTCTTGGACAGTGTGGCGATTGGTAATGCCTTAATTCGACAATTTTGTTTATCTAAAATCGGGCTCATCGCTATAAATGATTTTGGGATAAAAATAAAGGCTAGTTTCCAACTGTTCCAGGAATCATTCCCAGCAAAAATATTTCAAGATTTGGAAGCAGTAAATACATATGCTGCATCCCAACCGCTTCCTTTTTTACTTTGTAAAATGGCTGCCTTACTCTGTAAGATAAGGCATATAATCCTGCAATCTTTAAATGCGATGCTTAATAGTAGAAGTCAATCGCTGTTAATTCGTTTTTTAAGATAACATTTTCTACTGCTTCATTGAAACTGTAAAATTCTTTATTCTTTTGATTAAAAATAAAAAATGTTTACAAGATTTTACAACAATTTAATATAATTGAATATGAAACTTTAACCAAAAAAAAAATTATTCCAAAAAAATATTTTGGATGTTTAAAAAGTGTTTTAAACGCTAAAACAACATTTACCCAATGCTCCAATGCTGTCCGTTCTCAAGGCGTGAAATAAGCATATTTCAGATCTGTAAAGCAGAGCTTCTACGCGAGGAATTCCAAATGAAAATCATATAATATTTCATAGAAGTGTAAGCGCTTCACTTTGAATTCTCCCTTGCATTACTGCTTCCGAGGAAGCTTATTTTTTGCTGGGCTTCCACGTCTTGTAGAAAGATATATGCGCCCATGGTGATTTGGAAAAAACAGACCGAAAAATAACTGTCAATTTGACATGTGTACCTTCAACAATATGTCCGCTATCAACTATTAAAGTTCGGACGTCCCTTTTGGAGAGCCCTTTGTTGTTTCTTTGTAATGAAAAATGTTTTTTATACTTCACAAAATGATTTTTTTTGACCACTGAGTTAATACTGTAAAGTGGGGTGTAGAATAAAAGACAAGTAAAGGGTGATTCCTCGTGAGGTTTAATTTGAGGTTTAAGACTCATTTTACTAAGATCTCATTTTGCTGAATAAAAAACTCACGGAGAATCAGCAATTTTAATAAAATCTTACATCAAACATGTACCAGAAGAACTAATTACATACCCACACAGAAACAATTTTTTTATTAATTAAAAAAATGGTTTAAAAAGTATTTAAATTTAATTAATGTGATAATTGAATCCATTATTTTGTTAATTTTCAATATTTCCCCTTTTTGGTACTTTTATTCTCCCCATTGAAGTATCATTTAATACGCATATGCCAAAGAATGGAGAAAAATACTTTGTTAGCAAAAGTATCAATAATAGTTACGAATTGTATCACTTAAACGTTCGAACATCTATAAAGTACCAAGTTTGTATTTATATTTTTCAGATAAGTTTCGAGCGTAATATAATGTTTATTTTTACGTTTATTGGTTTAAAAGATAGATAGACAGGGTGACTAAAAAGTACCAAAATTCAGGTTTTACCAGTTTGCTCCCTAAAAGGGCCGAATTTCAAAAAAGTTCCAGGCACCTGTCCGCTTATTTTTCTAAAGAACAACGATAAGTATTACATTTTTTTATGTCTCTTAGTTTTGGAGGTATGAGTGAAGTTAGAATAGAAGGTTTAGCGCCCCTGGACCCTTTCCTAAGCACTTTAGTGGAACCTTAGCCTGTGTCCGTTAGGAGGTTCTATTCGTCATTTTGTTGGAGAAATTTTTAAAATCGGACCGGCAGTTCCGGAGATTGCCTCTTACAAACACACAAACTTTTCAGCTTTATAATATTAGTATAGATAAATAAGTACACAACTATTAATTGACTAAAAACTAATTAAAATAATTGATAAGCCTTAATTCTCATATCGAAGAATTTTCATTTCTTATAATCATATTTTAATTGTTTCAATTAACGTCTTTATTTATTCGTCATTAATAAAAGTATATGCGAGAGTTTTTAAATGCTCGTGTAAATTATAAAACGTTTGTAAAAGTGTTACTAGATTCTAATTCTATCATAATATGGTTGTGGGAAAATTCGGAATCCTCAATGCTTGTTGTAGTTGTTACAAATGAATAAAAAAAATTAATAATACCCTTTAATATTTAAGTAGCGCTTCTAAAAATGTAAAGAATATGCAAAATAAAGAAAAGTGAGACACTGATACAAGTACAACTGTGCAAAATGAGTTTTTGAATGCAACATGGTAAAATTAAAAGTTGTTATTGTTATTCTTAAGCACAGACAACAAAAACATTCAAGCAAACATTGTCTTTATTGGGAAACTTGTGGGAGTATTGTTAAATATCCTGGTTAACTGTTTGCCATTTAAAGATGGTTTAATTGTTTGGCTACTTAAGAACGGGGTGCAAGTGTGGGTGTACCCTTTAATTCATTAAAAAGCCGTGAAATTTCTTTAGATTTTTTTGATAAAAAAAAAACTTGTTACCTAATCGATTTAAAATCATTTAATTAAACAACATAAGGGTTTATTCTCTACTGCAGTCGTCAAATTTTCTCTGGTTCAATCAATTATTCAGCAGTGAAATATAATAAACTACAGGGTTATACAGGAAGGGATATTGAAACAAATATTCCCCTGCATTTCTTTAAAGAATGTCCCGATTTTAATAATCTATATAACGGGGTTAGCTAAAGACTTGGGATTCCAAATGTATAATGGAAGCATGCTTAGAAGGCTTCAGAGTAGATTGACTCTCTTTCCTAGTTTAGCCCAGATTTCATATACATATAGTAAGATCGGTGAAGTTGGACTAAACCATAGCGGTTAAATAATGATTAGTAATCGTATTAACTACTTATTAGATTACTTTTTTTAAATGAATTTTGGTTTTGCATGATAATAACCGATTTGGATATATTTATTGGATAGCTTAGACACAAATTTTCAATAAGATCGGTCAAAAAGTTTCTGAGTTAGAGGGGGTCAAAATTTGACATTTTGGCCAAACCGGTGTTCTTTCTCTTCCATGTAACTTATTATCTATTGGTGTTAGCAAAAGTTGTCCCAAACAAATTAGATAGCTATTTCTTCAAGCTATCGAAAAAATTTTTTTTGTATTTTTTAAAATTTTTTTTTTAAATTTAAAACTTATTTTTTCTTTTTTTTTGGAAACGGTATTTTTTTTTTTTTTTTTTTTTTTTTTTTTTGCTCAAAAGAAAGCTTATGCATTTTTCTTTAAGGTAGTTTTGGTCGCTTAGTGGGATGAGAATGGAATATGTATAAAAAAAATAATTTCTAACACAAGACGAGGGTTTTTCAATTTTTAGCATATGCACTATTTTAAATTTTTTCCTATTTGTGTGTAAGTGTTTCTAAAATCTTAAATATAAAACTTATGCTAAGAAACTAGACAAATTAACCTTTCCGCCGGTATATAACATACCGAACTAGCATTTCATTCCCTCGATACTGTAATACCCACAATAAGTTAATTTCAGGAATAAAATCACTTTTTCTATAGAGATGTTGACAAATTAAATCTTTTTATTTATTTGTAATAATAATTAAATAAATATAAAATAAAAATAATAAAAACAAAAAGATAAATAATCTAAAAAATTTAATCTCAATCACATAAGCTTTAATAAATTTTTTTTATTTCTTAAATTTTAAACTATTTTTGCATTTTTTTTTTTGAAAAGGGTATTTTTTTTTATTTTTTTTTTTTGGCTCAAAAGAAAGCTTAGGTCTTTTCCTTTAAGGTAGTTTTGATCGCTTAGTGAGATGCGAGTGGGATATGTGTAAAAAAAAATAATTTGTAAGTCAAGACGTCAAATGCTAAAAAAAATAAAAATCTTCGTCTTGAGTTAGAAATAATTTTTTTTATACATATCCCACTCGCATCCCACTAAGCGACCAAAACTACCTTAAAGGAAAAGACCTAAGCTTTCTTTTGAGCCAAAAAAAAATTCCATTTTCAAAAAAATGCAAATTTCATCCAAATCGGAAGACATCGATTTCAAAAGTTGGGTCACTTGACATGAAATCCCCCATATGTATATAGGGTGGGCCAAATTTTTTGTCGATTAGAGCCGCCCCCTAGGATGATTCTATGGACAATTCTAAACAACTTTGGTGAAGGAACCATAGGTCTTTCTCGATTTTCGAGTCTCCCACTTTTCAAAAAATAAAACAACTTAATTATATAAAAATAAAAAAAAGTAAATATTGGTATTTCAGTAATTTGGTCATAACTCGATTTGATAGATTTATACACCGACGTCTTTAGGAAGAAATTTACCATTTACTTAGATTATAAAACTTGGACTCGGGAAGATCTATTGTTCGCAAAAATGGATATGTTTAAAAAAATGTTATTTTGGGCATTACTCTTCTATTTTTTGGAGAAAAGTTTCAGGGTTTTCGGGAAATATATGCTGCTATTTTGGTATATAAAACCTTCTGATATTTTGGTATATAAAACGTGTTCATATGTCATACTAGAGCCCTAAAATTTAAAATTTTGAGTATTTTCAATAATGTCTTTTGATGTTATAGGGAAACAATCATTTTTTGAAAAGTGGGAGACTCGAAAATCGAGATAGAAATATGACTATTGTCGTTTGTATTTAATAGTTTCAGAAATATATTTATTTAACTTTAATTATGAAGTTAAAAATAATGTATCTGCTATCCCTGATTTTTTTGATTTTAGTAATTATGGTGAGCTGATGCGAGTATTACTTTAAGGCCCTAATCATGTACAACGCAGTGCAACGCCACAGAACTAACGCAACGCCAAAGAATAACATTGAAAGCACAAACAATGTTATAAATATTTTGTTTTTGCGTTTTAAAATTTCAAACGCGGCATAGATGGTGTCGTTGAAAATTTTAAAACGGTACATGAATTTCTGTTGAAAGCAACAACAAAATTACAAAATATTTTTGACATTGTTTGTGCTTTCAATGTTATTGTTTGGCGTTGCGCTGCGTTGTACATGATTAGGGCCTAAATTTTGTTAACGCTCTTTACTAGTATTGTTGTTGTTGCTCGACAACAGCACGAATAGCCTGTGTGTGTATTGTATACATGTTTTGTTGTGAACATTTTTAATATATGAATAAATCAAATTTTTCATATCTGAAAAAATTCACATATGAATTTCTTTGTTTGCTCACTTTTCATGAGTGAGAAAATTCTAATTTTTTTTATTTCTCACCATGAGAATGAATAAGCAGCAACATTTTTAAGCGTTCACGCTCGATCATGACTGAATAATTAGCGAACGTTTCGGTACTCTAGCTTCCATTATACTCGGCTAAGTATCTACTGCGATTTGAACAATAATAAGAATGTGATTTCATTTTAAATTAAGCGTATGCTCGAGAATGGCTCTAGGCGTTTCTCCATTATGCTGTGGTTTGTCATGTTCGGTCGTTTATGTGATTTATTTTTTAGTTCCGCAACTAATTTCATAGGTCCTTGCTTTCTTTTTTTCGATGTTACTTCATTTAATGAGCCTCGAAATTATCTTCATGGCATTTTCCTTCATCATGTAGCCAAAGTTTAATTGATAAACTCATAGCCCATTTTTGAAGCAACCTGGCTGTTGATTCACTCTTATATTTCTGTGATTATTTCAGATTTCTTTCCTCTAAGAAATAATCGCTGTTATTATGAAAAGAAAATCTCACAATGAAAACAATGTTTAAAATTTGTTTTAAAATATCAGGAGAAATAAAATGTTAAACATGAAAACATTTTTTACATTGAAACATGCGATATTAAAACCTTGGGATTAAAAAAATGTATAGATGACAATCGGTAAATATTACAGTCATCCTGACAAAATGTTTGTGAGTGCTTTGGCTACGAGTATAAACACTCCATTATTGCAGCGCAGTTTTTTGTATTCTTTTTTTTTTAGCTCAGTTTTTTTTTAATCTATCAAATACTACACTCATATTCCCATATACGGATGTACATCCGCAGGGTAACGATAAAAATAACAAAAAGATTTTTTTTTATTTATTTTGGTTAAATGGAACAAATACATATACATATAATAAAATAATGCAAAAATACATTTACGTAAACAATCTGATAAGTGTGTTTAGCTCACAACCAATAATTTTACTGCCTGGCCCACAATGTCGAAAAGATCCTTTCTTTTGTATATTTATGTAGAAAACAAAAACAAATTTTAGTTTTTTATTATTGTTTTCAATATAAGTATGCGAAAGAAATGTTCTTGTCGGTATTGTGGGCCTGGCAGTTAATATTGCCCCTTCTTTCAAAACTAAATTTTCATATGAACTGAAAATTTTAAGTTAAAGTGTAGTAAATTTATTCAATTTAAAAAAAAAAGTTGTAAAAATTAATAAAAAAAAAAAATTCATCAAGTTAATAAGCGATAGTAACTTGTGATGTAACGATACGCCTTTTTGCCGATACGATACCGATACTCAAGAAGAAACATCGCCGATACCGATACCGATACGAATATTTAATTTAAATTCAAGGTAAAATTAACAAGACTCAAGCAGTGTAATTTCTTTATTATACAGAATTAGAGTGTAAGAGATTATTAGTTAATATTTTTAAGATTTTAAATACAACGAAATTAATTTAAATTCATGCTAAATTAATTTTTTTTTAACAAAAACGAAAAAACAGTAGGAATTTTCATGATATCGCTTGAAAGGCGTGCAAGCTGTGCATTTTTACGCCCTCGCAAATGAATGTCAAAAATTGTATGAGAACTATTTTACAAAAATTTCGTAAATTTCCCTCACAATTTTCACCCCTAAACTTCCACTGTTTCATTATGCATTTATATGAACAGATTTTTGTAAGGATTACCAATGAAAAATTCAAGTGTTTATAAATCACAAACAATTAATTCTTCCAATAATTTGAGCATATTAGTCTTTTGGCTTTCTTTATGCAATTTTAAAAACAAATTTCACATTTTAAACACAAATTTAAATTTTATTTTTATATATTTTTTTTTTTTTTTGCATTTTCTTATAAATTGATATTAATCAGGGCCCAATTAGTAGGTCTGCATAAAACTACAACAATGCAACAATAGAAAAAACAACACGCATTTTGTTTGTATAAATTATGTTAAAGATGTCAAAACCCAATGCATTTGTTTGTGTAAAACATGGACAGGATGTCAAAAACAATTGCTACAAAAACAATTGCACGATAATTGAAAAAAGTCGAATAATCGATCTCCCTTTTCGACACCCAAAATTTTATGTGAGTGACAGACGCCGATCCAGCTTGAGCCTTAGGGGGGAGAAATTTTTTATGATACAAAACAAGTAAAAAATTTATTTTTTTAAGTTTATTAAAAACGATATGTTTATATTTTTTTTTAAAAAAAAAACTCAATAATAAGGTAAAATAAAATATAAGATCAGTTCCATATAAATTAAAATAAATTTATCTTTTTAATAACGTTTTGGCTATAAAAATAATTTTATTTATTTTTAATGTTTTTTTTATTTGAAACAATTTATTTGTCTACATCATATTAAATTTTTTGACCAATTTTTCGACCGAAAAAAATACATATGCAATTGTTAACAAAATTTTGGAAGAAGGAATATGCTTCACTAATTTTAAAATTAAGTTATGAATTTTAGTCGAACTGTTTGGATTTTAATCTAAAGATACATATATAATTATTCTGGTTTAAGTTGATTACAGCTAATTTTTATACCCTCCACCACCACTGTGGTGAATGAGGGTATACTAAATTTGTCATTCCGTGTGAAACTTTTTTATTATACATCTAAGACCCCATAAAGTATATATATTCTGGCTCCTTGAGTAATTCTAAGTCGATTTAGCCATGTCCGTCTGTCTGTCCGTCTGTTGAAAACACGCTCACTTTTGAAAAACGCAAAAGAAAAGAACAAACTTGGTCTCAAATTGCGTGTAGTTATCCTAAGCAGTTTGGGATCGAAATCCAGCAACATCGGTTCAGTAGGATCAGAAATATGAATCAAAATGTGGAACCACCACCCTGAAAAAATTGATAATTTTGATACAAAAACTAACATAAATGGTTTATTAATGCACGGAATGACATAAAATTTGCTCGAATTTGGTTTGTACGACTGCAAATCATACTGGTAAATTTCGTGACGATCGGTCCATAATTTACCATAGGCCCCATATAAACCCATCTCGAGGAAAACAGTTTAGTACGCCTAAACCCGCAATAAAAACGCTAGCATACCTAAATTTGGTACGTCACAGTTTTATAGGACCAGAAATCACACTGTAAAATATATTGAAGATCGGTCCATAATTTACACTAGGTCCCATATAAACCCTACTCCCGGAAAACAGTTTAGTACGCTTAAAACCATAATAAATGATTCTATCATACTAAAATTTGGTACGTCACAGTTTTATAGGACCAGAAATCACACTGTAAAATATATTGAAGATCGGTCCATAATTTACACTAGGCACCATATAAACCCTACTTCCGAAAACAGTTTAGTACGCCTAAAACCGCAATAAATAACGCTAGCATACTTAAATTCGGTACGTCACAGTTTTATAGGACGAGAAATCACATTGCCAAATTTCGTGAAGGTTGGTCCATAATTTACCCTAGGCCACATATAAACCCTACTCTCTGAAAACAGTTTATTGCGCCTAAAACCAAATAAAACTCACTTTGGGAAAATAATAAAATTCGCCTTAAGCCATCACATATATAGATATTGCGGTAAAATGCCTTACTTAAATTCATATGGCCAGAAAAAATATCATGCAAATTTGTGAAATTTTCTGTTAACGCTAAAACTAATTACACTGCTGTATTGAAATTTATTCTTATTTATTTTTTGTAATACTAGAAATCCTAAAAATTATTTTAGTTCGGCTAAAACTTTCACGAATCATGATATTTTACTCAAGCATGTTCAAAGTCCTAACAAGAAACGCATAAAATTTTCTTATTGTCGGTCAATAATTTAATTCATGTCTAAACCGCAACTAATTTTAATGCTGACGTTCGTTTTTGTAAAGTTTAGTTAATAATATATATGTATTTATCATATAGAGCTCACTCCTGTCGGTGGAGGGTATCAAAGATTCGGCACAGCCGAATATAGCACTCTAACTTGTTTTATTTAAATTATTTTTATTTAGAAAGGAATTTTAAAGTTTATAACAATGGAAAGACAAAAATAACAAAAATACAAATATTTTTTTCTAGTTCTTGTTTTGCAACGATATGTTAAAGTTCTAAGTCCAAAAATGCTAAAGAAAAAGCGCTAGGGCCTATTAAAATGTGAAAATTTCAAAAAAAATTTGTTAATATTTGTTAATAGTCAACATTGAAATAAAGAAAATAATTTTATAGTATATTTAATTTTTTGCAAATTGACATACTAAAATGTACATTAAAAGTATAAAATATATAATAGAAAAGTTGATAAGTCACAAAAAGCTATGTAAAACATAATTGTATTATTTTTAGGTGGTTTCGAGCCAATAAAGAGTCGGCAATGAAGCAAAACTGCATTTACAGACTTAAAATATATTCAGAACTAAAGACCTTAGAAAGTTTTTTCTCTCTCCTATAAAATTTATACATTGGACTTCATCCTTTTCGACTGAAGGTAATGATATATACTTAAAGTACATTATATTAAAAAAAAAATTACGGACTCACCATTGTTTCACTCATTTTTATGTATTTTTGTATATCAAAGAACTTTTCTTATTAATGCACTTCACTTGAAATTTGACAGTTATATAATTCTTCTTTGGTGAACTTTTACTAGACCAATACATATATTCATATGTATATATGGGAAGGTAGAATGGAAATGCAAAAAACGGTTATATTCAAATGTGTATAATAAATAATTATCATAACACAAATAAAAATATTGCATATACTAAAGCTTATTAATAATTCAACCGCTCGTATTTTCAACCCAAACGCTTATTTTTCGGATATAGATGGCACTTGCTGGGATTGAATGTAGAATAATAGGTATTAAAATACAGTAAACCAGATGTTTCACTGAAAATACTATTAGGATAAATACTTGGATACTTATTGAAAATTTAATAAGAGATTCTATAAAAAACAAAAAAAACTTGATGGGATTTCCAAAAATTTTGTACATTCGGAAATTCGTGTATTATAGAAATAAGCAAAACATATTTTTATAATTTAGGGGGGGGGGGGAATTTCCTTGAATCCGCGCCCGGTGAGTGAAGAAAAGTATTGCTTTTGGTTAATTCTTTAATTGTTTCTCAATTCCAGGTGGTAGGTATTCCTTCTATATCTGATTTAATAATTTCCAGCCAAGCTTCAAAAATATGACGTCTCAAGCGAAAATATTCTTTCAATTTCATATCATCATCAATCAAATATCTACGACGATTAGTGGTGTCCGCGTGTCTGTCTGCTAAAAACACATATTGATTATGGTCCAAAATGTGAACTAAAAAAAACCATTTACTATGTATTTATTAAACACGATAACATACCAAAAAATAGCAAAAAAAAAAATCGGGGACTAGAAATTTCATTAATTATATTGATCGGTCCATAACTTACCATAGGTCCTATATAAAGCCCTCACTCGAAGAACACCTTCATACTCCAAAAATCGTCGTATATAATGTTATTCCGGTAAAATTTGGTCCATTTAATTTAAGTCTATATATATAACAACGTGTGTTGTGCCGGGTATGTGTTCCTAAAATTTAAGAACCGCTGGACCGATTGACACCAAACTTGGAAAATAAATTATTTTTATTTTAATAGGTGGCGCTGTTGTGGTGCTATTTAAATTTTTTAATTTATGGTGCTATATGGCTGAAAAGCTTCTTGATAAAATGTTGACCCGGTAAATAGCACTGTTGTCAAGTTACTAAGCCCCCTTTCAGACTCTGCAAGTTAGTTGAGCAAGTTCCGAGTTCAACAAAGTCTGTACTCAATTTTCCCCCCTTACCGCGACCTTACCCCTGACTTCTACAAATCAAGAGTTGCGCAAGTAACTTGACGAGTGTAAAAGGGGGCTGAAAAATTTTTTCATTTTAGTCTAATTTGCCGGCACTTCAGAAGATATTTTTTTTCTTTTTGGTATTAGTATGAATGGACCCGATATGTAGCGCTATGGTGATGCTATTAGATGTTAATATTTGCGGAGACTTTTAACTTTAACTAATTTATTTATGTATTTGTCCTCATAACAATTTGTTTTGTGGACGTTCGAAAACAAATTGTGAAAGAATTTAAGTTTCCATGGAAAAAAATCAATTTTAAATTCGGGAAAACTCAATTCCGTTTATAATACGATGGCGGATCAAGAAGTCCGTGACATTTTGAATGAAACACAGTTTTTTTTACAAAAAAAAATTTTTTTTCAACATAATCTTCTTTTAGCTCAATATAGTCCAACGTTTCTCCAATTTGTGTATCCCTTCCAAAAAAAGGATGCATTTGTTTGACAAATAATTTCATCGTTGGAGCTAAATCTCTTTCCACGGAGCCATTTCTTAGATTCGGAAATAGGAAATAGTCATTGGGTGCTAAATCCGGAGAATATGAGGTACCAATTCGTAGCCCAATTCATGTAATTTTGCCATTAAGACTGAAAACGTGTGCACCCGTGCATTATCTTGATGAAAAAGAATTTTTTTTTCTTGGGCATATGGGGTCGTTTTTTTAAATCCTCGTTAAATCGGTACGATAAGTTGGCATTATATTCGCCGTTTATTGTTTTTCCCTTTTGAAGGTAATCGATGTGGATTATCCCGTGTGCATCCCAAAAAACTGTTGCCATCACCTTATTGGCCGACAAACTTACGTTGGCCTTCTTCGGAGCCGGTTCACCCGGAGAAACCCATTGTTTAGACTGCTGCTTAGTCTCCGGAGTATTGTAATGGATCCATGTTTCATCCACAGTTACAAAACGCCACAAAAACTCATTCGAATTACGGTTAAACAACTCCAAACAATCCTTTGAAGTTGTCACACGATTACGTTTATGGTCAATTGAGAGCAAACGCGGCACCCATCTTGCAGACAGCTTTCTTAAAACCAGCTGATCATTAAAAATCGAAACCACACTGCTAATGAAATCCCTATGGCATCAACAATCTCACGCAGTTTTACTCTTCGATCGGCCAACACCAAATCGTGAATTTTTTCGACATTTTCGGGTGTAGTGACTTCAATTGACCGTCCAGGACGTTCAGCGTCATTTGTACTTGTGCGACCACAACGAAAGTCAGAAAACCACTTTTTTACCATTGAAATCGATGATGCAGAGTCCCCATAGTATTTATCAAGCTTTTCTTTTTCGCAAAAAATAAAGTTTAATGCGCACTCGAAATTCACTTTCTTCCATTTTAAAAAAAAATCCACGAGGTTGTATGTTTTGAACAGTGGTACTTGATGGTGATGGGAGCAGTGTTGCATTTCATATAACTACGAGGGAAGTTCGAAAAGTTACGGACTTATTGATCCGCCCTCGTAATGTCGACCCGATAAAGAAGAGGAAACATTGGTCAGAAAGTGATTGTGAGTCAATCGGTATACAAATAGCACGATACCCTCTCTACTATTATGGAGTGGGTATAAAAAACATTTTAGGGTAAGACAACGTTTACTGGGCTTAGCTAGTATGTCTATAAATTACACTATAAAATAATTTGATGATCGGTCTATAACTCACCAAATGTCCTATATAAAACACATTCTTATAACATCCTAGAACCCAAACAGCTTGCATATTTTTTAATCAAGTTAACAATTCAGAAATTATTTATGTTGTAAGCAACTTTTCAGATTGCTCTCCTAAATTCAAAAGCAAATGAGAATCTATATGTTTTTCTATATTAAAATGTATATCAGCATGAGTTTTTTCAAACAAACCAAATATGTTATTTTCCTTTTTCCATTTATTTTATCCTTTTTGGATTTACAGTTAACGCCTTCTTGGCAAAACAGAATTCGCACGAAACTCTTTGCCAAAATTAAAAAAGAAGGTAATGGATGGCAGAAATACACTGGTTGTAAAAAAAAAAAAAAAAAAAACAAAAAATGCTTTAAGGAATTCTTTCAAAAACCAAACCATTTTCATTTGTCAAAAACGAAAAAGACGTACATGCCCAAGCAAACTTAAACATGCTGCTACACAAAATGCATTCATACTAGAGTTCCTGATTTCATGGACTTTTTCAGTTCCCGTAAAAATAATAACATGTTTTCCCCCCGGAAACTCTTTGTAAAGAATAATGTAAAAAAATAGATAAGTATTATGCTTTATACTAGGAAAAAAATGATCAAAAATCTTTGACATATCAAACAATGTGTTAATTTATTTATATGTATAGTGAAAATCCCAACAACAATTCTACATGTTTAAATTATTTTATTTGGAACGAAAAAAGTCAATTAACATTTTTTGTTATTTAATTAAAATTTTAATTGAAAATTTATTTCAAAACAACTAAAATGTTAATTAAATCAAAATTTAATTTTTAATTTTCTTTCAACTAAAAAAATAATTGGTTCAGTTATCAAATTAATTAATTTTAAATACTTTTTCAGCCATTTTTTTTATTGATAAAACACTTTATTATTAATTAATTGATATTTTCGTTTAAAATAAAATAATTTAAACTTGTAGAATTGTTCTTGGGAATTGGCAATATTTAATTAAATAAATTAGCACATTGTTTGAAATGACAAAGTTTTTTGATAATTTTTTTAATTAAAATTTCAGTATTTTTTATCAATTATTTAAAAAGGGAATTAAGCACAACAAACAAAATCTTTTAATAAATAATAGTATTCCCACAAACAACTTTGATAATAAATTTTAGCAAGTGCACGTGCATAAAAAACTGAACTGGCAAATTGTTTTTATTTTGATTTCTTGCGAAAACAATAAAATCACTTTGGTTTTGTTTTTAATGTTTTTTCTTTACCCACTTACAACTCCAATTAATGTTGGGAGAATTCCAAATAATTGTAGCGGGAAATGTAAGAAAAGATAAAACTCATCACTGATTTATTGTTTGGTATTTTGTTTAAGCTTTGATATCGTTGCAAACAAGACTTTTTGAGTGTTTGTAGGTAATTCTCATTCCCTCTGTAGTTTTGTTTGCTGATAGCTTTGGCTTTTCTAAAATTATTTAGGAGAACGTTTCCTGATGATCTGGCCTAAGCAACCAGTGAAATGCGCATAGGAACAGCTTATCCTCCAACAATAAATTTCAGTATTTTTTATCAATTATTTAAAAAGGGAATTAAGCACAACAAACAAAATCTTTTAATAAAATTAAAAATATAATTTATTGAAAAAAAAATATTCATATTTTTACAATTTTTAGTAATCAATATAACCATTTTGGTAATAGGTGCAAAATCAACAACTTGTTTGCTTGATATTATGAATTTGGTATAAATTTGGTGATTATAGACAATTTTTAATTTTTTCTGTGCAAGATTTATATCGTTTTTACTTCAAACATTTTGTTTAATATGGGTCACTCGCGCAAAAAAATCGTTGATAAAACGCCCAATTCTGTTAATTTGCTTAAATGCTTTAAATTTTTAAATGACACTAGAAACCCAAACCGGGGTGACCCGGTAGGCTAGCTGGTAGTGAGCTAGTCTATCAGTACCGGGGTTGCAGGTTCGATTCCCGCCAGAGACTCTGGTCTCCTGCAGACAAGCAAAAAGCTTCGCGGTATTTAGTGTAGAAATAATAAAAAAAAAAAAAAAAAAAAAGATACAATCCTGATAAACGAAAACATAGTTCCAATGAACCAATTATAAATACATTTTGCCGGGTCCAACATTTTTCCTTTCGATATGTAAACAAATTTGCAACCTTTGGTTAGAAATTTGTTGTTGTCGGCTTTTTAACAGGGTTAAAAAGGACAAACCAAATTGAAAAGAATTTAAATTTGGTAAGAGATAAATTTACTCACGTTACAACAAAGGTTATAGTTTATAAAACTCGGTGTGGTTAAACGCTACAAGCCTTTTATTTTTATAAGTAAGTATCTAGGAAGGTACAGCTAGTGCTCTGGTATGTAATTTTTGCAAAAAACGTCAAGACGATTTTGACACCCAAACTTGCTCGCCATTAAGGCGAATTCCATCTGTCAAACTCTCTTAGTAGCATTCACGATAATAACCTACAGCAGGGGCTCGATGCCCAGATCAAGAAAGTCGTCCTCCTGATCTAAAAGTATTTCCTCAGAGGGCGCCTCAACAATTTGGCTTAAAACCCCGGCAATTTAAAAACAATTTTTTCCCAATCATATTTTTACTTGTTTAGGAACCCTTATTCATGCATATTTATTATTTTACTTGAAAATGCTGGAACGAAATTTCCTTCGCATATTATTATTTTATTTATTTGCAAATGCCGAAAACATACAAGAAGAAACCGACAAAAAACTATTTAAATAAATTTTAAAAGAAATCCGTTAAAAATGGGAACATGACAAAACGTATACGAGTCCATGTATATCTATAAAATTGCTTGCATTGAAGGCAAAACCAATTGAACCAGGGATTTAATAGTAAAGTAAATAAAAATTCGATCACAATTAAGTGATTAAAAAAGTTAATGAAATGTATATTAAATTTTGAGAGGAAACAAAGCCAAAAGAAAGTTTTTACACTCTGCTTGACTTTTTTTATGCCAAGCGGGGAACATCGTGTGTTAACTTAACCCTTAAGTGTATACCTGGGCCTGACCAGGCATTTTGTTTTGACTTTTTCCAGTTTTTTCATATAATTATTAAATATATTTTTTTTTTTTTTTTTTTTCAGTATTTATTTATTGAATCTTCATATATTAAATATGAACTAACAATAATTAATCAAATCTTATCCTAATATTTGCTTTATGTCCTGCCAGTGCCAAACAAAAAAGATTTCGTCATCACGGTATCTGTTCACATATGTAGGTGTTTATCGCTCATCTGATTGGGTGAGTGCTGCAGTGTCTCTTCTTCTTAAGCGAGTGTGGCCGCCATAATTTAAAATATTTCTAGCTAATGGATTTGGGTGCAGTTCCAGCCTTTTTAAATATTTTACTGCATATTTCGTTATCATAGTTTTTACTAATGGCACATTGAGATCCTTGTGGATATTTGAGTTTTTGACGTACCAGGGGGCGGCTGTGATTATTCGAAGAAGTTTGTTTTGGCGCCTTTGAATTTTTTCGATGTTAGAAGCCGAGGCAGTGCCCCATAACTGAATACCGTAGCACCAAATTGGCTTTAAGATAGAGTTGTAGAGTAGAAGTTTGCAATCGAGACTAACAACAGAATTTCTTCCAATAAGCCAATTAATTTGGATTGCTTTTAGTTTCATTTGAGTTAATTTAGCTTCTATATGCCATTTCCACGTTAAACGCCGATCTAGATGTATACCGAGGTATTTTGCATGCGAGTGTTGGGGTATTATTTGATTATTTATTTTAATAGGGGGGCATGTTTCCCGACGCAATGTGAATGTTATATGTGCGCATTTTTGCTCATTGATCTATATCCTCCATTTTTTTAACCACCTTTCTAGTTCAAATATATGATCCTGTAGGTAACGAGATGCTTCATGACAGTTTGCGTGTACGCTTAGAAAGGCTGTGTCGTCCGCAAATGTTGAGGTATGGGTGTAGCTGTTTGTTGGCAAGTCCGAAGTATAAATTAAGTATAATAAAGGGCCCAGGATGCTGCCTTGTGGGACTGCAGCGTTAATTGGCTGTGGAGAACTTAAAAATTCGCCTTCTTTAATAATAAATTGACGACCGACTAAGTAGCTTTCTAACAGCTTGTGTATATTTGCTGGTATGTTTTGCTGCAATTTCAGTAGTAAACCTTCATGCCAGACTTTATCAAAAGCTTGAGACACATCGATGAAGAGTGCTGAGCAATATTTTTTTTCTTCAAAGGCTTTTCTTATGACATTTACTATTCGATGAGTTTGTTCAATTGTGCTGTGTTTCCTTCTAAAACCGAATTGATGATTGGGAATACATCTGTTATCATTTAAAATCGGCGTTAATTTAGACACTAGAAGTTTCTCAAAAAGCTTTGATATATTAGACAATAAGCTTATAGGTCTATATGACTCAACTTTTGTGGGATCCTTTCCTGGTTTAGGTATCATGGTAACTAAGGATACTTTCCACTCTTGTGGGTAGTATTCAAGGCGTAAAATAGCATTAAAAATTAGTAGAATAATTTTCTTTGCTATGCTGGGTAGCTCCAAAAGCATTTTGTTACTGATCTTATCAAAACCAGGGGCTTTCTTGGGGTTTAAATCATGAATAGCCTTCTCGATTTCTCTTACTTCAAATCTTAGTGGAACAGCTGATCTAACAGCAACAGGTGGTAACTCGACCGCAGTATCGAAAGATGTATGAGGGGTAAATACGGTTTTCAAATGATTAACGAAAATATTTCCTTTTTCTATGTCATTTCGTGCCCAACTTCCGTTTAAGTTTCTTAATGATGGTTTAGTGATAACTGGTCTTTTAAGATTTCTAGCTGCACGCCATAATGAGTAATCAGATTGAGGAGTTGCATCAAGTTCCTTAAGATATTTTTCCAGAGAAGCCGTTTTTTGAGACTGCAGTAAGTTTCTTAGCCTTTTTGTGCACTCTTTTAGTAAATTTTTAAGTTGAGGGGATCTGTGCAATTGCCACTCTCTTCGAACTCTCCTTTTTTCAGTCAAGAGACGCTCGACATCAGTAGAATATATTTTACTATTTTTGATATTTTTGCGGGCTATGCTAGAATGTTGAACAGCTAGTTTGAGATAATTGTCAAAATTTACAATAGAAAGATTCACATTCTCCGGTGTTCTAAGCGGAATATTTTCAGTGCAGTGGGTACTGAGATATTTTTTATATTTTAACCAATTTATTTGTGTGGCTGACGTCACTAAGTAACCAGACGGAGATACAATTCTATAAGGGTTTGATATGGTAAGAATTGTAGGTGTGTGATCAGAAGATAATTCTAAAGAAGCTTCAACGTGAATCGTTTCTGCGGGGATGTTTTTAACCACGCCAAAATCGATGACATCTGGAATTTTTTGCTGATCAGTAGGCCAATAAGTTGGTTGTCCACTCGCGACCACATTTAAATCCATTTTAGACATTGTATTATACAAAACACGACCCTTTGGTGTAATGAGCCGTGACCCCCAGAAGGTATGTTTAGCGTTGTAATCGCCAGCGGCTAGGAAACAGGATCCTAATGATTTAAAATATTAATAATATTGGCTTTCTGATATTGAAAATCTAGGTGGAGAGTATAAAGATGAAAGTACAAAGTTTAGATTTAGCTCTTCAACACAAATGTTCGTTGCTTGCAGATAATCTTCACGATGATCACACATTAAGTAGTGTTTGATTCGGGTTTTTATTAAAATAGCAGAACCTCCACAAGCTCTATCTCGAGGGTCCTTGGTATCATATAATATATAACCATTAATTTTAAACGTATTTCTTGAGGTCAAATGAGTTTCAGAAACCATCATTACATCAATTTGTTTACTTTTAAGAAAATATTCTAGTTCATTTTTATGTTGGCGAATGCCGTTTGCGTTCCAAAAATTAAATATATTAGAATGAAACTTTATGTTATTCCTCAATCAAAGTGTTTTTACAAGAAAACGAGAAAAAAAGTGTAAATTTAAACACCGTGTCCGTGACAATTTGCCTAATGAAAATTTTGTGCATATTGTATCCACCTGGGTCTGGCCAGGCCCTGCCCTATTAAATATGTACTGTAGTAAATTACATAAAAGCGAAACGTATCAAAAAGCACACGCAACACATAAAAATTCTTTCTTTACTTTAATTTGAAAGAATAATTTTAGTTGACAACAAATTGTTCTTGCTACAGCCATAAAACTCCATACATATAAAAGTAGTCCCAGCCAGGCCCAGTGTGGGTTTTTTCGATAGCCACAAAAACTCCATACAAAATATAGGGGGTCCCAGCCAGGTCCAGGTGTCAGTTTGAGCCACACAAATTATGTGTCTACTTAGGAGTTAATTCGGGTACGCGGAGTCCTCTGGTGCTAATGGCCTGTTCAACGATCTCGATAGCAAATCGAAGCGATCGCCATCCATTCGCTCGATTTCGAATCAGATTGGATTCAACCATTTCGACAGCTTTCGATCGCTTGCTCTTACGAGTGTCCATATGGTCCATATTAATACTTACGTATTAAAAAAAAAATATAGTATTGCCATATTGATATTTCTATAATTTTTGCGCTTTTGTTCAAAAGTATCAAAAATAATAACAATATGCTTGAGAACAAATACAACTGTGTTTGAAATTTTATCAGCTGTATAAAAATGTCAAAAAATAAAAAAAAAAATTTTTTTGACACCAAAAAAAAAGTGTAAACAGAGGTTAAATTTAATTAAAAGCAAAATATATAAACAAAAATTTGATAAATCATGCAAACAAATAAATAAACCAGTTAAGCAATTATAAAAGCAGCATCCGATTAATTTTCTGTACTAGGAAAGTTAAATAGTTTCGTTTGTAAATACCGCGACCAGTTTTTTGCAGGCTTTTGTTGTTTTCTGCAATTTTTGTTTTTGTCCTACATTTTAAATCTGCCCATGTCTGTAAATATAAATATTATTTAAAAATCAATTCAAGCCTATGGTTTTTCTGCCCTAAAATATAATGTTGTTTACCATCATGGCGTTTAGTTTTTAGCTTCAACTTTTCCATTGCTCGTCCATCGAAAATTTATTTGCTCCAAGCACTGGTGCACATCTCGCCAACTCAAGAATTTCGCCCATGTATTCAACTAATCTTAGCAGTTGCTGCATTGTCGACTTTCTACCGATCGCCTCAGAATAATTCTGAATCATTCAAATTGTCAAATTTTTCTTGTGAAATAATAGATGTTGCTGAACATTTTTCACAAATTGGAACAGAGTACTAGGCTTTATTTGGAAACTATTGCCCTTAACAGTAATAATAATTTTTCAACAAATAATAATTTTTATCGAAAATTATTTTCGGGAATGAAATATTTATTAATTAATTCATATATTAATGATGTGCTAATAATCCCAATTTATGATAAAAAAACACTGAAATTTATTGTTGTGGGAAAGCTAGTTTCTATGCGCATTTCGCTGGTTGCTTAGGCCAGCTCGTGAGGAAACTTTTTCCAAATACTTTAGAAAAGCTAAAAATATTATACAAGTAAGACCATAAAGTGAATAAGAATTTTAAACACTCAGCTCTTACTTGTAACAATATCAAAGCTTAAACAAAGACACAACAATAAATAGTGAATTTTTTCTTTCTTACATTCCCCTACAATTGGCTGGGTTTTTTCCAACACGAATTGTAGTTGTAAGAGGATAGAAAAAAACAAAATTAAAAAAAACAAGTTGCTAAATAAAGCAGCTTGCCATTTCAGTTTTTTCTTCTTACTTTTTTCGTCTTACTTGTATAATATATGAATTAATTAATAATAATTTTTTTTAGCTTTTTTTAAAAAATTGATAACAGTTACGGTCCCTGGTAAAAAATAATAATTTGAGAAAAAAAAAATCCTCATATCATATATTGTTCAAAAAATAACCAAAAATATGATAAAGTCATCGTTCTGGCAACGCTGTTTCTTTAAGGCCCTAATCATGTAAAACACAACGCACGCCAAAGAATAACATTGAAAGCACAAACAATATCATAAATATTTTGTAATTTTATTGTTGCTTTCTATAGAAATTCGCATTGCGTTTTAAAATTTCAAAACCTGCATAGATGGTGTAGTTGAAATTTTAAAACGGTACAAGTTTCTGTTATTTTAAGAAGATTGTATGCCTTAAGGGCATATACGTCTAAGTACATAAGACTTCGTTTGGCACATGCCCTACTTATGTCTAAACTCATATACTGCCTTGAAATATTTACTGGAACTATATCTAGAAATTTAGATCATCTAGAAAGGATTTTTAGGCGAATTGTGCGATATGTATATAATATTTCTGTAAGAGATCACAATAGAACTACTGTACTAGTCTCGCAATTATTAGGTTGTTCTTTTCATAACTTTATACATTTACGCCTCTTACTCCAGTTCTACAAGATTATGAAATTTGGACTGCCTATGCAGGTAGTGGATGAATTCACTTTTATGCACTCAACTCGTAATGTGCAATTAGAAATACCACAAATACATCTTTCTATTTTTGAACGTTCCTTTCGAATTAGAATATGCCGAATCTGGAATAATTTACCTTTAACTTTGAGACGGTTTACTTACTCATATGATACTTTTAAAAAGCAGCTTTTAAGGTATTATAATGGAAATACCTGTTAATGATAAATCTCTGGTATTAGGAATATCATAAAAAAGGAATATAAAAAAATATATTATTTTGTAATATTTATGTGGTTGGGGAGCCACTGAATTAGAAATAACACAGTTAAATATTAATAAATATGTATAAGAATTATTTTTGTAAAACATGGATATACGGTAATCAGCAATACATATATAATTGGCCTTATAGGCTTTCTTTGTATTGAAAGAATGAAATAAATAAATAAATAAAATAAAATTAAAAATTTTGTTACTACGGTTAATCGGTTAATTGACTGAAATTAACCGGTTTAATCGATAATCAAAAAAACCAATTTTAAATTCACCGATCAGTTAATCGGGTAGTACTTAATCGGTTAACCGATTAACGGTTAACCGAATGTATACCCTAGTGTATAGATATCCTGCAAATAATATTGGACTACGTGATCCATTTTAGATAAAATGAACTACTTACAGCATGGTCCTATGTAATGCAATCATGGACCATGTCATTCTTAAAAAAGAGTATGTAGTTAAACGACATGTCTTCGTTTTTAAACGACATGTTTTCGTTTTCAAACGATTTCAAAAGAAATCCTCTGGAGAAGTTTTAAAACTAATCTACTGGGAATGTATAAGTATGGAGTAGTTTTAAGACTACTCCGTTGTAATGCAAAACTGGGCTATATGGTCCTGCCCTAGGACATCGTAATGTTAAATAGACCATGTTTTTTCAATACATTTGCGTTACCTTTGGACTAGTCCTAGTTCCTTATGGGCTATATTTTACATGCGTGTGTGGACTAGTCGTATTATTTGTAGGGTATATGCATGTGTATAAGTATAAATGCAAAATGTAAAGAAGAGAAAAGAGAAAACATATTTTTTTTGCTAAAAATGTACAAAACTAAAAGAACTTTTGCTTTTAGGAGTGCGACTTCTGACAACTTTTAAAAACAAAGACACTGTGGCTTTGTTGAAGCTTGATATTGTTACAAGTAAGATCTGAGTGTTTAAAATTCTTATTCACTTTATGGTCTTATTTGTATAATATTTTTAGCTTTTCTAAAGTCTTTGGAAAAAGTTTCCTGACGAGCTGGCCTAAGCAACCAGCAAAATGCGCATAGGAACTAGCCTTCCCACAACAATAAATTTCAGTTTTTTCATTCAAAAATTGGGATTATTAGCACATCATTAATAAATGAATTAATTAATAATAAATTTTGTATTCCCGAAAATAACTTTTGACACTGATTGTGACTTTGCTTTTGTAACTAATCAAATGCTGAAGAAAAACGAAGCATACGTCTGTCGTTTTTTTCACAAGTTTCGACAGAATCAATGTTTTATTTTAAAAAGCAGAGAAATATTTAAGCAAAAAAAAGTTAAAATTCGCGACTTTTCAACTTTTGACTTAAGTTTTTAAACAATGATTCATACCAAACCATTGCGCATAGAATTTATAAAAAATATTTAGATATTAATATTTAGATTTAATACCACCAGAGTTAATAAAACGCATATCTACAAAACTATAGGCGATTTTAATTTTAGATTTTTTTTTTTCGATATATAAGAAAAAATAATTGGCATGACATCTATGAATTAATATTTCAGGTGGATTGCAACAAATTCAAAAACCTTTAAATTTTTTTTGAAATCGGTCAAAACCGTATTTTTAAAAAACAGAGCATTTCAAACTGTTTTACTAATATAAATTGTTAAAAGTTTTATTTTACTAATATAACTTTTGTTATTTATGGCATTTGTTGCTATAAACTGTTCAGATAATTTTGTATAGCACCAATCTCTTGCTGAGATATTTTTAGAGCTACTGGTTTTTTATAATTGCCTTCCAGTCTACATTATTGTGTTTTCCAGGTCAACGGCTAAAGCCACCACTATATGTATATGTAATTGGTTTGTGTCTAATACTTTATATAAAGAGTACACAACATATGGTGATTATTTTAGCATATCGAACAACGGCAAATAAGAAAAGTTATTTAAAGCTCTTAAAAAGCCTAAAAGCTTTTGGCAAGGGTTTAAATAGACTTTAAAGCTCTTTATCAATGTTAAATTTTTATATATGGATTGGATGTAAGATATGAATAAAATATTTTTGGTGGAAAACAAAAGTGACCACACAAAACCGTTCTGTTCTCGATTTTAAATTATTTAAATAGCAACAGCCATTTTAAGTTTATGCACATTAAGAAATAAATAAAATAAAGAATAAAAAGAAAAATATAAGAGATAAAATTTTATTATTTTTTTATATCTTTTAGTGTTCAAGAAATCAATTTATTGAAAAATATTAATGATAACAAGTGCGACCACATTTGAAAATTATATGGGGCTAAATCGTCTTCATTAAAGTGCTAAAAAGGGCTAAAAAGGGCTAAAAAAAACTTGGAAAAGATCTAAAAATTTTTAACTAATTTTTCTTAATAATTTTTTCTAAAAATGAAACACTATAAATTTTAACTAAAATAAAAGAATTTAATTACCAAAACAATTCTCCAAGAGCATAAAAATTCTTATAGCTACATATAACACAGTTTATACATAAGCTAAAACAAAAAAAAAACATAAGTAATATTACGTTTAATTTTCCTTTTTTTTTTGATTTTTTAAAACAAAAATTTAAAAAAAAGACATGTCTCAAAGGTCATTTGTAAATGTTAAGAGATTTTGGAAGCAGCTTTGGAAGAAAATTAAAAAAGACATGTTTTATAAATCAGCGTTTAAATGTCGCCAAATAAAACATTTCAGTATGAACAGTAGAGTGGTTCGGTCCCCATACAAAAAAAAAGTTGAGCCAGTCACCCCTTTGGATTAAAGATTAGTTGAAAAGGACCCAGAAATTTTTTTTATTTTTTTTGCCACGCCTCTGGATACCGCCCTTTTGTTTTTTGTTTACTGCGCCGCCATTTAAAGTCCAATCATAACATTTTGCATATCGTTATTCATGGCTTGTCTATGGCTTAATTTTTGCCTTGGGGACTTTTTAATATCAAATTATGGGCGCCACTGATGCTATCTCGGATCGTGTCCTATTTTTTGCACGTGGCAAGAAAGCCCTTCTAAATTTATGTACTTATAGCTTTTATTGTACTCACTTTTATGGCACGCCCCGCAATTGGGACCATTTTTTCTTTACATATATATTACATTTCACTTTATCTTTTTATATATGGTGCAACCGTTTCACGTCCGATTTCATCGTTCGAAATTCGAATATCATTATTAATGGTAGAGTATCCAGTTGTATGACTTTTGGTTTTGTTCGAGTAAGGAATTAATTGATTTTTAAATTTTAATTTTGCTCGATTAATCGAATAAGAGTTTTAATATGTTCGAATAACTCGAAAAAACAATAAAATACAAATGTAGTTAAACAATAAACAATAAAATAAAAATTAGTTCATACCACGTAAACAGTTTTAAAACTTTTAAATAAAATAAATATGTAACTTAAAAATCAAATACCCTGCTGGAAAACATTCAGTTTTGAAGGCGCCAAAGAGACCGAAACAAGATTAAGGAAATAAAATAAAAGTAAACTATAAACAAAGTAAACGCTACTTCGGTTGAACAGACTATAAAATGGTCTGAAGCAGTGATGTTAAAGTTGGTAATTGTACTTTTTTTTTGGTACATTTTGACCTTCCAAAGGACCGTGGTACTACCGTGACTCATTTGGTACAATTTAAAAATTTGTCATAGTTCCCCCTTTTTGAATTTTTAGTATAGCAAACAAATTATTGAGTATTTTTCATTGCATTTATGTTGTACAACAAATCGTTAATGTAATGGGCGCTTAAATATGCGACTTGAATTGTGGTGTATAGAGAGCTTAGTCCCCATTTATGTGGGAAGTGAATGGCAGACAGACGAAGTTTGTTAGTAAGGGGGCGACGCTATATGCGTGACACACTTTACTTTATTCCTCTCTCGCCTACAAACTTCGTCTGTCTGTCTTACACTTGCCACATTGTAAAAGGGGACTTATGGTACACACAGACGAGGCAACATTAGTCAAAACCTGTGTTACTTACCACAGACGATGACACTTAAAGCAAAACATCAGTATTGTGTTTTTTTTTTAATATACTAGAAGTACTACTTAACTTAACAAATATATGCGAAAGAAATTTTTCATATCCTGCTTTTTTGTTGTTTTATTTCTATAACTTTCACATTTAATGTCCCATAATTCTGTAAAATTTTTAAATCCATTTATAAAATTTCTCCATTTTTCATTGTTTTCAATGTTCGGTAATGTTTCCATTTTTGTTTTTTTTTGTGTACAATTGAATTTGTATGTACTTTTTTTGTTGTTTTAATAAATTTAAAAAAAAAAAAAAAGAAAAAGTACATTTTTTTTGGAAGTTGGTACAAAATTTATAACCCCATTTAACATCCCTGGTCTGAAGGCCAAAGCTTAATTCATGCATTAGGTTCAGCAGCAATCGGGGTCCATTCATTTTATTTCAGTGTATAATTTGCAATTTTGCCCCGCCTGCTAAATGTAATACGGGAATTCAATATAGGCGTTCATCTCACATTTTTATAAACTATCTTTTAAATATTTATTTTATTTTAGACGTTTTTGTCGCGGTATTTTTATGAGAGGTCCAGCCTATTTAAAAAAATTTATTATTCATAATTTAACTAATACATTATTCCTGAAAATCAAGTAAAATTGAAATCAATTGAGACTTTTTTAAATCACCGTATTTTTCCTGATTTAAAGAGAAGTTATGCATAAGATAAGAAATCAAAGTATGAAGAAACTTTTTAAACTGGTTCCTTTTCAAAGATTGTTCAATTTCAAGTTTACTCATATGTACTCGATTTACCGAACATGGCTGATAAATTTATTTTTCTTCATTTTATAGCTCTACTCAATAGGTTTGGGTAATTTGTTTCTTTAACGTAATACTATTTTGCGCTTTATTAAGACGAATCTAAAAATAGCTAAAATGTCAAAATCATCTAGCCGTTTGGATGGTAAGAGGTAAAAAAGAAATTGAAAGTCGGGTAAAAACAGATAACCCATAATCTGACAGCGCATATTTATACATGCTGATGAATTTTTTACAATAAACGTCAAACTAAATATGAAAAGCGAATGGAATTAGTAGTTAATCGTTTATTACATGATTGTCTCTTACACACCCACATCTAAAAAGGGACTTAAATATGTTCAGAATATATACAGAATAAAACAACGTGTTATTTACCCAGCAAAAACTTTACTTACCTGGTAAGTTAGCAAGTAATGGTGGAGAGATATAAACACTACTTATTTTTCGGCTGAATAACTACTTATTTTTGTTCGAGTTGTCCACAGAATTCAGTAGTTACAATGGTGGCATGTCATAACGTCCAGTGTCATAGTGTCATAACGTCCATCGAAGAAATGTCATAGCGTCCGCGGACGTTATGACACTTTGCAAGGTGTCATAATGTCCACAACAAGCAAGAATGTAAACAAATTTGGGATCATAGCCGGCCTTCGGCCGGGCGCAAGGATTTTCTTCTCTATGGTATAATAAATACCCGCTTCGCTAACTAAAGCTTCTCTGCACAGCCGACCTTCGGCCGGGCGCAAGGATTTTCTCCTCTATGGTATAACAAACACCGGCTTCGCTAAGTAAAGCTTCTCTGCATAGTCGTCATAATGTCCATTTCCAAAGTGTCATAGTGTCCATGGACGTTATGACACCCCAAAAAGTGTCATAGTGTCCATGGACATTATGACACTTTCAAAAGTGTCATAACGTCCGCGGACACTATGACACTTTGGAAATGGTCATTATGACACTTTCAAAAGTGTCATTAGGTCCATTATTACTAAATAAGTTAAATACAAAAAAATTATCTGCATACACGCAGAGAGAAACATGTTTCATTATGGTCCCAACCAACAAAACTATTTTTAAAGAAACTAGTTTAACCATAATATGGTTGTCGGTGACAATGATTTTTTTAGATGAAACATAATATGGTAAAAAATTTTTTAAAAATGGTTTTCCTGCTTTTTCTCTGGGAGTAAATATTAAATATATAACGAAAACACTTTTGGGCGCAAGGATTTCCTCCTCTATAGTATAACAAATACCGGCTTCGCTAACTAAAGATTCTCTGCACAGCCGGCCTTCGGCCGGGCGCAAGGATTTTTTTCTCTATGGTATAACAAATACCGGCTTCGCTAACTAAAGCTTCTCTGCATAGTCGGCTTTCGTTCGGAAACAAGGCAGATTTTAGAAGCTTTACTTAGCGAAGCCGGTGTTTGTTATACCATAGAGGAGAAAATCCTTGCGCCCGGCCGAAGGTCGGCTGTGCAGAGAAGCTTTAGTTAGCGAAGCGGGTATTTGTTATACCATAGAGAAGAAAATCCTTGCGCCCGGCCGAAGGCCGGCTATGATCCCAAATTTGTTTACATTCTTGCTTGTTGTGGACATTATGACACCTTGCAAAGTGTCATAACGTCCGCGGACGCTATGACATTTCTTCGATGGACGTTATGACACTTTTGAAAGTGTCATAATGTCCACGGACACTATGACACTTTCAAAAGTGTCATAAGGTCCATGGACACTATGACACTGGACGTTATGACATGCCACCGATTATAAGTAAGCAAATATTCATAACTGAAAATAATAGTAGTGAAAAGTACTTACTGGGGTCATTACTAGCAAGTACTTATTGAGGTTTTCAGAATAATGACAATTGTAATGACAACTACTTACCAGGTAACGTATGAAATAACTACGACCTATTACCAAAATTCAAAAAGTTTTTCCTGGGTAGTTGTTATGTATTTTATTAGTAAGAAATCTAAAAAAAAATATTTTTATATTAAAAAAGTAGAATTTTCTAAGAAATTAATTTGAATCGATTAATTGACATAAATTGTTCGAGTTATTCGTTATTTGAAACTGGCTATTTTGATTATTCGACCAAATAATGGCGAAAATTTTCTTCGATTAATCGAACAACGATTAATTGAGTGGATACTCTAATTAATGGACTCACGATGGCTTTATTTTTATCTAATTCGACATCGAATTCTGGGCGCCACTCATGCTATCTCGGATCCTTCCCCCCTAATACACATATGTACATATTAAACTAGATATATCAACATACAAAACAAAGATAATTGCATCATTCAGAATGCAATTTTATATCAATGAAGTACATATCTAGAATTGTTAAACTTTTTGCAGCTGTGTTAATTTGTTCCTGCGAGCAACCAAGTGTTAAGAAAAATTCTGGCTAGAATTGAGATTTCTCGCATAGTGTATACTATTCTATCTTGATTTTTACAAGAAAAAAACGGAAATTTCTATAGCCCAGTATTAAGTTGGGTATCTCTCATTTTTTTATAACTTCTTGAAGTAGTGAGAGCATTAAATCAACCAAATGCTGCGCCACAGAACTATGAATTTTCGACCATTCTTCCGTAATATTTTTTAGCTCAATTCTTTCTTTCACCTTCAGTTTTTGTATTAAGCGGCCAAGATGTTCCTAAAGATATTCTACTGTGGTCAGATAAGGAGACTTAGAGGGAGTTTAAAGTAGTCTTGGGTAAAACACTGAGCCATACCGCGACTATAAGAGCCTTATGTTTCGGAAGAGTATCGTGATGAAAAATAAAGGAGCGATTTAAACCTAACTACATAGCACTTTCTTTCAAATTATTTTTTAGAATATTCGTATACAAAAACATATTTACAGTTCGGTCAATAAATACAAGTCTTCCGATAACGGGTGCCACCATGCGGCGAATGTTTTCTGAATTGCTGAAATAACGAACTTCTGTTTTAACTACTTTTTGAATTTGTCCAGTCTAAGATGCCCCTAGATGGGACACCACTTTATTTTTCATCTTTAATATTTGTTTCTAACATACCAACCTGCTATCTCCATTTCTTAAGGGGACTCCAATACAAAGTTTTCAATACAGGCTAGAAATAAGTATATTGAAGAAAAAGTGCCATAACCATTTAGCCCTTAAGGGGATAAATGTATAACCTCCATTAATCTTTCGTCCTAAACATTTTCTCAAAACATACTTGCCTTTTATCTCCACCCATTAGGGGGCTCCTATACAAATATGGCTTTTGAAATTCTTAAATTTAATTGAAATTTTTCATCTTTTGTAAATAAAATCAAAATTTGTAGACATATTTTAATCATTTGTTACTTGTTTTGTTTGGAACTTTATTTTCTATACGTGTAGAAAAAAAAGAAAAAAAAAGCTGCATTTTCGAATTTTTTATATTGTCTTAAAATCCAAAAATTTCGAAATTTTGCTAATAAATTATTTTGCCAAAAAAAAAATTATGTTTCTAAAACAACTGCGCAGATTAGAAAAAGTTTAGGCGTACTTAAGTTAAGGCTTACTTAAAGGTAATTTCATTGCGGAATTTCAGTTTTCTAAGTTTATTTAATAAACTAAGCCGTTTTTGAGTTACACGAATATATGTTGTGCAACCCCCTCCATTTTCGAAATAATGGAGTATCACGAAAACAAGAGCTAACCTAAACAAACGCTTAGCACCAGTGGACTTAATGTACCCGAATTAGGTTAACCCGCCAGGTCCCCGCTTGTTAGTTTTTTCATCTAGCACAGTTAGTTAACAACTACCCAGGAAAAACTTTTTGAATTTTAGTAATAGGTCGTAGTTATTTCATACGTTACCTGGTAAGTAGTTGTCATTACAATTGTCATTTGTCTGAAAACCTCAATAAGTACTTGCTAGTAATGGCCTCAGTAAGCACTTTTCACTACTATTATTTTCAGTTATGAATATTTGCTTACTTATAATCAGCTAAATAACTACTTATTAGTTGTCTGGTTTTCAGTACTGAATATTAACTTACCGGTAACTGGCTCCATACCTTCTTATTAGGTCTATTAACTAGCGCCAATTAAATAAAAACTAGTTATTTTTTGACTTCTAGTAAGTATATTGTAAGTACTTACAGTTCAACTTACTGGTAGTCAAATAATAACTAGATATTTTGTGACTTCTAGTAAGTGTATTGTAACTACTGAATTCTGTGGACAACTCGAACAAAAATAAGTAGTTATTCAGCCGAAAAATAAGTAGTGTTTATATCTCTCCACCATTACTTGCTAACTTACCAGGTAAGTAAAGTTTTTGCTGGGTAGATACTTATTAACTTTAAAGCTTAAAAAAAACGGGATCGGAGCAAGCAATTAAAATATTTGATTTTGTTATCTACAAGTACCAGTCGGGAGCAGATTGTAAAGGCGATTTGATATTTTCACTGATGGCTCGAAGATGAAGGGCACGGTTGCGGGGGTCTACATTGAGGATCTGGACATCAGAAGGTCATACAGACTTCCTGACGACTGTAGTGTATTTCAGGCGGAGGTTCTGGGGGTTCTCAGGGCCGTGGAATTGGTAGGGGCCAACATTGCCAAGGGCTCGGAGGTCACTATATATGTGGACAGCCAGGCGCCTTTTAGGGCCTTGATGGGCTGTTATGTTAACTCCGGGCTAGTGGACGATTGCCGGAGGGCTCTAGGCTGAGTACCGGGTCACTGTTACTTCATCGGCAACGAGATTCGCTTGTCTGAAGGCGACCAGAGTCTCTGGCGGGTATCGAGCCCGCAACCCCGGCACTGATAGACTAGCTCACTACCAGCTAGCCTACCGGTGCACCCAATTTTTTTTCAGTGTAGTGAAAACTCAAATAAATGCTTTACAACACTGAAATAATAATTTTGATTCGCTTAGTATCGACTGAAAGAACTAATAATAAATTTTCTTTCGAATCAAAAAATTATTCGATCACGCCAGAAATAGCGCCCAGCAATTATTTAAAGAACTGTGTTATCAGCATTAAAATTTTTGCACACTCAAAGCTTTCGACTTTAATATCTTTAAGCTAATTCTGTGTTAAACGGTATGCTCGCAAAGCTTATTTTATGGAAGTATAAGTTTTTCTCTACGGTTTGTACGTCCATTGTTTTTCAATTGGATTAATAGTTTTAAGGTTAAAAAATACGTTGTAACCACGCAATCCGGGTGCTGCTAAAAAATTAAAAATAAAACACTTTTAAAAGAAATTATTTTTTAAATCAATTTTATACATTTATTGCATCAAATATTATTTTTCTTTTAAATTTATTGGATTAGTATTTGATTTTTATTTTAATTTTTCTTTTTTTTCGTATCATTATATTATGTGGTAGGTTTTATTAATTTAAATTTTTTTTCTGTGTATGTGGTAATCGCAAGATTTTGAAATGATTACATTAATATTTTCTTTAATATATAATATTTATGGAATTTTAATAAATATTTATGGTTTGTATAAATATTTGAAATGTTGTTGATGTAGAGATTTAATCGAACTAATGTAATTGTGGATTAATGTATGTATATTTGTTTGTTTGAATGTCTTTTGTAAGTTTGAATAAATATTTATAAACTCGTTGCGCAGTCAAAAGTCCACAACATTCAAAATCATATTTATAATAATTTAGTTTAAATTTTTATTATTATTATTATTTTGTATTTATTTTATTTCAATACTAATGATATAGAGAGTTTTTATTTGTTTAGTTTAATTGGTTCTTAATGAAGCGCACTTTAGTAGATGAATTAATGAATTTACTTTTTTTAGTTTTTTTTTTTTTTTTTTGTTCTTTATTTATTTTTTTCTCTTCGAGTGTAACCCAAATGTTTAATTAAGACTTTAAGAGGTCAAAGGTGTAGAAAAAATAATTATGTATTTTATTAAAGTTTAATTAACAGATTACGAGTAAAATATCAGAAATAGTTAACCAGATTAAGGATGAGTTAATTGCCAAACCAAATTTTTTCATCAATCAGTTGCCATTAAGTTTAGAATATCGTATGATTTATAGAGATTTGTGTTTAATGATGATATCTTGTTAAATATATTCTTATACTTTCATTTTAATTATTGATTAATTTTGAAACAACTCAACGCAAACAATTAATAGTTAATAGCTAAATATGTTTTCAGTTTAAGTATATAATAAGAGTACATAAGTAAATAACTAGTATTAAATATGTAAGTAGCATGTAACTTTATATGTAAATGTATATAATATTTTAGCTTTATTGCTGTATTTCATTCCATTTTAATCGGTATATAGTAGAGGATTATCATGAAATGTTGTTGGGATTTTGTTATTTTTATACTCATTTAAATAGTTTTAACAATTTGAACAGTATTTTACTTTAAATTAACATATTTCCTCAAAAGCTTTTGTTGTTTTTTTTTTAAATTAATTTTATTAAACTTTACTTAGATATTATATACTTAAGGGTATATCGCTATACAGAGAAGAAGAGGAGTTATTTATAAGAGATAGAGAAGGATAGACTAAAACTTATAACAACTATGTAATTATATTTTTACAGGCACAGCAGCTTAAAATTCCTAAAATTTTGAACGTTTAATCCATATATTAAATAGGGGTCTAGAAAAACGTTTTAAGATCTACCACAATATCTTAGATTTAGGGATTCCTTCACATCCCAATTTTTGTATAGAACAATTAGATTTATTTTAAAAAAACGAATAACAACATATTATGACATGGTTGTATTTTCCTCGAAATACGTAAGACTTGTGTAATAGTGTAAAGTACCCTTAAGGAAGAATATTCGGTCAAGCCCGATCTTTTGATACCCTACACAATAGAGATGAGCGATTTTTTGTGTACCTGTGATTTAATCACTGTTACTGAAAAATCACGAATCACAGTTGTGACCAAATTTGTTAAGTACCAGATACTTGCTTAGTCGTTCTTTTCGGTTTTTGTTACATACAAAAATTTTTGATATTTCACTGTATGTTATTTTCTCCATTTTGGTTACATACACAAATTTATGATATTTCACTGTTTGTGTTGGTAATAGCGTTTTTTGCATGCAGTAAGAAAACCACAATGTTTTTGTACATGATAAAAATACCTTTTTAAAAGAACTTTCCAGCGGTAAAAAGAAGTAGTAAGCAGGCCTTCTAGAAGGCCTTATTTGGCAGACACAAGGCCTCACTACCCCATTCCATACTCATACATTTTTTACACGCGATGTCCTAGCCTGCCAAGGCCTTCTGCGTTCCCTTCCTCAGCAGGCCTGATTAGAGGCCTTCTTCAGCAGGCCTGATTAGAGGCGTCTTAGCGATCTTTTATTCATTTTATTATTGTTTAATAAAAATTTAATTATTACCACGAGAAAAAAATGTAAACACCGCTTCGTCAAACAATTTTAGAAAAACTAATATAAATTTATGTACTTCTTTTTTCTTTTCACTTTTTTATTTATATTGTTTGCTGTCTTTGGAATGTTTTTTTTTTTTTTTTTTTGGTAACGGTTTTTCGGTTTTGCTGCTACAATGTAGAAGGGAGTAAGTAGGCCTTCCATAAGACCTTCCTGAGAAGGCAAGCGAGCATGAGTACTGGATCTAAAAAAAGGGCTAGGAAGGTCTTACAGAAGGCCTTATCATTTCAGACCTTCAAAAATTTACCGCTGGGTTTATTTGTAAAAATACATGTGTTAGTGCATATCTTGTTGCTTTTTTTTAGGCCTGATCTTTTGATACCCTACACAATAGAGATGAGCGATTTTTTGTGTACCTGTGATTTAATCACTGTTACTGAAAAATCACGAATCACAGTTGTGACCAAATTTGTTAAGTACCAGATACTTGCTAAGTCGTTCTTTTCGGTTTTTGTTACATACAAAAATTTTTGATATTTCACTGTATGTGTGGGTAATAGCATTTTTTGAATGTTATATCGTTATTTTCTCCATTTTGGTTACATACAAAAATTTATGATATTTCACTGTTTGTGTTGGTAATAGCGTTTTTTGCATGCAGTAAGAAAACCACAATGTTTTTGTACATGATAAAAATACCTTTTTAAAAGAACTTTATTTGTAAAAATACATGTGTAAGTGCATATCTTGTTGCTTTTTTTTAGGTTCTGAATCTATTCACTTTATTCGTGCAATAAAAAATTGAACATATACTAGAAAATTCCCTCAGGGAAGCATCATGGGCCCACTGTTATACCTTATATATACCTCAGACATGCCAACAAACAACCACACCCTTAATTCAACATTTGCTGATGATACAGCTTTTTTAAGCGTACACGAAAACTGTCATGAAGCTTCTCGCTACTTGCAGGATCATATATTTGAACTGGAAAAGTGGTTAAAACAATGGAGGATAAAGGTTAATGAGCAAAAATGCGAATATATAACATTCACCTTGCGTCGGGAGTCATGTCCCCCTATTAAAATCAATAATCAATTAGTGCCCCAACAATCGCATGTAAAATATCTCGGAATTCATCTAGATCGGCGTTTAACATGGAAATGCCATATAGAAGCAAAACTAACACAAATAAAACTAAAAGCAACTCCACTTAATTGGCTTATTGGAAGAAACTCTGTTCTTAGTCTCGATTGTAAACTTCTACTTTACAACTCTATCTTAAAACCAATTTGGTGCTACGGTATTCAGTTATGGGGCACTGCCTCGGCTTCTAATATCGAAAAAATTCAAAGGCGACAAAATAAACTTCTTCGAATAATCACAGCCGCTCCCTGGTATGTTAAAAACTCAAATATTCACAAGGATCTCAATGTGCCGTTAGTAAAAACTATTATTACGAAGTATGCAGTAAAATATTTAAAAAGACTTCAGTCGCACCCAAATCCACTAGCTCGAAATATTTTAAATTACAGCGGCCACTCTAGATTATGGAGAAGAGATACAGCAGGACTCATCAGACAAGAAGAGCGCTAAACATCTACATATGTGAACAGAAACCGTGAGGAGTAAGATTTTCGTCTAGCATTGGCAGGACAAAAATAAAGTATTAGTATAAGATTTGATTAATTATTGTTAGTTCATATTTAATATATGAAGATTCAATAAATAAATAATGAAAAAAAAAATATACTAGAAAATATAGTATGTATACATGTTTTTTTTATGATAACTATAAAAGAACTGAAAACTAACAAACCGTGATTACAATCACAGTTTTAAAGAACAGTGATTCTTAAAAAATCACATTCACTAACAACGATGTTCCTTAAAAATCACGGGATCGCTCATCTCTACTACACCACAATATATACAGACAATATTTCGAGAGTGTACCATATCTGGGACCCATTGGCAATCATGGATCCGCCAAAACAAAATTATGATATGAGGTTAAGATTTATATATGAGTTTTTTGTGCCGAATATTATCTAGATATCTAAATGCAATTAAGATTTGGTTGGAATAAAACGATTTAAAAGAAAGGTTTATATATGACCTTTGGTCAATTTTGGACCGACCAGTACATATTTTTTTGTCCTTATGACAAATTAAGCATATTTACCAAATTTCATCAAGTTATCTTCCAAATTGCGTCTTGTACTTTGCGCAAAAGGTTAACATGGACGGACGAATATCGTCGTTCGTCACGAACAGAAAGTGATTCTGAGCCGATCGGTATACTTAAAGGTGGTTCTAGAAGTTTTTTATGTGTTACACACATCAACACAAACGCATAATACCCTTTCCACTATTTAGGTGTGGGTATAAAAATCCATTTTGGGGTTAAATTCCGATTTGGCTTCAATTTTGCAGTTATTATTGTGGGAAAGATATTTATATTCGACTTATGGCCAATTATTTAATTTTAATCAACAAAAAAGGAAATTGAAATTTTTTTAAAAGTTGGCACTATAAGAGAACGATAAGCTATAGATAGACCCACAGACAGGCACAAAATTTAAAAATCAAAAGTTTAATAAAAAAACTGGGGGCTAATTGTGGCATTCAGTGTTGGGGATTTATCCCCAAAATGGGGATTTTTTGGAATCGGGGATACAAATTTTGTGAAAATCACCAGGCATTTTTTTTGGGGGAAATTTACTTTTTTGCTCTGGGGATTTTTGGGGATAATATATTATTATAAATTAGATTTGTGCAATGGCAAGATCGATTTGGTCAAGGTGTGGGTACAAATTTAAGTCTTTTTTTTTTTGGCGACTTAAAACCTTTTCAAGAGCTTGCCGAAATAGTTTCAAATATGTTTTTGTACGTTCTGTTGAACGAGTCTTTTCTGTAATAAAAACAACTAAAATCAAAATTTGCAACAGAATGCAGTATGAGTTGTTAGAAGCTCTTCTTAAAATAACACTTCAAAAAAAATGCAGCTTGCTGTGACAAATTTATGTAATCATCTAAAATGCACTTTATAAACAAACAATATGTAAAACAAAATTGCATCGGCTGATGTATCAGGAGATTTTAATTCCCAAATTCTTGAAATGATAAATATTGACGCCTAATTACTTTTCTCTTGCGCTTTTACGTTACCCTTGTTACATAGATACTATACATGTGCACTTATCTATAGATATTTAGAACTCAAAGAATAAATAACAGTAGATTTAATTATATTACACAAATGGATAAATTTAAATAAATCAATTTATGCATATTTTTCCTTTGACATAATATGATGTATTTTATTTTTAAGAAAATGTTGGGATTTTCGGGGATAAGAAAATAGCTATTTTGGGGATTTTTGGGGATGAGATATCGCAAATTGGGGATAAGGCTCAAAATAAAACTGGGAACCCTGGTGGCAGTCGTGATCGAATACTTTTTCGATTCGAAAGCAATTTTATTTCTATTTCTTTCAGTCGGTACTGAACGAATCGATTTAATTTTTTCAGTGTTGTATAGCATTTATTTGAGTTTTCACAGCACTGAAAATATAATTTTTGTTTATTTTTAGCCATATTCGAGACGTGATGAATCGAAAAAAAAATCATCTTAATTTATAATACCTGATATGTTGTCTGAAAGTTCTACCAATTACCTTTAAAATAATTATTCAACCTTTTCAATAGCTTGTTCCTTCTCTGAGTTATCTTAATCTGAACGTTAAAAAATTTAGTTTTTCGGATTATTCATATTTTTACCGCCCTTATTTTTTAATTTTTTGTGATTTTTTTTTTATAATTTTGACTTAATTTTTATTTTTGAAGATTTTTGTAACTTTTTTATGAATCACAAAAAACATATAAAAAATATTAAAAAAATATAAAAAATCTTAAAAAAAAAATACATACAAACATTAAACATTTTATAAAAAAAAAATTAAAAAAGGCGAAAAATATGGGTATAGCGAATAATCGAATTTTTTAAGCTTTCAAACTAAGATATCACAGAGAAGAAACAGATATCACAAATGTTAAACTTTTAGGCCTTAATCATAAAAAACGCAGTGCAACGCGTTCCAGAACACAAAAGTTTTTACTATTTTTTACTGAACTTTACCTAGCATTTACACATGCCACTGCCAGTTCGAAAAACTCAATACACTCACGATTTTTTACTAATACACTCACATTTTTCGCAATGGCAGCTCCAGTGGCAGCAAAAATTGCATGCGAGTGGAAATTTGGCACTTGCATGCCACTAAATGTCAAAACGATCAGCAATGTTACCCTGTTCAATATTTAATGCAAATCGACTGGATTGTTGTCGAACTGTAATTAAAGTTTTAACTGTTAAATGCATTTTTATGATTAATTTGTAGTAACGGGCGTTTAAATAAGTAAGTTTCCTAATTATAGAGCATTAATTTTGCTAAAATAATGCTAATATAAATAAATGTAAACTATTTCCCCAAAACTAAAACTATGTGATGAAGTCGGCAACTCTTTTTTTGTTTTCTGGTACTTTTTTTTTAATTTGAGATGTAAACAAATTATCTCAAGTTGACGCTTCGACGACATTTTGAAAATGAACTGGCAGTGGCATGTGTAAACAGAAACGCAAATGGCATGAGATTCGACTATTTCGAACACTTTTTCGCTTATAATATGTATAGAACAGTGGCATGCCACTACTTGCATGTGTAAAGGCAACGTTACTGCGTTTTACTTAATTGCGTTCGCGTACACAAAATACAGTAAATGAGAACACAAATTGAGAGCGTAAAGTGACAGTTCTTGACTGAGTACTTACAAATTTTTACTGCAGAAATTTTTGCAGTAAAATTTAGTAAAACAAAAAAACACATGTTTCAAAAGGTAAACCAACAAAAGTAGCAAACAAAAGGAATACAAAATGTGAAAAAATTGTTTAAAAAAAGAAAAGTTAAAATAAAACTAAAATAAAAACAAAAAATGAATTAATATTAATTAAATTAATCTTGTTTGTGAAGAATTTATATGGCTTAATACCAACTTTTGAAACTTTGTTTTGTTATGTTAATTTTTTGAAGTTGTAAAAGTGTCAAGTACTCGGGTACTTCGAACAGCCCTTGTTTTAAAAGTTATCAATATTAAAAAAAGTATTGGTGTACTATTGATCAAATTTAGCTGGACACAAATTAGCAAATTCAAATAAAATAAAAAACAAACAAATATGAAAGATTACATAAAATAATTTGTTTGTATTTTCCAAAAATATTCGTGTTATAAAAAGTATTTAATCGAGTACCGATAAGCAAACGAGCTAAGTAGTCAAAAGTGTAAACATTTTTCAACACTTCAATTATTTGCCATCAGCTGTTGCCTTTATTTTACGAATTTTTACAAATTTTGCGTTCGCATACTTTTCTGGACAACAGCTTTTTGTGAGAGCAAATTTTTAAGTTGACTCATTTACTGCATTTTACTGTATAAGTACTCAAACGCACCTATTGAAAGCACAAACAATGTTATATATATTTAGTAATTTTGTTGTTGCTTTCCACAGAAATTCGCATTGCGTTTTAAAATTTCAAACGCTGCATAGATGGTGTCGTTGAAAGTTTTAAAACGATACATGAATTCCTGTTGAAAGCAACAACAAAATTACAAAATATTTATGACATTGTTTGTGCTTTCAATGTTATTCTTTGGCGCTGCGATGCGTTTTACATGATTAACAGTAATCGGAAGGACTTTCAGGCGACATATCAGGTCTTATAAATAAATTATAAATAAGAAATTATTAATTAAGATTAATTCGCCCAGGTTTAATGTCTCGAAAAAAAGATTTTTTTTTTAACTTTAAGCTAACATGTGAAAAATATTTTGATTTCAAATCATCCTTGAGTTGATATCAATCTTGTGTGTTTGCTTAGATGATGCCTTAAACTAAAAAGTAAATTTTTAATTTAATTTTATCTTGAACTAAACAAAAAAAATTACTAGTTTATATTATTAAGCTAGTTTTTCAATTCTGCACCCATTTTGGTACCTTAAAAAGGAATTCTAATAGACATACTATGCCCTCTTTAGAATCGATTTTAATACATATGTATATACAAAATCAACTCTATGTCATTTTAATTCAACTAAATAATTAAAGCTAAATTAAATTTTAATTTATATGCATTATTTTAAAGAATTCTAATAAGAATAGATAACGAGTATTTGCTTACAAATTAACAAACAATTTAGTTAAATATTAAATTAAAGAAATACAAACTTAAATTTAATAAAGTGGCAGTATTTTCTTAAAAAAAATGTTTTATTTTAAATTTTGTTTTATTAACATTTATTTTATTCATTAATTTAGTAAATAATTTATAATAAACAAATACGAGCAACAAATCTTATAAATTTATTATATTGGATTTTATTTTATTTAATTTATTAATTATTTATTTGTAGTTTGAAGGCTGACAGAGTGATTGATTGATACAAATACAATTTACTTTTATTAAGATGACAATGAAGTTTAATACGATTAAATGTTTAATTATATTGATGTTTAGTTTGTGTTTTCTTAATGAAAAATGTTTATGGTTTTGATTTATATTTTTTTTTATATAATTTTTAACACTTAAATTGCCTTTTGTTCTTTATGTACAAATTTAATTTATGATATTTAATTCTGGAATACGTTATTTTTATATGTTTATTTGTTAGGCATTATTTAATTAATTTTACGTTTTTTTATTTAATTTTATGTATTTATGTATATAAATTTTCAAGAAACACTTAAAAAGGTGGTTAATATGTTTATGGGTTTCGTTTATTATTATTGCAAACACCAGAACCTGATTTATAAACTTTAATTATTTATAATTACAGTAGCAAGCAAAAGTATGAAGTTCTTAAAAAAATGTACTTAAATATCCAATTAAAAATATTAAAAATAAATAAAATGTTATAATTACAAATGTTAATTGGTTTCTTACATTGGTTTTATATATTGCAGTAAGTGAGCGATATGTGCAAATTTTTGTAGGTACAGTTACATGAGAATAGCCATCAAAAGGTCCATTGGTGGCGAAAACACACAACCTTTCAGACACGATCTCAAGAGATGCATAAATAACCGTACATTCAATTGAGTTTTGTTCTTTAAATCTGTGACATCCGAAGACCCAATAAGAAAGGTCAAGCGTGATAAAAACGTACAATATTTGCTAACAAATTACGTTCCAAGAGATAACACCGCACTCATATATTTCCTGATAACTGTTCACTGTTCCGTTTGCCGTGCTATAAGTAATAGCGACCTTCTGCAACCACAATATGTCCGAGACTTTTGTTAACAAAACACAGGTTTTTGAATAAATAATCCGTTTATTGTTCAACGTAGTCTCTTTTAAGCTCTATACACTTTGTCCAAGGCGATGTTATGTACACGATGGCAACAATACCACAACAACACAAGAACAACAGAAACAACAGAGGTATTTTGCATTGCATTGTTACTGCCGTATTCATAAAAAATAAAATAGATTTCAAACGTATTTTAAAACAAAATTTCCATACAAATTGTTCTTAAAACAGATTTCATATCCATTTTAGTTTTTTATGAATACGGCAGTTAGTGTTTACGACACGAAAGGTCAGCCATTTCTAAAGGGGACTGTCTGTACACGGTCAAAATGCTTGTCATGCCGGCGAATTCACTCGTGTACGTGTGCTGGACGTAATATTCGCCGTAATATCTAAATTATTTGGATTTTCCATCCAGCATCGTCGGTGTCACACATACAACCACATGTTCACTAATACTACCATAGCGCTTGATGACAAATGCTTCACCGTGTACAGACCCCTTAAAACCAAAACAAATTGGTTCACATTAAAGGCCATGTCAGATAAAACTTTTGCTTCGCGTTGCGTTACCGATTCGCTTTGACATCTAAGATAAAATATACGTACTTATACGAAACTTGTCACATAAAGTACTTTCAAAGCGGAGCGAAGCAAAAAGTTAGCCAACTCTCATCTTTTTGCGCGCTTTGACAATTGGCTAGTATAATTTTCTTTTTTTTAAATTTTTTTTGCCAAATTCAATTCCAAAAAACCGTCCAATTAAATTTTTAACTTTTATTTTTGTAACAAATAATTAAATGTACAAATTACCAACCGCTTTTATAAGTAAACAAACAATGCGTGAGTGTTGTCAAAGTTTTCATTGTGGCATACACCTTTTGCTTTGCGTTTTTCTGCCGAAGGTAGAAACGTCACGCAAAGCGACAAAGTTGTATCTGACACGGCCTTAAGGTAAATTCATAACTGGTGAACTCAAGAGATCACCTGAATATTGTTGCTCCATGCATTTTGGTCTAATTTATCTTGTTAACGCTTCATTTACACATGAAAGTACTTTCATGAAAATTCTGTATACGTTTTATCACCACAAATTTCACAGAAAAATAATAAACTTTCATGAAAATTTACATGAAAGTGAAATTTCATTTTTAAATGTCGTCAAAGGTTAAACTTCTATCAAAAATTTCTCTTTTTCTTCTTTTATTGTTTTACTTATTTCAAGTTTCAGAGTTACCGTGCCAATTATTTACGCCGAAATTCAGGCATTCGTTTAAAATAATATTAATTTTTATTAGTTTTCATGATATTTTTAAATTTTAATTAGAATCATTGTGTTCTTAATATTTAGTTAAAAAAATATATTAAAATTCTTTATATATACGAAAAAAACAATTTCAATTGGCAACTCTGCTTAGTTATTGTCATTTACTGAGCTACCTAAATAAGAGCGGCAAGCGTTTTTTGTATGTCAAAACTTTTTATTTGCATAAGGTTTATACGAAAAAATCCTTTACAACGCAAATTCGACACCACCCGGCTGGAAAATCCTATTTGACAAATCGCTATGTCGATTTGTCTTATTGAAAATGTATTTGAAATGGAATTTTCATGTTTAAAAAAACGCTTGCCGCCCTTGTTTAGGTAGCTCAGTTACTTTCATGAAATCGCTTGGACTGAAAGTAGAAAGATGTAAATGTGTTAGTGAAAAAGTGTGAGTGTATGCGACTTTCAAGAAACTACTTTCATGTGTAAATGCCTACTAATTTGTCAAAAAAAAAATTTACCAATTTACAGGATATTTTTCCGAGCGAATTCGGGATTGTCTACCTGTTATGAGTTTGCCTTGATTTTGAAATGTCAAAGTCACCTGTTTTAAATTGACCTTTACTTTTTCCAACGTGTCTCCAATTTTTATTGTCCCTTTGTTCATCATGTTCATCGTTGGACTCAAATCTCTTTTCGCCGAGCCATTTCTTTAGGGTTGGAAACATGAATAGTCACTGGGGACTAAATCCAGTGAATTGGACGGATGAGGGGGTAATTCGTAGCATCGTTCATGGAATTTTTTTCATGTAGTGTTTAATGAGCGTATTAAAATTTTGCCAGGAGTCAGCTTTCTGATGCCTGTTGACAGTAGCGGAAAAGAGGCCCTCTTATATTAAAAACATCCTCATTGCCACTGTAATGTACTAAAATGTACAAAATGACTACTGTTAACTACAATACATTGTACCTAAAGGCAATGTCAGATAAAATTTTTGCTTCGTGTTACAGATTCGCTTTGACATCTAAGATGAAATAAACATACTAATACCAAACGTTGCACATTAAGTACTTTTAACGCAGCGCGAAGCGAAAAGTATAATTTTCTTTTCTGTTATTTTATTTATATTTTCGCAAAATCCACTTCCAATAAATCGTTCAGTAAAATTCGATATGTTTATTTTTATAAAAAATAGTTAAACGTTAAGCTTACCAACCGCTTTTATAGGTAACCAAACAATGCGTGGGTGTAGACAAAGTTTTTATTGTATCATACACCTTTTGCTTTACGCTTTTATGTCAAAGTAAGAAACGGCACGCAATGCGACCAAGTTTCATCTGACACGGCCTTTAGAATCCTGAGTAACCTAAACTAGCAAAGTTTTAAATTCAATAGTTTTCGCTTTAAGTCCTTTATTTAAAAAAAAAACTCACACTTTTGCTTACCACTGTATGTTTATTATACTTTTGTAGGTTTTATAACTTTTTTGGAAAATTTATTAACAAAATTAAAAATACACTGCGATCAAAAACACTTATTAAAATGTTAAATATGATATCCGATTTACTTTTTTTATTTTTATCAATATAAAAAACGATGAAATTCCCTTTAAATTTTCGCGATTTTTTTTTTCTTTGCAAATAATGCTTGTTTAAATTAAGTTAAAGAAAAAGCTTTATATTGTCCTTAATACATATAAATTTTGTTCTAATTTTTGGTGAAACACAAACATACTATCCAATAAACAATTTAAAGGAAAACAAATTCTTTTCTTTACTAATTTGAGGTATCGAATATCGTTTAATGTATAATCTGAACAGAAGTTCAAATTAACGTCTTGATTATAGTCGATTCGATAGTCTCAAATACAGTTCAATCATTAGTCTTGACTATAGTATTATCTGTAATAAGCTTTATAATCTCGACTATAATCAAATCAGTAATCTTGTTTTTTGCCTCAATTATAGTCTAATCTGTAGTCTTAGTGAAAGTCTACAAAAATACATCAAGGCTTTTATTTTGTTTTTCTTTAAGTCTTTTTTAAGAATCCTTATTGGTGTTACCTTCTTTAAGGATTCTACAAACTGTTGCCTTAAAAATCATGTTCATCTAATTGTTTATTGGGTTATAGCAAGTATTTTGTCATAATGTATAATAATTTTAAGTTTTTAACTATTTGCTAATAGATTTACAGTTCATTTGCAAACATTTCAAAAGAAAAGTTTTTATAATGCCAAAAATGTTGCTACATTTAAAAGGTTTTCTAAACCTCCTAAAAGTATACCAATTTTTGAACAATTTTAGTGAAATCTCTTTCTTTTAATACACAGCTAACAAAACTGAAAATCTTTTAAATTCTATCAAATATTTTCAATTTTTTTTTAATTTTTTTTTACTAATTTAATACTTCTGTTAAACAAATTTCAAAAAAGGATGCTTTTTTATTTGCTATTATGCGGTTTATATACGAGTAATTTTCTGATATATTTTCTATTTGGTTTATGAAACTTGTAACTCCTTTTCTATAAATTTTCTTTTTTATAATAAATACAATTCATATTTGCTTTCTTAATATTCCTCTTTGTGTTCTAATGCTTTCTATAATTAAGTTTTTTGGGGGGTTCTGTTTTAATGGTTTTTTGTATTTGTTTTTTTTTCTAAATTTTAAATACAGCTTTGTTTAATTTGTTGTTAAGTTTTTAAGCTTGTTCTACCTTAATAAGCGGGTGCCGCCATAACTTGTTATACATTTCCTGGAAAGAGAAAAAATGGAAAATTATTACAATTCACTCTTCGATTGTTTAAGAGGGTAACCAATTTGAGGAAAAAAATTGTTAAAGAAAGTTTTTCTTTCAATTAAGTACGAAACAAATTTTCTAAAAATATTTTATATTAAAATCAATGCTCTTTAATATGAAATATATCGGCACCTTAAATGCAAAAGGGCGTAGCAACACTTTTTATTTTTCTCTTTTTACAGAAAAAAAACTTTAGAAAATCAATAACAAGGTCTGCTTGGCATTTGAATTTCTTTAATAAAGTCGACATTTTTAACTGCAGGGATCTAAAATTTTTTGTGAACAAAAATCATTAAAAAACTGTAAGTCGAATTTCTTGTTGTTACAACCAGGGCTGCCAGTAAAAATTGTGAAAAAAAATCGCCAATTTCCTGAGAAAAAATAAAAAAATCGTCTTTTCTTGTTTAAAAATGGGACAATTGATATTTAGATTTTAAACAAAGTTTATTCGATTTTTATTTAAAAACAAGCAAACAAAAACATATTATATACATACATACATATATCCCCGTATGTTTACGAAATTGTTTGTTAAATTTAACAAATGTTTGTTAAGAAAAATTTTCATAAAAAATTAGCTTTTCAAACCTTTAATTTCTATATTATAATAATCAAAGGTTTTTTTCAGTCTTAAGAATAAAAGATACTTTCAATCGGGGCATTTTCTAAAAAAAAATCAAATTCGTAGACCGTTCACCACAGGGGTTATATATACAAGTTCGTTTTAATATAAGTTTGTCATTCCTTTTGTAATTTCTACAATGTTAATGTTAAGCCCTATAAAGTATATATTGTAAGTATATTCTGAGTCCTTATGAATAGCAAAGTTTGTTTAGCGATGTCAATCTAACCATATGTTTGTTGAAATTGGATTTCCGAAGACTCGTATATAAACATTGCAATACATTTATATAAGATATAGTACGGAATAGTGTGCTATTATATTTCAGCCAGATCGGTCTACAAATGCCTAAGATATGAACAAAGAACCACGACTGCCTGTAATTTATACCCATAAATCTCTAATTTTGACCTGTAAACCTTAACTTCTTTAAATCTTCTTATAACTTATTATTAGTTTTTCTTTTTTACCTGAAATAATCTTTCTTCACGAAATTATAGTTTTGGCACCATGGCGCCCATATAAGCTAGGAGGATAATATTTACCTTAAAGATGTTTTATATATATGGAGTATTAAATGTTTAAAATGATTTTGGTACGAATTTTTACTTAAATTGACTTGACTCAAAATTTTGCTTTTGCCCATAAAAATTTTTATGGAAAAAAGCAAAAGTTTCCATTATAATTTTATTTACGATAGGGATATATATAAAAATTTAAGCTTTCTTATTTACAAAAATGTTTTATTTTAAAATTGTCTTATTTTGATCACTACCAGCTAGTCTACCGGGGCATTTTAGGTGACGATATGTACATATTATACATACAAGAAACAGCAAAATTTTTAATAGACAAATCTCTTAAATCGGACTAATAATATATTATATACAGGGAAACCATTAATATGCAATTGTGTGTTATTCCTTGTGCGACCAATGAAGGCAGAAAAATATATTTATCCGTTTTAGAGCTTTTTATAAATTGTGGCATCGATTTGTTAGTTTTTGCCAATTTTACCCTTTACAGCATTTTTTTGCATAATTTAGTTGAAAGAGCATCTTTGCGCATTTTTTAAGTTTATAGCTCAAATTTGGCTTTTTGAGTCATATTTTGATACGAGTACATGTTAAATTTTTTTAGATGCTAACAAGAGCTTTCGCAGCAAATAAGAAAAAATTTTTTAATTCTGGTTTCTCAGTTTTAAATATCTATCGGTATACCCAACGTTCTGCTTGAATTTCGCCATCTACATTTATTTTTACTCTAAAATTGTTTGCCAAAGCAGGTGGTCATTAAAGATAAATGTTATTTTAAACTTTATATTTATATAAGCAAAAATTAAGAAAAAAGGACGGAATAGAAATCTGGACCAATCTTTTATTAACCGATCGATTAAGAATCACTGTTTAAAGTAATTTAACGTTGTCCATCCGTCCGTCTGTCTGGTTGTCTGCCCTTGTTTACTTTGTGTGCAGAGTACAAGTGGAAATTTTATAGATAATTTTGTTAAATTTCGTAAATACATTTAATTTGTACTAAAGACGAAGTCTGTAAATGGTGAGAATAATCAGTCTTTAATTGCACATATTAACCATAAAAACTTCTTTCCAAATTAGACTTTTTGAGTTCGTAAACCATCTAATTATATTGGTATTTAGATTAAATTCGCCGCAAAAATATTTTACTGCAAATAAAATTATTTTCGAATTATAGCTCCCATCTATAAATAGCTTTAACTTCCTTTTAAATGTTAACATTAATATACAATTTAGCGACCGTCCCTGATATCCCTTTAAAACAAAAAATCTAATATGGATGTAAATATCTAGATAATATTCGCCAAAAATAACTCTTATATGAAGTTTAACCATCATAACATAACTTTGTTTTTGTGAGCCCATGACTGCCCATCGTTTTCAAATAGGGAAAAATCTCGAAAATTCCTCTGTAAATACCAGGGCAGTGGAGTCGTCAGAAAAAAGTACTAACTCCGACTCAAAACGCTGACATTTTTTAAGTGCGACTATGAGTCCAACTCATGACTCCGACTCCTACTCTAACCTTGATGTTAAATGTATATGAGACCGGTCCTTATTTGACTTTAAACTCTTTTTATACCCTCTACCACTAGTGGTGAATGAGGGTATACTAAGTTTGTCATTACATGTAAAACTTTTTTATTATGCATCTAAAGCTTATAGTACACGGCATGTAAAAAGACACATGCGCATGTGGTTCTGACGTAATTTTGACGTCAATGCAAAGCCACAATAAACATTGCGTGTTGTGTGATGACGTCAAAATTACGTCACAACCACATGCGCATGTGTCTTTTTACATGCCGTGTACTATAGGCTTAAGACAATATAAATTAATAAATAAATAAAGTATATATATAAAAAATCCGTGTCACTGTGTATGTTTCGAATAAACTCAAAAACGAGTCAACTGATATTCATGAAAATTGGCATATATATGTAATTTGGTCCAACTTAGATGATAGGATAGTTATTATTTAAATTAATGGCCTGGGGGCGGAGGGGCGTGGCAAAATCCATAACTTGAGAACGGCTTGACCGATTTGAACGATTTTTTCTTTAAAATGATCGCCATGGTCCAACTTAGGTTTTTACGGAAAGAAAATTTTGCCCCGCCCACTTTTACGCCCACTTTTTTCGATTTACCTAAAATCAGAAAACGGCTCCATCGAGTTGACTAATTTTTCTTTCAAATGTTCGTATTAATCAACTTTAAGTTTTCATCGAAAGAAAAATTTACCACGCCTACTTTTACGCCCACTTTTTCTATTAAGCGCATAACTGGAGAACGGCTTGACCGATTTGGACGAGTTTTTCTTTAAAATGATCGCCATGGTCTAACTTAGGTTTTGCGGTAAGAAAATGTTGCCCCGCCCACTTTTACGCTCACTTTTTTCGTAAGATTCACAGCATATATATACATACATACAACCATATGTATTTTCAAATCAAATGTAAATTAAACATATGTATATGAACAACATTTTAATTTATAATATTATAATGATGAAACAGAACTGGGAATGAACGATGTTTTACATGCAGTTTGACATGAAATTTTGCCAAAAAATGCGGTCGTGAAATAAAATCAATTTTATTTTGAGGACGTTTTTTCTAATGCTCTCACATATAGACACTTATCCTCTTAACAATGTTTCATTCAAAAAACTTTATGATAGGTATTTCATGGATTTGTATTTAAAGCCTGTAAATTTCGTTTAAAGATCAATTTAAATCGTCTGGTAATACAACACTAATGTTTGCTTAGGGCCAGCAACGCGGACCGGGTCAGCTAGTAAAGTATATATATTCTGGTTTCTTGAGTAATTCCAAGTCGATTTAGCTATGTCCGTCTTTCTGCCCGTCTGTTGAAAATACTCTCACTTTCGAAAAACTCAAAACAAAACAAAAAACTTAATGACAAATTGCTTGTAGTTACTAGGGTATTCATTTAATCGGGCGTTTGCTTTAATATGATAATCGCTCAATTAATGAACCGAGGTTTTGGTTTAATCAGTTAATAATCGGTTAATTTTGTTATTGTTCGGTTAACCGATTAATAAAATTTTTTTTTATAAATTAACCCCCATATTCATAACAATTATTTTTAATTAAAAGCTTTATTAAACAAATTTTCATAGAAAATTCGTTTCATAAACCTGCTATAAACCTAAAATATTTTTTATGTATATGGGGGTAAGTAATTTAAATAAATAGAAATGCTTAAATTATTTTTTATTTGGAGTTTATTAGAAAAAAAAAACAATAACATAACAATTCTTGACCTAAAACGAGCAAACAAAAAAATAATTCATCAATATGTAATACATATTTTTTAATTAATTCATAATATGTTAGATCATTTTGTTAGTTATTTTAATAGTTTAAGGAGATCTTATAAATAAGCTCTTAAACAAATAATTTGGCTTAAATGTTTAAGATTTAAGCGATTCTTTTCTTTAGTTTTGATAAAACTTGACTTGGAAAAATTTCTTTTATTTATCGTAGATGTTGGAGAAATCGAAAGTACTCATAAAACAGAATACATATATAATTTCTGTCCTTTTCCAGGATTTCTCTTAACATATAAACTCTTTCATTATGCCATTAGATACCTTAGCACTTCTAATGGTTTCGGTTAATTCTGTTTAAAAAATTTAAGAAGATATGAGAAAAACAAATAACTAAACACATATACAAAAAGTACGTTAAACAAAAATCTGTTGACAGCAAACACTTCCCAGCTAGCATTTTGTATCATAATTGAATCTTTTAGGAATCAGCTTCAAGAGCAAAATAGCCGCATATGAGCACATTTTTCGATGATAAATGACACTCTCGTTGTGAGAAAATGGTACCCTACCGATTAATCACCTCAAAGAATCATTTGTGATACAATTTGCTGATTCTTGTAGTAAGTCAGTTTTAAATTCAAGACATTTAGAAATCATTATTTGAACATATGAATGAATCCATTTTCAATCACTCAAGTGACAAATCAGTTTTAATCTCAAAAGTAAAATGAAAAGGCTCATGTAGGCGATTTTACAAAAAATTATCACCTAAATGCTAGCTGGGTTGTTTAAATTAAAGATCACTAAACACCTTCTTTGTTTGTATGAAAAAATATTTTCAAAACACATACCTTTTGCATATGAGACGAAACAAATAATTAAAAACGCAAAAAAATATTTTATAATTCTACAAAAAATTAACCGGTTAATCGTGACTATTGAATTTTAAATTAGTGCTAAATATAACAGTATTGTCAGCACATAATCAGGGGTCTAATCGCCGCATTCACAAGTGATGTTCAATAAAGGTAACTTGAAATTTTTGGATAAGTTAAAAAAAATTTTATATTAATATTTGCGTGAAAATATATATATTTTTTCTGATTCAATTGAATAAAGATCATTTCAAACTAATAACCAAAATTTGGTTTTTGTTAAAAATATTATCACATATAACAATAAAAGTCGATTTATTTCACTTCCACCAACCCTTTACTAATCTAATTGAAAACGCATACAAACATGTGTATGTGAATTGCAGAACACCAAAAATTCTGAGCTAATCCATTTTGAGTGAATTCGGATTCTAGTAAACACCCGAATATATTGAAAATGAGATATTTTTAAGATTCCCTACATTTGCCTTAAACTAAAAAATCTGTCCCTTTTTCCCTTTTAAATTTAAATTTTTCGAAAAAGTCCCTACAAAAGTCACTGCTTAGAAAGTAATTTCATAATTAAGAGAAAAAAAATAAAAAAAAACATTTAATTCCATTTGAGAGAAAGAAATGTTTTTAAAGCACAAATCTACAGAAAAATTAAACAATAGGGGAACAAATTTCCTCAAATGTAAAACGAGGACAAATATCTCTATTAGTGAAAGTGTCTTTGTGAATTTAAAACTCTTAATTAGAAAAAAAATCAAATTCACCACATCAAAACAAACCAAATAAAAAGTTTATAATTATTTTTATTAAATAAAGAAAAAAAAACAAAAAATTCAACTTAAAAATATAATAATTGCAGTTTTAATAATTAATACACACATATTTAAATATATTTACACATAATTAAATTATATAATTAATTAAAAATGAATTTAATTAAATTATAATAATAAAGAAAAAGCTTATATAACGACAAGAAATCTATTATACAGACATTATTCAATAAAAAAAAAAGAAAAAACATAAATAAAACTAAAATAAATGAAAAAAACATAATTATAATCATAAATTAAACATTCATATGCACATATTAATAAATGTAAATTTGAAATTGATTACCAACTAAATAAATATGAATACAAAATGAAGATGTACTTTAACAAAGATTTGTTTCTATTTCCAAAAAGGAGAAGGACAATATTTATAAAGAATATAAAATAAATTGTGTACGAAAACTAAAAAAAAACTTTTGACTAACTAATGTTACAAAATAAATAATATGCTTAAATTAAAAAAAAAAAAATATTAAAACAAAAAAAATCGATTATTTAAACAAAAAAAAATTAACCAAAAAAATAAAAGGAATGTTTATGATAATTGTCAGATCATTTTAGAAAAATACAACATTATTAATATTAAACCAAAAAATATATACAAGCCAATTATGAATAAAAATGCCCAGCGAGTTTTTTACCATCTCCCATTTTTACTATTGAAATTAAATTGTAAAAATGAGAAAAGGAAAGAAACTGCCGGTCAGTTTTATTTTTCATAATTAAGTTGAAAAAAATTAATATAATTAACAATAATTTATAAATGTAGATGTATATAAAAAATGAGAGAGCATTAATGTTAAAATACTTAAAGCATCAGGAGTAGTAATAAGATTTAATTGGTTCAAGAGGGCGGCAGCAGTTTTAGTTTTTTTTTTTATAATTTTTCTATATTTTTTATATTCATTTGCCATTGACTTTCTTACCGGACGTTACGAAGGGACCCACATAATTGCTAGGGAATAGACCAGATAAGCCATTTAATTCGCCACGCCACCATTCGGGCTCATCGCGGCCCAATACACTTATAATATCATCTTTGTCAAAGGATAATTCATCATCGTTTTGCGCTTTGTAAGGATACAGTGCAATAACTTTATCTGTAAGAAAAAGAGAAAAAGATTTTAAATAAAAGCTAATATTTCTGATGAATAGAACAATTTTTTTTTTTTTTTTTTTTTTTTCAGAGATGACAATGCGACTAATTAAGGTCTATTGTACCCACTCCCATTTAGGTGGCCAAAAGACCCTCTGCTTCCCATAGGAACTTATTTAGGTCTTTTGCCGGTATTGCTCCGACTAGGGACGTACTAATCGTGCCGTGCACTAAGAGAACAATTGGAAGAGGGAGAAATAATTGTTTCTACAGAGAGAGAGAAAATATCCTAATTCGAAAATATTTTAATAAAATCGAATACATTCTTTGAATATGAGAGAACTTGAAAATATATTATTTTAAGTAAAAGTGTAATAATTTTTAGTTCTGTAAAAGAAAGAAAATTTAATGAAAAAAACAATTGTTTCTAGTTGAAAATTAAAATTTTCTCTACGCTAACAGAGTCTTATGTGTGCTACAACACAAGGAATTGAACGTGTAGAAAAATTTATTGTGCTGTTTCCACAGTACAAGTTATTGAATGTGTCGTAAACTTTATATGAAAAGTACTCAGTTTTTTGATTGCTTTTCATATAAATTACACCTTAAATCACTTTTATTGTAGAAAAAGCATTTTTCTATAGAGTTGTCATTGTTGACAACTTTCTCCAGATTTTCTTAAATAAAACTACCCTCAATTTAAATAAAAAAACACGTTGAACTTTTTGCAAAATTAAAGAATTTTTTTAATAAAAAATTTTACAGTAAAAATTCTCTGGATATTTTCGAGAATTTTTACTCGGCTTAAATAGAGAAGACTGACTAAGAGAGAATAATTTTTTTATAAAAACACTTTCTCTTGATTAAGAGCGAAACATTTTTCTATTTTAAAGTATCTATCGATTTAAATAGACACATTTCTCTATGGAAAAGTTTTTTTGAATAAAATATAGAATTTTGTTTTAGAGAAAACCATTCTCTCAACCAAAAAGGAACGTTTTTCTATAAGAAAACATATTTTTAAATACAGAAAAAGTTTCTCTAAAATAACAGTGAACTTTTCCCACAAAAAAACTTTGTCTGAGAATTTCGTCTCATCTAAGAGAAAACTGTTTTAATAGATACACACAGCCAAATGTGCATTTTTTTATCTGCATTTTTCAGTTTTTCCAAACATTGAACAATTTTGAAGTTTTTTATTAAAAAAAACAAGTTTTTTTTTAAATTGTGTAGATTTTGCAGTTTTTGCATTAAAATTTTTTTAATTTCGATTCTGTTATATTATTTTTTATTTCTTAGGCCATAATCTTACCTAATTTGCTTAACACATACTCTTTTGTACAAACGTACAATTTTGACATGTTTGCCAAGCCGTTTGAGTTGTTTATTTGGCTTTTACTTTTGAAAGTTTAATTATGTCCCTGTTTACATTTTGTAATTTTTGTTGTTTCTTTTTTAAAGTTTCATTTGAGTTTTCATTGTAAAATTTCTATTACAGCAGTTATTCATGTATGTTCACTTGACAAAAAGCAAATCTGAGCCGGAACTAAAATAAATTTTGTAATAAATGAAGAAACAAAACAAATCGCTAGTCTACATGTACTTGTCTTCTTAATGCCACTCTGTTTCATTGAAAACTAAATTTATTTTCCAAAAAAACTTTAAAAAAAGTATCGGCGTATCGACAGTAAAATATCGCCGATACCGATATATCGGCAAACCTGAATATCGCCGATATATCGGTATCGGTATTCGTTAATCCGTAATTTGTATCTATCAAAGATGTATAGATACATGGAACATTTTTTCTACTTTAGTTAAAAAGTGTATTGGCTATAGAACGGTTTCTCTATTTAATCAAAACAAAGCTTTTCTACGAAAATGTTCCCTCAGTTTAAGGGTGTAATTCTGTAAAACGCAACACAACGTCAAAAATTTCATTGAAAGCAAAAACAAATTCAAAAATATTTTATAATTTAGTTGTTGCTTTCTACAAAAATTTAAATTCGAGTAATTCGCATCACAATTTTTAGTCTTGCAAAAATGCGAAGTTTTGCACTAGTTGACGTGAGCATACATTTTATCAATGCTTATTTTTTGCATAACAACTAAGAGAAATAACTCATTAAAAAGCATAACATAAAATTAAAACAGTATAATAAATTTTTTCTTTTTATTCTTTAGCTGAAGGTCCACAACACGCGATCTATGCGTTTGGCACTTTCATGACCTTTTTTTAAGATGCATGCAAATGTGGAAAGTAATTCCACTTAATATATAAGTATATGTTATATAAGTATATGTACGAAGGCAAATCAATAAGTCCGTGACTTTTCGAACTTCCCTCGCAGCTATATGAAATGCAACACTGCTCCCATCAAGTACCACCTATTAATAGACTACTGTCAATTTAACGAGGATTTAAAAACAACGACCCCATATGGCCAAGAAAAAAGTTCTTTTTCATCAAGATAACAAATGCCTATTTTATTGACCTCGAAAAATCCTATTTTTTGGAAGGGATACACAAATTGGAGAAACGTTGGACTAAGTGTATTGAAAAAAAACTGTGTTTCATTCAAAAAATCACGGACTTATTGATCCGCCCTCGTATTATACGCGTTTGCTGTGTAACCTATCAATCCAATATTAAACTGATTCTACTTTTTTTGACAGATGCCTAAGCGCATCAACGTATTGAATGCGTAGTGTGGATCACCAGCTTTGGCCGTTTTGCTTTGCACCATAATAGTGAAATATTCTCTAATTGCTACAACTTTTATGTATTTGTTATACAAAAAAAGGGCAAATGTTGAACGATTTTACATTTTTATGCTTGTTTTTAATAATGTTTCTGAGAATAAAAATAATTTTGCTGAAAATTTTCCATTACAAGGCTACAAACTCCATAAGCAAGGCCAAGGTTACTTCGAACATTATTAAAAAATGAATAAACTGAGATAGAGAATATTTCAGAAGCCCAAAATTGGCGACTTATTTAGCATTAGTTCTGAATGAAGGATTTGAGTGTTTAGGGAACAATGAAATCTATTGTTTATCCAAAATTCTTCGAATATTTTAAAAATGATCGGCATCAATCGTATCGAAAAAATGCCTTACTCAGCTGCTATGAATATGCATTCTGAAATTGTGGAAGACACGGCCAGCTCTACACTTAGTAAAAGTTTTGATAAGTCTAAAAAAGGCCTTTGGAGCGTTTGTGAACTCCTAAGAAAATCCGAGGAGGATGAGCCCAACCTAAGCTGTAGTTCTACTAAAGAAAAAGTCGAGCTAAGTCTTAGATCTTCTAATATCACTAGAGACACAGAACCGCTTGGTGCAGAAATACTTAAGTTTCTAAATGAGATCTGTCGCATCAGAGAGAATAGTTTCTACTGCAAGGAAAGGATTTGCGATGTCCGCAAAAGTTGGAAATATCTTGTATTTTTAACAAAATTCTTATTAATTTCAATTTAAAATAATTATAATCTCTTTAGTGTTCAAACAGAACTGCGTCAAGACGACATTTTCCATATAATTTGGCATACAGATTTGTCATAGAAAGCCGTCGTGAAATGAAATCTATTTTATTTTGAGAAAGTTTTTGCTAATGCCCTCACATACAGACACTTATTCTCCCAACAGAAAACAGAAAATGAAAAATAAAAGAATATAAAGAATTTAAACAATAAAATGAGACAGAGTTACTGCCGACCAGTGATGTTATACGTGGGGAAAAATCGCTATTCCTATGGATTTTCTTCTTAAAAAATGTCCGTAGGGAAAGGAAAGACAAATATTTTGAAATCATAAATATATAGGCACATTTGAAAATGTGGCAAAACTGTATATATTTGGGAATCTTTTTCGATTTGTGACAAACTGCTAATAAAATTGCTGAAACGGCAAATGTACCTTCAAACTTTGGTTTGAAGGTACATTTGTGAAACTCTCTTTTACAAGAATTTAATTTTCCAGAGCATTAAATAGATAACTTGTTTTCGATGAACATTAAAAACTTTTGGAGTAAAGTCACCAAAATAAAAAATTTTAATGAGAACTTATTTAATTAATCCTTTAGTCAAAATTAGCTATCCTTGATTTATCACTGCCACATGATAACACAGATAAGGAAAGGTCTTAACACTACTATTAAATATTTTGACGTCCTAAACGTAACCTATAGTTTTATTGAAAAATATTTGCTTTTGCAAAACGTTTTGCCAGAACGAACATCATTTAACAGTTTTAAATTAGATTACACAATTATCTTCTTACAAATAAAGTTTAGCAAATCAATAGAATTTGTTAAAAATAAAGTTTAAATATGATCAATTTACTGGTCACGCTTTTTTAGGATATTTTCGTCAAATATTTGTTAGGTCGGAACATACCTTTAGTCATAAAATTGTATCTTCAATTTTCATTGTCCGTTCTTTTTTACAAGACCTGTCTGTACCTTGTACCTTTCAGTGCACCGATAATCATGTAAAGCAAGTTTGAGTGCTATATTCGTCTCTGCCGAATCTTTGATACCCTCCACCGACCGGAATGGGCTCTACATGATAAATACATATATATTATTAACTAAGCTTCACAAAAACGAATGTCAGCATTAAAATTGGTTGCGGTTTAGATCTATTATTAAATTATTGACCGACAATAAAAAAGTTTTATGCGTTTCTTGTAAGAACTTTAAACTGGCTTGAGTAAAATATCATGATTCGCAACAGTTTTAGCTGAACTAAAATGATTTTTAGGAGGGTAATTTGTATTGGACCTCTGGTAAAATATTGGACCTATTGTGAAAATTCTGAAGACTGATTTCTGGTAATAAAAAAAATTAATTAGAGTAAATTTCAATACAGCAGTGTAATTAGTTTTAGCATTAGCAGAGAATTTCACAAAATTACACGATATGATTTATAAATAAAAGAACTAAATTACACGATATTTTTTCTGATCATATGAATCTAAATTGGAAGAAATTTTACCGCAATATCTATAACTGTTATGGTTTTAGGCGAATTTAATTATTTTTCCAAAATGGGCTTTATTATAAACTGTTTTCCGAGAGTAGGGTTTATATGGGGCCTAGGGCAAATTATGGACCGATCTTCACGAAATTTGGCAGTGTGATTTCTCGTCTTATAAAAATATTACGTACCGAATTTTATTATGATAGCATTATTTATTACGGTTTTAGGCGTACTAAGCCGTTTTCCGGGAATAGGGTTTATATGGGGCCTAGGGTTAATTATGGACCTATCATCACGAAATTTAGCAGTGTGATTTCTATTCCTACAAAACTGTATAGTACCGAATTTAAATGTGATAGCATTATTTATTACGGTTTTAGGCGTACTAAACGGTTTTCCGGTGGTAAGGTTTATATGGGGCCTAGTGTAAATTATTGACCGATCTTCACGAAATTTGGCAGTGCGATTTATCGTCCTATAAAACTGTGACGTACCGAATTTCATCATGAAAGCATTATTTATTACGGTTTTAGGCGTACTAAACGGTTTTCCGGGATTAGGGTTTATATGGGACCTAGTGTAAATTATGGGCCGATCTTCACGAAATTTAACAGTATGATTTGTAGTCGTATAAAGCGAATTCGTGCAAAATTTTATAACATATCGTTTTTGTATCAAAATTATCAATTTTTTTAGGGTGGTGGTTCCACATTTTGATTCATAGTTCTGATCCTACTGAACCAATGTTGCTGGATTTCAATCCCAAACTGCTTAGGATAACTACAAGCAATGTGAGACCAAGTTTGTTCTTTTCAGACAGACGGATATGGCTAAATCGATTTAGAATTACTCTAGGAGCCAGAATATATATACTTTATGGGGTCTTAGACGTATAATAAAAAAGTTTCACACGCAATGACAAACTTTTTATACCCTCATTCACCACTAGTGATGGTGGAGGGTATAAAAATGGCATACTTTCACCAGTACGATTGTTATAAATCATATACTAATACGGACAAACCATTAATTTTTCTAGTATCGAAAAGTACAAATACATACATATTTTTGTTTCCTTCGCTCTTTTTTACCAATATACTAAATGTAATTTAAAGTGAATATCACTTGTTTTTGGGTTTTTTAATTTTTTGCTTATTTAATTTTTATTAACTTTTAATAAAATGTATATACATTTACGTTTTATTTGCATTGATTTATTACGAGTATCATTTAAGAGTTGTATTGATTTTTGTAGGGACAATTTTTTGAGCGCGTAAGAAAAAAAACAGGGATTTTTTCGGGCTGCATAGGGACTTTTCAAAAAAGTCTATAACATCACAGCTGCCGACGTTTAAATTATGGGATTAAGGATTTTTTCCTGAAGTTAAAGACTCAATTCTGTTTGAACACTTACTCTCTTCTTTTCTATTAAAACATAATTTATTTTTTGTTAATATTGCCATAAAATCAAATTCGTTGTTTTTTAAATAAAATTGATGTCTATTTTAATATTAACAATCTCTTACACTATAATTTTGAATAATGGAAAAATTATTAGGGGTTTTCACCCTTTGTATTAATAGTACAACTTTGTTATATTTAATACGATTTTATACTTCAAAGGGTGAGTATCTTTTTCGTCTGCATTGTAAATTAATGAATTTGCTGAGTGAGAGAAAGAGACAGATAAAGTTTCTTCAACTGTTTTATTCTGGTAAATTCACACACTTTGTTTACTACTGCTTTTTGCGGGATTTTTCAACCACAGCGTAGTATATTTTAGTCTAATACATTTTGTTGTTGCAGTGTTGTAAATGTTAGTATTTTTACTAAAATTATAAGATTAACAAGGTCTACAAGGGAATTTACTATCAAGGGTGAATTCCTCTATTATACTTGAGTTTGGTTAATTTAACCTTAAATTAAAATTTTATATTCGTATCGGTATCGCCGATATTTCTTTTTGAGTATCGGTTTCGTATCGGCAGCATATCCGTAATACATATATAAAAACTAACAAATTGAATGTTCTAATGAAAACAATTTCTTAAAATAAGAGAAAAAAAATTTGCAACAAAGTTTGTACAAATAACTATGAACAATTGTTTTTGGTGCAAAATATTTCAGTTCTTACCCAAAATAGTTTCAGTCATTTCAATGCGACTACCCGAAACTGGAGTATTACGACCACTATTACGACCACCTTGTAAGACCTTCACATAAGTAGCAGGAAACCAACCAATTTGCCTTCGGCGACCTTTGGCTTGCAATTCACCTTCCCACCAGCCAGAATCCGTCTTTTTTCGTATCATTATCAATTGGCCACGGATCAAAGAAAGCTGCTCACTGCTAGTAGCCTCATAGGGAGCAATAACTTGTGCTATTTCCGAACGTTTAGCTCGCATACCCTAGAGAAAAGTTAGAAAATATAATACACACAATTAGATTATCCTCTAAAACCAATAAATTTTTCCGACTTATTTGAAAAAGACACATAACAGAAAATAAGACGAATAAATACAAATTAAAAACCAAAAAAAAAAACTTTAAGAAGCATTACATTGGAGCAAATGTAGTTAAAAAGCGATAAAAAATACACTTAGTATAGCAATACATAGATACGAAATACCAAAACCATAACATTGATTGTAAAATACATAGTAGTAGTAGTAGTGAGTACTAGTAGTAGAAAATAAAAATTTATTTAATTACTGGAGTCATGGAAGAAGTACGTGACATGGGACGACTATAAGATTCTGCGGGTTCATTTGATTGCGTTTTGTTATTCGATTGGGTATTTATCTGTGAGACTTCCGTGTCCAACTCTTCATTTGTACGTGTTTCTTCGGCTGTTGCCGCTTCTAGTTTTGTATCGGCATACAGATCAGTAGCAGAGGCAGGTGGCATATCATTGGTTAATGGCGATTGCTGAAGCTGAGCTGTTTGTTGTTGATCTTGCAAAGCTGTTGCGTCCGCTAGGTCAGAACTTATTTGATTTTGAGCATTGCCGTTATAGCTATTATCCTAGATTAGGAAATGAGAGAGACAGAAAGAAACACAAAAATGTTTGGAATTTACGATTAGGAGGAGGAATTAATTTGTAATGAATAAATGTATGTGAATTTTGTTATTACTAAAACTTGTTTGTCTTGGTTCTGCTCAAGTTTGTTTTATATTGCTTTGCGTTTTCATTTGCTTTTGCATACAAACAACAAATTGGTTAGTCATGATTCATTAATATCTAACCAGAACAATAACTAACTGCTTTCAAAAACTATACTTACCTTGTAGGTGTCATCATAGGCAGATGTCATATCGGTTTCTGTGCTGGTAAGGGCAGCTGAACTACCACCTACATCCGCTTTTTGTACATAATTTGAGGGAAACATGCCAGTGCGATTGCCTATTGTACCCGTCCACCAGTCACCCTCTTTCTTTATCACCATCACCATTTCTCCAGCGCTAAAAGTTAGATCTCCCGCTTCGGCTGATTCATAGGGATATGCGGCTATATAATATTCCACATCACCATTAAAAGTATCTGTAGGAGCCTCAACAGCTGATATGGCATCAGTGGTAGTTGTTCTGAAAGAAAAAATTAAAGTCACTCATTTATATCTTTAAAATTAATTTTTATCTCTTACTCATATTGTTGACTATTATCATTGTATGAATCTTGTGCTGTAAAGTCTTCTGTAGTCGCTGTCATACCCGCATCATCCTCCATTTTTTCCACATATGTTTCGGGAAACCAGCCCGTATGACCATTTATTTCACCCGCCAACCAACCGGGCTCAGCATTTTGTTCCAATGGAACAAATATAATGTCACCAGGAACAAATGAAATTTCATCAGCATTGCGTGCTGCAAATTCATAAACTGCACGATATTTGACAAAACCTTCGGGTGCCGGACCACTAGTATCGACAGCATTTACTGTTGATTCCGCCGTTAAAGCGGCACTATTATCATTTGTCATGCCTCCGTATTGATCGATGTTCGATGTTGTTGTGGCACCCCATGCCGAACCTGTATCCCAGGCTGAGGTAGCTGTTACATTTTCATTCTTCTTATTGTATTTCATTTCCAATATTTGAGTGCGTTGTTTGTCGTAGTCCGCATATAGTTCTTCGCATTTTGTTATAAGATCGGAGAGTTCACCTTTAACTTCGGTTACAGTCGTGTCGTGAGAGTTAATATCTTCCTTTTTTGATTCCATTTCTGTTTTTATATTTAAAACTTTGTCTTGTAATTGTTTTATAACGAGCTGAAAAAAATTATTAACAACTATAGAAAGATCTTCACTAACAGAAAAATAACTTTTCAACATAGCAAATTTTTTCTTCACTAACAAAAAATCTCTAGTGAGAGTAAAGATGCCCTTAAGGGTATATCTATCTCCACCTATAGGAAAAACTATATTGCTAACAAGAACATTTTTATACTGAAATTTTTATCCAGCTTGAGAGAAATTGTTCTATACAGATAATCTTTCTCAAGACATCGAAAAAATTATTCCAACTAAATATTTCTTCAATATATATTTTTCCAAAAGTTTTTTATACATACAGTAATTAGAAACAATGTTTTTAGAAAAAACTATCGCAACTACTCGACTCAGTTGCGATAGTTTTTTCTTAAAACATTTATTAAACCATTTATTAATTATTCACCGAGTGGGAAATTTACATTGTCGTTAATGAAAACCATGTGAAGTTTAAAGTTTCTTTAAAGAAAAAAAATAAAATTATTTTCCAGGTATGTAATATATAGGTGCGATATATGTATACTTATATATATATGTTACAAAGTCGTCTCTAATCCACCGCCACTGTATATCGTCGCGCTTATCAAACCACGTAAGCGCCTTTTTCGAAATTGACTTTTTGTTTTCAATGGTAGAAAATAACATTTGCAAATTCTAAATAATCTGTTTTCCACATAATTTTGAGTTATGTACAGTCCTACCACCAGCAGAATTCAAAACTACACTTGAGATGACGCAAATTTACCCAATTTAAATGAAATTACACCTGACATCAAATTAACGTTTAATTATGAAAACAACCTTTACAAAAAAGAACAAATAAGAAAGTATAGACGGTAAAATTAATAACATAGAAAAGAACAAATAAGAAAGCATAGTCGGTAAATATAATATACATATATGTATTTACAGCCAAAATTTTTAAGACTGTTCCCTTGCAATTATGGACCTATTGAAACAAAATTATGTAATGAGGTTAATACTAATTAATAACATAAGACAAATATTAGCGCCAAATATTATCTAGGTTACTACATCTGGGCGCCCTATGCTCCAGTGGTAGTTAAAGGAACATATATATATATATATATATATATATATATATATATATATATATATATATATATATACATCTATGTGATATTTTTTTGTCTTAAAGTAATTTAAGCGAAGGGGTTTATATATGACCTACGTTCAAAGCTTTACCTAGCAGCACAAAATTTTGCCATTACATAGTAGCTATTTGTTTTATCAATACGTACCAATATTTATAAGGCAGTTATACCACTACAAGCAATTTTCATGAGTGATATTGGTATGGGAGCTATGGTTAAATATGGACTAATTCCCAAATGAATTCCTTAAGATAATTAGTTGAAATTAAATATATTTGGGCCACTTTTTTTCCAAATACTAACATCATAAGATTTTTATGGACACAAAGACTCTATTAGGAAAAAAGTTCGTATAGGGGCTATGTGAAATTATGGACCGATTGTCAAAATTTTCAAAAAACGTATGATCAAAATTTCTTTTAATTATCTTAAAAATTGACACCAGTACTTTGCGCAGAAGGTCTACATGGAAGGACGACCTGCCAACAGGACGGACAATAATGATTCTAAGCCGATCGGTGTACTACAACAAATATTTGTATGTGTTTCATATATTTTTCTTCAGTGGTTTTTTAGTATAATTACCTTCTTTTTCCAATAAACTACTGGTTATAAATCACTATGAAGCTCATATTTATCGAAATCTAATTTCCATCTGGTGGCAATTACTATCAATCTTTTGCTTGATTAAGTATGGAAAATTTTTTTTTTTAATAAACAGTTACTTTGCTTGAATCTACTGTAAATTTTTTGGATCAACAATATCTTAAATGGTATTAAATTTATCACTAAAATCAAATCCTTATGTTATTTGTTTGAAAATGAAAGAAGTTCAAATTACACCTGCTCTACACCTCAAAGAATTTACCACGCTCTACCCACTAGAGTAAAAATTACACCGAATTCGGGTAATTACCCACAAAGTGACAACACTGGTTATGTATATAATTAGAATGCCGCGCAAAATCGGTGAACAAGACATCGTAGATATTTTGTTTGAAGATAAATATACCTTCTGATGGTGAAAGTGTGTTTAGTTTCGAATCAGACGAAGAAAGAAATCATGACCAAGAAACCGATCTGATGGTACTCGATGATATACATTCAGGACTGCAGCCAGAACTTGATGATTATTTTGACTCGGATGATGATATACCTTTATCAAATTTGTGTACTACTTCTGCTAGTCAGTTACATACTATGATCTCCGCAGTGGTGCAACCAAAGTGGAAACAATTTTCAGAATGGAAGAGCCGTGTGAATATACAGGAGGCAGAGGTGTTCCATATGATATAGTAGAAGTAGAGAATATAACACCAACAAAATTATTCCATTTATTTTGGACAGCAAACTTAGTTAAAACAATCTGCTTTCAAACGAATCTATATGCTACGCAGAAAGGAGCACCTTTTACAACCACTACACCTGAAGAAATTGAAGTATTTCTTGCTTTGAATTTAGTGATGTGTATAAAAAAATCACCCAGCTATAAAGATTACTGATCTTATATCTTCCTTTGTGCCTCTCAAACGCTTTGGATGACATCTGAATAATTTACATTTGAATGACAATGTCCCAATGCCCAAAAAACGATTATAATTAAGACAAACTTTATAGATAAGACGCTAGATGCACTAAAAATAAATTTTAATGAAAATTATCACGCACCAGAAAAAGTGGCTATAGATTAAAGCATGATAAAGTTCAAGGGTAGAAATTCCCTCAACCAATATATGCCAAAGAAATCAATCGAACGAGGATATAAAGTTTGGATAATTTGTGCTGAGTCTGGATATTGTTTAGATTTCGAAATATATACTGGAAAGGATGGTGAGAGAATACAAACTGATTGAGGAGGAAAAGTTGTAGGAAAATTTTGCATGAATTTGAAATCAAAAAATCATAAAGTATTTTTTTATAACTGTTTCAATAACTCCTTTGCAAGTAGACTTGTATAAGGACAATATATTGGCCTGTGGCACTGTCAACTCAAAACGCAAATTTATACCACAGCTGAAAGAGGACAAACATCTAAAACGTGGAGAACATGATTACAGGGTCAGTGATGAGAATGTGGCTGTTCTAAAATAGAAGGATAAAAGATCAGTTTTCATTCTCACCAACATCATAGATCCAACTCAGACAGGTGTTTTTAATCGCAGAGAACGCAATGAAGATCTAAATGAAATAAATTGTCCTAAAGCTGTCATACAATATAACAGATGTATGAACTATATTGATAAATTTTATCAGTTGAAAAGCACTTATGCTATTGTCCGAAAATTCCGCAAATGTTGCCATCGAATTTTTTTAATTTTCTAGACTGCGCCGTGATAAACTCTTTTATTACATATAAAGAGCTCCAGAAAACACACCACCAAGAACTTGATCAGCTCAGAGCGAAAGACTTTCGAGGAAATGTTTACCTCGGGATCCTAGCACTAGTTCAGGCGAAAAAAACCTAATCAGGTACTAAGCGCTCAAATTCGGAACCCTCTTCTCCACTACCGGTACAAATAAAGAAACACAAACCATCAGTACCAAGAGAATTGCATCTGTAAACCAGTATGCATCAGCCAGAATGATCTACATCACGAAGATGTGCAAAATGCAGCACCAAAAAGAATCCGGTGCGTACCATATGGCAATGGAGAACCTGCATATAATACATGTTTCTCCGATTTTCATCAGAATTAATTTTTTGTTATAAAATTTGGCTACGGATACTACACTTTACTTGAATACTTTGTATGCCAACCGTCACGGTGGTTACTTAACTAACCACCCTATTCCACAAAAGCCTGAAGCGCAAATTTATGTTTTTTTTTTTTTTATAATAAATAAACCTTAATTAAACCAAAGATGCAGACTGTGGCTCAAAGAGTTAAGAAGAAACGTGACGATATATTTTACTTTTTATACATATCGAACTTAAACAAGAAGAGGGTATTAACTCAAAATTTAAAAATGTTCAGTAGAAGCAAAAAATGTTTAATTTAAAATTAATGGCATTTTAAAAAGAATATGTAAAACAACCGTTTCATTACCAAAAAGTAGACAAAATAGCACGATATTTTTACAGCGGTAATATATAAATATAACATGTCGATTTTTCCAAAAAGAGAAAAAAATTTTAGTTAATACCCTCTTGTGGATCAAGTGCGATATATATATTATTCTCAAACAAGGGATACAATTTTCAGTAGAAAATAATATCTGAAAAAGGTGGAAATTAATTCAAAAAATTAAGTTCGAATAATATTTCTGAGAAGTTTCTTTCCAGAAAAAGATGCAAGCTGAATAGAGGATTTAACTTAAATGAGAAACTCATTTTTATATCAAAAAAAGCTTTCTTGAGATTAGAAAAAAGTTTATTAATTCGGAAAATTCCTGTCGAAAGAAAATATTTTTAAGCGAAATATTTTTAGAAAAATATGCTTGCAACAAAGAGTAAACATTTTCTACATATAAAAATTTCGACCAGTTACAAGGAAAAAAAGAGAGAATTTTGAAAAAAGCCTTAAACAATAGAAAACTATTTCCATCATCCAAGAGATTATTCTACCCATATTTCGTACCTGTTTGTTAGCAAATGCCGCAGTCAAATGTTCCTGTTGACTAACATCGCCTGAAACAGCCGCCGCTTTAGCTTTAGCATCCCATTTAGCACGCTCTTGGGTTAGTTGTAAAAGTTTAGCATTTTGTTCTTTAATACGAGTTTTTAGCTGAGACATTTCGGACATAGAACTGTCACGCTGTGAGCGCATACCATCAATAACTGATTTAACATTAGTAACACCAGCTCGTGTCTCGCAAATTTGTTGGGAAAGATCTTTTATCTAAAAATTGTCCAAAAAAACAAAAACTTTAATAAACTTGTACAAGAAAGAGTACCAACAAAATAAATACCTTTTCATTTAAAGTGCTTAATTCCACATTGAGTTGAGTATTGTGAGCTTTTTGTTTCAAAACACGTTCTTGTTCTCTTTGTTTTTGGGAATTCAATTCAGCAATGCGTGCTTGTTCCCATTCCAATAAACGTTGCTTTTCAAGTTCCCTTGAAAGAAAAATATTAATGTTTCATTTATTTTAGAACTTAATGCAATTTACTTTCTGGCTGCTTCTTTGGCTTCTAGTTCACGTTTTCGTTGTTCTTCTTTTTCGAGTTCCAATTCACGCTGCTTTTGCAACTGTCTTTCTAATTCTTCTTGTTGTTTACGTTCCGCCTCCAGACGGGCCTTTTCACGTTTTTCAGCCTCCTCACGTTCTTTACGTTCACGTTCCTCTTTTTCTTTGCGCTGTTGTTCCTGTAGCAATTTACGTCGTCTATCTAGCTCTGCTTGACCTTTATCAAAGTTTTCTTTGCGTTTGTCTTCAAAGGAAGCTGAAATTTTTAAAAATATTTTTAATTTGATTTTAATTCGTTCATGTTAAAGTTTTCTTTGTTTTAAAAAAATGATAATAGAAATAATAAAAGAAAGTTCCTACTTTGAGGCAAACCTGCTAAAGGATCATCGACAGCGCCTTGTGAAGAAACTGAAGCATGTCTGGAAGATGGCTGAGAGCCGGGTCGAGAACCAGTTCCCGACACCGAACTTGTACGTGATTTCGCCTTACGAAAACTGGGTGGTATCCAATCCATGGGTAAAGTTGGTGGTATTTTCTCACCATTCATTGCCTTGTCACATAAAAACATGGCCAATATAAATTCGTCACAACTTAAACGACCATCACTATCCAAATCGGATAGTGTCCAAATTTGTGCCAAAGTTGCCTGAGGTAATTTACTTTGTACTAAAATACCACGAGCTTGAACACCATTTAAATAGCCAGTACGATTACGATCAGTGGCATTAAAAACTTGAGTATATTTACGTTTAGCTGGAGCCTTAACAGCCCATTCGCCTTGTCTGGATAGAGAAACAAATTTAGTTTAAATTAAGTTTTTCAGCAAAGAAATTTATAATACTTACGGTGACTCAAGGGAAGGAGGTCTTTCGGATATAGACATACTACGACTTGGAGGATTACTTGTTGGTGGCGTCACTTTAGGTTCATTGGCCGTTGGTGGCGTAACAATTTTTGAAGCAACAGGAACTGGTGGTGGTATACCAGGAACTGCAGCTGGTGGCATAACACCTGTAACTCCAGGCATTCCAGGAACTACACCAGGTATCATGCCCCCAGGCATCATTGGAACTGCCGCTACACTGGACATAGCACCCGGCTGAGTAACTACCGGCATTCCTGCTACGCCAGCAACACCAGGAACGCCAGTTGCTGCCGGTATCATTGCAGACGGCATTACGGGTACTGCACCAGTCACTTGCTGCATGGGTGGTATACCAGTCATAGCCGCTGGTGCCATACTAGCTTGTGGTACAATACCCGGCAATGTACCGGGTACCATTCCTGGTACTATGGGTACAGCACCTGCCATTGGCACAATGGGAGCAGCTGTTGGGACTGCAGCTGCTGCCATTGCTACATTTGTCATTGTAGCTGGTGGTTGTGCTGATATTTCCGGCTTTACTGAACCTGCCACACTTTTTAGAGGATCCAAAGGACTTAGACTACCAGCTCCTGTAGGTGTTAGTGTGGGTGTCGAACCCATGGATGTCAATGAGACCAATAGCGTGGGTGGCAAAGCTTTGGGAACCTCCATGCCGCGTAGTTTTAAATTTATTAATTTACATGCAATACTAAATTCATTAATATTCATTTTGCCATCGGAATCCGTATCAGCCAAAGCCCTGTAAATAGAATATTTAAAACAACAACAAATTACAAATTATTCATAAATAATAAAAACAAAATGTTTATAAATGAAATATTAATAAACAAATAACAAATTATCAGCAACTTCTTAACATAAAGCAAAAAGTGGGCGACACATAAAGTGATTCAGTCTTTCGGTTCAAAACATTATTAACAAGTGTAAAGTATTAAATGATAAGAATACAATTTAAATATATACAAAAAATTTTCAATTGGCTTTCAATAACAAACATTTCAAATAAGTAATGTAAAGAGTGAGCCAGAAAAATCTTATACTCGTACTAAGCTAAATAAAACTTAAACCGTTCAAACTAAATATTTTCAAAATTACGTAAATTTATTCAAATATTGTACAAATTCATTAAACATCGATAAATATCGATATATAACTCGGTATTTATAAATGTATCCACTTTTTCCGGAAATCCTCCCGTTAAAGATTGTATAGTTGCTTCCATTACCTTATTGATGAAGTGGTCCACATACGCTTAAAATCGAACATGACCTGGGATACTTTTCCTGTGTTCTTTAATTCTTTTTTTACAAGAGCCAATTCCTTTCCACAGGCCGAAATTCTGGACAGTTGGGTGGATTTGTCTCCCGTTTTACAAAATTGACATTATCGTTTGAATACCACTCAAGGGCGTTTTTCCATAGTGGCTGATACCAAATCAGACCAGGAATATGAAGGCTCTCGGTGCTGTTTTAAGAAATGTAAAACCCGTTTTTTTAGACACTCCGTAATATATATTTCTCTATTTATCGTGCCTGATGTCACAAATGATTGCATTTTTACTTTTGCCACAACTGCAAATGGCTTGTCACACAAGAAACTTCTTGGGGAATTTTGTTTGTTTTTTGTCCGGTATTGTTCTATCAGCCACATAAAAATCTTGATCCGGAAGTTGTGAAAAGTCTGCCAGTACATAAGTATTTTGAATTTTTTTCTCCCGTTTTTTTTTTTTTGCTTTAAGTTCTTTACCGCATTGCGATGTGGAACTTTCTGAACTTTATACAACTTTAACCCAGCACAATATTCTTAAATTTGGCCTCATGCAGCGCGTTGGATGCTCCTAGATAGGTCAAATGTATGACCAACCCCACTTTATTTTTCATCTCCCTCATTTGTTTAAGCCCGATAATAACCAAAGAGTCGCCTCTAGGGGAATAAAATGTATGGCGGACCGAAACTAGTTTTTGTCCCTAACATTTTCTTGAAACATACTTGCCCTTTATCACCACTTCTTAGGGGGGCTCCCATACAAATATTGCGTTTTATGAAATTCTTAAATTAATTAAAAAACAAAAATTTCAAAATGCTGCTAAAAAAAATTTTTTTTGTCAAAAAAATTGTGTTTCTAAAACAATTGCGCATATTAGAAAAAAGTTAACTTTCATCTAAATGTAATTTTATTGCGGAATTTAGGTTTTTTTTAACAATTTCAATAATCTAAACCGTTTTTGAGTTAAGCGAGTATATATGTTATGCAACCTCTTTCATTTTCGAAATAACCGTATATCTCGAAAACAAGAGCTAACCTAAAAAAAAACGGTTAGCACCACTGGTTTCAGCGTTTTTTCAGATTATGGGCCTTAAGTTCCATATGATATTTTTATTTTCTATTGAATGAACTATTTACATTTTTTTTCTCAAATTCAACTTATTTTCAAATTCTCACCGAACATTTCTTATGTAATAAAGATCAAACGAAACTGTTATTTCGTTTAATGTTGGTAAACAGGACTTCTTCCTTAAAAACCATAAAGAAACGCAATATCTTGATATTTGTTTATAATTCTTCCATTTTTTAATAAAAAAAAACGTATGTAAACAATTGATTAAGACGTTTACTTAAAATAATTTTTTCTATAAACTGTCTCTTCTCATCTCTCAGATAAGTTCTTTCTTACACGATTGAACATAAGAATTGCTACATAAAATTTGACAAAAAAAACTTTTGATGAAGAAAACATTGCTAATCACTTTCAAGAATGATAGAAGAAAGATTACGACAACACGAATCAAAAATTGAATTTTCTGCGCAGGTGGGTTAAATGACGTCACGAAACATACACGAATAGGTAACTCTAGCTTGGGTTAAGCTACGTCATCTAACGGGAAAACATGCGCATGGCGTAATCTCTTTTTATATCATTCTTGAATCACTTTAGAGTAATTTTCGCTGTCAAAAATTAACTTTTCTTAAGAAAAATTGTCGCTGCAAAAAATTTCCTTCTCTCTCTTTTTTCGGTATAAAAAATGTACTGTCTCAATCAAGGCGAATTCATTCCAGGTAATCTCGGTAGTACACAAGTACAACTAGTACAAAAACCATAAGCAATTTGTTTTTGTAAAATCATTGTACAATGTCAAAAACCGAAACAAATCAAAACAGAAACAAAGATAATAAACAAAATTTTGACATCCAACAATTATAAAGCTAAAGAAAAAAAGTTATCAGCAGGGCTTTTAGGATAACCTGTAATGAATTCGCCTTGGTCTCAATTAAGAAATATAATTGTTCTATATTTTTTCTCAAGCATAAAAAAAATGTGTATGGGAGAAATATTTATTTCCTAGAAAGTTTTCTGTCGGGCATGAGAAAAAAATTTCAATTTAAATTTATTGCAAGTAATATAAAAAGCCTCATTAGGCCAATAAAACTATGTATAACACAAAGAAATTTTCATGAATTAATACTCAAAATACCAAAATTTAGAATTTAGCTTAAGTCCCTATAATCCCAAACCATATATACTCCATTAACAAGCCGTACAATCATGTTTGGAATACGACATAACCTAGAGGTTACATAGGCCATTGAGCCAGAAAAAAACTTCAAAACCATATAAAATCTGTGGCATTAATACTGCATGAGCCAAAAAAAATTCAATACGTTGTGGCAAATATATATTTGACACAATAAGCCTGAAACTTAACAACTTAAATGATTAAATGACTCTCGAAGTTTTAACATTTATCTAAATAAATGTCTGAACATTTCAACCGATCCACAAAGTTCATCTCATCAAGTATGTGCTATTCATTAATACCAAAAGTAAGAGGTTTAGTCTCTTAAGAATTTAGCCATAAATCAATTTTCATTAGACCAATATAGAAAACATTGCAGTATATCATTAATATGTAAACATAAATTATTTATTTTCGCCTCTCTGCCACTAAACAATAGTAATACGTAGGGTATTCATTTGGATTAATTACTACCCGATTATCTGATCGGTTAATTTAAAATTGGCGTTTTTCGATTAACGATTAAAATGGTTAATTTTAGTCGATTAACCGATGGAACAAAATTGTTTATGTTTTGTAGTATTATAATATATAAAGGTATGCGTTAAGTAAATATTTTTTCATACAAACAAAGAAGCTGTTCAGTGATCCTCATTTTAATTAAGTGTTTGCTGTCAACAGCTTTTTGTTTCACGTACTTTTTATATGTATGTGTTTAGTTATTTCACAGCGAGAAAAAGGTGTACGGATGCCTTCTAGAATGCCTCTATATTACTTCTTTTGCATGTACAAGGCCTGCCTGCTCCATTCCATGCTCATATCTTTTTTACACACGTTGTCATTCCGGGGAAGGTCTTCCGCTTTCGCTTCTTTCGTCAGAGCTTCTGAAAGGCATTCAAATTAACGGCTCTTTGAAGGCTTTCCAGAGAATGGTGATTTTATAACGGGATCTAAACTCTTTGGCTTTTGCTTTGGCAAAAAATAAACAAAAAATCGTACTCCTTCTCTTCTCCCTTCTCATAAAAGGGAATGTGAAATGGTTATCTTATCTTTTATACGGAAGAGCCGATGCCTTCTATGAGGCAGTTAGATCAGAATGGTAATTGAATAAAAAATTTCTATGCAGGCCTTCAATAAGGCCTGAAGTAAGAAGGTCTTCTAAGTTGGGTTGTTTCTTCACATATCAACCTTTTAACAGAATTAACCGAAGAAATTATAAGTGTTGAAAATTTTAAAAAATTAAAACAGGACTGTAATGGCATAATGGAAGATTTTATATGTTTAGATAAATCCAAGAAAGGGACTGAGAAATAAGATATTCTGTATTATGGGTAGCCTTCGATTTCTCCAACATCTACGATAATGAGTAACTAATAGGGAGATCGATTATTCAACTTATTTCAAAACCCGGTTTTCGAATATTCCGAATAGTTGCTATTTTTAATACACCAGTTTTCGGTTAAGCATTTTTTAATAGCCGGTTAACCGGTCTTTATTCGAATACATTAAAACACAAAAATCAAATAAGTTTTTGTAATAAAACTTAAATTTAAATAAAAACCAAATAATTCACAAAGGTAAGGAACCAACAAAATACACAGATATGACTTAAGGTATGTTCAGACCTAACAATTAATTGACGATAAAATCCAAGAAAAGTGTGACCAGTAAATTTATCAAATTTTAGCTTTATTTTTTATAATTTCTATTTATTTAAGCATGATAATTGTATAATGTAATTTAGAAACTGTTAAATGATGTTTGATCTAGACAAACGTTTTGCAAAAGAAAATAAAAAATTATAGGAATTTAATAAATTTATTATTTGAGATATTCCCCAAAATTTATTTTAAATGAGTTTCAATTTATTGGTGGTTAAGCATGTCTATTAGGGTGGGTCACTGATGTATGAGAAAAAATAAAACTTCTCGAATCATATTCTAATAGCAATATTTTGTTGTCTTACGTTAAAACAAATAAAAAATGCTAAAAAAAAAGTTTAAAAAAAGTCACATCTTGAGCCCGCGCCGGAGTTCCTAAGAATTAATGTGTAGTTTTCAAAACACAAGTGCTTGAACGTGTAGTAAAATTTATATGAAACGCACTCAGTTTTTTCAGTGTTTTTCATATAAAAAAAAGCCATTTTTTAAATTTTAATATTTTATATACTACAAATTATTTAATTATTAATTAAAACTGAACACATTTTTAATTACACATAAAAAAAATAAAACTTTGGTTCCTATACAACATAAAACAATAAAAACACGAAGTTATATTAGTTATTTTTTGGTCACAAAAGCTTGTATACTGTCAAATCTGGGCATTTCAAAAAATTAGATTGTCACTTCTTGACACTCAACTGCCGCATTTATTTCTGCAGTAGTGATGTTCCGAAGAATTGGTGGATCGAAAACTTTTGATACCAATTTATAACTTCAAAGTAGTTACCTGCGTCAAAATTTTTAGAAGGGGCCTCAAAAACGCGATGTTGCTTGCGGGTATGAGGTGAGCTTCGTGCTTCATGAACACGTCTGGCTGTCAGTTCTCTCACTGTTTCACCCAACAACATCGACAGAAGCAAGTTTTTCGCAGTTTTCTAATAAGTTGCCAATAGGACCAGCATGCCAATAAGGTCCCTTGGTAACACCATATAGCTTGTTAAATAGATGTTTTAATGGCAATTCGTTCAAATGTAAATAATCCATTGCAGTGGGCGCTGAAGTCTTTTTGCCAATACTCTAATTACACCGTTAAATTTCCCAGTGTTAGTGACTGTACTATCACAACCAATTGCCATCAAATTTTCTTTTTTCATTTTTTGAGACGAAGGAAGGGCAATAATTGACATTTCAATATTTTTAGAAGTACTTCGATCTGTTGTTGCATAGATAATATAGACTGAATCTGGCTCCTTAACAGATACATGTTCCTCAATCAGTTCTTGTGTTTATTTCCTAGCTCCCTTTAAAATAATATTAAGCGTCTTATCTTTTCGGCCGTCAAAGTATAAAGCTAGTAGGTCTAGCAGCTTCTGGTCTTGAATACATTCATTACGTACTTTTTTTCTTTCCCGTCTTATTTTTGATTTATCAATTGGTTCACTGCTAGAAGAGATATCTTGCAATACAGACGAAGCAATAGCAGCCGCTGCGCCACAGATTACACGCAGATATGTCACGAGACGGAAGATTTTTTGTCTCTTTCTTAGAAAGCTGCCCTTTTTCATTTCTCTTTGAACCATCTTTTACCCTACGGCCACACGTGCAATTTGTGATGTCTTAACACAAGCAAAAACGCCGGCAGAATAACGTCGTCAAATTGACAATATGTTTTAGGTGGAGAACACGTAAATATCTTACAACATAAGTTTAAAAACAAGCTAAAGACAGGTTGTGTGTTATATTTATAGCGAAGAAAAAGTTTAGCGCTTAAACATAGTATACATCGCTAAAAATAACAATATTAAATATTAACGTGCTTTAAAATTAATTTATTTTCGGAAAACTTATTTTGCACTTTATTTTGCGCTTTAATATAATTATTTATCAGCCACGCGCGTATTTTTGACAAGTTGTATAAAAAAGTTAATAAAAAGCAACAAAAAAAGTTGTCTGTCAAACTTAAACGTCAAGTTATGTTATAAAATAGCTTTCAAGACAGATTGCTTAACAACGCTGTTAAAACACAAACAAAACACTAACATGAGGAGGCTATACCTAACACTAACATGATGTTAGTGTTAATGTTAACCATTTGATGTCAGTTGTAGCCTGGGTGTTATGCCGCAATACAATGAACACAAATTTATTAAGTTGAGATTTATTTGCAAAATTGTTGTAAAAATTTACTTTTAAGTTTACCGCAACACTAGTAAATAATATTTAAGTAAGTAAATAACATTATAAAACAATAAATACTTTTTTTGCACTAAATAACCCCTTTGATGAACTAATGTTTTTGTTAAACGTGGTTTGTGTTTTGTTATTTTTGTTTTGATCACGCAATTTGTGTTGATTGCATCGATCTGCTTTTACACATTGCCACTTCACTACCAAAAAACGATTCTTGTCTCTTTCTTCGAAAGCTGCCCTCGCAACTGATTTGGGCCTTTTTCACACGTCACTTTTTACATATCTGTGTTTAATCTGTGGCTGCGCTATCGGAAACACTGTAACGGTTACAAGTTTTTGACAATATAGGCAAACTAAATTTTTTTTTCTTTCTGCCTTTGACGTGGAAGGTAAATTAAAAGAGTCGTCACAAGAAGCACAGGAATTACTTACATATAACTCCTGCTGTTTTAAGTAAATTTTTTCGTGACTTTTATTTACGTTTTTTTCTGTATTTGGTGCTTGGGCTGCTCTTTTTTGCAATTTAGTTGGAAGATCTCGAATACGCATCTTTCTCGCTTTCGCATCTCACTCAAAAACTCCCGTTCTTCTTTGGATACCTTATATTGCCTTAGACATCAAAAAAAGCTCAATTTGTTTACATTTTCAGGAACAAATATGAAACAAAACTCTGCTACGTCAGAGAAAATTTTCTTTCTAATAAACGGATTTTTTTTTTCAACGACTATGAGATTTTTGTAAATTATATGATAACCGTTTATTACTTGTGTGACTATTGATTTGACACTGTAGGAATAGACGATTTTCTCCAAACGCATTCTATCCTTTGATCTACAAGTTTTGTTATATCTATAAGCGATGGTTCTTCGGTAGTATTCCTTGTTATTTTTAGTTGCTCTCTATTCCAATCATAGTATTTCGTAACATATTCGTAAGTTGGAAAAACATTATCATTAATATCTACTACATTTTCGAATCTCGTGCAGAAATAATCTTGGCTTCTGGTTTCCATAATAGAAGAATATAAGTTAAAACAGTTCAAATAAAAAAATAAACACACAACTTCACTGTCCGCGTAGTAAACCCAAACTGATCTTTTTACTGTGCATTATTTTATAAGTATTCTATCAAAAATATTTCCTGGAAGAATATAATTTTTTCAATGAATGAGTTGCTTGGGTTTGAATCCTCGTAATATAAAAGTAATATGCTTTTTGCAATACAATGCTATTGCTGTTATATAACAAATTTAACAAAATGAAGATCAAAGCGCGGGCTCTTACACTAAAAATTCATTAATAATAATTAGTATTGTGGTTATTTTATTGAACTGTTAATGGTTTTTAATCCAAATTTAGATATTTTAATTTGGCTTAAGTTCATTGAATTTAATTTGCATTAAATTATTTTTATGAAGAAAGGAATTTTTTACAACATGGAAGGTCAGTCAAGAATGAAAATTATCAATAACAATTTTAATTAATCTTCCATGTTGTAAAAATTCCTTTCTTCATAAAAATAATTTAATGCAAATTAAATTCAATGAACTTAAGCCTAATTAAAATATCTAAATTTATTAATAATATTTTGCAGACAAATATACAACATATTTACGCTATTAGAAGTCGTTACGAGAAAAAAAATTTTTTGACCCACCCTAATGTCTATATCAATCAGTAGACTTCAACTATATTTTTGAAAAGTTGCAAACAAAACTTCTTAGCCAGGATTATATATTTCAAATTATTTTGTTTCAGCATTATAGAAAGCATATTGCACATGCTTTTTGTATAAAATATATGCTAATATTTCACCCAATGATTCATTTTTGGCTGCGTATTTTAGTAAAGTATTATTTGTTGTCTCTTTAGAAATACTTCGAACGGAGTTAAGTTTTATTTGGAGTGCATTAATGTCAAGGATGTGGACTAATTAAAGGTGATTAATTAGTCGTGAAACCCCTTTGCAACTGATCATTTTGGGGCACTTCAGGCACCAAACTTTGTCTTTTTAAGCCGGTTCGAAATATCTCCAGAGATAACATCTATATAAAAATATATTGAATATTTAGAATATTCTCTTACAAATTAATATTTACTATTAGTGAAAACTTTTTTGTAGTATTTTGAATTGCTTTTGGATTTTTTTTTGACAGAAATACACGCTTTTATAAGCGATTTATGTTTACATTGTTCACAATGTTTTTTTTACTTTTGTTAAATTTTTTTTTTTTTTGACATTTTTCATAAAACATTTAAGTTGGCCCGATGTTAAATTAGAAAAATACCTAATTTACGGGTACATTAACACAAGAGAACGGAAAACGTATATATGTAAATTGCATATTATTAAAATAACCGGTTTATTATACCAAAATTACCGGTTTATTCGATATTCGAAAAATAAACATTGTAAAATAACAGGCTTGGGAAAACTAAAAAAACCGGTTAAAACCGGTCAATTTTTGATCAATCAAGCGGTTTTATCTCCATGTTTAATTTCTATTATGCAGGTTGTATTAAAAAAGAAAGTTAACACTACTGTACGTGACACAACGATGACGCTCTTGTTTAGGTGTGGCATATCAGAGTAATAGCTAAGCGGGAGAAAACGTTTCGCCTTCCGCTTTTGTTTAGGTACGGCTGTAAGAACCACCTTGGAATTTCAGCTTTAAAATCTAACAAAGCCCCAAGTCCTGACAACATATCACCGGAACTTTTACAAGCCAATCCAATCAAAAGTCCTGAAGTTCTATTTCCATTAATGGCCGACTATTGGACTACTTCCCAGCAGAAGTAAACATAAAAAGGATCTAAAAAAGGTAACCTCTCAGAATTGACGAACTGGAGAGGAATCCCTTTGCTTAGCATGGTGAGAAAATTTATCGCACATATCATCAAACAATCACTCTCCAATGTACTGACACCAACCCTGAGGAGAGAACAGGCCGGGTTTCGAGCGCATCACTTGTGTATCATTGTCGAGCCGTCGGTCGATGGAGAACACCACTCTATATGTACTTTATCGATTTGGAGAGAGCCTTTGATATATTGAATCATGATGGGATCTGGAATTCATAAGAGGTCAAAGGAGTACCGCAGAAGATTGTGTGTTTAAGCTTTGTTTAAGAAAAATACTGCGTACATTTTGGCCGAACACAATCTCCAACACCACCCTATGGTCTATAACGAAACAAGAACAAATTCACCCAGAAATCCGGCGTCGTAAATGGAAGTGGATCGGGCATACACTGAAAAAGCCATAAGATGTTATTAGCCGAACAGACCTCGACTGGAACCCACAAGGCAGTCGCAGACCAGCAAATACCTGGAAGAGGCTTGTAAAAGCAAAAGCACTAGTTGCATGCAGGCATCAGAAATTAAGAACCGAAAACTTAAAATTTAAGTTTTTCATTTGAAAAATTCAAAAGTCATGCGTACAAAATAAATTTTTTTTTCTATCAGTTAAAAAAAAAATAGGAAACACAAAAAAGATATTTATATTTATTAGTACAATATGTTTTTTGTTCTTCAAAGTTCAAAATAATAAAGTTCTTAAAAAAACGTTTTTGAGAAAAATATTTTTTTTTGTTTTTAGAAACTAACAATAAAAACTCAATTTGAAGTTAAAATTGAGAATTTTAATTAAAATTATAATATAAAATTGTGTTTAAAATTGCAAATGCAAAAAATCCTTAGAGATTCTTAATTATCAAAACTAGCTGCTGTTGCATTAGCTGTACCCGCAACACAGGTATCTATGGAGACAGCCTTCAGTGCCTTGCCAATTATTATGACTAAAAATAGAAGGAATTTAAGTTCTGAGCATGTAGAAAATTTATTGTTGCTCAAACTCAACATCAAGCTAATTGATAAGATTACTATTTAGATCTAGGATAATCTTTATCATGTTATAACTACTTATTATTTATTAGCTTTATATTTTTTACTATAATTTTGTACGTATGAGATTAAATTTTGTCAATTAAAAAAATTCAATTTTAAGTTTTCGGTTCTTTTTTTTTCATGTACAATATAATATTGTACTGAAAAAATAAATATCTTTTTTTTGTGTTTGCTTTTATTTTTTTAAACTGATGAAAAAAAAATTATTTTGTACGCATGATTTTTTAATTTTTAAAAAGAAAAAATTAAGTTTTCGGTTCTTTATTTTTTGTACAAAAGAACAAAAAAAAAATATTTTTCTCAAAAACGTTTTTTTTAAGAACTTTATTATTTTGAACTTAAAGAAACAATCAGGGGTGTTCTGTAAATCGAAAACGCAAAACGCAAGAATTTAAAAGTCGTTTTTTTAATAAGATTTTTGTAGTTAAAGAAATACAAATACAATACAATACAAATATTTCTCTTTTAAACAGAATTCTCTAAGAAAATTATAAAAAATTGAACTAAAAGTTTATTAAAAAGAACTTCAAAATTCTTGCGTTTTGCGTTTCCGATTTCCAGAACACCCCTGAATATCAAACAAAATATTTTTATCTATTTTTGGTTATTGTACAATTTAAAATATTTTTCGAACACCAATGATAAATATTTTTTTAAAAACATAAAAAAAAACGTTTTCCGGTCCTTGGTTGCAGGTTGTCCATGGAGAGAAATTAAATATTTAGCTTTAGATAAAATAAATTGGAATTTATTTGTTACGGCCCTAAAAAAGGTAGGAACTACGGAAAAATATTTATAAGAAAATTGTATGCCATAATTAAGATAAAGAAATTGTCTCGCTCGTTTGAAAGAAAATTTTCAAATTTCTCGCTTTGCTTAAGAATATAGAAAAATTGATTCTCTTTTCATTCTCCATTAACTCGTTTTCTTAGTGTTAAATGTTAATGTAAACATCTTTTAAACATTTTAACAAATTCTATTCATATTCTTTATATATCAGATTTTAAAGTCAATAAGTCACGTTTTTCTGAAATATATGTATGTATATAAAAATAAAATAACTTTAAAAATATTCACATATTTCACATTTTCTCTAAGCAATTAACAATAGTATGACTTTGAGAATTTGTAAAAAAAAACCTTTTTATTTAAATGAACATATTTGTATTAAATTTTTACACACATGAATCTGGCATTACATATTTAGTTTAGTTTTATGAGTGTGTGAGTTAAAAAAATAATTAAAAATCTTTTCATAACATCTCATCTGTAAATAATTATTTTATTAACCGCAAACTTATGAATAAAAGAAAATTTAATAAAACAAAAATGAGGAGGACCACAAAAAGATTATTGAAAATAACAGTCTAGGGAAAAAATATGCTAAATGCAACTTTAGCATAATTTATGTGTAATAAAAAGTTTATCGGGTCTGTTCTGAAAATCACGTGATTTCAAATCACAAACTTTTTAAAATCACACGTGTGATTTTGCGGTGTTCTGAAAATCATTTCGTTTTTATTTCTCGGTGTGCCTTAGGCAACTGAAAATCACACCGAAGCACACGAAAACGGAACACAAAAATATCACACGAGTGATTTTTAAAGGCACATGTGATTTAAAATCACGTGATTTGAATAAAAGTGATTTTCAGAACAGGGCTGTATTTCATAGAAAAATTTGTTTGTTATTGATATATGAGATATTTTCCAAAATTTGTTTTTTCAAAATTTTATTGCAAAAATTACTATTTTTTTAAAAATGTAAGCCATGTTTGTAAACTTTTTCTTTAAAGTCTAGAGACTGTCGTAATCATAAAAAATTAAAATGAATTTGATTTGTATTTTAAGAAAAATATTTAGGAAAATATTTCCTTACAACACATTTCAAACTTATTTTACTTTTTATGAATACGGCAGTTAGTTGTTGTTGTTCTTGTAGCAGCTCGACGTGGATTTGGGATGTTGATTGGTCCAAGTCCAAGTAAAAAAAGGTAAAAACGGGAAAATTCGGTAACCTTATATCTCCAAAACTAATAGAGATGCAAAATAAATGTAATACTAATCGTTGTTCTTTAGAAAAATAAGCGGACAGGTGTCTGGTACTTTTTGGAAATTCAGACCTTTAACGGAGTAAACGGGTAAAACCTGCATTTTGGTACTTTTTTGTCACCCCATCTATCTTTTAAACCCATAAACATAGAAATAAGGGTTATATCACATTTGAAACTTATCTAAAAAAGCCAAATACGAATTTGGTACTTTTTCGAAATTCGGACGTTTAAGGGGTAAAAAGCGTAACTATTTTTGGTACTTTTTTATAAAACATTTTTTTTATTTATTGACATATTCGTATTAAATTATGGGCTCCCACTACAATATTGAAATTTTTTATGCTTCAATGGGGAGAAAAAAGTACAAAAAAGGGAAAATAGGGAGTAAACGGGTAAAATCTGTATTTTGGTACTTTTTTGTCACCCCATCTATCTTTTAAACCCATTAACATAGAAATAATTGTTAAAGCGGACAGGTGCCTGATACTTTTTTGAAATTCGGCCTTTTTGGGGAGTAAACGGGTAAAACCTGTATTTTAAAACTTTTTTGCTATGCCATCTATACCTAATTCTGTTATTTTTGTTTCAAAACATTTTTCTTCATCTACCTATCTATATATATAAAATTGTAACGTTACGCACGTCCTAAACGCCTGAAGCTAAAATGTTGAAATTTGACCGGGAGGTTGGCCTCCCTCGATTCCCTAGGATGGGAGTTTTGAAAATGTTTATGGTTAGAGGTTAAAAGAGCTAAAAACGGGTAAATTCCCTAACCTCATGCTCATCAAAAAAATAAGCGGATAGGTGTCTGGTACTTTTTTGAAATTCGACCCTTTTGGGTAGTAAACGGGTAAAACCTGTATTTTAAAACTTTTTTGCCACTCAATCTATCTATTAAACCAATAAACTTTGGAATAAAAAAATATCACATTTGTAACGTATCTAAAAAATACAAATAAAAATTTGGTACATTTTCGAAATTCGAACGTTTAGGGGTGAAAATCGTACATATTACAAAGTAGCGGGTTGAAACCTAGAAACATAAACTTTGGCGTAAAAATATGTCCACAAAAGAAAAGGAGACGCTAACGAAGTAGCGGGTTAAATGCTAGTAAATAAATAAATCTATAGTCTTTGAACAAATGCTTTGTTCGTGATGTTTGTTTTTTAATCGCAAATGGTGGCATTTCGTAAATAAAACGGCACAAAGTGTAAGATCTTTCCTTTGATCTTTATTGGTCCGCCTTCGTATTATCTATTATTGTTGGCTATTGAATTAAAAGTTAAAAAATATAATGATTTGAATAAACATATCGTTGTTTTCGTTAAGAAAAAGTGTACTGTTTTTTCCTTAATTGTACTGTTTTTTTGGTATTCGATGTACTGTTTTTCCGAATTTTAAATCTGGCTACCAGTAAGAAGACATAATCGAAAACGAGAGAAATTTTAATTGTAAAACATTTTCTCTGTCAAAAAAAAATCTTTACGTGCTTGAGAAAAGAATTCAATAAAAACAATTTAGAGTGCTGTATTAGGCTGTGCCGAATCTTTGATACCCTCCACCGACAGAAGTGTGCTCTATATGATAAAAACATATATCTTATTAACTAAGCTTCACAAAAACGAACATCAGTATTAAAATTAGTTGCGGTTTAGACCTATATTAAATTATTGACCGACACACAGTGGCGCCCGTAGAGCAAGCGAGGTTGCAAAAATCAAAATTTTCATGAGTGCCGACGAAGTTTTGAATAAACCCATGTTATAGGAAACTTTTCAACGATTTCAAATATGCCACTCTTAATAATATCACATTTTTAGTTTAGAAGATATAACCGTTCAAAGTTGACCGACTTTCGGTTTTCAAAAAAACACACAATTTTTAGTCAATTTGTTGCGATTTCAGGTGTAATATCACGAAAAATAGGTAACGAATCGCCTTATTTTTTATTTGTATTGATTGATGTATTTATTAAATGTATAATGATAAAAAAAAAATTAACTGTTTGCTTTGTGTTTCTCCTGGTAAATCACTATTTAAAAACTATCCGTTTTTTCACTATTTTTCAACTTTGACGGAAAATAAAAAAAAACTATATTTTTCTATATTTGCCATACGTGCAAAACCTGTTCTTTGATTATTTCTTTACATAATTCAAAAGGTTTTATCTGCCCGTACGTGCCCGTTTGGCTTCTAGAGGTAAAAAAGTTCAAAAAGACATGGTTGCAGAAATTGTATGGCGTCCATCCCTTATATGTTTTGACTGACAGTAGTTTGATCTAATAGTTTGAAAAAAACTACTCATTGAAATTAGCAGGTACGTACCTCACATAAACAATACTTTGGCGTACAAATGGTCAGGAACAATATTCACTTATGGTCCCTACAGGTAGGCACAAATCTTATTTGGACACGTGCATAATATCAAAATTGCATTATTTAGCCTAAATCCATATGTATGCAGGGAACAGGTAAATTTTTAGGCATGGTAGCATAAGCCTATATATTGCAAAATAAGCATAATGCCTGGATTAGTCTACGCCTGAAAGTTGGCGCAACAATTTGTGAAACCATTAAACAATTTAAGTACTGAAAACATGGCGTTGAACAATTTAAAATTATTTGAACTGTTTAGAAAGTCAACCACACCAAAGTTTTTCACGGAAGTGAAAATTCTTCCTGAGAAGTTGACATTGATCAGCAAATGGGGCTGCGATGGATCATCCGGACAAAGCGTTTATAAGCAAAGGATATCTTTCGATGACGCTACAATATCGGACGGAAATATGTTTATGGCATCTGTTGTTCCTTTGCGGCTAAAATCGGATGAATCCTACACTGGAAAAATCCACGTCCGTCATCAGTGCATTATTGCCGACCAATAATGTTTCAGTTTGCAAGGGAATCGGCAGAACTCATAAGGACTACGGTGAAGGACATTGAAGAACAAATAAGCAAGATTAAGCCTACAAAGCTGCAAATTGGAGAAGGAAAATATATTGAATGCAATTACGAGTTCCACCTGACCATGGTTGACGGAAAAGTCGTAAACGAACTGACAGGAACAACCTCAACAATGTCATGCCCGATTTGCAAAAAGAGTCAGAAGAACTTTTTTCAATTCAATTCAATTTATTTCATATATAATATGTTACATCTCAATTTTATATAATTAGTTGTAAAGAGTTTAAGATTAGTATCTTTTTCTGCTTAATTATAATATATTTCAATTAGTTATCATAGACAGAATTATATTGGAGGTAAAAATTTAGCAAAAACCTATCTAAACCCCTTTTTTCGTATTATTTTTATATTTTTTTTATCGATTTTATATTATTATTTGTCAGAAGAACTTTGGTAATTTAAACGATTCTACAAATGAGGAGAATTACGAATATGGAATGTCACCATTGCACGCAAGGATAAGGTGTATGGAATTCTTGCTAAAACTGGCATATACCCTACCACAAGAGGAGGAAAACTTCGATGAAAATACATCAATAAAGGATAAGGAAAAGATCAGAAAGAAGCAAATACAGGATGGTTTTTTTGAAACAAGTTGGACTAAAAGTAGACTGTCCCAAGCACGGATACGGTAACTCTAACGATGGAAACACTTCTAGGAGATTTTTTGAAAATGATGAGGCAGTAACTAGAATCATTGGAATTGACAATCAAATCGTGAAAAGATTGGGAACGATCTTGGATGTTTTAAACTGCAAAGAAAATGTCAATTCTACAAAATATGGAGAATATGCGTCGAAAACTGCATCTCTTTTAGCAGAAATGTATCCACAGAAGAAGTTGACCCCGACCGTCCATAAAATATTGGCGCATGGCAAAGATATAATTGAGTACCAGTCTTTGCCAATTGGAGAGCTTTCTGAAGAAGCACAGGAGTCTCTTAACAAATTTTATAAAAAATATAGATTGCAGAACACATTCAAAGCATCAAGGGTAAGGCAAAATAAGGACCTCTTCAACATGTTGGCAGCATCTTCCGATCCACTTATTTCTTCCCTGCGGCATGTGAAGTCACGAATAGAGTTACAAAATAATTATAGTTTAGAAATTGTTAGTCTTTTAGATATACCTTCTCTTACGAATTGTGATGAATATTTTACAGAAAATTGAAAAAATAAATTTAAAAAAATAAATAATTTTTTTTTTTAATTTGTTGGGTAATAATTTAAAACATAAAACCCTTAAGAAAAAAAATAAAAACAATCTAAAAATGTAAAAATAATTTTTTTTAGTTACCATAAAATTGATTTTTCTACTAATTTTAACTTTGATAACCCATAAGTAGGCCCCTACAAAGCGTAGCACTCTTTCCAAACGCTCATTTCATAGGCTGAACAGTTATCTATCATATGCTGTTTAAACTGTTCAATTATCTTATTCGGTTCAAGAGATATGATTTTTGCAACGAAAAAACTCAAATGGCGCCACTGTGCGACAATAAGAAAGTTGTGAGTTTCTTCTTAGAACTTTGAACTGGCTTGAGTAAAATATCATGATTCGTAACAGTTTTAGCCGAACTAAAATGATTTTTAGGAGGGTAATTTGTATTGGACCTATGGTAAATTATGGACCAATCATTCAATAATTCTGAAGACTGATTTCTGGTATTACAAAAATAAATTAGAATAAATTTCAATACCGCAGTGTAATTAATTTTAGCGTTAACAGAGAATTTCACAAAATTACACGATATTTTTTCTGGCCATATGAATCTAAGTTGGAAGAAATTTTACAGCAATATCTATAACTGTTATGGTTTTAGGCGAATTTAATTATTTTTTCAAAGTGTGCTTTATTTGGGTTTAGGCGCAATAAACTGTTTTCCGGTAGTAGGGTTTATATGGGGCCTAGAGTAAATTATGGACCGATCTTCACGAAATTTTACAGTGTAATTTGTAGTCACATAAAACTGTGACGTAACGAATTTCATTATGATAGCATTATTTATTAGGCTTTTAGGCGTACTAAACTGTTTTCTTGGAGTAGGATTTATATGGGGCCTAGAGTAAATTATGGACCAATCTTCACGAAATTTAGCAGTGTGATTTGTAGTCCAACAAAACTGTACTGTACCGAATTTAATAATGATAGCATTATTTATTACGGTTTTAGGCGTAATAAACTGCTTTCCGGGAGTAGGGTTTATATGGCACCTAGTGTAAATTATGGACCGATCTTCAAATAATTTAATGTGCTTTGTGGTCCTATAAAACTGCGTCGTACCAAATTTTAGTATTATAGCATTATTTATTACGCTTTTAAGCGTACTAAACTTTTTTCCGCGAGTAGGGTTTATATGGGGCGTATAGTCAATTATGGATCGATCTTCACGAAATTTAACAGTATGATTTGCAGTCGTATAAAGCGAATTTATGCATTATTCCGTGCATTATTCCACCAATTATGTTAGTTTTTGTATCAAAATGATCAATTTTGTTAGGGTGCTGGTTCCACATTTTGATTCATAATTCTGATTCTACTAAACCGATGTTGCTGGATTTCAATCCCAAAGTGCTTAGGATAATTAGAAGCAATTTGACACCAACATTGTTCTTATCTTTTGAGTTTTTCGAAAGTGAGCTTGTTTAAATCAGACGGACAGACAGACGGACATGGCAAAATCGACTTAGAATTACTCGAGAAACCAGAATATATATACTTAATGGGGTCTTAGATGTATAGCAAAAAAGTTTCACACGGAATGACAAACTTAGTATACCCTCATTCACCACTAGTGGTGGTGGAGGGTATTCAAATTTTATTTTCACTAGACAATTATTATCGCCATAGAAAAGTTTTTCTCATTACTCATACGTATGATGGGCCTCAATGCCTACTAGCTTGCAGATCATCGTTATGTAGGAGCTGGGGACTCCGGCCGGCAGTAGTGGGATGGCTGTACGCGTCGGTAGTTAGACCCATTCTTACGTATGGATGCTGTGTTTGGTGGGAAGGATTGAGGCTGGCTAGTGGGAGGGACTTCTGTCTACGGTTCACAACTCAACTCAGTTGAGTTGTAATTTCTTAATTTTTGTATTATGATTTACAACTTTGCTATATTGCCGCGAACAAAAACATCAAAAAGTTGCTACTCATCACATCCAGTTGTTTTAATTACAACTCAACTGAGTGGAGTTGTGAACCTAATAGGGGCCTAGGGCTCAGAGGTGCGCTTTGATTGGCATGACAGGGGCCATGAGAAATACTTCTCAGGCAGCCCTGAATGTTATTCTACATCTTCTGCCTATTGAGCAGTATGTTATAGGAATAGCAGGCAGCAGCATTCTTAGACTGAGGGAGTTACGACTGTTAGGAAATTTCACGAAGGGTCACTCGCTGATCTTGAGTGAAATTAGCACTGGCGGTTATTGTCTGGGCTCGCCAGGATCAACGGATTATGTGGGCACAAGGGTCGATTTTGGGCGTCTGCCAGAGGATCTGGATTTCAGAAGGTATTATAGACTTCCCGAAGACTGCAATGTATTTCAGGCGGAGTTTTTGGGGATATTGAGGGCCGTGGAATTGCTAAGGGTCAACATTGGCAGGGGCTCGGACGTCACTTTATGTATATATGGACCAGTGATGTGAGTAGACATTTCAAAAAATCCCTACGTGTCTAAAAAAATCCCTTTTTCAATACAACCCAAAAAAAAATTCTCTACACTTTTAATTACTTTGAAAATGTATTGTTTTTGGCAACACGCAAACAAATACTTATTTTGTTAACATTTTGTAAGTATTACAATTAAAGCATTTATTATGAACAAGAAAACAACCCCAAAATAAATATGGGCACTTACACAGAAGTGTCATGTTACGCAACCAAGCAATTTATTTTGTATATTAGACCCATGTTGTTCAAATTTGTTTCTTTTTTTTCACTAAATTGCGCTTAACAGAAAAAAAAACAAAAAAAAATAAATAATATTTAAATTATTCTTTAAGAAACAATTTAAAAAGGTTGGTGGCGTAACGTGACAAAAAATAGACTTTCCTGTGGAAATACCTATATGTAAATGCTATAAACACATGTGAAAATTCAATTTCAAAAATAACACTGTGTGACAAATTTATATTTTTTCTTATTGGAAGAAACGCCTCTATATATGCATTCATCTAGAGAAAATACATAGTCAAACTTCGAATTTGATTTTTCATTTCCTCATCTTTTGTCCTTTATAAAGAACTTAATCAAGAATACTTATCCAATAATTTTAAGCAAGCTCGGTACTAAGGAGATCGAACGGTTATTATTCGACCGGTTTTTTTAAAATTTCCATTTTTCGAATATCGAATAAACCAGTTATTTTGGTATAGTAAACCGATTATTTTAATAATGTGTAATTTATATACGTTTTCCTTACTCGTGTTGTAAATGACTAGTAATTTAAGTATTTTTCTAATTGAATATTAGGCAAATTTAAACTTTTGTTGAAGAATTTCAAAGCAAAATGTAAAAAAAACTCAAAAAATATGAAGGTGTGTGATGAAAATCGGTCTATTTCAAATCGTTCGTTTTTGAAAGATGCGATGAAGTTTGAGCTATCTAAAAATCCATTTCTGAACAAAGGACTTAATTTTTTGTTCAAATTACAGTTCAATCAACATACCTATAATATAAAATTTTCAAAGAAATTATAGATAATAAGAGGAACATGTATTAGAAATAAATTCTAAGAGATACTGAAAACGATATTATCAATTTTAAGCCGGTTTGCTTTCAAAATTAAATTCCATTACATACCCAATTATTAACAATGTAAATCCAAAGCGCTTTTAAAAGCATGCGTTCTTGTAAAACAACTAAAAACTATTCAAAATACCACAAAAAATTTTCAGTTAAAAAAGTAATTAGGATTTTGTGTGCGAGTATTCTAAATATTAAATATATTTTTATACAGATGTCATCTCTGGAGATATTTCAAACGGTATTTGAAAGACAAAGGTGTTTGAAGTGACCTAAAATGATAAGTTGCAAAGGTTGCCGAGGACGGAATGCCCGTTAAGGCACTAAAAAGTAGTTCTAGCATATCTTCATGCTTAAAACTAAAACATTCCGGCGGAATCAACGATATGGAAAAAATTAATCAGTCTTATTTATTTAAACACCAAGAACTAAAAACAAAATTGAAAACATCAAACAATGTTATGGAAGGATTTAAATTGTGGTCGACGAATTGACAGATATTTCATACAAAAAATATGTGCACATTACTATTCGTTTCTATAATGCAGAAAAAAAATAATTTTAAATTTATAATCCTGGCTAAGGTTTTGTTGCAACATTTCAAAAATATGGTAGAAGTCTACTGATTCATATAGACACCACCAACAAATTAAAAGGCATTTAAAATAAATTTGGAAGAATATGGCATATAACAAATTTATTAAATTGCTATAATTTTGTAAAACTAAAGTTCTTCAAAAATTCTTAACATTTGACGTAATCACTAGTTTTATAAAAATGTATAAAACATTTGCATAGATCAGACATCATTTAACAGTTTCTAAATTACATTATAAAATTATCTTCTTACAAATAAATTTTAGTAAATAAATAAAAAATTTTAGAAATAAAGCTTAACTGCCCGTTCGCCGATATCGAACGTTAACGTTCGCATAATAAATAACATTTAAAACAAAATTTCAAAAATTGTTTTTGTTTTAAATGTAATTTTCTATGCGAACGTTAACGTTCGATATCGGCAAACGGGCAGTAAGTTTGATAAATTTGCTGGTCACGCTTTTTTTGGATTTTATCGTGAAATATTTGTTTGGTCTGAACATACCTTAAGTCATATCAATATATGTATTTTGTTGGTTCCTTATCTATGTGTATTGTTTTGTTTTTATTCTAATTAAATTTTTATCAAAAAAACGAATTTACTTTTGTGTTTTTATGTATTATTTGAAAACCGGTTAATATTAAAATGTTTAACCGAATACAGGTTTTTTTAATATATCAACTATTCGGAATATTCGAAAATCGGTTTTTGTCGAATAATCGATCACTCTACTCGGTATCATATAAAAGGGAAGTTTCTGTAGAATTTTAAAAAAATATTTACTTAGTTCCCCTAAACAAAAATATAAAAAAAAAAAATTTCCATTTAAGGAAATATCCTTTCATATCTTTAAAATTTTTTACTAAAAATTTTTTACAAATTCGAAATTGTATTGTTTTATTTCTCTTAGTTAAGAAGTTTGATTGTTTTTTCTCGGAACAAAATTAATTTCTTTGTAGAAATTTCATTCATTTGATATTCGCATACAGTTTAGCGAATGTGAGTGCGAATGCAAATACCAAAAATAAGAGAATAGTTCGCAAATGCGAACCCGAATATTCTTCGCGTCCCAATTACATTTGTTGGCGATTGCCAGGCTGTTAGGACTCATAGTATAGAATTTCTGTTAAAAAAAATACTGCATTTGTACTTAAATGCTATTGTATATGAAAAATTTTAATTTTTAAATCAAAATAAGACGGATATTTACGTAGTTTTACACAATATATTGAAAATGAGATAATATTTTGAAAATTCCCTACATTTGTCTTAAAATAAAAAAATCTGTCCTTTTTCCCCAACGCTTGAAATTTTCCGAAAAAAATCCCTACAAAAAGGGAAAATTCCCTACTATTGGCATCACTGATGTGGACAGCCAGGCGGCTCTTAGGGCCTTCATTGGCTGTTATGTGAACTCAAAGCTAGTGGATGAGTGTAGGGGAGCTTTAGGGGAAATCTTAAGGGAATATGTGGTGAGGCTGTGCTGGGTACCGGGTCACTGCAACATCACCGGCTCGGTGTTGGTGGATGCTGACTGTTTGGAGGCGGTCAAGCCTCAAATGGTCTTCTATTTTGAAAGAATCAGGGAATGGGTTCTAAGCGGGACTAATCAAGTCTAGGGGAACCACACGGACTGCAAGATTTCGCGTGCGCTGTGGCCGGTGCTTAGGAAGTCCGATTCGGATTCGCTGCTGGGCAGGAGCAGGTTGTGCTTCAGGACCATGATAGGTATTATCACGAGAACTCTATTATAGGCAGAATGGCGGTAAGAATAGTAGCTGACTTGTCGGATATGTGAAGATTGTGTGAAGACCCAGTGGAGTTATAGGGCGGTTTTCTGTTTAGTAGGGTTGTTCTTACTTGTTTTGTCCGATTTTTATCTGCCACTACTTTCTCTATTCTTGTGTTTTAGTTATCAAAATCCAAGAAAAACCAGTAGATATAAAAAACTAATTTTGTTCGCATATGTATAGTAAAGCTTTAATAACAAAAATAAGTAATAAAACTGAAAAAAAAAAATTATGTACTTTTGATAAAATGTTTTTATTATTATTATGCTATGTTATGTTATGTTATTATTTAATAAAAGAGGTTTTTGTAAAAATAAATATGTATAGTTCTTTTGAACAAACGCCCATATTCATACACGATTATTAAGTTTAACAAACGTTTATTTATTTCAATCCAAGTAATATAAAAAGCCCATAAGGCGAAAAATTATATATTACAAATGTAAATTCTGAGTTAAAGCACAATTAAAAAAAAGTAAATTTATATGTACAATATAACTATTATTTATTAGTAATAAAATAATAATAACAATAATATCCCGGCCCAAAGTGGATAGCTTCGTAAGATGCAAAAGACATTTTATCAACTTAAATTAACCAAATATAAACATTACCAACATAATTCCTTTTAATACGTGTTAATAAAAAAAAAGATATATACCCTAAGAAATTGGAATATTTTGAAAGCGCAAAAACGGGAAAAAAAATTAAGTAAATTATAAAATTAAATTAGCTAAACGAAAAGAAAAATATGTCATCAGTTTTAAACGAAATGCATTTTTTGAGTGGGAAAATAATCGAAGAACTATAGGTAAGTAGTCCCAACATCGAGCTACCATAACAAGAAAAGACCGCTCAAAACAGCTTCATTTTATTCTGGAGATAAAAAAGCCCACAACTTCTTCCGTGGAATATTATGGTTAGGTTAAAAACAAGCTTTAAAGCTTTGTTTTGTGCAGATGAAAATACCTCTTAAAGAAGAACTTTTCCTACTTCCATATATTATTGGAAGGTAAGACAAAAGACTATGAATCAAACTTTCATAAATTAGCATTTTTGTTTTGGTATTAAATTTTCGCTTGAATTTGTATAGAATGCCAACAGCAGAAGCTATTTTACTTTTAACTGCTTCGATGTGATTATCCCAATGTAAGTTTCTGCAAAAATGCATTCCTAGATATGTTACCGACTCCGACTCTTCTATTGGAACACCATCAATATGTACCGTCATAGATTGAGATCTTTCTAAATTATACGGTCTAAATCTGACGAATTTAGTTTTATCAGTATTTAAAATAAGCTTATTTAATCTTACATATTCAGCTAATATTGATGAATCGTACTCCACTTGAGTTTGTACCACACGCTGGTGTTTATAACGGTAAAGTAGGCAAATATCATCAGCAAACATAAAAAGTTGACCATTAAATGTTATGTTCATCAGGTCATTTATAAAAATCTTGAACAAAAGGGGCCCGAGTACACACCCTGCTGTACTCCGCATGTTACAGGTAACAAGGTGCTCTCAAGGCCATGTCAGATAAAACTTTTGCTTCGCGTTGCGTTACCGATTCGCTTTGACATCTAAGATAAAATAAACATACTTATACGATACATGTCACATAAAGTACTTTCAAAGCGGAGCGAAGCTAAAATTTAGCCAACTCTCATCTTTTTGCGCGCTTTGACAATTGGCTAGTATAATTTTCTTTTGTTTTTTAATTTTTTTTTGCCAAATGCAATTGAAAAAAACCGTCCAATTAAATTTTTAACTTTTATTTTTGTAACAAATAATTAAATGTACAAATTACCAACCGCTTTTATAAGTAAACAAACAATGCGTGAGTGTTGTCAAAGTTTTCATTGCGTCATACACCTTTTGCTTTGCGTTTTTCTGCCAAAGGTAGAAACGTCACGCAAAGCGACAAAGTTTTATCTGACACGGCCTTTAGCGTTACCAATCTGCACAAATTTTGAACGACCAGACAAGAAGTTCTTAAATAAGGCATTAGAACTGTTTGACACTCCAACTATTTCCAGTTTTTTAATCAAAATGTCATGGTCCACTAAATCAAACGCTTTAGATAGATCAAAAAAATAGAACATTTTTTTTCAATTGAGAGAAATTATTATTTTTTTTTTTTTTGAACACACAAAAATTTTTGTCTCAAAAAATTTTTCTTTCTCTCTTTTCAAAAAATGTTTGCTATAAAAAAAGAATTTATTCTCTCGCTTTAGAAAATTTACTCAATTGCTCAAGAGGAATTTTTCGCTACAAAAAATTCCTTTCCCTCTTAATAGACATTTTTACTATTGACGTTTTTTCGACCTGCTAAAATAAATTTGTAAATAGATAAATAAATATACGCCGTTGAAACGTTCTTTTGTCCATAACTTCATAAAAACTATAATTTATTTAACATAAGTACACATGTATATTCTGTTTCATTAAAAAAGAATTGACGACAATATTCTTATATTTTTTATCATTTCATTGTATAAAATAACAGCAAAAACAACGAGACTTTTGTAAATTTATGAAAAAACCAATAAAATATTTAAATATGCTGCATAAAGTTTCAAAAAGACAAAGCGGAAAAAACAATGAAACAAGAAAACTTCTATTTGTTTGGTAAAATGCCAAGAATTTTAACTGTTTCCCCGCATATTAGACCAAATAAATTAGAGTTGTGTCATTTCAATGTACTTAGGGAAAATGTTTACAAGTATGCAAAAAAAAAACGGCAACATGTAAAAAATCAATTTTAGCTTTAAAAATTAGCCTTAACCCTTGTTAACAGGGTTCCCAGTTTTATTTTGAGCCTTATATTTGCGATTTATCAGCCCCAAAATCGCTATTTTCTTAAACACAAAAATCCCCCCATTTCCTTAAAAAGAAAATGCATCATATTATGTCAAAGGAAAAATATGCATACATTGATTTATTTAAATAAATCCATTTGTGAAATATTATTAAAACTAATGTTATTTATTCTTTGAGTTCTAATTATCTACGTACACTAGAGCGACTCAAGTTGTATGGAAGTGAAATTCGTGCAAGTTGTACCCCCCTCAAATTGAACCTTGGACTTTTTTAAAACGACATTTAAAATATTTCGGCTCCAGCTTTGACCTCTCGTGAGCTGGACCATTTTGAAAAAGGGTATATTTTTGCATGTTTTGTTAATTTGAGAATCTGTTTCCTTACCAACATATACAATATGGGTATCATAAGAAAGTTTTTTTAAGGCGCGATTAACCAAAGACGATCATCCGTGTCCAGCACGTTTTTTGGTGAGTCGCTCTAACGTACACATCTATAGTATCTATGTAATAAGGGTAACGTTAAAACGCAAAATAAAAAAATTATGGGTACATTTTTATCATTTCAAGAACAAGGGAATCAAAATCTTCTGATTCATCAGCCAATTCAATTTTGTTTTACATGTTGTTTGTTTATAAAGTGCATTTGAGATGATTGAATAAATTTGTCACAGCAAACTGCATTATTTTTAAAGTATTTTTTAAGAAGAGCTTTTAATTACTCATGCTGCATTCTGTTGCAAATTTTGATTTTGGCTGTTTTTATTTTAGAAAAAGACTCGTTCAACAGAACGTAAAAAAGCTTATTTAAAACTATTTCAGCAAGCTCTTGGAAAAATTTTAAATTTGTACCCACATCTTGACCAAATCGTCCTTGCCATTGCACAAATTTAATTTATAATAATATATTATTCCCAAAAATCCCCAGAGAAATAAGTGGTTTTGCCAAAAAAAAAATGCCCTGATGATTTTCACGAAATTTGTATCCCCAATTTCAAAAAAAAATCCCAATTTGCACACGTTTTCAAGCTGTCAAAAATGTTATTGAAAAGCAAGATGCTTGTACCTAATTCAGAAACTTTGGCTCTTGCCGTTCTCCAGATATATAGAAATATATAATCTTTGTATGGGAATCGCCTCGCCCACTTGTCCAATTCTGCCCACATATTGTAGGATTTTGTTTTTATAGCAAACAATTCCGGACCATACATATGTGACATAACTGAATATATAATTACCAAGTCCCCATCATATCTGGGGTCTTCAGAAAACCCATTTCAACGGACACGCGGACAATACGTATAGATCGTTAAATCAACTTCGCTCCTCAGAAGGAACCAGAATAGAAGTACCTTATAGGGTATAAGATCAACATAGCAGAACGATCAGTTTCGCACTTTGCTTAAGAAAAGGGCAATTCCATAAAACTTAACAACAAAGTTCCTTTAGTTCAATATGGTTTGACACATATAATTTACAAGTATTCGAAGAGTTGCTTAAACCAGATTATGCACATTATAGTCGGGAAGCTTCAGTTGTTCTAGTACTTTAATAATTAACAAATTGTTTTGCTTACAACATTTGTTGTTGACTTAAAAAATATTTTTAGCCCTCTTTTACGCTTTAAAAAAAATGGAATGAAAATTTACTTAAACCGTACTTTTTTCAATTAATCCCGTTTTTCATATTTCTTCACGCGCTTAATGAAGATTGGTTGGTTATTTTCAGCTACCGATATTTAATCTGAATCATTCGGTGTATGAACTTTAGTTTACCTACAGTAGGTATAACATTCATGCTTCAAGGACTGGATATTACCCTTATACAGACGGCCCAACTCAAAAATTGTGCGTATTGCACTGAAAGGAGCCTAAGTTTAATAAAATTTTGATAACACTGCAGTCAATAAGTTCACTTATATAAAAAAAGTTGGCTTTCCTTTCTGATAAAATTATTCTCTTTTTGCTTCAAACGTCGGTGAGACATTCCAATACTTTTAAGCCCTTGTTCCAACCAGATTTGAATGCGAGAATTACTTTTTATATTGCTGTCAAAATAATTTTTTTAAATACTGACCCAGCAAAAATTGACGGGCATTTAAGCTAGAAATTATTCACTGACAATACTGTAAAATTCAGTAGTCATCCCGATGACTTATTTATTTTAAACAGTTGTACGAATTTTGTTAAACTCCCGCGGCAGTATGTCTTGTCGAATCATTTTCTTCTTGTTAAATTGCCGAATCCTTTTTTTAATTGAAAACGATTGACTAACATCTATTGCTGAAAAATAGTATTTTTATATAAAACCCTAGAAGAATATTTCTTGAATTTCTAACTTTGACCTAATATCAATGCTGTGACAACTTGTACGTCGCTACTTAGAAAGACGTTAAATAACCCGAAAAAGATATCCACTTTCTTCCATTGACTTTTTCAACTTTACTCTTATATAAAGATGTATCACCAAAAATTCTTCCTGTATATGGATTACACAAAATGCAAATTTTGCTGTATGTTTATAAATCTATACACAATATTGCCCACCATACTATTTTATTGTCACGAAATAAACATAGCTTTAATACAAGGAACGCGAGCAATCTGAGTATAAGCTTTTGCCGTTTGGAAAAACTAAACAAAGACTGCATTTTAAACTTTTTTTTTTCTTTTTCTAAAATATATTTTAAACTTTTTTTTTTTTCTTTTTTCATATATTTTGAACATTTTATAAGCTTTTAAACACTTGCCAACTGGCCTCAAAAATGTCCCTATGGACGCTGAGGCAAAAATCATTTTTTGTAATAATTTAAATTTTGTATATTATGTATAATTAAAAAAAAAAAAAATATTAAAAAAAATCATCAAAGAAAATCTAGAATATTTTACACCATAGAGCATTTTATTTGAAACGTTAGATTGGTAATAAAAAAAATTATTCCAAATAGGTACATAATATTTTTGTATATAACATTTGGAAAATATTTTAGAGTTTTTTGAATTCAATTTACTTTGATCTCCATATTGGTTGCGAAATTGGCAAATCTCCCAGATCGTGATTGAGCAGAATTCAACTTGGTACCACGGGAACCAGTAGTCCTTGAAACTTGGGTCCTGGAGGTGTTACCGATGAGGTTTTATTGGTAAATAAATTTTAAATTCAAAATCACGCAAAGGGAGGTCTTAAAAAGACAGCATGAAGAATAAATTTTAGGAACGATTGACTTGCTGGCACATCTTCTTGTGTTCTGCTGATGTGCAGAAACTGCGCTGCTGTTCTCAAAAAAAAATCAGTTTATTAAAATAGAATCAAAAATTTCAATTTTTAGCTTTTAATTTTTATGAGTTTAATGTATAAAATAGTGCTATTGCAATGATATGACTGTAATAATACAAAAATATTGTTGTTTTCAAAATAATTTCTTTAATTCAAAACTCTGGATTTTTAGGTACATACATATTATCTTTTTGATTTAAAGTAAAAGAATTTTGAAATGCATGTTTCAAGTTAAATTCTAATCAAAGAAATAAAAAACAACTCAAAATATTAGATTCCTCCATTTTAAATTAATGACTTACACAAGTCATAAATATCAACGTAGAGGGGCTTTTACCCTTTAACAGAAAAAAGCTTTAATGTAACTCGTAGACAAACCCTAACAAATTTACTTAGAAATCATAGCAATAAAAATAAAAACTTCTTAACAACTAGGTATTTAATTAATATAAACAGAAATATGACTCACCATATTTGACCAAGTATCAAAGGCGGCAACTGCGATTGTAAAAAGAAACCTTTGGCTTGGGCACCGGTAACAAAACCATTTTGTGGTTGCAGTGCCTTAAATTGTTCTTGATATTTCAATTTTTCACGTTGGGTTATAACCCAAGGATCTGTAGCTGGATTCATAGTGAAATTTTTGCTAATACTACTGTCGGTAGCAATGATTTTGAATTTCCAGCAAACAAACCGCACCAGTAGAAATGGATATTTGACAAAAATTGAAAACTTTGGAAGAATAAATTTTTTATCTATACGTAGAGTTTTTGTCGCTTTTCTCGAAATTAGGCCAATGCACTTTTAAATTGTTTAAGTGTATAGAAAAGTAGTGACGTACTACGGTTTATATAGAATGAAACACATTAACAATTTGTTTATTGTATTCCGGTATAAAGGGATGCAGTAGTTGCGTTTTGAAAGTTCGATGATTCTTTTGTATTTTTTCAGTCGTTAGGACTTTTCTAAATAAAAGATTTTGACTAAGGAGCTATTTTTGTTTTATAAGCCTTTTATTTTTTTCTATAAGTATGTATTCCTTAAATGGTATGGTTGGATATTTGCTTATGCTCCAGTTTTGTTTTCTATATGCCAATAGGGTTTTTGTTGTTGTTATTAGTTGTCGGGAGTCTAAGTTTTTACTATATTGAGATGATATTTTTTGTTGTTTTTGTCGTCTTTAGTTTGTTAGAATTTTTGTTCTTTTTTAGTGTTTGCTTTAATTGTTGTACTACTACTGGGCGCCCGTATAAAAATTAACGTTTTTTTAGTGTTTCGTATTCTTTTGTTTTCTTCTTCCTTACTATTGCGTTTGCGTTTGTTTTTAGTGCGTTTGTTGTTGTTGCTGCAGCCTTAACTCCCACCACCTAATTTTAGAAGTGTTGATGGTGATGGTAACGGCGTCGACGACAATTATGATAGTGATGTTGCTTCTTCTCGTTTTGCTATTTTTGCTACAAAATTCTCCTTTACGTTTCTTATTTCTATTAATGATTATTATTTCGGTAAAGTTGCTTGTTTTGCTCTGCTTTTAAAATAGTAGGTTGCTATTTTCGTAAGTTGTTGAGAGTTGTGATATATTTTCTGTGTAAGCCCCTCTCAGCTAAACAAAAATTAACGAAAGTACGCAGGCAGGCAGTCAGCGCCAGCACATATGTGTATCCCGTAAATATTTTAATGGTCGACACAAAAAAACGAAATTTCGATAGTAAGAGGAAAAAAATTTAGACAAAAGAAATAAAATTTTAAATTTAGTACACAATTGTTAATCTAACTAAATTAGTTTTATCAAAAATTATTTTATTTACTTTTAAATACTTTTATTTTTAAGCTTAAACTTCATCTTTAAATAAACTATTTAAATTTTTCTTTTCACAAATACCAAACTTATTTTTCTTTAATAGGTAACCAACTTCTTTCTCATTTACAGCACAATAAAAATTTCAACAAGAATTTTCTTTTGATGTTCTTAAAATTTCTTTAAAATGTTAACTCACTTTTACTTAGTAGCATTTGTTTTATTATTTAATACAAAAGAATTGTAAAATTTTTATGATTTTCCCCGTAAATTCTCAAATTTTCTTGAGTCTTTATTCCGTAATTTTTATGAATTGGAAAAATTTTCTACTACTATTCGCAAACGTCATTTTTTTAATCAATAAATTTCTGGTTAACAAGTTGCCATACTTTTATTTTAAATATGAAACCTTCTAATACGCGATTTTTTAAATAAAAAAATGCTACAAGCTCCATAAATATACTTTAAAAAATAAATTTTTTGTTTGTATGTATGTATCTAATTTAACATTTTCGCTTGCCTTACAAATAATTTGTTTAAGAAATTTAACAAAAACGATTTAAAATATTGGCATGTGCTATATACAAAAGCTGAATATTATAAATTTTCGTAAAATGGGGCTACCATATCTATATTTTTTATATATTTATTTTGTATTTTTGTATATAAAATACAAAAAATGTTACTGTGTCCTCTATAGACCCTGGAACCTCCCAACGGGTGGTGAAGATGGTCTTAGGCTATACATTTTTCCACAACTAGGGCCACGAAGGGAGTAAGAGAAGGCGATTTCTGCCCCTCCGGAACTTCCTCGCAGATTTTAATGAAACTTTAAACATAGATAGTTTCCTACTTATATGGACACATCATCTATAAATTAAAAAAAAAATACCGCGAGGGGAGGTGAGGAATTTTTCTGCACCTCCGGAACTACCTCACAGATTTTAATGAAACTTAAAACATAGATAGTTTCTACTTATATGGACACAATATTTATAAATTTTTTAAATAATAGGACCACGAGGGAAGGAGGGGGATATTTCTGCCTCTCCGAAACTATCTAGCAGATATGAATCTAATTTTAAAGATAGATAGATTCCTACTAAAAAATAAACATTAGCTATACATACATATATCACATTTGTTCTTACTAATTACGTTCGCCAGTTGGATTATTGCACCTGGTCTATACAGTGTACGCACATTTCAAGTGTCTGCGATGGTCGTCAATATTTAAAGTATATTTAATCTTCTAATAGAAAGAGTGTTGAGTATTGCTATTGAACGAATGTGTTGATCGTACTGTTAGCAATAATATTGTATTGTATTGATATACACACAACTCACGACATAGAGCACACAACACTCAAATGCTTTATTCATATTACATTAAAACATGCGCCGGGTTCATTGTATGTAATGTTACAGGAATAATGTATGCAAGCAATGTTCGCACACAAAGACGCATGGATGAAACCCAAATATGTATACTTACATACTTATATTCAAACGAATTTGTCAAGATAACGAAAATATAGCAGAAGAATGGATATTGCCAGTAAAATATCGCCGATACCGATATATCGGCAAACTCGAAGTCAAAAAAATCTGTCACTGAATTCATTTTTAAGCCACACTGTCATACATTATGAGCACACACGATTTTTTTGACATATCGTACGACTAAATAGGATAGTGAATACCTGCCTTAACTCATATCAGACTGCTTTGTCATTTTTGTTCAGTATCGTTTGGGAAGTCATAATGGAAAGACTCACACCACAACAACGTCTCCAAATTTTCAGCTGTATTACGAAAATCGAAGTTCTGTGAGAAATGTTTTTCGTCCGATTCGAGAAACTTACGTTGCGCATAATCGACCTTTGAGTCCCCGTTTACTTTAGTGGATGATACTCGACCAGTTAAACTGCATCCAGCACGTAGTGAAGTGAATATAGCAGCTGTAGCTGAGAATGTACGCAAAGGCCGTGACAAATCGATGCCGTCAATGGTAACCGTTATCGCACCATGTTAACGGACTATGTGCTTCGTGAAACTCAGGCGCATGGCCTCGGTGAGCTATGGTTTCAACAAGACGGCGCTACGAGTAGTACAGCGTGTAAAACAATTACCTTGTTGAGAAATCATTTTGGTGAGCACTTAATCTCACATTTTGCTACGGTAAATTGGCCACCTAGATCGTAACATATCACACCTTTGGACTATTTTCTAGGGATATTTTTCAGGAATAAGTCATTTACGATGCCAACATCACTCGTGTTTTTCGGTAGATGCCAGTCGTTGTGCTCGTACGCATCGCCCAAAATTGGACCTTCCGAATGGAAATGATACATATATGTAATTTTCGGCTTAAATCTAGTTTACCGACGAATCTCCAAATAAAAAAGTACCTACGGAGCTAGAGAATTGAAAAATAAGAAGAAGGCGCAAACGCTTAGTTTTCGAGTTATGGACGTTTAAAGTTTTCATATAAATATGCGATTTTCCACTACATTTCCAAACGTATATGGCTAATATTGGTATAATTTCAAATATTTTTAATTTGTTAAGAAGTGGGATGAGTTTGCAAAAATACAAAAGTTTTAAGTAGGCATAAAAACAAATACAGTAATTTTTACTAAGCTGCGCAATCTCCTTTGCACGATTTTTTGTGTGCAGCTAACTTTGATGTTTTATATGAAAATATTTTAAAGCTGCTCAAAAATATGATAAATGTGCAGGTAAACAAAATGCACGTAAACAAGGATTTTGAAGAATAATTACTGAAAATATGTATTTTGGGCAGTTAAGTCAAAGTGCAGCTATCTTTAATTTTTTGTATGAAAGTTATTTTAAAATGCCAAAAATTTTGTGCATTTATCTTAAATGTGCAGGTACATATAGAAAGCGCACTTAAAAAAGGGATTTGTATGGGATTTGAAAGAATAATTACAAAAAATATTAATTTTGTGCAGTTAAGTCAAATGTGCACTTACACAAAAGACAGTTAAGTCAAAACTACCGTATACCTATTCATATTTTTCTAATTGTTTAATATATGTACATATATAGTACATAATAATTTATTTAAGAGTTATAATTAAAATAAAAGTAAAACCTTTATGTTCATGTTATAGTAATATCGGCAATGCAGACAGCATAAGTTAGCGAAGCTAGTGTTTGTTATATCATTGAGGAGATCACCTTTGCGCCCGGCCGAAGGTCGGCTATGTAGAGAATCTTTATTTAGCGAAGCCGGTAGAGAAGCTTTAGTAAGCGAAGCCGGTGTTTGTTATACCACAGAGAAGAAGACCCATGCGTCAGGCCGAAGGCCTGCTATGCTAGGAAGTTTTTTTTTCGACGCTGGTGTTTGTTATTTTATTAAATTTGTATTACACTTTTATTTAAATAAACGACATACTTTCCTAGTGCACTTCCTTTACATTTTGACGTAAAATGAAAAAAAACTGTAATGTGAGCTAAAGAGTTAAAAATTTTAAAATAAATTTTGTACAAATAGAAAAATCTATTTAAGAGCTTTAAAATGATAGCAATCTATCCATCACCCTAGGTACTTATTTTTTTCTTTGGAGCAGCGTCGGTAAACTAGATTTGTTCCTAATTTTCAAGCAGTAAAAACTATAAATTGTTCTCTTAACCGATAATACAAATATTAAGTTCACTTTTAAATTTACGTGTTTTATTTTAAATTATAAATCAAACCTCACGATGAATCTTGACACATATGTGTAAAATTTTAATAAGAATAAAAATTAACAGGTTTTTTAACGGTCTTCTTTTCTTAAACAAAACTCTGGCTTCACTATTTCAATAACATCAAGCATATGCTTGAGGGAGGTTATGTTGATTCTCGAACAAAACATGTCAACAGTCGTCCATTTTAAATTGAACCACACACTGAATTAGACGTACACGTGTTTTTGTTAGAAAAAGTATTTTAAAGGGTAAAAAAAACTTGTTTAAACAAATTCATACACAAAAATTTCAATGTCCACTACTTCAGAAGATGAGGAAAATATTGTAAGTGGTGAAGAAGAAGAGGAGGAAGATGTCAATGAAGAAGTCGAAGAGGAACAAGAAAACGAATCTGATGAACACGAGGCTGAAGATCAAATACGCGGAAATGCATCCCAAGACGATAAAACTTGTGAGAAACCAATTACATGGAAAGAACTGGTAAGTTAACTATTACGTTTAAATAAGAGCAATAAGTGAAAAACAACTGATCATTAGATCTTTTAATCCTCAATTTAGGGTCTCAATGATACTTTGTGCAAAGCGTGCGAAGAGTTGAAATGGAAAGCACCCTCTAAAATTCAAAAAGAAGCAATACCAGTGGCTTTACAAGGCAAAGATGTTATTGGTTTGGCTGAAACTGGTTCTGGTAAAACAGGCGCCTTTGCTTTGCCTATACTACATGCCTTGCTTGAAAATCCACAACGATATTTTGCTTTGGTTCTAACACCTACTAGAGAATTGGCTTTCCAAATATCGGAACAGTTTGAAGCACTAGGTGAGTTTGTCGAAAAAGTTTTTATATTATTTCTTCAAAAAATTTTCCTTGAGCTATGTATAACATATCCCAGTAAAGCATTATGTAAATGGCATGTTATACCCGCTTCGGCTATGATGTTAACCTTAAGTTTGAAGTAAAACCCATGAAAATATACTAATTTTAATTTCGTCACTACCTCTGAACCTTAAAAACTTATAAAATATATATTCCTAAAAAAAAAATTAAGGGATAACAACTAACTTTAAATGTGTATATTCTTCCCGCAGGCAGTTCCATTGGTGTCAAATGTTGTGTGGTAGTAGGTGGCATGGATATGGTTTCACAGGCGTTACAGCTAGGCAAAAAACCTCACATTATTATTGCCACTCCTGGTCGTTTGGTAGATCATTTAGAAAACCTTAAGGGTTTTAATTTAAAAGCTATTAAGTATTTGGTTATGGATGAAGCTGATCGTATACTTAACATGGATTTTGAAGTAGAATTGGATAAAATTCTTAAAGTTTTGCCTAAAGAAAGAAGAACTTTCCTATTCAGTGCCACTATGACCAAGAAAGTTAAAAAACTACAAAGAGCTTCTTTAAAGGATCCTGTCAAAGTAGAAGTTTCCAATAAATATCAAACTGTAGAACAATTGCAGCAGTACTATATTTTCATACCTGTTAAATACAAGGACGTCTATCTCGTGCATATACTCAATGAATTGGCCGGCAATAGTTTTATGATTTTCTGTAGTACTTGTAATAACACGGTAAAAACTGCCTTAATGTTAAGGGCTCTGGGTTTGGCAGCAATACCTTTGCATGGCCAAATGTCACAAAATAAACGTTTGGCTGCCCTTAATAAATTTAAAGCTAAAAATCGTTCAATTCTTATTTCTACCGATGTGGCCTCCAGAGGTTTGGATATACCTCATGTAGATGTAGTTTTAAATTTCGATATACCTACTCATAGTAAAGACTATATACATCGTGTTGGTCGTACTGCACGTGCGGGACGCTCTGGTAAAGCCATAACATTCGTTACTCAGTATGATGTTGAGCTATATCAGCGCATAGAGCATTTATTGGGCAAACAATTGCCATTGTACACATGTGAAGAGGACGAGGTCATGGCCTTGCAGGAACGCGTCGGTGAGGCTCAACGTACTGCCAAATTAGAGCTAAAAGATATTGAAGAATCTAAAGGCGGAAAGGGTCGCTTTAAGAAGGGTGCTGGTGGTGATGATTTTGATGATTCGGAACAGTTTACGGGAGCACGCAAACGTTTGAAAACAGGAGGCAGTGGTGGTGGTGGCAAAAAAAATTGGAAAAAGGCTAAAAGGAAATAAAATTTTCATTTATAAAAATCAACTGTATTGTTTTTATAGTTTTAAGTCAATTGTATAATGTAATTAAAAGATAAAAATTTATAATTTCTGTGACTTTAACATATGTGTCGATTAGGGATGGCAACACGAGTGCAGTTATGTTACCAGTTGCCAAATTTATATTACGTATGACAACTGAACTAACGGTTTGTTATTTCAGTTGCCATATTGTTAGCATATTGGCAACCACAAACTTGTATTGGATGCTAATATTTTTTATGTAGATACATATTTCTTTAATTTTAGATATCAAAATGGTAAAAATAACTCGAAAAAGTTGAACTTTTAAAAAATGGTCCAATTGCTCGTGGTGTTCGGTCTTTTAGGGAAAAAAAAGCCAGCAATTAATGCCCCTATTGCGGTTCTCCACTTTTGTAATAGTTTGGTTGTCTTTGATATTGCTTGGAAGTACATAAAAAAGTTGTTAGGAAAAAAATTTAATTTAAAAAATGCTTTACAAATTACATATATTACATCAATTTACTAAGTGGCAACATTGCTATTGAGTATTTATATAAAAAAATGAGAGAGTGAAAACTGTTAAACAAGAGAATTTAAAACAGTGGTGTCAATTATGATTGTGTTGGTGCGATTACTCTTGTCTCTTACATTCCCAGCGGGAGAAATCTGCGGTTGCGAGGCCTAATTAACATACATATTTTGCTATGAAGACTTTAGAGCAATTAATAATAATACAATTATCAAAATATGTTGAGTTATGGACAGACACAATAAGTTATTATTTAAATAAATTTAATTTGGAACCTGCATTTCGCAGAAACTTTGCTTATTTTTTTGGAAAAATTGAGCACTTGACAATATTTGAAGTCTTTTTACAACATTATACAAACGATTCTTTCCAATATTTTTATTTTTTTTTCAAATCATTGTACAATGTTAAAAACAAATAAAACAAAACAGAAACAAAGATAATAAATATATTATTTCTGTTTAGAGGCCTCAAAACAGGCCGTGCGATATTTCCCGCTGAATGAGAGTGTTTTACAGTAAACAATTATATTTTACGCTTGCAAAATAAAAGAGCGTAAGCGTACATGTGAGTTTTGCTGACACAATTGTGTATGACGCTGACATCCCTGATTTAAAAGGCAAGTTTGCTTCAATTTTTAAAAGAATGAGTGTATTAGTAAAAAAGTGTGAGTGTATTAAAACTTTATAGACAAAACTTAATCGTGTAACCCTCAAGTTACTTAGAGAGAGAAATGTCAAAATTTGCTTGTGTTTTTGACATATCGATCAACGAAAGCCACAAAAAAATACATTCGGGTTCCTTAACAAGAAAATACAATATAGTTCCAATTTACATTATACGATTTTTGTCGTTGCGATTATTGTCGTTTCTTCTTTGAAGTCGGTCTTATGTTTACATTGTACGATTTTTTTCGTTACAACTTCTTGTGTATACATATAATTTGACACTACGAATGAAAGAACAAAACGAATCGTAGAGTACACTCGCTTGTGTACCCCTTTTAATTCCTCTCTCCCCTCTAGCCAATAAGGTAAGAATCGCAACGACAAAAATCGTATAATGTAAATTGGGAAAAAAAGCTTTATAAAATACATAACTGAAATTTAACTCTTAGAATAAATTTGAAAAATAAAAAATGTTGAATATAATAAAGTTGCTTAGTCCCAATTTACATTATACGATTTTTGTCGTTGCGATTATTGTCGTTTCTTCTTTGAAGTCGGTCTAATGTTTACATTGTACGATTTTTGTCGTTACAACTCCTTATGTATACATATAATTTGACACTACGAATGAATGAACAAAACGAATCGTAGAGTACACTCGCTTGTGTACCCCTTTTAATTCCTCTCTCCCCTCTCGCCAATAAGGTAAGAATCGCAACGACAAAAATCGTATAATGTAAATTGGGACTTATGAAAAAGAAATAATTGCCAATACCTATTTGTTAAAATAGTTGAGTTAAATACATTCAATTTATAAAGTATCACTATCCAGTGGGACACAAAGAATACTGACGAAGGCCGTAGCGGGCCAGAAAAAGCATTACATTCTGCTGGTGTCTAATAATTGTAAATTTTTCTGTACATAAATATACTTCATTGCTATCCAACGGAAAGCTAAGGTAAAATGTAACAAGAAAATACAATATAATAGTCTGGCAGTGTATAAAGTCGTTCTTAAAAAAATTTAAGGAACAGAGCTATTAAAAAAAAAAAGCTTTATAAAATACATAACTGAAATTTAACTCATAGAATAAATTCGAAAAATAAAAAATATTGAATTTTTTTTTATTGTATAAAAAATTGTTCCTAAAAATAATGCTTGACTCCATGTTTATTTTTTTACACAAGTGAGTTTAATAAAAACAACTTAAATTTTGTACATGTTAAAAATTTTATTTTTATTAATATTTGTGTAAAGGAATATATATTTTTTTTATTAAATTGAATAAAAAACATTTCAAACCAAAAAACCTAAATTTTGTTTTTGTTAAAAATTTTATCACATATAAGAATAAAAGTCGATTCGTTTTACTTTCACCAACCCCTAACTGCTCTAATGGAAAACGAATAAAAACATGCGGATGTGAAATGCAGAACACCAAAAATGCTGAAGTAATCCACTTTCGAGTGGATTCGGATTCTAGAACACACCTGATTGTTACGTTTTTGGTGTTGTTAATTGTTGTAGTATCGACACCACCGTATACATGAATTCGCCTTGATGCAGCTCTTTATTTTCAACATAATTTACACAAACAAAATGCGTACTGTTTTTTCTATTGTTGCATTATTGTAGTTTTGCGCAGACCTATTAATTGGGCCATGCTTTGGTATTGAAAATGTTTTTCATATGCCTTCAATGTTCAATTAAAAACTGTTGCTTCTTTTTAAAATTGTTTTGATCAAGGAATTAGTTATTTTGAAATTTTACAACAAAAAAGCATATACAGCTGCGGTCAAAAAAATAGCACCAGGATATAAAAAAAATTCTTCGTTAGATATTTGTAAATAGGTCAAACTGATTTCATTGAATAATTGTCATAAGATACTTTCAGGACTGTCAAACAATATTTAATAAAAAGCAATTGATTTGGTTTTTTATTTGATATAAAATTTTTAACTTTTTTAAAACAACTTAAAAAACACTCAGTCAAAAAATAGCACTACAGCTCTTATTCTATTAAAAAGAAATACTTTAACTAAAAGTAAATTAAAGATTTTGAATTATGTTTTTTGTGATGTCTTCTCATATTGAAATTAATATTTTGATGCGTGCCCATTATTGGCAATAACCTCTTTACAACGTTTTTGTTTCGATTTCACTAGATTTTGGTACCTCTCCATCGAAATTCTGTTCTAGATTTGCTGAATTACCACCCAAAGGGTTTCGTAACTTGTTGGTTGCATTTGGGATACTCCCTTCTTTATATCTGTCCTTAAGTTCTCGATTGGATTTAGATCTGGGGACTGAGCTGGCCATTCCATAACGTTTATGTTATTGTCCTGAAACCACTTTTTGGCAAGTTTGCTGGTATGCTTCGGGTATTGTCTTGCTGAAACACCCAACCGTGCGGCATTTCCTTAGAAACATATGGTAGCATTACTTCCTGAAGGATATTAACGTATAGTGTCTTATCCATGACTGTTCTGATTCAATATATGGGTCCTACTCCATAGTTGGAAAAGCACCCCCCTACCATAATGCTTGAACAACCATGTTTAACGGTTTTCGTTGTGAATTTGGGATTGAATTCAGCGTTAGGGGGTCTTAATATGTAAGAACGCGATCCTTTCCCTCCAAATAAAAAAACCTTGGATTCATCAGTCCAAAGAACATTGCTCCACTTTTCAGTTGGACATTCCAAATGAGTTCTAGCAAACTCCAAACGTTTTGCAACATGCCTACGTGAGAGCAGGGGCACTTTTTAGGGACAACAGGCATTCAAGTAGTTGCCTCACATTTTCCGACGAATAGTTTCAACACTTGCGGTCACACTTAGCTCTGTAGCTGACATAAACGGAGTCTTCTTGCATGGTCTGACCAAACGTTTAACCATTAATGGTGGCAAAACTTTCTTGCGACCACGTGTTTCCGACTTTTGAGTAAATTTTATTGTATTTACAATCATTTTATTGGAGCACCCAATCAAGTTTCTTATTTCAGAATATGATTTATGCTCAGAAACCATTTGCTTTCCACGTCCCATTTCTATGAAAATCAATAATGTAATATGCGATGAATTTTTTTTTTTTAAATATCTTACTTTTAGTATTTGATCCTTTTATTTCAACTATTAAGTCACTATTATTTTTAAAAAATTTTTGTTATTCGGTGCTATTTTAATGACTGCGCTGATGCAGAGTTTTTGTATAATTTCGATCATTGGAAAAAACCGTTAACATTTTTTGGAAAAAATAAAGACGCTCAGAGAGAATATACGTATTATAACAGTATGAAATACTTAATTTAAAATAATTAGCACAAGATATTTGTTTTCACTAGAATGAACATAGAATAGGTCATTGGTGCTATTTTTGGACAGGCACTGTACTTACATATAAGAAAATGTCGGAGAACTGATTCAAGTATACCATATTGATTTTTATGAATTTTTCTATGATAAAACATATTGATTTTTATTTTTTCGATCAAAAATAACAGTTGTGTTTTGATTTTAATTTGTTTTTTTTTAACAAAATTAACAGTTATTTTTTTATATCTATTTTTTTTTCAACAAAAACCCTTTTTTTCGATTGCTGAGTTTACAATCTTTAGTCGGTGTTTGTTCAACTCTTTGCATCACAAAAAGTGAAAAATATGTATGTATATAGTTCCTGCCTTTTAAGATGATGCAACATTCAGCTTCTTAAAATGCGCTTAGATGCGTTATCATTTGCTTCAGTTGAATTTTGACATGTACTTACCCTTCTCCCATTTTTTACAATTCACAGTGTATTAAATGCAGATGGCATTTAATGCACTGCACGGTTGCATTGTATAATGCACTTAATGATAGAGTTGCTTTGCAACCGACGTGTTAGTACTCAGCCATATACATATACAAAATTAATTTTGTATCTGCACTGAACAAATATTTCAAATAAATTAATAATTAAATTTGTATATTTTATTTGTTTTAACGCCATTATTGAAGTATAATTATATATTTTTAAAATTTTATTAATTTAATGCAACTTAATTCTTAAATCTTTATTTATAATAATATTAAGTGTTTTTTTTAAAGCAAATTTTAAAATTACTTTTAAAACGAAAAGTTAAATGGAAATTTTTTTATTAAGGGTGTGTGTGAAACGGTAGCAAAGTACTCACGGAAGTAAAATTTTGACACTGTTGAGGTGAATAACATTTCACTTGCCCTGAGGGCTAGAATAACATTGAAAGAACAAACAAAATTATAAATATTTTGTAATTTTGTTGCTGCTTTCTACAGAAATTCATGTACCGTTTTAAAATTTTCAACGCCACAAGCAATGGAGCGTTTGCGTTTAAAACGCAATGTGAATTTCTGTAGGAAGCAACAACAAAATTACAAAATATTTATGACATTGTTTGTGCTTTGAATGTTATTCTTTGACGTTGCTTTGCGTTTTGCATTATTAGGGCCTAAATTTTGACATTAGCGTAGACATTTTTCACAATTTTAATTCACCATAGAACTTTGATACCGTTTCACACACACCCTAAGTCTTTTAATAAAGCATACTTGATTTACACACAAAGTGGTTTTTCTTTTATAAACTCATTGCCTGGACAAGAACTCTTATGTGTGAATTCGTTATTACAAAATACAATTTTAATTTATATTTAAATTAAATAAAAATAAGAGTCAGGAGGGAAAAAATTTTTAAGATCAATTTGATTAAAAAAAAAAAATATATATATAAGCAATAAAATAAAATAAAAATACATTTTACTAATCAATAATAAAGCAAATTACATAATTAATATATTTTTAAAAAAATTACATTAAATCAAAGCAAATATAAATCTCGATCTCTTTTTTAAACTAACTTTCTGCTTGTTTTAAGACTTATTTAAGATAATATTTGCATTAATTTAATAGAAAATGATTATGTTTTTTTAGTCTAGTTAAGATAAAAAAGAAGAGAGTTCGAGAAAGAGATAAATATCATAGATCTAAATTTTTTCTAGCACTTATTTTTTACCAGCATCATTTAAAGAATTTGTTCGAATTTTTACTAGGGACAAGGTATATCATACAATTCACATACACCCTCATCGGGACTTAAAACAAAATTGTATTCATTTTGCGGAGGATTTAAAGGTAGGAGTGGAGGATTTTCTGAAAAAAAATAAACCAAATAATATTTTGTCTTATTTTCCAATCCATAAATTAATTTTAGTTGTTTAGTTACTACTCACCCATATGTGGATTGTCGGGAAAAAATCTTCTCAACGAATGTCCTGTTGTACTTTTTTGTAGTATTATTCGTGCCGTTTGTTTGCTCTTCAATGCTTCCATTTCCTCTCTTATTTCCGGATTGCAAAAATATGTGTGTTCATCGTTGACTAGATTAGCTTTGGTTGTTGTTTGTGTTAATGTACCCGCAGTCACTGAATGTGTTGAGGACGAGGACAGTGTTGGTGATGGAGTTTCTAGGCGTGAATAATTTTTAACTGATTCTGATTCAGGTTTTGTGGTACAACAGCGTCCTTGATCGGTGACTAATCTTACATCGATTGTACTACCATTATCAAGGGAGATATGTAGGGAATTCTGTGCGAAAAGAAACACAAGTAGTGTAGACTATTAATATTTATTGCTAATTAAAAAAATAAATACAGTAAACTCTCGGTAATGTGAACTTCCAATATAGTGAACTATCCAGTAATGTGAACACCTATTTTTTATATTAACGCTCTAAAAAGCGGACAAAGTTCAATGGTTCTAAATAGTGAAAATACATCGTGTAAATTTGGTTTAATTGTCTTTTTAATTGGCATTATACGATGTCGTTTCAGACATGTCTAACAAACACGTTTCATTTGTTTTTAGGGTTACCAAACAGACACGAAATGAGTTAACATGTTTGTTACTGAGTTGTTATGTTTTTTGATATGTATGTATGCAAGGCGAATTCATTTCAGGTAATCTCGGCAGTACAACAAGTAGAACTCGTACAATTGTACAATGTTTTTGTAAAATCATTGTACAATGTCAAAAACCGAAACAAATCAAAACAGAAACAAAGATAATAAACAAAATTTTGGCATCCAACAATTATAAAGCTAAAAAAAAAAAATTATCAGCAGGGCTTTTAGGATCACCTGTAATGAATTCGTATGTGTATATATATTAGACAATTAGACATGTTTGGAAAGACATCGTCAAAATGCATGTAGCATGTTCAAAAGAGGATGAATAAAATGACATCGTATAAATTCCGCCAAAGGGGCGTATGACTTTTTTGGTCCCAAAATATTATATTGCATAATTTTACCTTTATTTACTTTCAGAATTAAAATGCCTTTTGTTTTTATGAAATAAAAATTTAAATTGGTGTTTAAGGCTATCATAAAAGTTTTTTTATACGAGTATGAATGAAAAGGATATGGAAGTAATCCAATTTTTTTTTCTTGGTGCATGTCTTGTATTTTTACACGGTTTTATCTGAAACGTATGTATATCTTCTGCAGGTTGTGCGGAGATGCCGAGGAGCTGGAGACGGTTGAGCATGTACTGTGCCACTCACCTAGGATGCACGGCCCCAGGGAGAAATGGCTAGGGGCTAGGTTTCACGACGAACTCGGGTATATCGCTGGATGTAATCCAACCGATCTGCTGGGGTTTGTGAGGGAAGTAGGACGGCTGTTTCTGTTGGGGGGGCCGTAGGGAGGAATTTGTCCTACGCTTCTACAAATATACCGAACCTTAGGTCTATTTTCTACTATTCTTCTTTACTTCTCTTTTTCCTCTTTTTTTTCCTCTACTGAAGGGATTCACAATGGACCTCATTGGTCTCCGAGTGGAGGTGCGCCCTTGGGCGCATAACCCTTCTTAACCTAACCTAACCTAACCGATTTGGCGATCTAAAGTTGGGTTTAGGGCTTGTTTCAAATTTTGCAATTTTTCGCGAAGTTTAGCCATGTTCGCGATAGAAGCGATTTGTTTCTGTAAGTTTTCTGATTCTTTACAGCTTTTAAGATTTATAATAAATGGAAGACTCTGCTATCTTGACGCTGTTAGCAAATTTTTGCGAATTTCCACTAATTAATCATTTTTTACCGAATTTTTGCCATTCCTTATAGTTTTAGGGACTTTTAATCAATTTTATGGCTTGTTTGCAATGTTAAAAATTTTCGCAAATTTTACTATTTTGCAAAAAAAAATTTTTTATTTTCCGATATTTTGTTTTTTTTTTAGCCCATTTAGCGATTTCAAATAAGTTTTAGGGTTTGTTTACAAGTTTGCAATTTTTCGTGAATTCTAGCCATGTTCGCGGATAGAAGCGATTTTTTCCTGTGATTCTTCACAGCTTTTAAGATTTTTAATAAATATTAGACTTTACTATCATGCCGCTGTTAGCAAATTAGCGATCTCTTATTAAACTAAAAAACAAGCCTGAAATTACAACAGAAGTCACCAAAATAAATTTTATTTTTGTACTGTCGTCGAATTTTCTAATTTTAAATGATTTTAAATGAATAAAACAGCTTATTGAATAACAAAATTAATAAACAACACATTGAATATTTTATTAAGTAATTTATTATGACGGTTATCTTGCAATAGTCGGAAAATAACACAGTGATTTTAAAAAGTTGTCAACGTAGCTGAACGTTTTGAAATCACAAAATAATTTGCCCAGAACATTGTGGTTTCAAATCACTTTGATAAAATGTGATTTTCAGAACAGGCCTGTATATGAAAATGAAAGTGATAAAAATATAGCGTTCTTCAGACCATTTACAATAATTATAGTAAATCGTTAATATTGGATAACAAAGGGCGGTTAATAGGCACTACTTTATAAGGAGCGTTGTATATGAGCGTGGTAACATTTTAAATCATCACTACAACTACCTTTATCTAGTTCACCCACGTACTAAGTTTGATTGCTTTAGGAAAAGAAATAACAAAGTTATAGGAATTTGGCCAAAATCTCCCACTGTGCTACTCTTTCAAAATTCATTTAAAAAAAATAAACCATATTACAGGAAAAATATAGACTGGAGATAAGACGATATTGCAAAAAGTAGTAATGTGCGAATAATATATTAACTAAACATCTTGATTAGTCAAAATTATAATTACTAAATTATTTAAGTAGTAAAAAATTGTATCATTAGTCGGTTGGCATCTGGCATGAAAGTTTTATTAAACTATGGTAAACAACTGAAATTGATCTTTTTTCGTTGCCAGTTACCGTAAAATAATTCTTAGGCTAGATTTACACGAATGAAATTTTCTTCAAAATTGCTCTTCAAAATGCTTCAAGCTCGTGTAAACAGCAAAATTTCTTCAAAATTTATTGATCAAAATTTATTTCAATAATATTTTGCTGTTTGAAGCATTTTGAAGAGCAATTTTGAAGAAAATTTCAATCGTGTAAATCTAGCTTTAGCAACCGGTTGCTTTCCTAAACTCCACCCATTAGTTTTCAAACATTAAAAAAAGCTGTGGTCAAGCTTTATAATGTATGTATATATAAAGCATTGTCATTATCTTGTCATTTAAATAGGTTTAAATACAGAAAAATATGTGGTTTACATTTTGTTTAATTTATTTAAAAAAACGCTATGTTCTCTAAGTATATTTCCTCAGAAGTCTATGGTAAAACAACTTTTCTCCCACAAAAAAATTTATTTAAATACCTTATTTCCACCTATTTAAATTAACTTACCTTTCGTTTAACAATCTTTTCATCTTCATAATATTTGGGTATTGTAAAAACACAATCTTCACCAAAAACGGCAAGCAAATCATCGCGGGTGACGTAGGCAAATGACCGATTTGTTTCATCTCCCTTTACATAATTTAAATTTCGTGTGGCATAGTCTAACTGCACATCAAGTTCAGCTTCCAATTCAGCTAAATGATTGCTGTGATCTTTTAAAGAATGGTAGGCATCATCTTCTTGGCCATCAATACCACCTCTGCAACAATGAATAGAAATAAATTTTGTTTATTACAGAGAATAGCAATGCAATTTTACCTCCATCTTACTACACTGCTGTAGCGAGTCTTTTCAATTAGGCCAATGCCTTCCAAAACATTTGTAATATCATATATACGACGCTTTTGAACATCTAAAATTTCGGCAGCCTAAATTGTTAAAAACATTAATGAACATTTTGCTTGTTACTTAGAAAAATAGAAAAAAGGTTTGGCGCGCTTAAGAAAGTACAGGTGATTTGTTTTTTAATTTGTTGTAGTTGTTGTTGTTGAATAATAACATTTACCCAGATATGAAGAATACAAAAATAACCAAGGTTTTAGTGGTGGTTTTTTGCTTTACTTCTGTGACTACTTACATCTCTGAGATCAATTTCTCCACCATTTTTTATCATCAGGTCCACAAATTTTTGTGTCAATAAGACCAGTGAGCCTACTATCCGATTTGGTGTTTGAGGCGTAGTAGGAAGATGTTTTTCACGTTCAGTGGGTTGGGCGGGCGTTCCAACGTTAGTATTCGCAGACCAACTTGATTTTTTTGGTGTGTTTTCTGGAGTTTCCATTGTTTATTTTTACAATATTTTCTCACAATTTTACACTTTATTATTTATATTTAGTGTTTTTTAAAGTTTTTGTTGAATTTAAAGTTGGTAAATATTAAAATTTTACGAATTAACAATAAAAATTTGGCGCTTGAAGATTTTTTAACCCTGCCGCCATTTGGATATTTTTATACATTTACTTTTTCATTGACATTTTCTTAGCTTTTTTTCTTCGTCGTAGTTTTTTTTCACCTTTTTGTTATCCCTTCATTCGTATAAATATAGAACAGAACAAGAAAGCGATGTAGAATAAGCAGCTGGGTGTTTGATAAAAACAAAAAACCAATTATATCTATTAAGCACCCTGTTGTAATGTTGGAAATTTGACATATAGATGTCTGTTTGACAATAAAATAATTTGACACATGGTTTTCTCTCCTGCTCCTACAGAAAAAAGAAATTAATTTTTTGTTTTTTTTTTCGTTTTCGCAGTTAAATAGTTAACACGCGTTGGTGTTTTAAATAAAAAAATCTTAAATTAAAAAAAGTTATACATATATGAATTAAAGATGTCTGCAAAAAGTTTTTCTAAGCCCCACCTATCCAAAGGGATATTGGAAATGAAATTCATGCAGCGGACCAAAGCCAAAGTAGACAAAGAAATCGAGGCTGCTGAGGGTAGAGCCATGTATTCCAATGAAATAACCGATAAAATGTTAAATAGCAATTCGAATTTTATAATCGAACCCAGTTTTGTGCATTGTGAAAATCTCTTGGAGGGCCGTTTAAGTTTTCGTGGCATGAATCCCGAAATTGAAAGATTGTTAGAGATTGAACGTGAGGAAAAGGCAGCAGCCAAAAGACACGAACAAAACGCTGATGTTTCCAATGAGGATATGATGAATTTCTATCAAAATAAAACGGCGGGAGCAGCACATACCATCGAAAAGAAATTCTCCAAATTTAAGAAAGTCAACAATAATCAAAATAAAAACCAGAAGAATAATAAAAGACACAAAGATGATGGAAATACTGAAGGAACGGGAAAGAAGAAAAAATTCAAATTTATGAAACCCAAAGATAGTGACGATGATGCAGAAAATTAGTTTCTTAATTATGACTTATAAGTAGTTTTAAAATTTTTAATATGACCACTAAAGAAATAGCGTATGAAAATGATTTCTTTTAGTTTTTTATTTTACTAGAAAATATACATACAATAACATTAATGAAATATCCCAATATCTATTTGTTAATAAACAAAATTAAAAAATTTAAGAAATATTTTATATTTCCGTTTTTACCGCCTGTATAGCGTAACACAAATCGGTTGAGTTAATCCAACGCCAAGTATTACGCCAAAAATCGTAAGTACTGCCATTTACAACGACTGTCTGACAGCCCACTGTAAAGAAAAGAAAAACATTTAAATTATATAACTAATATCCATGACTCACAAAAAATATGTCAAAAGCTTTATTATGATTTATTTTTTTGCAAAGAAAATATTCCTTGGACCCATCTGGTTCGTCAAAAGGCCTTTACCAAAAAATATATTCATAAGGCCAAATTAAAAAGCCGTATTGTTCAGAAAATAGTGCTATAATTTTTCACGTTATTTTTTTAGCGTGTATGTATTTAAAATTATGATTATTTGTTTTTAATAGAATGTTTATTTCAGAGAGAGGAAAAGAAGTGACATTATCTTTTCCCTTCTCTCCATAAAGCTCAAGACTTTACGGCTAAAACTTGAAGAGTGTGAAACAGCACAATATACAGGCACAACTTCTTTTAATTCGATTAGAGTTTTTTCGCTGCCTTTTTCATTTCCCGTGAAAGCGGAATTTGTTTTTTAATTTTCCGGGAATTTTGCTATATAGTTATAGCAAAATTACTTTTTGGTTATCTCTTTTTATTGTGCAATAATATATGGAATACAAGCTTAAGTTTACTTCCGATCTGTGACATTAGGAATATTTAGGAATAAAAATGTAAAAAAAACTATGTATAACCGTAATGAGAATACATATTAGAATATGAGTAAATTTTTAAGAATCACCTTTAAAGTTTGAAATTGCTCTCCTACAATACTAAAAAATAACCTTAAACACTTGTTCCTTATTGCCACAGATTTAATACAAAGCCAACAACATTGATATGAAACCCAAAAAGTTATATTATTTAAACAAATTATTACAAAATATTTCTTTGAAAATAGTATTTTAGTTCAAAATATGCATTTACAGAATCGTTTGGAAGCCTATTACGAATTTTTATCAAGATGTCAATGAGAAAATACGTTTCATAGTCAAAAAATTATTATGTACTTAAAACTTGTAATTCCCTTTGAAAGAAACTTATTTTTAAGCGTTTAGTTACAAATCAATTTTTTCATCAGCTCTAAAAGAATCTAATTCAAAAAATCTTTTATGCAGCTGCTCTGCATATAAAATCATTAAAATTTTTGAAGCAATTGGGAGCATTTTTTTGTTTATATAAAATAAACCTTTAAAAAAATTAACAATTTTGTACATTACAGAATTAAATAAAAAAAAATTTAATTGTGCTAAGATTATGCATTTAGGCACAATGGTACAAATTAAAGTATTAAAAATTATTGTTTATTTTTTCCTTTTTGTTTATAACTTACAATATAAGTTATAAATAAAAACTTACAATCTATATATATAAAAGAAAGTGGCGTGGTATATATAACTAAAGAACGGCTGGACCGATTTCGATGATTCGTACCAATTCGGAATGGTCTCTGACCAAGTAAGAAGAATAGCAAAAAATAGGTGGCGCCATTGAAAATTACTCAGTATGAATTAAATCGTAAACTCTGCATTTGACGATGCCATGATCTTTAGCAAAGTTGTTGAGCATGAGCCGGCGAAGGTTTATAAGTTGATATGACCAATTTCAGACAGGTGGCACCACTAAAAATGACTCGAAATGAGTTAAATCATAAACTGTGCATTTGATCATGCTATGATCTTTAGCACAGCTGTTAAGCATTAGCATACATACAAAGGTTTCTAGGTTGGTATGACCAATTTCCGATAGGCGGCACCATTGAAAATTACTCAAAATAAATTATATCATTTGATCATGCTATGGTCTTAAGTTAAGTTGTTGCGCATGAGCCGGCAAAGCTTTCTATGTTGGTATGAACAATGTCCGACAAGAAGTGCCATTGAAAATTAATCAAATCAGATCAGATCATGCTTTGATCTGTATCAAAGTACTTGTGCATGAGCCGACGGAGGTTTCTAAATTGATGTGATTAATCTCCTATATATATATTTAAAAAAAAGTGGCGTTAGTTACTACGTTTATAACTTAAGAACGCCTGAACCGGGCAAAACAACGTTTGCCGGGTCAGCTAGTATAAGTTATAAATAAAAAGGAAAAAATAAATAAGAGTTTTTAAAAAAAACCGTTTAAAAATCAAACGTAAAAATGCACGATTTTTATTTCGTCAAAATACTTATGCCGACTACATAGTGTATTCGATCTTTTCAAAGAAGTCTCTATAAATGTTTCTACTTACTTGTATCTAAAATTCGTTGCAAATCTAAGGGACTAATCATTTTATTCCAATGATGTGTACCAACAGGAGCAATTTTTAAAACATATTCACCCAACAATACGCCGCCTATCCACATAGAAATGGTTTTATTAATTGTTGTAATGAAAAGAGATCCGCCGGGCTGAAAATCCATAATGAAATAAAATTGAGACAAAGAAACAAGCTTATGATCTGACAATCGTTTCGAGTTAAACTGAATCAAACAATTTCCAAGTCTTATGTTTTACAGTGATTTCGTGACTTAAGTCAATTTCACTCAAATTCGATTTCCAGATTATAGGTGAAATTAAATATGAAAACTTATACCTTTAAGCATTGTACAGTTGCTGTGAGTAACGCTATTTTATCCTCTACATGTTCCAAAACTTCTGATACTACAACAGCATCATAATAATTAATTTTGTCTTTGACGTGCATATTAAGTGGTTCAATTTTATATTGTACAAGATCACACAATCTCGGATCAGCCTCATGTGAAAGATGTTCGCGAGCAACACGTATTAAATCATCACTTAAATCAATGCCGGTTATTTGAGCTCCCAGGCGTGCTAATTGTTCAGTTAATATGCCACCACCACAACCTACTTCTAAAATATGTTGACCCTTTAGAACTTGGCAAGTGTTAACTAGATCGGCAGGAATATTTCCACGTGCAACCAGGCCGTCACGTATGAAAGGTACTCTAAGTTTTAGTACAAAAATAAATAAAGAAAAACATAAAAATTAATAAAAAGCAGTTTGAAAATTGTCGCCTAAATGACTCTTAACAACCTCTTAATAGCTGACAAACATATAATTTAATCTTGTGAAAAATTAAAAGTTAATAATAAAGCCAAAATAGTGGGAAAATCTTTCAACAACTTTTAATTTAAAACTTTGTAACTACTTATGTATGTATGTATTTTACCTTAAAGCATTTAAAGAATGCAATGGTTTCATTGTACCATTTATATCCCACCAATTATTGGCATAGTTACCATGATGTTGCACCTCACGTTGAGTTTCCTTGTCAAGCTTGGGGGGACTAGATGATGTATCATGTTGTTTTCCGGCATCTATGTGTTGGCTTTTGGTTAAATACTTTATATGATTGGTGGAAAAAAGTAATATTTTCTGCCTAATACACAACTTTTATACATTAAAAATAATTAAATATTAATATAAATATTATTACCTGTGTTTTATTATTATACCATCAATGGACCTACAAATTTGTTGCGACATTATTTTTCTTATAGAAATTTTTTATTTTGTTAGAAAATTTATCTATTTTTGTTTTACGTTGTTTTTGTTTATTTTGCTCAAGTTTTGTTGTTTATACTAGCCGTTTTTACACTGCAAATCAATTTTAAGGTTGCATCTGGCATCTTTATAAATTTTGTTTTCAAAACGCACGTGTCAAGGCGAATTCACTAGAAGGTGAGGTCAACTCTACAACAACACTGTTTCTGTGGTCCATCTGTCAAAAATATTGCTAGTAAAAAAAATGTTTGTTTACATAAAAAAAACTAGTTCGTATACAAACTTTGACAAATCGACCACCGAAAAAAATAACCATATGCTTACTTGACCCCACCTTCTAGTCAATTCGCCTTGGCACGTGTACTCATTTTCCACGAAAACCTAAAGTTGAGTGTAATTTTTTATTACAAGAACTGTAAAAATGAAAAATGTAGCTAAAAAATCTGTTAAACCAAAAAGTATATCAACCATTAAAAAGAAAAAGTTTAAAAATACAGAGATTAAAAGTAAAAAAGTTAAGCAACTCAAAACGGCTATAGAAGACGAGCCAGTGATGATTGTTGAAACTAAAAAAGATTATAAAAAACTAAAGTCAGTTAAGGATAAGAAAAAAATTAAAGGTTCCGCAAAAGAAAACGTAAAAACTAAAGATCTAACAGAAAAGTCTACCAAGAAAAAAAAAGATAAACAAAATTTGGAAGGTCTTAAAGACATTGATCCTGAATTCTATGACTTTTTAAAGAAAAATGACAAACAATTGTTAGAATTTAATCTATTAGACAGCGATGATGATGAAGAATTGGATGAAAAAAATAATAATAAAAAGGAAAAGAAAAGCAAAAAATCCGATGATTCAGATGAAGATATGGAAGATGATGATGACACAGAAGATGGAGACGATGAGGAAGAGAAATATCATAAACCAACTGGAGATTTAGAGGTGGCAAGTGATGAAAGTGATTTTGAAGAAGAAGAGCCAAGTGTGGGTACCGATAGTGATCAAAAAATAACTTTAAATCTTTTGCGTCAATGGCAATTGCAACTAGAAAAGAATAATGTGCCTATTGATACTATTCGCAAAGTTACCCAGGCTTTTAGTTCTGCGTTGCTTAGCATTTCGTCAGACAGTGACCAAAATATTCCCATGGCTTATAAAGTGGTGGGAGCTGCCGCATTTAATGGGGTTATTCAGTTGTGTGTCTTGCATTTGCAGCCAGCTCTTTTACGTTTTTTAAATGTTACACCACGTTCTTCTATACCCCTGCAAAAGACCAAAAAGTGGAATAAAGTTCGTGGGTGCTTGCGTTATTATTTGACAGATTTAATTCGCTTGGTGGAACAGGTTTCTAGCGCAAACATATTATCGGTACTATTAAAACATCTTCATCAAATGGCTGGTATGGTTGCACCATTTACTGCTTTGGGTAAAACTATTTTAAAGAGATTGATTGTCTTGTGGTCAACGGGAGACGAAACTGTTCGTGTCGTAGCTTTTCTTTGTATATTGAAAATTACACGTAATCAACAGGTACATATGAATTAACTTTTTTTAATCTTTTTAAATATCATTAAATTCTTATAATTTGTTTTAGGCCACCATGTTAAATCATGTTCTTAAAGCCATGTATCTTTCCTACGTGCGTAACTCTAAGTTTGTGTCACCCAATACCTTGCCGTCGATAAACTTTATGCGACGTTCCTTGGTGGAAATGTTTGCTTTGGATTTAAATGTCACCTACCAACATGCTTTCTTGTACATACGTCAATTGGCTATTCATCTTCGTAATGCTGTTATTTTGAAGAAGAAAGATAGTTTCCAAGCATGTTATAATTGGCAATATATTAATTCTTTACGTTTATGGTCAGATCTTTTGGGTACCACTTCCGACAAACCACAATTGGAGCCTTTAGTGTATCCATTGGTTACCATTGCCTTTGGTGTTATACGTTTAATACCTACAGCTCAATACTTTCCCCTAAGATTCCATTGTCTACAATCATTAATTGATTTGGCTAAGGCTACTCATACCTTCATACCAGTTTTGCCGTTAATATTGGAAGTATTAAAAAGTAACACTTTCAATCGCAAACATACAACAGTGTCCATGAAGCCAATGCAGTTTACTTGCATTTTACGTCTAAATAAGGGTCAATTAGCGGAAAATGGTTTTAGAGATGAAGTTGTGGAACAAGTGTGTGGTTTAACTTTAGAATATTTGGCTTACGAATCAGCTTCTCTGGCTTTTGGTGATTTGGCCGTGCACACAGTAATGGCTTTGAAATCATACCTTAAAGAAAGTCGCAATGCCAACTATTCACGTAAAATAAAACAGTTGGTGGACAAAATTCAAGAGAACTCCAGATTTATCGAACAGGAACGTCGTAAAATTAACTTTGGTCTTAAGGACAATGCACAAATACAAGCTTGGGAGACAAAGGTAAGGAATAAAGGTACACCTTTAGATATTTACTACAACAGTTGGGTTAAGACTCATGAAACCAAGAAAAGACGACAGGCTGCGCAGGCTGACGTCATTAATGACGACTACAACTTACCTTCCATTAAGAAATCGTCTAAAAAATCCATAGTACCAGTTAAAAATGAAAACGGTGAAGTAGAACTCTTCCCATCAGACTCGGAAGATGAAGAAGTTAAGATTCGTGGAGCAGAAGATAGCGACGAAGAAAGTGTGGAAAAGAAATCTAAGAAGAAATCAACAAAAGAGAAGAAATATAAAAAGAAAACTAAACTGGCTAAGGAAACCGAATACGATGTACCCATCGAAGAACCTGTTGAGGGAGAAGAAGATTTGGATATTGTTAAAGATTTAGATTTGGATGACTGGTAAAAAAAGTTGCGCTACTCACAATTATTTTCTTTTTAACACATTAATAATACGTATTCAAGCGATACATAACGTAACCTGTAACGCAAACCTAACATTTGAAAATTTTACAGGAGAAGCAAAACACTATTTAGGATAAAAAGTATAGTTTTAACAATAAATTGCCTGAAACTGTTTATAAATTATTTTTCTTCAATAAATAAAATGTTTGACAGTAAACTCTACCAGTTGTTTTAACAGTTGCCAGTGGTGCATATTATATAAACTGTTAAATACGTTATATTTCTAACGAGATAAAAAAAAACCATTCTAGAAATTGGTACATATCGCACTTAATCATGAAGACGGTATTAACTCAAAGTTACAATTTTTTAGTAAAAGCAACACAATTTTGAATTATTAAAGGCATATAAAAAAGAATTTTTAACACAAGTAGTTAAAATAGCACGAAATTTTTGCAGCGGATAGATATAAATATTGCGTGTCGCTTTTTTAGAAAAAGTGGAAAATAAAAACTGAGTTAATACCTACATGTATTTTTTCAATGCTGAAATTATTTAAGAGAATTTGTGATTTGTTGATTGTAATTTGGTAGCTTCAGTCTTTGAAATCTGATCGTGATTAGAAACACCTTTACAGATTTTTGGTGGCATTTTGAAGCAAAAAAACTATTGTGATTAAAATTTTATTTGAAAATACTTCTTTTCGTCGGGTATCTTCGCCGATTCAATCTTTATTGAACACAGTATTTAACATCTAAACAATTTAATTATTATAAGTAATTGATCACAAAACATATAACCTAAGTCCTTCTTTGCATTCTAAAATTTCTTCTCAGGATCCTTACTTGGAATAATTTCATATTCTTTGTATTTAGGGAAAGTTCCTATAGTTTCCTTCTCTTTTGGTATTAATTTTCCTTGATCATCTTTTTTTCCATACTTAGCATCTAACTCAGCGGCATTCCTTTTCTTCATATCCATAATTTGTAAATTTCTCACCAATTCCTCTTTGGTTGGTGGATCTTCCCGTCGACCCCTAAGCCAAGCTTCCCATTCTGCCGTTAACTCTTGATCGAATGCCTCTTTATTGGTCGGTTCAAACCATCTGGACGGCTTGCGTTTTCCAATTGATGGATTTGCTGGTATTTCAAAATATTTATTGCCAAAATAATCCTCACCAATGTAATTGCCACGAAACTGTCGCGGTCTTAGGGATTTAAAGAAATTTTGAAAAATAATTTTAATTATATCTCGTTGTGGTGGCTTAGCCATTGTTTTAAGTTTTTAATAAGCCTATTTCGATATTATTTTCTGCAATTTTTATATCAATAGAAGGGTCCGTCTTATTATTGGGTTATGTTTTTGTTATGACATTCACAGCTGATATTTGTAATCAATGTAAATGATGCCACTTGGTTAACCAGCATTGCCACGTTCCGTATAATAGTAAAAAACATATATCGCACTTGATCAACAAGAGGGTATTAACTCAAAATTTTAATTTTTTCACTTTGTAGAAAAAATCGTCATGTTATATTCATTTCTACCCGCTCTAAAAATATCGGGTTATTTTGTCTACTCTTTGGTAATGAAACGTTTGTTTTAAAAATTATTTTTCATATGCCATTAATATTAAATTAAAAATTATTTTGTTTCTACTGAAAATTTTTAAATTTTGAGTTAATACCCTCTTGTTGATCAAGTGCGATATGTTGAATCATCAAATATTTGTACCGCTTTTGTGCTATTTTACTGAAAACTAAAACCAAAAGAATTAAAGAGAAAATTTATCAAAAATTTGTTAATGGGTGCCGCGGTTCAAATGTAGATAATTACTGGTCAATAGTTTTTAAAATAAATAATTGTGCTGGTGCAACGCTCTTCGCAAATTTAGAAATTGTTATAAAAATTTATTTTTGGGTATTATAATACAGAGTTACTATGTAATATGTTTTTTTGGCCTTGAAGGCTTTTGTATTACAGTTTAAATCAAAATAAATTTCAAAAAAAATCTACAGATTTGTCTCAAATCTTCTTAATAAGTCATGAAAAATAACCCCATTAACAACGAATTAATTTGGAATTAACAAAAAAATTTTAAAAAAGAAAATATGTATCAAACATAGAAACTAATTAGTAAAAATAGTGTTTGCATAGTTGTCAAAATTCGAGCATAATTATTTATGCAAATATGAAGAAAACATTAAAATAAGTATATATGAATTAACATGTTCCGAGCATTTGTTTTATTTCGTCTTAATGGATGAATTTGTAGAGGGACCAACCTCCAGCCTATATATTATCTTCCACTCAAGTCTGTGAATGTTTAATTTAGCTTTGTAACTTCAGTAATATAAAAAATGAGTACCAATTGAAAATCAAAAAAGTCGCCTCGTATAGGTTCTCAATCTCTCGGGACTCTGCATTCTTCAGCATAAATAAAAATTCCAAAATGACTAGTTAAGGAACGAAAAAGTACCAAAATTATCCCTCATACATATTCTCATTTACTCAGGAGCTTCCCAGCTAGCATAGGGTGTTTGTTAGACGATTATGTTCAATATACAACTCCCAAAAGAGTCTTCTGATACAAAAACAAAAATATCTACTTTTTTTTTATTTATTACTTTTTTTATATATTTTTGACACGCTAGTTTTTTAATCTTGGAATGAACCTTTTGCGACTCTCTGTAAGAGTCATATAAGAATTACTGAGCTACCTAAATAAGAGCGTTTTTGAAATATGAAAATTCTATTGCCAATACAATTTCAATAAAACAAACCGACCTAAGGATCTGTAAAATAAGATTTTCCGACAGGATGGTGTTGATTTCGCGACCTTAAGGTTTGTTTGATATAAATTGTATGAAAATTAAAAGTTATGACATGAAAAACACGCTTGATGCACTTATTTAGGTAGCTCAGTTATACGGCTGAGCATTTCACGAGTCGTAAAATAATCCCTGCGTGAGTCTCATACGACCCTTGGCATGCTTTTTGAAAGATTCGTTAGATAATCTCTACATAAATCATAAACGACTCCCTTTAGGATTTATATAAGAGTCGTTTGCTGTGTTATGGAAGAATCTCTATACGAATCAGCACGTGTAACAGTTTCTCCCGTGCGAGGAATCGCCTACAATTAAAAAATGAGCTCGTCGACGATCAAAAACACTCGTCATGAGATTCCCAGTAGACTCCTAGACGATTGAAAATGCTAGCTGGATTGTATTTTTATTTTGTATTTCTCGGTCGAATACTAACGGAAATTCAAAAAGTACCAAAAAAAATCCCTTTTATAGATTCTCACTTCTTGTCTCCACTATCCATCGACTTGGTATGAACATCATGTCGCACATGAATTCTGCTCGTGTATACTGTTCATGTTCATGTTTCGTCCATGTGCTGCCATCGTTGGCTAAACATATGCCTTATAAACCATGTTTGCCATGATGGTCGCCTTACTCCACGTCTCCATACGCTATCGATTTGAACAAGACATGAACATAACGCCGGCAGAGCAACGGTGCTTATTTGTTCATGTTCTTGTATGTGGCGAATACGTGTTAATGTTCATGTTCTTATTTAACACAATTGTTGTTGTGCGTTTGGTTATAGACATAAAATTACATTGTAAGGCTACCATCATGGTTTCTAAGACATATGTTTAGCCAACGATGGCAGCACACTGACGAAACATGAACAGTCTACACGAGTAGAATTCATGTGCGACATAATGTTCTTACCAAGTTGATGGATAGTGGAGACGGGTAGTTGCAATTCCATTTTCTGTCTACAACCAAACGCACAACAACAAAAATTGTGGTAAATCAGAACATACACATCAACACGCCAATTGTAGAACGAAAAAGTACCAATATCTCCCCCTTACAGATTTTTATTCACACCATGCATGTATAATTTTATATTTGTAATCCCAATATTAATGAAAATTCAGAAAGTACCAGTTGAGGAACAAAAATAACCAACTGTTTTCATCTTATGGGTTTTCATTCATTTATGTTTCTTAATTCATTATTATAGAAAATTCTATAATATATGTTACGAATTTATATTTGTTACGAATTTGCTATAATCTTTATTTCTATGTTTATTGGTTAAAAGATAGATAGAGTAACAAAGAAGTCCCAATACGGCCAAATTTCAAAAAAATAACTGGTCTTATTTTTCTAATGAACAGCGATAAGTGTTAATTTTTTTGTTTCTCTTTTAGTTTTGGAGATATGATGTTACCCTCAGATTTTAATAAAATATATATTGTGCATTTCCATAAGTAAATACCTCTCAAATGGTGCATTTTTTGTTCAAATCGTTTTGCAAACATTGGAGAAAAGTGTTCTTAACTGTTTTGCCTTTGCCGATTTATATATAGATTATATATAGACAATAATAAAATTATTAAAAAAAAAAAAATTTAATTAATTAATTATCAATTACATAATTATTTATTTTATCTAATTTCAATGTAATAAGCTACATTTTACGAAAATTGGCTCAATTATTAACACATTAAATATGTTATGATATACATATAACCATTGTGTTTTTACTTAAAGAAAGTGCGGTTACTAGCCAAGGGTATTGGTGTGCAAACAATTTATATAAAATTTCAATATTATTTTGTGAAAATTGTTGAAGTGGCTATTTAAAATGTTGGCAATACTAAAAATATCACTACTATTGTAATCGGTATTCATAGTTCCTCTTTATTCTCTTTATATCTTTCTCCCTCTTTCGCACGTAAAGAAGCAATACAGCGTGTAAAAACGCACAGGTTTTAATTTTTTTTAGCAGTAGCAGCAGGAAAAAAAATCACGAAGCCAGTTTTTTCTTCTTCTTTTGCTACTTATTTTACTCCTCCTCAACTTTTTTTTTATAATACGACAAAAAATATTATCAATTGGTCATAAATTTTGACCACAGCGAAATATAAAAGAAAACTTATACGGAAAATGTTACATACACTTAAGCAAAAATAAGGAAAAAGTTGAGAATTACTTAAGTAAATTTTAAATAAATTGTGTATAAGGCAAGGTCAGTTTCGGAGAAATGGCAAAAACTAATTTGATGGTTTATGCAAAGTTAAACACGCGTATGGAACATGGCGATGCGCTTAGGTTGTAAAAATCAGAAAAAAGTTTTATTCTTCCCCCGCGAACATACTACTATTGTTAACCTAAAGCACAAAATTATACATAAATAATATTTTTTGTGTTTCTTTTGTTTAACGAGCAAAAAGTAAAAAATTAAAGAATAACGTTAATGACTACGTGAGTGCAAAGTGAGTCCGGGTATTAAAAAGAAATTACACTAAACAACACAACAAATCTCGTCAGAAAAGAAAAGAAGAGTTATTGAAGGAAAAAGAAAGATAGAAGGAAAAGAAGAAGAAGGTGGTTTATTCCAAAAGATCATTAATGTGAAAAAGGGATATTTAAAGTAAAAAAAATTGTTAAAAAAAGCTACAACAAATATTAACAGGAAACCTGTAGAGAAATTTTTTGTTGAACAACAACTGCAACAAAGTTTTCCTGTCAAAACATTTTACAATAAACATCCCATCACACAACCAGTAAGTTTTTTTTTGCACTTATAAATTACCAACAAATATAAATTTATTTTTCTTCGTAATTTAAGAGAAATTAATGTATTAAAATTTAACTTTACAGTGTATACTTCTCCTTTTCATTATTCAACAATGAGGCCTCAGCCTCCGGGGAGTGGGCCCGCCTTAGATGAAAACGCCGAAGAACTACGCAATGTCGAATGGTATTGGGGTAAAATCAGTCGTGAGGATGTAAAAAATATCCTAAGCGGCAAACCAGACGGCAGTTTTTTAGTACGCGATGCGCTCTCCAAAGAAGGTGAATACACCCTGACTCTTATAAAAGATGGCACGGAAAAGTTAATCAAAATTTGCCATTTAAATGGTAAATATGGGTTTGTGGATTGTAAATTTAACTCTGTGGTCGAATTAATTAACTACTATAAAGCCAATTCGTTAAAACTCTACAATAAAACTTTGGATATTACTCTAAGCAATCCTATAATACGTCCTATTGAGGAAGAAGAATTACAACCAAACGCCGATTTACGCATAATGGCCGAACAGTTCTTGGTCTTACATCAAAAACTTAATAAACATCAACAGAGTTTAGATCAAAAACTTAAAGTTTTTAAATCCATTGAAACTGAATTAAATGACAAAAAACTACACCAGGAAGTATTCCAAAGGGCTGAAAAAATGTTTCACTCCCAAATAAAGTTATTAGAAACATTTATTAATAATCCACCGCAGGTCGGTACGAATACTAACCTCAATTCTACTTCAACGAACACCTTGTCATCGACAAACTCGTCCTCTGCTACAGCAATTTCTCAAAATACCCGCCAATTGGAACAAGAACAATTGCAGCATAATGCTGCCGTTATGAAGGCTCGCCTCAATGATCTCTGTGCTGAAATGAATAAGCTTAATCGTTATGTAGAAAGTAAGAAGGAAGACTATAAGGCATTGGAAAGACAAATCAATGCAGCGAAACCGGAATTGCAAACTTTGAATATTAGGAAAGACAAATATATTGAGTAAGTACCAATGAATGTTTTGATTAGAATTGTATTAATATTTTAGTAGAAGAACATGACGCATTTGATTTTTGGGGATTCAAAGATTTTTTTCTTAAAGAAACATTTGAAATTTTGAAATTTGTTTTCGGTTTCATAGTAAAAAACAATTTATCAAAGAAATAAAGTTATACCTAGATCATTTTTTTATTGGAAAGCCAAGTTCTATTAATAAAAAGCACAAAAAATAGTATACTCTTCAAACCTGATTATTCCACTTTCGACAGAAATGGTTTTAAATTTTTTGTTTGTTTGGTAACATTAAAATGAAAAATCTGCGAAAATAAAATTTAAAAAAAACTATAATTACACCCGAAAAAAGTAATAAATGGTATGATTTCGTCAAAAGTAGATTATTCCACTTCAAAATCACATTGCCCATTTCAAATATACAGTTTTGGAACAAAATATGATTAATCCAGATTAATTAAAGGTGAACCTCAATTTATTTATCAAAATAAGATTTCTAATACCTAATTAGTTTCAGCAAGACAAGATTAATCCACAGTGGTTTGAATCAAAACTTGATTATTCCTCTAGAGCACATAACAAAGCTTGATTATCCTAATAAGCCGCGTCAAAACTAGATTATTCCATTTCAAATATTGCTAAGTTTTTGAACCCTGTACAAAGCAATGACTAATATTGTCGTCTATAATAATGCAACAAAAGTTGGGGTTAAATACATAGATAAACATATGTATACATAGATATACATATCGTCACCTCAAATGCAAAAGGTCGTACAACAACAAAAATGTAAAATAGAGTTTTTAATTGAATTTTGTCCGTGTTAGCTGCTTTACACTATCACACAAGTCTTACTTTTTTGAAAAAAATGCAAACCTGTCATGATAAGTTGTTATTGTTTTTTGAAAATTTTCAAACAGTAATTAGATCAGGGAAGCATTTTCGAAAAATACTTAAGACTTTGTGGATAACGGCCTTAAACTACATGTTCAAAATTTTAGATCACTGCGATTAAAAATGGCGACTTTATTAAAGAAATTCAAACGATAGTAGACCTCGTTGCTATTGATTTTGTAAAGTTTTTTGCATCTCCTGAAAAAAAAATAAAAAGTGTTGTTACGCCCTTTGGTATTTTAGATGAAGATATGTATGTATATACATATCGCTCATTTCGTGCAAGACCGTCACAACTCAAAATTTGGCATTTTCGAGTTAGTAGTGCAGAAATGTTCTTCTCTTAAATCTCTACAAATTGATCTAAGAACGGAGAGAATTATCGAAAAAATAACGGCAATACAGATGCTTGTGACGCTATGACCTCTCGTAACAAACTTGAGCAATTAACATCAACAAGGTCACATTTCAGTTTGTGTTTGGCATTCCTCTTGTACATGTGGTTTTCTTTGTAGCAAAAAAGAAACATTTGACTTTATAACTGTATTTTAGTGAAAGAGAAGGTAAAAAATAATAGGTTGGAATCTTAAAAAGGCTCTCCTGTAAAGTTTCAAATTTTGAGTTGTGACGGTCTTGCACGAAATGAGCGATATGTGTTTTATAAAATATGAAATATTAAAACTTTTAAGAAATTAAATTTCTTCGTTAGTTTATTAAATCCTTTTTTATATCACCCATTGCCTATTTTAAGAAAAAGAAAATCAAATTTCGCGTAAGAAATGATAGCTAACAAAAACAAATTTTCGTATTTGATTGTTGTTTTCAATATAATTTCTCACACGAAATGTTCTTTTAATTTTCTAAAAACAGGCAGTTAATAAATTTTTTTATAAAATTTCTTTTATAAAAAGTAATCGATTAAGCATGATAATTAACTAGAGCCATACAAATTATATATATAAAATATAATAATAGCTTAATAAATTTAAATAACTAATGAAATAATTTAATATAAGTCAAATTCAAACATTTAATGAAAGCGCTTTAAAACAAAAAATTTCATAATAGAACTTAAAGGGCTAAAAAGTGTAAAAGGGAATTTTTTTTACCAAATTAAAATTTAATTTTTAAAAACGTATAAAACGACTTGAATACTTTGGAGTAAATATTATTATTATAGGGGAAAATCAAACCATCAACAGCATAAATAATGCACTTATTATTAATGTCTTAATTTACTGTTTAAGTGCATGCATACTTACATGATTGGGCTTTTATGCTATAATACTTTTACAAAGTGTTAAAAGTTAGAAAATTATTTTATGACTAGTCATATCGTCGGCTTAGAGAGTAAATCTGATAAATCCATTTTATACAGTACATGACATTATGATACCGTTCGAAAGATAAAGAGACGCCGCATCGACTTAGAAAAACATTTACTTTATTTTGCGACTCTATAGAATGTTAGAAAATAAACTGAATATATATAGGTTTTCTTCTTAAGGTAGAAACATAAAACATTAGAAGTTTTTTGTCTGCCCTGTAAAATTTGCTAGAAGTTTGAAGGTTGATACACTCAAAGGCGACGATAAATGAAAGTACATAATGGCTTGGCCCCGCGCAACTCCGGGTTTTAACAGATAGTATTGTACAAAACTAATTTATAAAAATTGTTTAGAAACTTTTGGTGCAATCTTGTAAAATGAAACTGAAATAAGTCCAAAATTAAAAAAATTTCATCAAATTCAATATTAAAAATATTTTATGAAAATATATTTATTAGTTATACTAATTATTAACAGATGTGTTTAAATCTAAAAAAAAATTACTAGCGTGTTTCACTCTTGGTAGTAAAGAGTACCCTTGTAGACCTTGTTAATTTCGATTATGTAGTTTAAGTACTAACATTTGCAACACAGCAACAAAAAAATGTATTAAACTTTAAGGTAAGTCACGTCACAAGTTGGCCCTTGCGAAAAAGTATAAGTGCAAGCACATAACAACAACCTCATAGGCAAAATATATCTGTTGGACCTTTTATATTCAATTAAAAACTTTTAATTGCTCATAACTATTATAATCAACTAATCGGGTATGGAGGAACAGAACGGACTGCAGGATATCGCGTGCGCTGTGACCGGTGTTTAGGAAGTCCGATTCGAATTGGCTGCTGGGAAGAAGTAGGATCTGCATTAGAACCAAGATAGTTATTTTCACAGGTCGCTGTATGATAGGCAGGATGGCGGTGAGGATAAGATCTGACTTGTAGAAGATCTGCAGGTTGTGTGAGGATCCACAGGCGTTGGAGACCATTATGCACATTTTGCGTCACTGACCCAGGCTGCAAAACAGCAGGCTGAGATGGCTAGGTAGTAGTTTCTTATACAAATTGGGAGTTGTCCCGCTCTGTGGGCTCAGGAATATGACGGTATTCGTAATGGAAATGATCTTGCCGCGTAACAGGAGACTGAGGACTGGGTATATGGTGGGCAGTTTTTGTTGAGTTAGGGTGGTTTTTCTTTTTTGGTCCGATATTTATCGTCCACTACTTTCTCCATTCTTGTGCTTTCACTCTTTATTTCCTTCATTCTTTTCTAATTAGTACTCTATCACTAAGTTAGGTGTCACAAACGCCCTATATTGGTCTCTGGCTGGGGGTGTGCAGTTGACTTCGTACTAGCCTTTCTACATAACCTAAACATTATAATTAAAAAATATATTTTTTCTCTTGTCTATAAATATTATAATTTTTTTTTGTCTTATATTAACGATAATAATTATTTTGAATATTTTCTTGAAACGAATTGTTTTATTTTTGTACAATATTAGCAAAAAAAATCTTTTGAAAAAAAAACAAAAAAAAAAAATGTAAAATATTAATAATATATTTCTAGAGTAATTCACTAATAAACGATATTTAAGCGGTTTGGTTTAGGTCCAAACAAATAAGATTGGCTATACAAATTTAAGCAAAGTCATGATTCAAAGTTTTCGAAAATTCCCGTAATTTTGAATCACACGCGCGGTGTAATGATGAGAATAGCAAAGAATTCAAAAATCAATTTCTATGTTTTATTTAATTTTTAACTATTTACCTACACAAACAAATACTTTTTAAAACAATTTGCGTAACTAAACTTTATTACATAAAATGAGTTGTAACTGTTATATTATTCCTTATTCATAACTATTAAAAATAAAGTAAATAAATCTTTCGATTAGTAGTAGTTATGCCTGAGGAATACTTTTATTTGCTACCTATAACAGTTATCATCAATTAAAAAAAATAAAAATTTAAAATAATACTTATGCTTAAGAAATAAAATAAAAATGTATTTACAATAATTATGCCGAATTTTTATTACTATTAAGTTTTTGAATTAAATAACTTATTAATAACTTAATGATACAATACATTCTAAAAAGACAATTACGCTTTTTAGTGAAAAATCGTTGTAAATATAACAGAGTTATAAACCTAACACAAAGATTAAAATCCGCTATTATTTCTATTGCATTATATTTTCTTCTCTTTCACATTACTCTACCTTTTATTTTATTTGTATATTTTTTTATTGCTTGACAGCGGTTTTCTTTATTTACTTTACTTATCTCTATTTTAATGATTATGGTAGGTTAGGAATTAAGTTATAAAACATAAAGAATTGTTATTAACATTAATTGTCATTTTTTTTTTACATAAAAATTTATATTATTTGCATTTGTAGCTGCCACCATTATGACTAATCACTTTAAAATTTCTAAGAAATTTTTTTTGTTGCTTTTTATTGTAAATATGATATGCTTTTGTTAATAAGAAAATTTGCTAACTTATGCGAAAAACTGTTTAAAAATTTAAAAATATACATATTCAGGATTTACAAAACTTTAATAGAATTTGAATTTTCTAATTATGAAACAAATTATGTTATCAAATTAAATGTATTGTTAACGTTATCGTAAATGTTTTATGGGGGCTACGTGCTGATTTGTTTTTTAAGTTTTCGATTTTATTTTCAGACGTTTAAAATTTAACTTGAATCCCTAACAAAAGTTTTGTTTGAACTCTTAACAAAAAATATGATTCATGGTAAATGAGGAGATTGTGACGTGTTTAAAATGTATCAAAAAAAATTTGATGTAAAATATTTTTCTTCAAGCTGACTTAAGTAAAGTTTTAAATTCGCAAAAATAAAAAAAAAATTTACTTAACCAACAAAATCTTTTTTAAGTTTTGAATTACGATTTGCGCATTTATTTTCAATACAAAAATTTACAAAATCCAAATGTATTTAGTTGTGTGTGTGTGGGTATTATTTAAGAAGTGTATGTTTTGTACACTAAGCACTTGAATAAGGGTGTAATATGAAATTAAACATCTGACAAAAGAGTTTTTTGTATTCTTTTAATGGCAAAATTATGATTTTACGTTTATTGTTGACACAATTGCATTTAATACTTTTTATATTTTATTAAAAATAAAGAAAAAAAACTACGTTTTAATAATAAAAAAGTAAATTGTGTAGTGTAGAAGTTAATTAAAGGATATGAAATAAAATATAAACATGTTTGGATATAACGTGTTGATTAAATTTTGATGTTTTTAAATCATTTTACTAGAGTCGAAATTGTTAAAAAAGTAAACAAATTTTCAAAAAAGTCAACTTTTTAATAGTTTTATTTTAAATATTTATAACTTTTTTTATACAAACGATAAGTTATGAAAACCTCTCTTTAGACATATTTTCAATAAAAAAAAGTCGAAATTTCTTAAACTTTTTTTCTGAACAGACAAATTACATATTAAAAACTTTACTTCCAAAAAGTCAATACTTTGAAAACTTTTCTTAAACTTTGCAAAAAAAAAAAATTTTAAATTTTAAAAATTTTCCTATACATTAAATTAAAATTTTTGAAAACTTTTTTTTAGAAAAGTCAATTCTTCGAAAGCATCTGCTTAAACTGTTGAAGACTTTTCTATAGACAACTTTTAGAAAACTTTTCGGTAAAAATGTCAAGTTTTAAAATTTTTTTAATAAATAAACAAAAATTTTCAAAAGTTTTCAATAGAAAACTCAAATTTTCAAACAATTTTTTATAGAAAAATAAAATTTTTGATAATTATTCCATAAAAAAGTAAAATTTTTAAAAAAATCTATTAAAAATATTCAAGACTTTTTATAGAAACAAAGTTTTGAAAAAATTTTATAAAAAGATATTTCTACAATAAAATAAAATTTTTCGAATAGAAAAGTAAAATGTTCAAAGATTCTATAGAAAAGTTAAATTTAATAAATTTTTTTAAAACTTTCGAAATTCTTTATTTGAAAAATGAGCTCAATTATCCCACTTAACTATTTCCTAATTTATCACATCAATTATAAAATTAAATATTTCATTTAATATTTTTAATTGTCGTTTAAAATCCCTTTGAAAATAAAATCATAAAAAAGTCATGTTTTCGCTTAATTTACAATTATTGACGTCCGAATATTTAGAGATTTTTATATAAAAAGAGTTAAATTTTTATTGGCGGAATTAAGTTTTTAAATAAATAACATTAAAACGTAAATAATATGCAAAACTATATACCATAGCTAAGTATAGCACAATTACATATTTATTAATATACTCGTAGTTATAATATCAGTTTTAGATACAAAATTACTGAAATGTGTAATTCATTAATGGGTTATAAGCTAAAATTTTGCCAACTTTCCTAAAGTAGTACATTGTTATTCAACATTTTTAGAAAATTTAACACATTTTAAAATGAGCAATTACAAAAGTAGCCCAATTTCTAATGTCAGATAAGATTTTGATAAAACACTTCTCTCCTGAGCTCTTGGAAACAATGTGAACGATTAAAAAGAAATAATTTTAATCAGATTTTAATTTTAGCTGTACTATAATTTGCTCTGATAATCATAGCCATAACTAGCACCTTGTCTGCCAGTATGTCTAATAAAAAGTATAACAGATTTTAATCACACACCAGGGCTGGCAAAGTTGGTACAATTGTATTTTTTTTTTTTTTTTTAATTGAAAAGTACGTACAATCAATCGAACATCCATGAGTAATTTGGTACAAGTGGAGTACATTTTTTCAATCATACGTGACAATTATGTATTGTGTTGTATGTATGGATATATGTATTTACTAATTTGGATGGGTAACGGAGCTTGAAATTAATCTTAATTAAAAAAACTGAAATCTGACGCAACAACAATCTCGCCTGCTGGTTAACATCTTGACATCATTTTGAATAAAAGGCTGTACCTACAGTTCATGAAGTGCCGAATAAATCTACGCCGTAAATTCGTTAAATTCTAAGTTCTGCAAAACTAACACATCAATATACGTCGCTTAAGCTTAAGCATTGGTATAGTTTTACTATAGAGGGTAAGTTTAGGTTGGAAAACGTGGTCCCTACCGAGACCAAGTAGCACGCGCATCTCTCCGCATCGTAGCCAGGCCATAAAGTCCTGGCCATCATGCAGGTATGCTTCCCCTGCCATCTCTTCTGAGCCTTTCTATACGACTCAATCCTGATGAGAGTTTTGCAGCGAGCCATTGGAATGCTGATCAGGCCACCGACGAACATGTCGTCCAAGAGACAGCCTTGTTTGGCCAGACCGTCTGCAGTTTGGTTGCCCGGACATCCACTGTGCCTGGTACCCATACTAGCGTTACCGTGGAATGTTTCGAGATCTCATTTAGAGACCTCCGGCATTCCACTGTTAACATAGATGTCGTGATGACACCAGCCAGAGCTTATAGGTCGCCAATACGCCTATGCTAATATTTGTAAAATATATTTTATTGTAGCGTAGATATTCGTAGAGACCTTTAAATTTACTGCAATGCTTTGCAAAGACTTTGGCGTTAGACAAAGCGATTAGTTAGACATATTATAAAAAATAAGTAAAAAAAGCAAAGCCGGTCAAGACTGACTGACCATTTGATATCCAACACCACAATACTAACAGACAAATTTTTAAGAATGTTCTGTATTTGGGAACCATCGAAAATTGTGTAACTGCCAAAACAAAATGATATTATTAGGTTAAAATTATGCCTATGGGATTTATGATAAATTTTGAACCTACCAGCACAAGATTTTACTATGACAGGAGTTATTACACAAGTTACCGTTGCATAATTTGATATCAATACTAATATTTCTAACATAGTTATGGGACTAAAATCTTTTTCCGGAGTAGTATTTGCAAAGGAGGGAGCTATGGTCAAATACGGATCGATTCTAATAAAATTTGGTTGAAACATTTGTGGGCCAAATTAAATCTAAACGTAATAAGATGGTTGATTGGCATAAAGGCTCTATTCCGAAAAGAAGTTTGCATGGGTGCTATGAAACTATGGACGGATTCTAACATTTTCAATAGGTTACTACATTATGACAATTAAACCGTATGCACAATATTTCATCAAACTATCTTTGCGCAAAAGGCTTACATGGACAGCCAGCTGGATGAACGAACGGACATCGTTAAAACGTCTAATAAAGTGATTCTGAGTCGAGCAGTATAACAACATTTTTATGTGTTACACTTATTAGCCCAAACGCATAATATCCCCTTTAATACGAGGGCAGATCAATAAGTCCGTGACTTTTCGAACTTCCCTCGTAGTTATATGAAATGCAACACTGTTCCCATCAATTACCATCTGTTTATAGACTACTGTCAAGTTTTGGGCAAGTTCCGTCATTTACTTTGCGTTTAACAGCTGTTCAAAACATACAACCTCGTGGATTTTTTTAAAAATTGGAAAAAGTGAATTTCGAGTGCTCATTAAACATGATTTCTTGCGAAAAAAAAACCGTCAATCAAACCAAGGAAAAGCTTTATAAATACTATGGGGACTCTGCACCATCGATTTCAATGGTAAAAAGTGGTTTTCTGACTTTCGTTGTGGTCGCACAAGTACAAATGACGCTGAACGTTCTGGACGGCCAATTGAAGTCACTACACCCGAAAATGTTGAAAAAAAAACACGATTTGGTGTTGGCCGATCGAAGAGTAAAAGTGCGTGAGATTGTTGATGCCATAGGCATTTCATATGGCAGTGTGGTTTCGATTTTAAATGATCAGCTGGACTTAAGAAAGCTGTCTGCAGGATGGGTGCCGCGTTTTCAAATGATTGTGTGCAGTTGTTTAACCGCAATTCGAATGAGTTTTTGCGGCGTTTTGTAACTGTGGATGAAACATGAATCCATTGCAACACTCTGGAGACCAAGCAGCAGTCTAAACAATGGGTTTCTCCGGGTGAACCGGCTCCTAAGAAGGCCAAGGTAAGTTTGTCGACCAATAATGTGATGGCAACAGTTTTTTGGGATGCACGTGGGATAATCCACATAGATTACCTTCACAAGGGAAAAAACAATAAACGGCGAATATAATGCCATCTTATCGTACCAATTTAACGAGGATTTAAAAAAACGACCCCATATGCCCAAGAAAAAAGTTCTTTTTCATCAAGATAAAGCACGGATGCACACGTGTGCAGTATCAATGGCAAAATTACATGAATTGGACTACGAATTGGTACCTCTTTCGCCATATTCTCCGGATTTAGCCCCCAATGACTATTTTCTATTTCCGAACCTAAAGAAATGGCTCGGTGGAAAGAGATTTAGATCCAACGATGAAATTATTGGTCAAACAAATGCCTATTTTATGGACCTCGAAAAATCCTTTTTTTTTTGGAAGGGATACACAAATTGGAGAAACGTTGGGCTAAGTGCAGTAGTCTATTAATAGGTGGTACTTGATGGGAGCAGTGTTGCATTTCATATAACTACGAGGGAAGTTCGAAAAGTCACGGACTTATTGTTCTGCCCTCGTATAATTCCGTTTTCCATCCCTGCAAAACAGTATAAATTTTTGAAAATTATAAATAAATATTTTTGCCAAAACTTTTTTATAAATGTATAGAGAGAAAGTGCTTATTGATTATGTTCTTCTGGATTATTTCGCTTAACAAATAAATTAAAAAAACCTATTTTAAATACAATAATACCTATTCTTATTAACAAAAAAAAAAAAAAAAAAAACAACATAACAGAACAATGCAGCATTAACGAATCTTTATGAATTAAAAAATACCATAAAAATCAATCGAAATAAATTTTTTACAAATAAATTGTAGTTAATTAAAAAAGTTGTTGGTTTTATCTTTTTTATATTAAAGTATGTATTATCTATAGATACATATTTGAGTTTGTAATTTTTATTAAGTCCTTTTCAATATCAGCATCAAAACAGCTTCAATTATTAAATTTTAAATAATCTTTAAAAAAAAAAGATTTACTTGCAAAGATTAATTTTCCAGAGAACATCGAACTTTTGCTTTATTAAAAAATTCTTTTCACATTTGTGGAAGAATGTGGAAGGACCAAAAAATTGTAGGAAATATTCCAAATTTGATTGTTATCGTCGATAACAAATATAAATTGAAAAAAAAAACAACACTACTAAATGCATTTAACATTCGGCCATGTTCTGGAAATCGAAATCACGAAAAAATTAAGGTAGCTTTTACTGATTCCAAAAGTAGTTTAGGTAAAGAAATGTGGTCCTCAAAGTATGAGGTATGTATATAAAAGGAAATATTTTTATGAACTTTGAACACGGAAGAGTTTTCAAAATTTGTTCGATTTCAAATTCACGTGATTGCTATTTTCAGAACATGCCCGATTATTATGACATTCCGATGATTGAATTTGAAATGATCAACTCTGCGTCTCCACTTCGGAACCTTTTAAAAATTTTTTACTTACATTATTATTATGATGTTAAGGCTATAAGCACCGCGACCCAAAGCATATTGTCCTGCCCCTTTGTTCAATGAAGTAGATAAGAGCTTCAAATAAAACAAATTATTCAACAAGGTGAGAGATTATATACGAGTACTTCACCTAAAGTTATTAAGATAACTGCAAGGGACTATTCTGCTTGTGTACTTATCAGTGTGACCAGATTTAAAATTTTTTTACAGCTGATTCTTGCATTAGACAAGGCCAGTCAATGCTTAATATTATTTTAAAAAATGCAAAATTTTTTCAAGATTTTTTTTTTTAATTTTATTAAAAACTGAATACATTTTCGTAACTCATTTTTAACCAAAACTGGAATAACACTACGTGACAGTTTTTTGACTTAATGAATCTTTATGTAAAATTCTCCGCTTAATCTGAATATGAAGTCAGAATTGTCAAAAGTAGAGCAGTTTTCGAGATATTCCGGAAAACCGTTATTTGTGTTTTTAAAAAAGATGATGTCACTTAAATGCAAATATTTTCAAAAAAGTTAGACGGATTATGTTTGTATTTGATTTTTATGAAAGACAATAAAATAACTAAAATAACCACGGGTCGCTTGTAAACATTGGTCAAGAAATGACAGTGTTACAGTGGACAAAATTTGAAAATTTATGAAAAATTTAATGATTTTTTGCAATTTTGTTCTTTTGAAGTTATTTTTTTTAAACCAAACAAATGAAAAGTTTAATGTTTTATTACATGGGACATTATTTTATTTTGATACGAACATTTTGCGCCCAACGAGACTAATTTTTGTGCAAAAATGACAAAGCTACAGAAGATTTAGTGAATTAACCCACTTTTCGCTTTTTATCGAATTTAAAACGGAAGTAAAAACGCAGAATTTGAAAATCGAACGCTGTAAATATTAGAAACATTGAATTTTGTAAAAAATATCACTAAAAAAGCTTATGTTAATAAAAATAATGCATTCATTAAAGATTTTTGACGACACTGCCTTTTTTGCTGACATTGTTTTTATGGACAGCTTACAAATTATTTGGTAAACGTTTTGATTTTCTTGTAACGTAGAATTCGATCTAACAAGAACAAAATGCATAGTGCAAAACGTGTCTTTATCTGCAAGAACAATCGAACAAGTTTTGTTATGCTTGTGGAGTTTATAGTTTTGCGCAGCCATCACATTTTTCAAGGCAATTACAAAATGCATTTTGGCTGTATTTTACAGATAATCCGTAAAATATTTCGAAATCTTGGACCCCAAATACTTAATGCAATTCATGCAAAGCTCATTTAACTATCTGGATTAGAGATGAGCGATATTTCTGTACCTGTAATTCAATCACTGTTACTGAAAAATCACGAATCACAGTTGTGACCAAATTTGTCAAGTAACAGGTACTTTCTAAGTCGTTCTTTTTGTATTTTGTTACATATACAAATTTATGATATTTCACTGTTTGTGTGGGTAATAGCGTTTTTAGAATGAAATGTCGAATAATATTGCTGTTCCTTTCATTCTCTCTTTTATCTTATTAGTATTTTTTAAGCCAAAGTTTATTTGTTCAAGTATGTATGAATATGCAAGTTAACAGATTTGAAAGCTCTTACAATTTGTTGTTGTTTCTTTGCAAAGTACCTACAAAAGATCTTGCGAAAGGTCGCGCATTGTGCATATAGCTTGGCCGCAATTGCTATAAAAGAACAGAAAACTGATAAACCGTGATCACAATAACAGTTTAAAGGAGCACTGATTTTTAAATCACGTTCACTAATCACGATGATCTTTAAAAATCACGGGATCGCTTATCTCTAATGTGGATGTCGGGCGCAAAGTTAGTATGCATTTCTTAATTTAATGCTTAAAAAATTTGCCTTCAGAATCTTATGTTAATTTCCTATACCGCAATCGGTATATGCCATTTGATTATTCTGCAATTTGGCGTAAACCTACGAACTACGACGTTGACTGTTATTTTTGCTTAGCCAAGGTAAAGCAAAATGGACGTCATAAGTCTGTTCAATATGCGGATGTAAACTCATTCACAAAACCAACTCCTCATATGCCTGAATTGAATAAATATTCATTTTTATATCTTACTTAAAAAGGAGCAAATATGTCTTTGAAAATACACCTTCTGCATTCCCACTTAAATTTCTTCCCAAATAACCTTGGCGACGAAAGTGACGAGCAGGATGAGCGCTTTTACCAATAAATACAAGAAATGGAGCGTCGGTATCAATGGGCGTATGATGAGTCGATGTTGGGCGACTTTTATTGGTTCCTTGTGCGAGAGACAGAAAATAATCACAATAAGCAACCATTGAACAGTTTTAAGCCGTTTTGAATATTAATTGTTTCTACCATTAGCTTTGTATATTTACTGTTCTATTTTTTTTATTTGATAAAAATCGAAAAGTGGGATAATTCAATTAATCTACTGTAACTTTGCCACTTTTCACCGATCTAGATCCTATGGGGCACAAAATGTTTGTATTGAAATAAGCTAACGTGATAAGTGATAACAGTTAAGAAAATTCATTGTTTGGTTTAAAAAAAAAGAAGTTGAAAAAAGCTAAATTCCAAAAAAATCATTAAAATTTTTGTCAAATTTTTAATTTGGTCCACTGTAAGTTACTCATTTCTTAACCATTATTTACAAACGACTTGTGGTTGTTTTGGTAATTTTGTTATCTTTCAACAACAAAAAAAAAAAAAAAAAACAAATAGAACATCCATTGAATATTATCGAAGATATTTTTATGAAAGTGACATCATCTTTTTTAAAAATGCAAAAAGCGGTAATTTATGCAATATCTCGAAAACTACTTTTGACCATTCTGATTTCATATTCAGCGTACAATTTTATATAAGGATTCGCTGTCAGATTCATTTGTTCACGACTTTGTTGAAAATTTGTGACACAGTGTAATTGGTAATATATTTACAAATTTAGGCGGTCCGCAAGTCCTTTTATGTAAGCAAAATTCAAACGATTTTATTTCTATGTTTTGCTCTGATTTTAAAGATTATATAAAATTATATTTTAGACCAATTTTTTTCATACACTTTAAAAATAGTTGGAATTTTTAATCTAAATTTTAATTTTAAATCCGACTCAAGTGCATCAAACTTAATTTTCATTAAATTATTTAAACGAAGGAAGGAATTTTACAACATGTAATGAATAAAAATTAACTGATAATTTTTATTCTTAACCGAACGGGGGATTGAACTCGAGACGAACTTACATATTTCGAGAAGTCCCACTTTATCATCATCAGAGTTCCATGCAGTTTTACACTTTACGCTAATGCAACGGCTGTCATTCTTTAGTCAAACGTCAATCTGTAAACCAATGGTATTTTTGGTGGATCTAAATTTTGCTGAAATTTATCTTTTTTAAATTTTTACATGTCTCTTCCTAACTTTCGTTTTTTCGTAGTTTTGTCAAGACTTTGTCCTTCATATTCTTAAAAGAATTCGCGAAATAGTTACTTGAGTTTGCCGAATACGAAAACGAATGTCGTAAGATAGACGAATATTCTGTGATACAAATACGAATATTCGTAAAATAATTAGGAAATATCTATAAATTTTTAAACACAAAATTTTTAAAAGAAATTTGAATTGAATTGTTTTAGTTTCAAATATTATTTCCTCTTTTAGCGTTGGTCTTTTATTCTTCATAGTGGAATATTATCAAATAAAAATGCATTAACACAATACACAAATTACCAAATACTACATATAATATTGAATAAACCTAACTAACGCTTTTTGTCCTTTAGTAGAAACGCTGACTTAATACCAGTCGCCTTTTTTCGATGCAATAAGTATTTCAGTGTCGCCCAAAGACGATAAATTATACTAAAACAAACAAAAAAAATATTATTTCAATATTTTTGCAAAAATTTTCAGATACTATTTTGATAAACTTGATAACAATAATTTTAATAAAAAATCGTATATGAGGGTTACTCAAACCCAAATGGCAATGGCCGTTAATTGTTCGCAATTTCATTAAGGTAAATGATTAATAAGCAATGCACATTTTTTCCTATAAAACCTTGGAAAGTTTTTAAAAGTAAATTTTTTTCCATGCACATATATATGATTGATCGGTAATTAAAAATTAAAGAACTAATTATTTTTAAAAAAAGTTTTTGTATAATTAAATCAGTTAAAAGTTAATTGGAAAAATCGGGATTTTTTTTATTTAAGCATGTATGTTTGTATTAGTGTTAACAAAATCCAAATAAATACTGTGTAAAAACCTCCTTAGATCTTGAAAATTTCTGAAAAAACCTTCAAAAATAAAAAAGACCATCGCCCATGTTCTGACAATCATACGATTTGAAATCGCAAAACGCCAGATTTATTTAATAGTGTTCTGAAACTCTGGCGTTTTTCTATCGATCTGGCAAAGTTTCTTAAAAATATTATAGTTCCATTGAGCACACTTATGCAATTTGTAGTCGCTAAACTTCTTGCGATTGCGATTTACAAAACACCTGTTATGCGATTTCAAATCAGAATCGCAAATGTTAAGCTTTTTGCGATTCCCAGAACATGCCCGTATATTAAATACTCAAAAATAAATAGACTTCAAAATCACTTAAGTTAAATCGGCTTTATAACAAAACCGCTATAATCTTATACATACTAAAACAATTGCTACATTCGGCTTTGCCGAACCTTTGATACACTACACCGACAGTTAGAATATTTAAGGAGGATCTACATGGGATCTATAAATTACACAGGTTGACATTGAAAAAGTTTTTTTTAACCATTCTAACTAATTCTTGCGTGTTTTGGCAGCTTAAGACGAATATGAACTCAGTTTTCTCCCATTTTTCGTTTGTATACTTCTCTTTAGCCAACATTCGGAGTCAAGTGGTGGTTCAATTAAAATAAGTTATATTTTGTTTGATTTATTTATGTTAATTTTGTAACAAAACCATGGCCCAATTAGTAGGTCTGCTCGAAACACCTGCTAATTTTTGGTAGAGTTGTGTTTTTATCGTGCAATTGTTTTTGTAGAAATTGTTTTTGACATCTTGTCCATTTTTTACACTTGAAAAAAACTATTAATTTCCGAGGGTGGGTTTTCCATTGAAATTTTTAGTCCTATAAAACTTTGAGACCAAATTTTACTACAATAAATTAAATTAGACGTACTTACCTTATTTTCAATACTGTAAAACAACTTTGTATATGAAAATTATTTAAGTCATATTTAAACGGCCTTACTCGTATCGTGTCCGTATTCTGGGGCCACATTTGTATGGGTACTAGATGATATAATATGTCGATTTGGCTGGTTATTAACCAAACAAATCTAATATATATATAGAGAATATTTAAGTAAAGTTTTATTAACAGCTTAATTGGGAAGGACACTTGTTTGAGAACCAATATTAAATACTTCGTGTAATATAAATAACTGAGCCAAATTTTATCCTACTAGCTCATATGGTATGCATAGTGGGCATAGTGTGCCAAAATTATTTAAGAAAAAAGGAAGATTTTTGTCTATATGTCTATAACTCGGACATTTTTGAACCTATTTTACTACCAGTATTTTATTTAAGGTTGCTTAGGGCTACTCTTTACTGCGATGCGAATACAATTTTGATGCGAAACTTAAATGCCAACTTGGTACTCTCTATCACTTTCGCAATTTTTTTTTTAAAATTAAGCAATACCGACAATAAAAATTAAAGATGGCGCTGATTGGCAGTAATGAAATGTCAAAATAACCCCCTCTTATTTTCTCGCTGGCGTTACGTCACGAAAAGTAAACTTTTTTTCTCTGGAAATGCCCATGTACAAGTTTTTCCGCAAAAAAAAAAAAAAAAAAGCAGATTCAGAAATTTTAGAAATCCTTATAAAAGGCAAGAACTAGTGCAATGTTTTTTCAAAAAAAAAAAAAAATTACAAAAACCGCAAAAAACGAAATTAAAAAAATCCAAACACAAAGTGCTTTAAAAGGCAAATTTAAAATAAAAGCCCATAAATTTATAAGAATCAACGAATATAAAAATCGTTCCATTTTAAAATAAATTTTAAAAATATATCACAATTATCGAATTCATAAAAAACTCGCAAATCGCTAAAAGCTAAACAAATTGGACAAAATATTAAAAGTCCTTCAAATAATTAAAGTTATAACCAAGGCGTGTTGTAATATGGTAATATTATTTAAGTTTTACATTTAACTTTTGTAATTAAGTGGCAACACTTTGTTACTTATGAAAATGTCAGTTTTTTTTACTTTCATCTTTTCTTGTAGAATTCTACCTTCTTCTTCAATTGTTCTCGAAAGTTGGTAAACGTGTTTTTTATGCTCCTCCACCATTTTGAATAAAAGTTAATTAAATCAAATTACATTTATATATTTAGTTTGTAAAAACAGAATTAAATAAATATCTCAACATCGTGAATTAAACACAAAACGCTTCAGTTTGTTTATTTCTTTCTTTATTGATTCTTTGAACGCTGCAGTTTCAACAGGTTATGGGCCCAGTATCCCAAGACCAAAGAGAAGATGGAAGATTTAAACATTAAGATTATCAGCATTAAGAAATATGGGTTTGAGGTATGGTGTTTCCAAGTAAAGGCGCTGTTAGAAAGTATCAATGCCTGGGGTATTGTAAATGGTTCAGAGGTGAGGCCGGTGAGTAATGATGGTGTACAAAGAGATTTTGATTTGCGATCCGCTAAGGCAAAAAGAGTACTAGTTTCTTCGTTGGAGCCTGAAGAATTAAAGAATATTTTGAATTGCAATACACCCAAAAAAATTTTTGATAAGCTGTGCTCATTATACCAGCAAAAAGATGAAGCTCAACTACAATTTTTAATGCAGAAATTTTTTAGGTTAGAATTTTCTAACAATGTAAAAAATTTTCTGGCAGAGGTTGAATGTATTCTGGCGCAGATTAAGGCTCAAGGTGAAGAAATAACAGATACCATGGTAATAAATAAAATTATTTCAAGTCTCCCATCGGAATATTCAAATTTTAGTACAGCCTGGGAGAGTACAACTGCTTCAGAAAGAAATTTAAATAATTTGACCAGTCGACTACTGAAAGAGGAGCTAAAATTAAACGAACAAAATGTTTCAAAGTGTAACAATGGTGCTTTTAGAACTGGTTTACAATGTTACAAGTGTAAAGGCGATCATAAAATCAAAGATTGTCCAGAAATGAAGAAGGTGAAATGTTTTAAATGCAATTCGTTCGGTCATACCAGTAAATATTGCAAAAATAAATTCAGAGACAACAAACAGAATAATCGTGGTGGTGCTCACAGTCATAGAGGAGGAGGTAATGCTAGGTGTGCAGATTTTAGCCCAATAACTTTTAATTGTGAAGTTATGGCAGATGAGAGTAATATGGCTCAAAATGAACAGTCTACGAAGTTTATTTTAGATTCAGGTGCATCAAATCACATGGTTGGTGAAAAATTGTTTAAATATATGAACGGCATATGCCAGTTAAAACAGCCATCGAAAATAAACATTGCCAAAAAGGGTGAATACTTGATGTGCAAAAGGCAAGGAAATTTGTTATTGAAAACTGAAGGTGGCCCTATATATTTGACAGGCGTACTGATGGTACCAGGTTTAGAGAAAAATTTAATATCAGTTAAAGAAATAACAAAAAAGGGATACAGTGTTAATTTTTGTGGTGGTACAGTCGAGATCAGGAACGATGAAAGTAGACAGATTTTCAGAATCAACAGCACAAACACTTTTGAAGTTGAGGCAACTCCTGACACAGGTGAATTACATCGAAAATTTGGTCATAGCTGTTATTACAAGGACGGCGTTGAATGCGAGACGTGTTTGGGTGGTAAAATGACAAAGTCCCCATTTAAAGGTACCAGAAAAAGAGCAACTCGTTGTGGGCAAAAAGTGCACAGTGATGTAGTTGGGCCCATAAATATTTTAAGCCATGATAATAAAAGATATTTTGTCACATTCATTGATGATTTTTCACATTTTGCAGTAGTCTATACATTGCGTAATAAGTCCGAAGTTTTTGAAGCCTTTAGAGATTACGCTGAAAAAGTATTTAATAAATTTAATCGTAGAATTGAAACTCTGAGAATAGATGGAGGAACGGAGTACAAAAGTAATGAATTTGTAAAATATTGTTCGAGAAATGGCATAGTTATAGAAACAACAATTCGTTACTCATCACAGCTTAACGGGGTATCTGAGAGGTTCAATAAAACAATTGTAAATGCCGCTAGATGTGCATTGCTCGAGTCAAACTTACCAAAATTGCTGTGGAGTGAAGCAATTCAGCATGCAGCTTATGTAATAAATCGTTGTCCTACATCTACAATTGATAAAGATAAAACACCTGCTGAGTTATGGTATGGTGAGAAACCTGATCTTAGTAAAGTACATCCATTCGGAAGTGAAGCGTACGTTAATATCCCAAAACAAATTCAAAAAGGCAAGTTCGAACCAAGATCGAAAAAAATGAAGCTGGTTGGCTATACAACTAATGGTTTTAGATTCTATGATGATGAAAACGAAAAGGTAACAAACAGCAGGGATGTGAAGTTTTTAAATTATGAAAATGTTAAGATGAGAAATCATGAAGACGAGGTGAAAGATGAGGAAAATTATAACAAAATTGATAAAGGTGAAGAAGAGATGAGAGATCAGAAAAATGATAAGAAAATAGATAAAAGTGAAAATAACAAAGTGGAGGAGACAGTCGACTTGGTTGATGAAGCTAAAGAGAATAAAACAGATGAAAACTTGGTAGATATACAACCAGAAACACGTTTAAGAAAAAAACCAAAATATTTGGACGATTATGAAGTTTATGAGGATGCTATGTGTGCTTACTCTACCATTTTATCTGAGATACCCAATACATTTGAAGAAGCTTATAAAGATGAGGAGTGGAGAAAATCAATAAACGATGAAGTGGTCATGATTAATGAACGAAAAACCTGGACGCTGGTTGAAGATAAAGGTCAGAATAGAATTGATGCCATATGGGTATTCAGCATTAAGAAAAGCAGTGATGGCTGTATTCGTAAGAAAGCGAGATTAGTTGCACGCGGCTGTAAGCAGGGGATAGATACCTACAGTGATGTATATGCACCAGTAGCTAATAGTGTCACGGTACGTACGTTTATTTCAATGGCATTTCAAAATAATTTTATCATTCACCAATTGGACGTAAAATGCGCCTTTTTAAACGGAGAGTTAAAGGAAGATATTTTCATGACAGTACCTCCACCATTTGATGGTAAGTTATGTAAATTAAAAAGATCAATTTATGGGTTGAAACAAAGTGCACTGTGTTGGAACAACGAATTTAATAAAAAGATTTCGAAATATGGTTTCGTACGATCGGAAAACGACCACTGTCTATACAAACACAAGAATATTTTTTTGCTTCTGTATGTTGATGACATCCTTATATGTGGGGATGACGATAAGGAGATTGAAAGCATCATTTATTTTTTGAAAAAGCAATTTGAAATCAAGATCATGGGAGAATTGAAAGATTTTCTGGGAATGCGTATAACAAAAATTGAAGATGAGATTTTGAAATTAGATCAAACTGGTAATATAACCACCTTATTAAAACGTTTTGGTTTTGAGAACTCTAAGCACAAAGATACACCTATTGAAAAAAACTGGGATGCTGGAAATAGAGGCTATGACTGTGCCGTATGGAACCAACAGAAGTATAGGCAGGCAATTGGGAGTTTGCTTTACTTAAGTATCTGGACACGACCAGACATCGCTTATGCAGTAAACACCTTAAGCAGATATCAAGAAAGATTCGGAAATGTGCATATTAATGCAGTTAAAAGAATATTTCGTTATTTTAATGCTACTAAGGATAAAGGGCTAATATATAAAAAATCAAAACAAGGTATCCCTTTATGTGGTTTCTCAGATGCAAGCTGGGGAGAGTCAGAAGACCGAAAGAGCACAACTGGATATTGCTTTAAGTCGTATGAAAACTTGTTGTCATGGAAAACTACAAAACAGAAAACCATCAGTTTATCATCCACAGAGGCGGAGTATGTTGCGTTGAGTACTGCTGCACAAGAGGGTATCTGGTTGAAAAGACTGTTAGATGAATTTAAAATAACCCTCCAGATTAAACCATTCGTGATATATGTTGATAATCAAGGGGCTAAATGTATTGCTGAACAGCTGGAAACTAAAAGGTCTAAACATATTGATCTGAAATATCATTTTATTAGACAACAAGTCCAGGAAGGGAACATACAGTTACAATATATACAATCCGATGACCAAATGGCTGATGTATTTACGAAACCTCTCCTTAGGACAAAGTTTTATTTCTTCAGGAAATTACTCAATATTGAATCGTGAAAATTATCAAAATAATATTATGGAGGAGTGTTGTAATATGGTAATATTATTTAAGTTTTACATTTAACTTTTGTAATTAAGTGGCAACACTTTGTTACTTATGAAAATGTCAGTTTTTTTTACTTTCATCTTTTCTTGTAGAATTCTACCTTCTTCTTCAATTGTTCTCGAAAGTTGGTAAACGTGTTTTTTATGCTCCTCCACCATTTTGAATAAAAGTTAATTAAATCAAATTACATTTATATATTTAGTTTGTAAAAACAGAATTAAATAAATATCTCAACATCGTGAATTAAACACAAAACGCTTCAGTTTGTTTATTTCTTTCTTTATTGATTCTTTGAACGCTGCAGTTTCAACAAGGCGAATTCATTTTTCAGGTGGCGTTGAAAGAACAGCTGTGCTACTTTTTTTTTCATACTAAAGCCTGGTGCTCTGTTCAGTATTTCTTGCGAAATGTTTTCAAATTCAATATAAAAAAAATCTGTGAAACGCCAACGAAAAAAATGTTGATAGAGTTGTACTCTCTTTATATTACGAAAAACATTAAAAATGTTTCTATCAACATTTTTATTTTCCGTGCGAAACAAGTGCAGATCATATTATTTCGCATGGAATTTTAATTTATTGTATTTGTAAAGTGGTTTTTATAACAAGCGTTTCACAAAGAAAAATGTAGAAAAGTGCTAAAATTAATAATAAATTAAATATTTTTGTATTTTGATTTGAGAAATTATAAAAATAATATTGTTTAACTTTTTTTAATGACAACTAAAAAAACAATTTTTGTTTACCTTCACAAAACAATGTCATATTGCCATATATGGGGGTAGTGCACTCATTTTGCAGTTTCGACTCACAGTTTGTGATAGTGCAAAATTATTGCAATAATTTTGTTGATGCTGAGTGATGAATTGAAAATTAGCAGCCTCGCTAAACATGAGTGATATTGCTGCTAAAAAATGTTGCACTCAAAAAAAAAAAAAATAGTTTGATTTAAGAAAAAGCAATTTTCAGTTTATTGCAACTTAGAGTTTCACTCAAATGAGTGAAGAGCAATCATTTAAGTGAAACTCAAAATTTTTGACATGTTGTTTAATTATATGCATATCATAACAAGAATCCAAAATTATGCTCATACAAAATTAAATTTTTCAAATTTTAGTGAGAGTCTGTTTATATGCCGCTTTTTTGATTGCAAGTACAAATTTGGCACTATTTGAATTGAGTGCAGTTTTTTTGCATTCAATCTTCGTTTAGTGATAGTGAAAAAATTTGCAATATCACTAGTTTTTTTTATTGGTAGTTAAAAAAATAGCAATCATCACTAAAGCTGGTAAAAAAGAGTGCAAACTAATTTTGTTGCAGTTTTATTTAGTGCACTGCTGATTTAAATCAATATTTAGTGCACTACCCCCAACTATGATACTTGCAACTAAAAAAAACGTTTATTTTTGAAAAATCGCGAGATAGATAATATTGATACATTTCAAAATTTTCGTGTGAAATAATCAAAATTTTTCGCAAGTTCGAACAGAGTACTAGGCTTTAGAAAGAGAAATGTCAAAAGTTGCTTGTGCTTTTGACATATCGATCAACGAAAGCAACAAAAAAATACATTGTTGTGTTTTTGGTGTTGTTACTTGTTGTAGTATCGACAGTACCGTATAGATGAATTCGCCTTGGTTATAACTTTTCGGATAACACACACAAAGGTAGAAATTTGAGTGTATAATCTAACAAAAATTATTTCTATTTCAAAGTTTTCACTGATTTATAACCCGTCCCATGACCTTAGACCCATTTCGGACTCGGAAAGTTAGTTGCGCAAGTCACTTGCCGAGTACAACAAAGTCTATACTCAATTTTTTCCCCTTAACCAGACCTTAACGCTGACATCTACATACCAAGAGTTGCGCAAAAGACTTCCGCAAGTACCTTGCCGAGTCTGAAAGGGGTCTAACTCTACTAACGGACTACTAAATGTTCATAATACCAACGCAAAACCCAATTTTGACTATCTCACATAATGGGAAACAAGAGTGAAAAACCAGACTTCTCTTCCCGCGGTTTTAGGTATAAACCATAGCCACCACGTGGTCCCCGAAAAAAACACTTCGGTTGAACCCCCCATATATCTTGGCTCAACATATGAAAGGTACTAATTATAAGAAATGCAAAGCTTCCGCAAAGACAATTCTCCTCAAAGACATTAAGCATACCAGCGAGGGCCTTAACAAATAATTAGACCGGTGCCCTGCTCAACAAGTCTACTGACACCCGTGGCACCAGATAGATAGGATCTCTGGTTAGCCTACTAAAAAAACTCCATATTTATTTATTTAAATAACTTTTGACATTAATGAAATTTAAATTATTGTTTCTGAACTAGAAACAAACAAAACAAAAAAATAAGGATAACTGATTCTTATAACAAAAAAATTTTCACTTGCAAACTCGGAAATAAGCAATTTAAATTAAAATTTTTCTAGCTTTGACCATAGTATACAACTAGTATGCCGACTCTTTGACAGGTACATAACTCAACTGTCAGTGGTACATTTTTATGTTTGTATTAGTAAGATTTTTTTCAAATGTATTGGTGTATAAAACTATTTCCACCACTAAACATAGTTGCATAAAATCGTATAGAATGTGGCAACAATTTTTTTTTTCCAAAATAAAATTTTCTTAGTTCAATAAATTTTCAATTTATTGAATGCTGGCTGCATTTATAAACTTTTAAAAGCCATGTTTGCTAAATTTTTATTCTGCAATATCGGATAATATATAAATAATTAATGATTTCAAATATTATTTTTATACCACAAAATGCTACTCTGCTGGCTTTAATAATATTAACAACAGAAAAAATTTAGTGTCAAAAAAATTTATTTAAAAATTTTTAGTTTGTGAAAAATAAAAACATTTTGTAAAAGCAAATTAGCAAAATGTACTGAAAAAAATTATTAATTATGTGTTTAAGTCATAAAATTAAACATTAAGTGTTATATTGTGAAAAATTTTAAATTAAAAAATTTCAAATTTTGTTTTGTTTTTGTTGTTCTTAAGTGTGTTGAATTCACACAGAACCTATATGTGTGATGAGAGTTATAAAAAAAAGAGAACGTTCTCACCAGTCGGCATACTAGTTATATACTATGGCTTTGACTTTTTTAAATTTGTTTTTACCACAATAAGCCTAGGGTATCCTCATTATTCTGTAAAAGTTTGAGAATGGGATCTCCCAAAGGTTAAGAGTTATGCAACATTTCAAGCAAAAAAAAAAAAAAAACAATCACCCCTATCGTGAATAATTTTTCTCTCGCAATTTCTTCCCTTCTCACGTATTTGCGATCATGAAAAACACCCATGAAAAAATTTATTCATAGGAGAATAATAACGTGAAAAAATGTTCGCGGAAAAAATTCCCTTATCGTGAAAAAATGTTTCCCCCGTAATTTGTTCACTTTTCCCATTGAATTTCTCACTTTATTTTTGCTGGGGAACAAAACCTTTATGTAAGTAATTCTTCTCATAATTCGAATATTGAAGTTTACATAATTATTTTTAAGGTCAATTTGCGTTAAAAGAGGCTCAAACTTATATGTATGTATATTGTTCAACAAAATGCAAAAAAAGGTCGATTGCCTGAGGAGTTATGAAGCTTTTAAAAGACGAGGTGGCAGAATTTTAGAAATTATTTTACTACATAAAAGTGCAATAAGCTAATGTTGCAATCAAACTATCGCTCCAATACAATATATTTTATTTTGTTTATTTTTTCTTTTCTTTAAAATATACATGTATATTTTTGAACAAAATTTTTTTTTGTTTTCTTAATGTTTTTTAATATTTCTTCTTTTTTACATTCACTGAGAACTGATAGCGTGAAAAATTGTTCACGGGAGTTTCACGGTAACATTTTTCCCTTCGAGGGGAATAAAAATTTCATGGGAACAAACATTTCACTTGTTTGTCACGATATGGATGCATAATAATATTCCCGACCTTAGAACAATTAACTAGAAAATTCACATTCACACAGAACAAAGCTCTTAAATACAGCACTGTTCTGTATAATATAGAACGGATGGTCACCGTAGTTATGGGACTTTTTCTTAAGGAATGGAGATAGCGGGTAGGTGTATTTGAAACAAATGTTGGGAATTAAAAATAAACAGGTTTTGGTCATGCAGTTGACCCATCTAGGGGCATCCCAGTAGCTGTGGGGGCTAATTTTTCACAATTTCATAAAATTTTAAACTTTGTATGGGGGGCCCCTTAGTCATCGACTTGAAATTTTGGTTTTCACAGTTTTTAACTTAAAATTGGCTGTAGGTGTATTTGTATTTATATACAAAATATAAAAGTAATAACGGGAAAAACAATATAAAATACAAAAATTGTAAAACTATAATTTAATATTCTGGACACTAATGTAATTTTAAAACAGAATTTTTCAGCAACAAAAATTGAAAGTCTGGACGATGACTTAAGGAACGAAGATAAGGGGAAATTATGTAGCGTAAAATGTCAAAAAGGAAAAATTATGGAGGGGTTTTCCTGCATTTTACCCCTCTAGGAGTGACTGTGGCATTTTTGGAGTCTTTTTTTTTTTGTAAAGTTTTTCCTTTTTGCTCATTCCTCTCTTCCTTACTCGGGGCTTACACATGCAAGTGCAAGTTCGAAAAACTCAATACACTCACACATTTTTACTAACACCATTACATTTTTCGCACTTGCAGCCCAACTTGCAAGAGATTTTGCTTGCAAGCAAATTTTTGACACTTGCAGCAAGTAAAATGACAAATAAAGAAACAGTGCTACCGTGGATGCCTTTTGTATTAATTTACTTAGTAAAATAGAAATTATCCTTATAGCTGATTTTCTGTGTATTTGTAAAAATAAACAAAAACCCAAAAACACTTATATACAGCAACACATCTTAATGGTATTTTTAAACATAAATTGCAAGCATTTTGAAAAAAAGTGGTTAATCAAAGTATTTTTTCAGATATTTTATGATATCGGTAACTACAGAAATACTGGATTCACATATTTTAAAAATAAACATAACTTTTTCCATCAAGATGGACCAAAAATAAAATAAAGAAGAAATTATTAAATTAATTTCGTGATAACGTTAACATGATATTTTTTTCATAAGATGTTTTCGCTTCGAGAACATTAAAAAAATAAACTTGCAACTGACTGTGTAAACACTCAAGCACTATTTGTTTCGACATTTTCGTGGATAATACATATACACTACTTGCAAGTTATTACCTGCATGTGTAAAGGCAGGGGTATGTACTTAAAAATAAATTGGTGGAAGTTAAAAAAAATTTTAATTTAAATTGGTAATTTCCGGTGTTGCAGATTAATTTTTTTTTAAAGATCCAACGTTTTCCTATAAGAATCACTTATCTTATTTTTTTGTGTATAATGGTTTCTAGTTCGAAACAAAACGGCAACACTTTAGCACCCCATAACTCGACAAATAAACATCATATGAAAAAAAATGTTTGGCACACACATTTATATCTACTAGAGATAGAGTTATTACAAATATAAAGCAATTTCGACGTAAATAAAATCTGTTAAGGAGATATTAAAAAAAGTTTAAAATTGAAAGCAAATTGCTTTATTTTGTTTAATTTAAAATAATGTCAACAATATTTTCTAATTCATTTTGCTTTTTTTATTTATTTTATGATTTGTTACTATGTTGTTACTAAGCATTAGCTGCTGCTAATAATAAAACGCTAATTTTTTTTATTCTTTTTTCATAAATCAATAATTAATATTGCAATAAACAGTTAACATTGAATATATAAAAAATACAATTATAATGATTTGTATTTAAAGACTGCAGATCTTGATTGACGTAGTAAAGATTTAATAAAATAAAAATAGATGTTAATATGAATAAAGTTAATTTCAGGCACAAATTTAAGCTAATTGTAAAAATTAAAATATGGTCTTTAAAGGGTGATTCATTGATTTATTATCGGTCAAAAGAACAATTTATGGCATTTACTGTTTGAAAATTATAACATGTCAATGTTGGCCATGACTACGTCTGAGGTGGTCTATTCGGAAGGTCCAATTTTGAGCGACTCGTTCGAGCATAGCGACTGGTATCTCACGATTAACACGCGTAATGTTTCAAATTTATGCGTTTTATTTTACATTATAAATCAAACCTCACGATGAATAACACTTTATAAGAAACTTGAATTTAACAAAGGTTGAAATAAATTGAAAAAGGCTTAACATTTCTATTTGACTAAGACTTTTAAAGAACATTGACATTCCATATCTACTCTTTTTAATTTATTTTGTAATCTTCTCCTTTTTACCCATTTATCATTTTAATGAGTAATTTTTGTTCATAAAATATTGTTTTGCAAAAAAGTCTTTGTTAGCCCTTCCTATAAATATTTTTATTAATTTTAGCTTTGCAAAATATATTTTTATAATACTGATTATAAATGACATTTAATTGTAATTGTGTAATCTGGATGATTTCCACTTGAGAACACTTGTAAAAATTATACACATGTGCCAATAAATATTAAGTATGAAACTATAGTCGGTCAAGTCCAATCATACCATTATTTCTATTGTTATTATTATTTTTTTTTTTTTTTAAAATTACATTTCATCAGGGGCTTAGTGCAATTTCAGGAATAAACTTTCAATGAAAGTTATGATTCTAACGAAATTACGTTTACGTAGGAACTCCTAGTTCTAAATATTCTGTAATGAAAGCTATGGAATTATTATAGCAAAATTAGTTACAGTGTTTATACTTCGATAATAAATTAGGAGCAAGAGAAAGATGAACTTTCTTGCCCATCTCTCTTTTTTGTATGTTTAGAATTTCATTGAATTATTTTTAAGATTGCGACTTGTACATTAAGTACAAGCTTTATATAAAAAAAGCTGAGACAGATCTAGAAGCATCACTATTTTTCTACTATGAAATCAAAGTAAATGGTAACGCTGTTATTTAAAAAATAATTTTTATTGACAAGAAAAAGGCTCGATAAAAACATAAAGTTAGTTCAAGTTATTGCAAAAAGTTTTGGGCATAAAATAGCCAAATCTAACCATTATTAAGTTAAAATAAAAAATTTACATACGTTGTTATACAGATGATTAACACCTACCTGCCTTACGACATAATCTCACGGTGGTCTAACTAATGGGTGACAAACAATGCGGCTACCAACCGCCCCGGAGTGTATATACTCGCACATTGTTTACGAGCTATCAAACCTCCGCTGCTTTTGGTGATATGCTAGCAGCAGCACCACCATCTAGCGAGATCCGACAATAGGCCGAACTTCCCAATAGTAGTGAAAAAGCAGCCCCCAAAGCAGGCTTTTTATGATCTCCCTTCCCGCGACTTTGGGTCAAACCACAACCACCACTTGATTTCCGAAGGAGTATCAGCCAATAGTCAGACTGGTGCCGTGCCACCAGGCGCTACTGACTTCCGTGGTACTAGATAGGATCTTTGGAGAGCCGCGATCTCAAGAGATCTGTCTTTTTTTGAATTCCGCCGAATTTAAGGTATTGTCCTAGAGGGTGTTTCCAAACCTATCTCTGGGGGACGCTGTTTTACAATAAAGAAGGAGAAATGAAAAACTCTGTGTCTAAAAATAAGAGGTGTGCGATTGACGTGAATTTTTCTTGTGAGAGAGTATAACAAAGATTAACGGGCATATTTATAACTTAAATTAAGACACTGCTTATACATCACACACAATGGTCTGCTAACTAAGCAGACCAATTAGCCTAAACAGAAAGTTAGCAAAGAGTTTATTTTAAACGAACTTTTAGCTGTCAAAAACATTTTGAATGTCAACTCGGAAAAGTCTTGTCTATAACCAACTATTTATTTGAAAATCAGCTTTAGTGTATTTGTTGACATTTCTATTAAAGTTTTTCGTTTGTTTACAAAATTACTTTGACAATAAACAGTTGTTTTTAAAACACTTAGAAAGTGTTTGTTACAGTGATGCCATTAGGATACGAAAGATACATATTTCGTATATTTTGATGACTTAAGGTACCATGTATAATCCTGAAATTTTTCGTATCTTTTGAATCTGTACGCAACATGTACAGAAATAAAATATAAAACTTTCCGTCTCTGACAAAGTTTGTTAAAGTTATCATTTTGTTATGAATACTATAAAAAAACATTGACAGATAAATACAAAAATAACATGTATTTTGTTAAGGTTTCTTAGTTCTTCTGTCGTCTGCTTAAGGGCATAATAAACTACACAAATTGCTTGGCAAACATGTCAAAATATTACATTTGTACAAATATTTTGTGTTGTTAATTGGGGTATTTGCTGTTTGGACAAACATTTTTGTGGTGTCTAGTGCTAAAAGTAATAATTTAAGCGAAAACTTTGCAGAGTAAAGACGTAGAAGAAGAAGCAATAAAATCATTTTCAGCCGTAAATTCTTTTAGCAGAATTGTTTGCCCCAAAACAGCTTTTTGTGTAGAGCACTCTTTACTACAATTTTTTTTCTTTATTTTATATTTCTTCTACGTTTTAAACAACGAGCGAGCAAAATTTCCGCAGCACAATCGTCGTCAGCATTCATTGAAAGCAAAACAAAAATGAAAATAAATGAAAATTAACAAGCGATTATATTGTTATTATTAAATTAAATCGCTGACAGGTAAAAAAAGCATAAACCTTTAACTTTGATTTAATTTTATTTAGTTGTATATGTTTTTGGTGGAAAAATTTTATTAAAAGCTGTAATAAACTATGTATTGCTTAGACTCATGCAAATAGAATTAATTTTAAGAATGCAATTTTTTCATTATGAACTCTATTGGACAAAAAATGGGTATACGCGGATATTCAGGAAATCCCGAAACATTAAAAAATAAACCTGATCAAAAAACGATACAGAGTCAATTGTGGATTTGAGACTGTTATTTTACAGCGTTACAATCAACAGCACCATCTTCAGTAGTGTAGGGTATATAATATGTATAATTGCCTAATCAATTACGTTCGAAATAACACATTTGTGGGCCATACATACATATTAACTTAGTAATTATTTATATTGACTGATAACTAGACATTAATAAAAAAAATTGCAAAGCAATTTAATTGCAAAGAAACATTTTTATTTCTGTGGCAAAAAGTGCTTAAAATGACTTATACTAAATTTGAGTTAATGGCACCTCCACGTTCAAAAGTACTCATAGGCAAATTTTCAATTGTTTATTACGATTTTTTTAAGAAGTTATTGTAAAATTACTTTTTGCTTCAAATTATTTAATGCGCAGTTACATTCGGAACAAAAACTTAAGCTTACTTCCGATCTGTAACATTAGGAATATTTGGGAATAAAAACTTAAAAAACTACAAGTTTCAAATTACTCTCCTTAAAAACTATGGAAGTAGACGTAAGCATTTTTCCTTATTGCCACAGATTTAACTCATATTATGATATTTTAAAGATCAAGCAAATTTTTTATATCATGGATGCATTGATTAACAGCATATCGTCGCATTTCTTCCTAAACCACGCAATTTTCCTAGCCCGGCGTTTACACACGCAAGTGCAAGTTCGAAAAACTCAATACACTCACAAATTTTACTAAAACCATCACATTTTTCGTACTTGCAGCCCAACTTGCAAGAGAATTTGCTTGCCAGTAAATTTTTGACACTTGCAGCAAGTAAAATGACAAATAAAGAAACAGTGTTACCGTGGATGCCTTTTGTATCAATTTTCTTGTATGTACTTAGTAAAATTAAAATTATGTTTATAGCTGATTTTCTGTGTATTTATAAAAATGAAAAACAAAACAAAAACAATACTATGCTATGCTATCTTCATGGTATTTTTAAAAAAAATTGTTAATCAATATATTTTCTCATAAATTTTATGATATCGGTAACTACCAGTATTGACACTGGATTCACATATTTTAAAAATAAACATAATTTTTTCATCAAGATGGACCAAAAATAAAGAAGAAAATATTAAATTAATATTGTGATAACGTTAACATGATAATATTTTTTTTGAACCCAAAACTAAAGCTTTTTTCATAGGATGTTTTCGCTTCGAGAACATTTGAAAAATAAACTTGCAACTGACTGTGTAAACACTCAAGCTAATTGCAAGACTTTCTGCTATTTCCTCGACATTTTCGTTGATAATACATATATACATATGTACATGTGTAAAGGCAGGGTAAAGCGCAATTTTTTCGAAATTGATTTTTTTGGTTTTTATGGTAGAAAATAACATTTGCCACCCGATTGCATTCTCTTCTCTTATTGACAACTTTGTATGAAAAAAAAATAACAGCCATTTTTAGAACCTCTTATGCGCCATACAAAATTACTTTTGCATGCAAAATAGAATGGCTTTTATATATTTAGTTTTTGAGATTAAAAAGAAATATTTATTAATTAATTCATTTATTAATGATGTGCTAATAATCCCAATTTATGATAAAAAACACTGAAATTTATTGTTGTGGGAAAGCTAGTTTCTATGCGCATTTCGCTGGTAGCTTAGGCCAGCTCGTGAGGAAACTATTTCCAAATACTTTAGAAAAGCTAAAAATATTATACAAGTAAGACCATAAAGTGAATAAGAATTTTAAACACTCAGCTCTTACTTGTAACAATATCAAAGCTTCAACAAAGACACAACAATAAATAGTGAATTTTTTCTTTCTTACATTCCCCTACAATTGGCTGGGTTTTTTCCAACATAGCTTTGGCTTTTCTAAAATTATTTAGGAGAACGTTTCCTGATGATCTGGCCTAAGCAACCAGTGAAATGCGCATAGGAACAGCTTATCCTCCAACAATAAATTTCAGTATTTTTTATCAATTATTTAAAAAGGGAATTAAGCACAACAAACAAAATCTTTTAATAAATAATAGTATTCCCACAAACAACTTTGATAATAAATTTTAGCAAGTGCACGTGCATAAAAAACTGAACTGGCAAATTGTTTTTATTTTGATTTCTTGCGAAAACAATAAAAGCACTTTGTTTTTGTTTTTAATATGTTTTTTCTTTACCCATTTACAACTACAATTATTGTTGGGAGAATTCTAACTAATTGTAGCGGGAAATGTAAAAAAGATAAAAACTCAACACTGATTTATTGTTTGGTATTTTGTTTAAGCTTTGATATCGTTGCAAACAAGACTTTTTGAGTGTTTGTAGGTAATTCTCATTCCCTCTGTAGTTTTGTTTGCTGATAGCTTTGGCTTTTCTAAAATTATTTAGGAGAACGTTTCCTGATGATCTGGCCTAAGCAACCAGTGAAATGCGCATAGGAACAGCTTATCCTCCAACAATAAATTTCAGTATTTTTTATCAATTATTTAAAAAGGGAATTAAGCACAACAAACAAAATCTTTTAATAAATAATAGTATTCCCACAAACAACTTTGATTAAAAAGAAATGTGGAAAGTTTTAGGCCAATTGGAGCATTTTTGGTGAGGCGACAAATTCTCAAAGTCAGTAGCTTCGATAAAAACGACACTTTTCTTCGAGTAACTCAAAAACTATATAACCAAAACAGCACAAATGTTCCTCAAGCCCCCATTATTTTAATAATATGCACTTTTAAGAGGGTAACGCGTACCCATGGTAACGTGTGCCCATATATAGTTAATTTCTAGGACCGACCCCAACTATTTTTACATAACAAACATTTCTTTTAAAGTATTCAAAGCTCTATCTCTGCTCGTAGATGTAGCTCCCATACAAACCGTAAAATGTATGGAAAAAATGAAATTGATCGAATTTGAGTTATTTTTGAAATTTTTCCAAAACGATAATTTTCACAGTGCGGTGCATAATCTTGGGGATATAGAAATTGGGGTACCTGATTTAATTTTTAAATATTAACTGCCGTATTCATAAAAAATAAAATAAGTTTGAAATGTATTTTAAGACAACATTTTCATATAAATTTTTCTTAAAATACAACTCAAATCCATTTTAATTTTTTTTGAATACGGCAGTAAAAATTTAATTTAATTTGCCAATTGCTGTTTGCGCCAAAAACATGTAAGCGTCAAATTTAGCTATAGTTATGGCATAATTAGTTTGTACGTTCTGTACTGTTACGAATCAGCTATTTTGTTTCTGTTCAATTGAAAGTCTGTATGTGTGGTTTGCTTTTACTTTTTCGTTCTGTTCTGTTGCGGATAAATCTGTTGAAAATTGAATTCAACGTTAAGTTACGGCCAAGTGTGTATGTATTAGTTTTAAATCTGTAATTTTTTGTTAAAAGTTAGAAAAATTGGTTTTAATTAATGATTTTTTAAAATTTTACGTATTTTTGACACAAAATATAAGTTTTTAATTTTTTATACGAAAAGTTTTTTTTTACAATTTCAATGCTTTTCTTTTTAAAAGCAGATGATTCCTTTCACAGAAAAACTAATTACAAATTATTTGCTACAGAAAGGAACGAAACAGAACGGTAACGGTAAGTAACAACTAATGAGGCCTTTACTTGTATGCAGAGTGGCCAGGTTAGGGGTTTCCTCCCCAGATTTAGTGGGTTTTATTTTATTTATGGGCAAATTAAGGGGGTAACAATTGTTTGAGAAAAATTTGGGGAGCATAAATTTATATTTAGGGGGTTTCGCTATTTGCTTGTCTGTACATAACAATAACTAAGCCCCTAATCTTGTAAAACGCAACGCAACGCCAAAGAATTACATTAAAATCACAAATAATGTCATAAATATCGTGTAATTTTGTTGTTACTTCCTACAGAAATTCACATTGCGTTTTAAGATTTCAAACGCTGCATTGCTTGTGTGTGGCGTTGAAAATTTTAAAACGGTACATGAATTTCTGTAGAAAGCAACAACAAAATTACAAAATATTTATAAAATTGTTTGTGTCCTTAATGTTATTTTTTGGCGTTTCTTTGCGTTTTACATGATAAGGGCTTAAGTAATACTATATTTTACAGCTTGTCATTAGTTGAGCAAAAATCGGTAGACTTCCGCTACATGTATCTTCAAACCTCTAGATTTCGCGGGAAAATAGCTAAATTACCATCATTGAATATAATAACTAAGTAAAGCTATTTTTATAAGATAATAAAAAAGCGTTTTAAGTGAAAAGTATTCATTTAATAATACGCGTTTTAAGTTGTGGCACACCTGAATGCCCAAACTTTTACATTCCGATAATATGTACAAAGTTAAATATTAAGATATTTGATATTTAGGCCCTTATCATGTAAAACGCAACGCAACGCCTAATAATAACATTGAAAGCACAAATAATTTCATAAATATTTTGCAATTTTGTTGTTGCATTCTGCGGAAATTCATTTACCTTTTTAAAATTTTCAACGCAACAAGCTATGGTTTTCAAACGAAACCCTTTAATACTAAATATTTGATCACAACTGCTCTTTAAAATTTCTGATTAAAATGAAATAGCACATGGCTTTGATAAACCACCAATAAATCTAGAATGTACAAACCAAAAACAAAAGGTACATAATAATAATTATAAAGATAATTTTATATGTTTAAAATTATTAGCAATTTTAAACAAAAAGGTTTTGTGGTTAAAAGTTTCTTCAAGTGTTTAACTTTATAGCATTTTCTTAAACATTTAAACGTGTCAACGTGATGTCATTATCATTATTTGTTTTTTTTTTTGTTTAATTTAAATTTATTTTTAACGTTATCAAATCTTTAACAAAATTAAATTAAATTAAATCAAACAAAATTATGAAATAACCGGGTTTTACAAAAACATGTGTTATTTCTGTTGAACGGTAACAGAACAAAAAGATTTGAAAAGGTCGATTATGTATATGGTGCCTATTATGAACTTAATTCGATTTTCGAACTTTTGTAAAAATTCCTTTTGCCAACAAATGATTTTGTTTCGTAAGGGAAACAACCTTTTCCAACTGCTGCTTACTACTGTCGACTTTAGACTTGCATAAAATACCCAATAATAATTAGGAATATGGAGTTTGCACACCAAAACTAATAAATTAACAAAAACTTAAATTTTCAAAAATTTTTTTTTTATTATTTACACCGTCGAAAGCAAATTTGTTTTCGTTGAAAAATTCGATGCACAACAAAATTTTCGACAGTGCTGCCAACTCATAATACCAAAGTAACATTCGATAGTCGATGTTCGATAGCCAGCGAAAATCGTTTATCGAATGTAGCTCATAATAGGGGCCTATATTTTTTTTCTTAAAAATTAAATGCTACCATAGTTTTGTATACAAACAAAAGCTTATTATGTAGCACAAAAATATTTGGTTAAAAAGAGCTTTTAACAAATAGAATGTGGAAATGTTTCGTATTTTTTAAAATTAATGAAGTATTTTTGTCATGTTGTGCTTCTTTGAGTCAAATTTTAAATTAACATATAAAGCTTTGTTAGCTAAAAAAAAAGATAAAATCACTGTTTTATTGTTGCTATATTGTTTAAGCTTTGATATCGTTGCAAATAAGACTTTTTGAGTGTTTGTAGGTAATTCTCATTCCCTCTGTAGTTTTGTTTGCTGATATCTTTGGCTTTTCAAAATTATTTAGGAGAACGTTTCCTGATGATCTGGCCTAAGCAACCAGTGAAATGCGCATAGGAACAGCTTATCTTCCAACAATAAATTTCGGTACTTTTTATCTATTTAGGCCCCTATTATGAATTATATTCGATAAACGATTTTCGCTGGCTATCGAACATCGACTATCGAATGTTAATTTGGTATTATGAGTTAGCAGCTCTGTCGGAAATTTCGTTGTGCATCGAATTTTTCAACGAAAACAAATTTGCTTTCGACGGTGTAAATAATTGAAAAAAAAAAAAATTATTGAAAATGTAAGTTTTTGTTAATTTATTAGTTTTGATGTGCAAACTCCACAGTCTTAATTATTTTTGGTTATTTTATGCTAGTCTTAAGTCGACAGTAGTAAGCAGCTGTTGAAAAATCTTGTTTCCCTTATGGAACAAAATCATTTGTTGGCAAAAGGAATTTTTATAAAAGTTCAGGCTACAGGTACAGGCCAGTTCCAGTAAGCGTTCATCTTCATCAGATGAATCATCGTACCATAATTCCGACGTAGTCATGTTTTATATTAGTTTTGTTTTTTAAATTTTTTAAAAAAATTTTTTATTTAAAGTAACAGCTGATAGAAAAGGTACTACTGTGAATAAACTAAATCACAATAGTACTTTCTTATCGAATGTGTGCCATAATATCAAATGAAAATTCGTTCGATCAACTAATTCGAGTGCTATCGAAAATCGAATTAAGTTCATAATAGGCACCTTAAATAAAAGGGAATTAAGCCCAACGAACAAAATCTTTTAATAAATAATTGTATTCCCAGAAACAACTTTGGTTTTAAACAAAATTAATTCCAAATACACTTTCTTGTTTTCTTTTAAAATTTTGGCACTTTTGTAGAAAAAAATATGTAAAATGAAGTTTGTTTTTTCAGATATAATGCCATTTTTGATTGATTATATTAGATGTTTCAAGTGTGAATCAGTGATGCCAGTAGGAAATTTTTTCGGAAAATGTAAAGCGTAGGAAAAAAGGAGAGATTTTTTTATTTTAAGGCAAATGGAGGGAATTTTCAAAATATTATCCCATTTTCAATATATGTATTGTGTAAAAATACGTAAATATTCGTTTTATATTCATTTAAAAATTTTAATTATTTCATATACAATAGCATATATTTCATATACAAATGTAGTATTTTTCGACAGAAACCTTATAATATGGACCCTAACAGCCGATCAATATTCAACAAGTGCCAAAACCATGTACGTATATATTCGGTTTCGCATTTGCGAACTATATAAATAGATTATTAAAAGAGAATATTTCATAAATGAAATTTCCACACCGCCGAGAAAAAACAATCACACCTTCTAAACTAAGAGAAAACTTTTAAGAATGTGAATATATGTGAATATATTTTTAAAAGTAAATTTTTTTTTATTGTTGTTTATGGGAACTGAAGTAAATATTTTTTTTAAAAACCGAGTTTGCTAAAAAATATTAGATACTTATATTAAAAAATATATTTAAAATAAGTACATATTCTTGAAAAATCTTAAGTCCTTTAAAAAGGACAAAAGACGAGGAAATCAAAATCAAATACACAGTTTGACTTAGTTTTGACTCTATATTGAGGGCTATATAGTGGCGTTTCTGCCAAAAAGAAAAAATTTCAAACAGTGTTTTTTTAATTGAATTTTTATATGTGTGAGTATAGCATTGTACATATTTATTTTGGGTTTTTTCTTGTTGTTAAAAAATGCTTTTATTATAATATGTATTTACAAAATGTTAACAGAGTATGTATTAGTTTGCATGTTGCTAAAAATAATACATTTTTAACGTAGGGAAAAGTGTAGGGATAATTTTTTTGGTTGTAGGAAAAAAACGGAATTTTTTTAAACACATACGGAATTTTTTTAATTTCTATTGGCATCACTGGTGTGAATGCATGTTTCGCATTTTCAACATCTGCGTATCTCCGAAATGTTTGAGGGTGTGCAAAGGGTATAATCAGTTTTGCTCAAAATTTCGCGTGCTCGATAGTGCGGCCGCTAATTTTTATTTTGTGGTTAAATGTAGACTGATGAAATTATTGACTGGCACTGTAGTTGGATAGTGTTTTTAAGTTTTTTTTTAAAAAAAGTTATTTTCGGCAAAATGTGTTTTTTTTATTTGAAATAGATTTTCTTTGAAATCATATTGTACAAAATATGAACTGAAAATGCTTTTGCCCTTCACTGAAGGTAAAAGGGTATATTGTATATAAGTTTGTCATTCCGTTTGTAATTTATACAATATTGATCCAAGACCCTTTAAACTATATGTATTTTGGTTCCTGATGAGGAGCGAAGTAGATTTAACGATGCCCGTCTGTCTGTTAAAAGACTCTAGATATGATAGGGACTTGGTTGGTATATAGTTATGTCACATATGCTCCGTTTGTGGTTAGAACTGGTATTAAAGGATAATCGGTTAGAATTAGATTTATTTTTAAATTTCCCGGGACTTCCCGCTTAATCTAAATGGGTGCAAAATATAATTATTTTTTTTTTTTAACAAAAAACAACAATTGATGCGATCTATTAAATAAGTTTATCAATGCAATAAGTAAAAAATGTCAATTTATATATGCAAAGCCAACAGCATTGACATAAAACCAAAGTCGCAAAATTATTTAAACAAAATATTACAAAATATTTCTTTAGAAACAGAAATTTTAGTACAGAATACGCATTTACAGAATCGTTTGACAGCCTAATTCTTATTTTAATAAAATAAAGTCTTATCAATGAGAAAACACGTTCCCTTTTTACGCATGTTTGCCTTTATTGTCAAAAGAACATTTTATAATCTGTGGACACTTTCAGTTTTCTGACCATTTTTTTCGAAAACTTGTAATTTCTTTTTTAATTTTTAAATCGAAGTAATTTCTTTGAATCGAATTAGCGTTTTCTTTACTAATTAATTGCTGCATTCGAAAGTAAATTTTTTACTTTTGTCATCATCTCTTACAGAAGTAGTATTTACTGAATTTTCAGAATCTAATCCAAAAATTCTTTTATGCAGCTGCTCTGCATAGTCCTCTGCTTTTACTAGTTCAAAATATCAGAGCATCAAACATTGCCTTATTTTCGGTTTTGAATTTACATCAGTTTCGCGACATAACTTTTTTACAATTATATCAGCAGTAAAGTTGCCATAATTAAATAAAAAATCCTGGGAATTTCTTTGCATATTTCCCGGGATTTTTTTCCCCAGAAAAATTTATGAAAAACTACGTAAAAGTGATTCGAACTTATCAGGTATACCAAGGGATTTACTGCTAAAGAAGAGCTTCCAGATGAGAATCTCATGTTGAGACAGATGCAACAGAGGGCTCTGACTGGTTAGGAGCATTACGATAAAAATCAAGAGAAGAGCCTTTTATATTCTTTAGTGACGCCTGGAATTGGAGAACACATTAGGTAGTCCATTTGGCTCTACAACCAATTCACTTATTTACGATAACTTAAAAAATGGGAATTTTATCAAAGAATACTGATTAAAAAACTTGCAGTAATATTTGTAAGAATTTTATTTTTTTCAAGCATATGCATTGTTAGATTCCATTGCCAGCCGTAATCGAGCAAAGCTAACGTGGTTTCATTAATTAGTTCCCGTTGTGTTACCATGTCACACCGTCTCCCAGAATCCTAATATTCCTACTCAGCTACGCAGTCGACTCAATGAAGGAGTGGATCCTGTTTAAATCACTGCAAGAGAGACACATTTTGTCTCCAAGGCTTCTTCGACCAAGCAGTTTAAGGCTCAGATATCCGAAAGCCGGACTATGACACAGAAGATGTTCCGTCGACTCTTCCTCCTTGTCACAACAACTTTTACATAGGTCATTGTAAGGGAGCCCTAGCTTTTGGGTGTGCCTCCAATGTGCCAGTTGCCAGTTAAAACCACAATAAGGTTTCGAATGTGACGTCTGGACAGCTGTAATGCCCGCCCATAACTTTTTTCATCTACGATGGGCCAAATTTTCCTGGCTTCCCCACAGGTGGTTTCATCAAGCTATCTCTGACCGGCAATAAGATGAAACTTGTATGCAATAAGTTGCTTTTCTTGGAGCGAAACACCCATATCATATGTTGAACCGTTTTGATTCAAAGCTTCCATATGTCTCTTTGTCCAATGAGATGTAATGGTATCTCTTCCAGAGAAATCCGGCATTCTTGGACAATTCTCGATGTGCTGAACACATTCTCCAGGGATCTTAGCATATGCATACAAAAGGTCGGTTCTCTTATTTTCCATAAAAAACACTTCTTAAAAGGGATTTGGTACCACTTCAAAATTATATTTATCTATCTATGGAGCAAATCTAAAACTGTTAAAACATGAAAACTATGCAGTTCATTTTAAAATATAACTCCAAATTTAAACAGGACCAGATCAAAGGATAATATACAATATTAAATAATGTTTTTTTTATTTTATTCTAAATTAATAACTCCTTTAAGAACAACCCTTTTACTTTCTCATATAATTTTGTGCTTGCAAAATATGTATATAAAATAATATATGGAATGTAATTGAATCTTATATCGCTAGGTTACAATTATTTATTTATTTTTTCATTATATTTATTATAAATATATAAATATGTTCATCATACCATCACCATCACAACCATAAAACCGCCATCACCACCACCGCTCCAACCAATATAAACAAAATCAACGGTTTCTTAAAGTGAAAAAAAAAAATAGATAATAAAAACGTTCCAACAGCAATCAGTCGAAACCAACCAAATAAAATTATTTATTATTGTCGTCGCTCTGTCTAGCTAGAACAAACCGTTTTTTTAATTATTTATAAAACAAATTAAATTCACAATTATTTTCTTATATCGTATAGAGACAGTAAAACGTTCCTTTTACACTCGTGTTTGCGGAGTTTTTTTTTTATTTCTTTTCAATATACAATTTTAAAGGTGACGGTTTATTTGATTTTAATTTAGATAATATTGTACCCAGTATGTTTCTATGTATATTGTACTTAAAATTTGGTGAGTCACATTAGAAACAACTAATTGGGTTCTTTGTTTGTATTGTATATAATTGCTTGAAACTATCTAGTTGGTGCAGTAAAAAAAAATAAATAGCCGACAGTTTACAGTGTGTGTTAGCTAAAATGAAATACATATCGCTAATTTACTTTTATTGTAATAACATCACATGTCACAAAAATATTATTTTGAAATATTCGACTTTCAATACATATCGCTCATTTACTTCAACAACGTGATAACTAAAAAAATGAAATTTTGGAGTTAGTGATGCAGACAGAAGTGGTCGCTGTTTTTCTTTATATTTAGTCAATTCACAAGGTATCCTAACATGTCATATTGTCAAAATGTCCTAATATTTCACAATGGTCTAAAAATATTGTTGTTGGTTTGTTAACAAAAAGTGTCTTAAATAAATAGAACGTTGCTTGCTGTGTTTATTGTGCTGTCGTAATTAATCAGAAAAGTCCAGCGCTGAGCGGCTGAGCCGTACAACAATATTTTTAAACCATTGTGAAATATTAGGACATTTTGACAATATGACATGTTAGGATACCTTGTGAATTGACTAATTGTGTATACAATTCATCGTAATATATTTTATACTTTTCCCATTTGAAGAGAATGGTACTTTATTTTTTCTATGTGGTTAAAGAAAATTAAAAACTTTAAACGCGTTTATATCGAAATTGAATTTTTTCGAGTTATGACGTTGTTGAAATAAGTGAGCGATATGTATATGAAATTATAATGTACCTACAACATATTAAGAATCCCTTTACAACGACTACTATCACAAACCCATCGTTGGACAAAAGCAACATAGCGGTAATCGCTGTTTTCAAAAATGAATGTGGCTTATGATGTTACTGCACACAATTTTTGAAAAATTATTTTATATTTTTATGTTAATATATTATGTATTAGGGTGTTTTTTTTACCGCAGCATGAGAACTTAAAATGATAATACAAGATAATACCATCTTGCGGGCTAATTCGGGCGGTTGTGATCGAATACTTTTTTAATTCGAAAGCAATTTTATTTCGAATTCATTCAGTATCGACTGAAAGATAGATAATTTAATGGCATTAAATTTTTAATATGATTTCCGGCTTATGTCCCCTGCGGCTATGATTTACGTGGTCTATTCGATCAGTCCAATTTTTAACTACTTTTTCTAATAAATCTGGTCGTATGGTGGTTTGAGAATTGGCATCCAATGCTTCAAACGTTGCTGGTTTGCCGCCATAACCCATAGACTTAACAAAGTCCCATAAAAAGTAATCCAAAGGCGTTTAATCGCACGAATGAGAGGGCCAGAGAACAAGACCACTTTTGAAAATAAAAATGTCACCAAATTGATTTTGCTATAAATCGATTGTTAAACGCGCTGTATGGCAAGTTGCGCCACCATGTTAGAACAAAATGTCGTTGACACTTAGCTTAATAATTTTTGGAAACAAAAATTCAGTCTGCATGGCTCGATAGCACTTGCTATTCACAGTAACAGCAGCTCCTTGCTGACTTCAGTAAATTTAAATGGATGTAATGTTGATTTGTTTACGGTTTGAGAATTGTCTTCGCTCCAAGTGCGGCAATATTGCTTGTTGACGCAGCAATTTAACCAGAAGGGATCTTTGTAAAATTTACGAAATGCATATCATCATATAAAACGCAAAAAATTTCAGGAGAGATAAAAACTTAATAAAAAGGTAACTATTTTGATTATAACAAGTTTTTTTTCTGGTTACTATTGGTGAAAAATAATGAATTAATAATACTATAATACTTTTATTAAGTTTCTTATTGCTCCAGAAAATTTTTAAAAAAATGCTAATAACCCCTTTTTGCAATTTCGCAAACAGATTTATTTTTTCCAAGTAAATTCACATAATTTGGAAGAGTTGTTTTAGCGTTCAACGATTCATGATGACTTGCCAAACCTTACTGAACAGAAATGTCAAGACAGTTTGACATTTTCAGCTGTCAAACCGGCTAAAAACCACCCGATATATAGGGCTTATAATGTTACTCAGAAAAAAACTTATATAAGTCTAAACTAAAAAAATTCATGCAAAAATAAATCATATCTCGCATGTTTTTGAGATTTATTCATCGTTCTTTCACAAAACGGCTTTGTATACCCACACATGCATGCGTGGTTAAAAAAATCATGACTTTCATACATAACTTCTTCGAAATTCTGTTTGGGGCATTTAGTCCATTAAAACAAGATAATGGTTGACCTTTTGATGACCCTTGCAAAACGAGATGTGTCATTGTTATAATTAAATAATGCCCGTAATTACAAGTAGAATAACGGCACATTTTTTATCAGGAGCCGTGAATTTCAAACAAATTAGAAATAATTATTTTTTTCATAATGTCAATCACTGACATCTTAATTGTTATTTTTGCATACTTAATTACTACATACAAACATATATAAGTTTTCGTTCGTTCTAATATTAAGGGCCATTTAATACAACTTGACGTTAATTAAAGACAGGATTTTATCAGACGTATAAAATTTTTTTATTTTTACAACTTTACTTTAACGAAAAGTGAGCGATAAGTTAAAGGCAAGTTTATCCTACAGTTAAAGTAAAGTTGTATTAATGATAAACTTTTTAAAGTACCTCCTATAAAGTCCTACCTGTAGCTAACGCCAAGTTGTAATAATGAGACTAAGGCCCTAATCATGTAAAACGCAACGCAACGCCAAAGAGTTACATTGAAAGCAAAAACAAAATCATTAATATTTTTTAATTTTGTTGTTGCTTTCTGCAGAAACTCCCATTGCGTTTTAAAATTTCAAACGCTGCATAGCTTGTGGCGTTGAAAATTTTAAAACGGTACATGAATGTTTTGTAGAAAGCAACAAAAAATTTACAAAATATTTATGATTTTGTTTTTGCTTTCAATACAATTCTTTGGCGTTGCGTTGCATTTTACATGATAAGAGCCTAAATATTATCAATAATTTTAGTTTTGTACTCCACTGTTGATTCTTATATGCATTTGCACCAAATCACATACATATTTTTTTCGATACATTTCTTAATAATTTCAATTAAACACACGCACACAATTTCAAAAGTGACTGATTAGAAATTAGTGAACACTGCACAGGGGAAATTAACTTAAAATAGCAAATAAATTTTTAATTCGTTATTTTTACAAAAAAAATTATTTGTTTTTGTAAATTTAAAAATGTTTGCTAATTTTTCCCATTAAATTTTATTCAAAGTCTGGTCAATCTGTCGGTGAAAACCTGGGTTCAAGGCCAGCTCAGTCAAGAATGAAAAATTATCAATAAATTTTAATTCATTTTATGTTGTAAAATTCCTTTCTTCATAAAAATAATTTAATAAAAATTAAATTCAATGAACTTAAGCCTGATTAAAATATCAAAATTTGCATTAAAAACCATTAACAGTTCAATAAAATAACCACAATACTAATTATCAAATTCGTAATTTTTTTAAAACACTATTAATGTTGTAACTTAACGAAAATTAAAATAAAAATAGTAAATTTAAAAAAAAGATAATGTTTTTATTTAAAATTGAAAATTTACATAAAATGGTAAATATTTTAGAAATTTCCTAAAAATAGTTATTCAGCCATGTCACAGATACAATTCCGTTCGGAATGATTCCGTTCGGAACCGAAGAAAACATATTTGTTTATTGATAGAAATTATATTTTGATAGTTTTTTGGCCTTTAAGATACAGAAAACTCCCATTCCGTTTATGAAAACAAAAATGGTTTCATTCCGCTAAGATTTTTCGTAATTTTCTGAAGCACCAAAATACGGAATGAATTCCGTTTCCGAACGGAATTGTACTCTGTGACATGGCTGATTATTGAAAAAATACAAAAGTAGTCCACATAATTTGAACAAAAATTTCCAATTCCTACAACTTTACGTTAAAGAATTTATATATTAAATAATAAAGGGTGTTTTTTTAGACGTAAAGAATTCCCCAAGTGGATATTTGTAAAACTAACTGACATACTAATGAAGTGTGCTTGACTCTTTTTGTCAATATACTTTGGCAAATCATCATGCAACCCCTACACCAGAAGAAAGTTTACAAATCGCGGAAATCTATTTCCAAAAGTTTTTTTATTACTAAAATATTACATCGATTACTATAGGAATACAATGGGTTATTATCGTCAAAATTCAGCAACAGAGCAAATTTTGTAAATTTACGCTGAACTCTTTCTAACCTGTTTATATGAACTGTATAAAAAGGATTCCAAATAAAAGAGGCATATTCAAGAACTGATCTTACGAAAGCGCAGTAAAAAATTTTTCTCGTTGAAGGGTTTTTGAATTCTTTACTATTTCTTTTCACAAAAGCAAGTAAAGAAAACGATTTTTGGATAATGCAATCAAGGTGATTGGTAAAAGTTAGTTTATCATAAAACAGTACACCCAAATCCATTACGACATTTACCCGATGCAGTGAGATGGAATTGATAGAACACTTCAGATAAACCTCACATTTTATTTAATGGAAACATAGGTACAGGCATTTATCAATATTAAATCGCAGTTTATTTCGAACAGACCAAGCAATAACTTTATCTAAATTTTTTTGCAAATGTAAACTATCTGCTAAACATTTAACTCAATGATATATCTTAAAATCATCAGCATAAATTAAAAATTCCACATCTGTAAAGCATGAATATATATCATTCATGTACAAATAGAAAAGAAAAGGACCTATCAACATTTACATAACAAATGCGGTCCAGTAAATATGAACGCAGCCATTTCAGAAATGTTGAGTTAAATCCAATTTTAATCAATTTAACCAGGAATATACCATGAGCGATTTTATCAAAAGCTTTAGACAAATCCATATAAATAGTGTCAACTTGTAATCCTAATTCAAAACTAGATATACAATTAGTCAATTCACAAGGTATCCTAACATGTCATATTGTCAAAATGTCCTAATATTTCACAATAGCTTAAAAATATTGTTGTACGGCTCAGCCGCTCAGCGCTGGACTTTTCTGAATAATTACGACAGCACAATAAACACAGCAAGCAACGTTCTATTTATTTAAGTCACTTTTTGTTAACAAACCGACCACAATATTTTTAAACCATTGTGAAATATTAGGACATTTTGACAATAAGACATGTTAGGATACCTTGTGAATTGACTAAATATTTTGTAAATACTGCTAAGTTCGTAACAGTAGAACGCCCCCATACAAAACGATGTTGTTTATCAAGTGAAATGGATTTTATAAAAAATGATAATTTCCTTGCAATATTCGGAGGAAAGATGCAAGAATTAAAGCCTGCGAACCATCAATTGCATCGTGTGTTCGTTGAATGGGCTGGCAGTTGAACCAGATTTTTATCGTCAAATCATCTGCAGCGATGAGGATCATTCCTTTTTAAACAATAAATGTCATGAATTTTGGGAGCTAATAAATCCAAAATGTTGGTCAATCCATAAAATTTGTTATGTTTTATTTGAAAAAAAAAAAAAAAAAAAAAAAAAAAAAAAAAAAATAATTTCTATGCCTCTAACGATTTATACATGAAAATAATATTTTAGCTGTTATCGGCAATCAGGTTTGTAGAATCGACCGATTTAAAAAAGATAGTTTTTAAAAGGTGTGGTCAATTTAAACAATTTTGAAATTCATTTCTGAATTGAGATCTTAATTTTTTGTTCATAATATAGATCAAATCCTACTAATATTATAAAAGTGAAAGTTTGTATGTTTTTTTTTTAAATTATTAATTAAATGCCGGTTTTTAGAAAATGAAAGCAAAATTCCGTTTGAGAAATTATATTGAAATTATATTATTTACTATTTAATATAACGTACATCTATAATCTTAAGCATAATTTATCTAAAATGTTTAAGAATTTGTTGAGTAGTGCCATGGTAAATTGTAAATCATTTTCAATAGCTTGTTTTGAACTACATGTTTGCAATTTTTTTGATGTGACACTGGGCAGATGATGACCATACTGGAGCAGCGTAGAACATTAATGCATGGCAAACAGATTTTAATATTAATTTTTTATTCTCAATGCTCAGTTTTGAATTTCGGTTAATAAGAGAGTACAATATTTTTGTAATCTTATTTATCTTGTCTATTATATATGGGATGTGATTTTAAAGTTTCTGGTCGAATATGACTCCTAAATATTTTGAACTGCTTTCCCACCCGACAACAATTAAGTTTAACTTTAATTATGCTTAAATATTACTTACCCCCTTAAACTAAAAAAATAAACATCAGACAACTTAAATTCTGACACCTAAAAGCGGATTGTTTCTGACAAAAAATTCTGTCATCCCAAATTCTGTTAAGAGTTCTGATTCGAACATAAAACCAATAAGATCTGTTTGAGTAACACCAAATGCATTTTTTGCCGGTTTCAATTCTGATTCTGACAACAATCAGCTTTCACAGCAACCAACACTGTTCAAATTTAGGTAGCAAAACCTTCCAAAATAAACTTTAAACATGGAAAAAAGGACAACCGTATTTTAAAACCAACTTTATCCAATTAAACTATTCCTTACTCATTTTTATTGGAACATAATTTTATTGGCTTATAAAGTTAAAATATTTATTTTTTTTGGTCGAAATAAATTCCAACTTTGAACATCAATAAAAAACCTTCTAAGGTATACTTTTAAACAATGTTTTTTTTTCTTAAATGAAACTATGGTTGTTTCTTAGTAAACACGAATGTATTTTGTATATTTTTGAACGAAGGAAATTTAAACTGTTGATAGGTATATTAGAGAAGCTCTAAATACCATTTTTAATGTAAAAAGAAAAAATGCCTAAGCTTGCGTGATCGTGGAAGAAAAATTACTTACGATGCATCGCGATGCCATCTTTTGTAATAAACCGCTAGTTTAGGGATATTTGTTTCTCACTAAACCGAAACTTCTAGTGTCCGTTTGGACAGAAAAAAGTTCTAACTCCGACATCAAACGCTGAAATTTTTTAAGTGCGACTCCGACTCCCGTCTCCGTCTCCAACACCTACTCTAACCTTGAAGCAAAATGTATATGAGACTGGTCCTTATTTAACTTTAAACTCTTTTTATACACTCCACCACTAGAGGTGAATGAAGGTATACTTAGTTTGTCGTTCCATGTGAAACTTTTTTGTTATGCATCTAAGACCCCCCATAAAGTATACACAGAAAAAATTAAAAATTTTCTTTAATCACCAAATTTATTCCAAATTCATAATATCAAGCAAACAAGTTGTTGATTTTGCACATATTACCAAAATGATTATATTGATTACTAAAAATTTTAAAATTTTGAAAATTTTTTTTCAATAAATGATATTTTTAATTTTAAAGTAAAAAAGTGATCAAAAAACTTTGACATTTTAAACAATGTGTTAATTTATTTAAATAAATATTGAAAATTCCCAACAATAATTCTAAAAGCTTAAACTATTTTATTTTTAACGAAAAAAATCAATTAATATATTTTGATTTTAATTAAATATATTTTGATTAAAAATGCATTTCAGAACAACTTTTCAAATTTTCTTTCAACTAAAAAAATAATTGATTCAATTATCACATTAATTAAATTTAAATACTTATTAAATAATTTTTTTAATTGATAAAAAAACTATTTTCTGTGTATATATTCTGGTTTCTCGAGTAATTCTGTCCGTCTGCTTAAAACTTTCGAAAAACTCAAAAGATAAGAACAATGTTGGTGTCAAATTGCTTCTAGTTATCCTCAGCACTTTGGGATTGAAATCCAGCAAGATCCGATCAGTACGATCAGAGTTATTAATCAAAATGTAGAATCACCACCCTAAAAATTTGACAATTTTGTTTAAAAAACTAACATAAAAGGTGGCATCATGTGCCGTGCATGATATAAGATTTTGCACAAACTCGTTCTATATGACTAGAAATCATACTGTTCATCTACAACCGTAACAAGTATTGCTATCATAGTAAAATGTGCTGCGTCATAGTTTTATAGGACTACAAATCACACTGTCAAATTTCGTAAAGATCGGTCCATAATTTACCATATGCCCCATATAAACCCTACTCGCGGAAAATAGTTTAGTACGCCTAAAAAAGTTACAAATAATACTATCATAATAAAATTTGGTACGTCACAGTTTTATAAGTCTAGAAATCATACTTTAAAATTTCGTGAAGATCGGTCTATAATTTAGCCTAGGCCGCATATAAAACCTACTATCGAAAAACAGTTTAGTATTTAAAAAAACGGTATTAATAATGCTATTGTAATACAATTTAGTACGTCAAAAATTTATAGTACTAAAAATCACACTATAAAATTTCCTGATGCTTTAATTTACCGTATAATGTTCAATATCATGCTAACTCTGGGAAATTATTTAAATACGCCTAAAACCGTAGCAGATATAAATATTGTGGTAAAATTTGATCCAAGTTTGGTTTATATAGCCAGAAATAATATCATGCAATTTTCTGATTATCGGTCCATATTTACCTTAGATCCCATATTAAGCAGACTTCTGAAAATCACTTTAAACGCTAAAATAAATTTCACTAATGTTTAGATACTGTTCCATTTAGATGTTTAATAACAGAAATTACTCTACAGGATTTTGTGTTGATTAATCCGTAATTTACCATGGGTCTAATATGAATTCCCCTCTTGAAAATCATTTTAGCTCAGCATAAACTGTTACGAATCATTATATTTTATTCAAGTCAGTTCAAATTGCTAGAAATAAAAGCATAATCACTGTCTATTTTCGTAGAATTAATTTAAACCTGAACCAATTTTTATACTGACGTCCGGTTTTATAAAGATTAATTAATAACACTATGCTAGTTGAAAAAACAGACAAGCCGGGCACATGGCGTTTCAACATAATTCGGGTACGCTGAATCCAGTGGTGCCCGCGGTTTTTTAAGATTGACCCTTGTTTTCGAGATATACCGTTATTTCGAATAAACTAAAAAAACCGTAACTCCGCAATAAAATTTCATTTAAGAAAAGTAAAACTTTTTTTCTAACATGAGTAGTCGTTATTGAAACATAAGATAAAGCGTTTTTGAGTTACGCGAATATATGTTGTGCAACCTCCTCCATTTTCGAAATAACGGTATATCTCGAAAACCAGAGCCAATCTTAAAAAACCGCGGGCACCACTGGATTCGGCGTACCCGAATTATGTTGAAACGCTTGTCACGAAAAAAAAGTGTCAATTTCTTGCACAGTGTAATTTATAGCTCTCACATATATTTTAACTGTCGGTGGAGGGTATCAAAGATTCGGCACAGCCGAATACAGCACGTTAACTTGTTTTTTTTTATGCAGTACCTTTTGAATGGTTTAATATCGCAAGAGAATGATTGTGTAAAAATTTCAAATCGATATTTAAAGTATTTCATCGCCAATTTTGAAGAATTTTTACTTTGGAAAATATTAGAAAATTGTTTTAATTTTTTTATACCGAAAAATTTTGGAGTCGGAGTCGCGAGTTTTTTTGGGTACCACGACTCCGACTCCTGTACAAAAACCTCAACTCCGGCTCTTCAACTCCGACTCCACAGCCCTGGTATTCAGCGTTAAGTCCCCTTTATTTCATCCAAATTCGTTGAAAGCTCAACACCAAAAATACAATTTCATAAATTGAAATAGAGAAACGATAAACAAATGTCAATAGAAAAAAACCCCAATTCTTGCATGTAAAATAACCAAGTTTTAATAGAATATCCACATTTAAAATAAATACACAAACCAAGATTATAAGGTGGGTATGCCAAAAAGCAAGGGAAAAAGAAGAAGAAAAAGTAAAAGAATTGACTAATTTTGTGGATCAATAGACGTTATAGACTCCTGTTCCCGCGAAAAACCTTCAATCAGGAGGTTATTAATATCGTCCGATCCTTACATTTACGGGTTAAGAAAATCTCCACCAGTTAAGAAACGAAATTGAACGCCAGATATATTTAAACTACTAGAAAATACTGATTATAAATTACAAAAGTCTTATAGTGAATATAAAATTGATTCGAATACAGGTAGTGCGGATTCCTCATGATTCTTTTTTATTTTGCTTTACTTTTTAATTAATTTCTTTAAAACATCAAGTTGAATTGGATATTTTTAAGTTCTTGTTTGTAATAAACTTGTTTTAAAATTAAATAAAATTATAAAAAAAATTGTTTAAAATTTTACGTATTTTTCATATTGAAAGAAGGAAGAGTTAAGCACAACTCTTCTTTAATATGTAAAAACTCATTATGCCAAAAATCAACTTTGTATGCCTTTTATTTTTTAGTAATTAATTTTGCCACCTAAATTTAAAAATCGAACACTGTGCAAGCCGGATAATTATAAAACTTACAAAAAATTTAATATTTTCTCGGAAATGGACAATGACGTCTATTTTATAGTTTTTTTTTTTTTGCTTTTTTAGATGACAAAATTCTCCATGTATGGATATTTCCCCCTGAAAACACTGCTCCTCACCCTTTCTTTTGTAATCTCATAAGTGGCCTCCTTTAAACAAAGAAAAAATTACATAACGAAATTAGAACTAATGATTGCACAACAACAACAATAAAAATCACTTAAAGACAAATCGATCTTTAGCAGACGATTCTCAAAAATAATAATAATAAAGAAAAATAATTTTGTCGATCAATTTGTAGTGTTGTATCCACTTTGATCGAAATGAGTAGCAACATCGTTAGTGGCAGCAGCAGCAAAAAATAATATTTCACTTAAGTTTGCATGCACTATGTGTAAATATAACAACAACTTTAAGAACTTGCGCCAAGATTGCAGGGAAGTGAAATACGAAATAAAAATTTTGCAACTTAGACTATTAGTCGTCGTGGTTGATTCTGTTGAGTCTTATTCGTTTGATTGTTTTTGCTGTTTGTTCGACTATTGCAAATTTTTTGCTGTGTTTCTGTTACCAAGTAATTCGCCTGTTTGTTATTTAGTTTGTATTCTGACCCTTAAATTTAATGGCTGCTTAGCTGAATGACTGACAGACAGAAAGGCTGACAATCCGTTTAAAATGCAGCACAATTTCAAACTCTCTTTACAGTTTGTTTAATTCCATCTAAAAAGTTTCGCAGCTGACTTTTAGTTGTTCCATTTTCTTCTGTTTTACGTGTTTATCTAAGAATTAAATAATCATCAAATGATGATTTATTGTTTCTATTTAAAAAACAATGAAAAAGTGAAAACAACTACATCAGAAAACATAAAAAACATATGGTGTGTTGGCAGTGATGTAATTCATGTGATCGATTAAGAGATTTTTACAAGAAATCACGATTTATACAAAATGGTCTGCTGCCTGGCAGCCGGTCTGTCTGCATATCGAGAAAAAGTTTTGTTTGTTTAAATTGATCAACTGGTCAACGTTTTAGTTAAAATATCGGAAAAAGTTAACGAATGAGTTAAATCGCAGAATTGCGTGGTGTATAAAGTCAAGTGTAAAGGAATTAAAGGATTTATAAATTAATAATATTTTAAACAAAATGTTGTGAGTTTTTTTATATACCTATGTAAATATTTTTTAAATTTTGGATAATAAAAGTTCAATAAAAAGTTTTTAACCCATTTTCGCCGCACCAAGTAAACTGACAATATAATAACGAAATAAGATTTTAAGTCGGCGAAAAATGGGTTAAGTTGTAAAGAGATTGAAGAATTTAACAAAGTAGGAAAATTGCTACAAATTTTACTAAAGCTATGGACAACAAGGTTGAAATTTTAGGCTTTTTCCTGCTAGATCTGGCGATTTTTTTTCATCCAGCCATAAAAAAATGACTAGATTTTATCTAGCCGGAAGATCTAGCCATTTTTTTTCTTCATAGCCATTTCTTATTTTTATTTTTGTAATATTTTTTTTATGAAAATTTTTTGGCATTTTTTTTATATGAAATGTGCTTACTTTGATGTTGATTTACATTTAAAACACAAGTCATTTACCGTAAATGACAGTTTTAGCAGCCTTGAAATATTAACGGTTCTTATCATAGAACCCCCAGAGCTTACTACTTGTCATCTGATAAGTACCTACTCTGGAGATGAAGATCTAGAATTTAGTGCTAGAACAGACATTGCAGGATGTTATTATTACTCGCCTGATAGTTAAAATATTAACTGCCTTAGGGCTAATGCAACTACATTCAATGGCATATTTTGATTTTTTTACCTTTGTATGGTCTTGAAAACATTAAAAAGTGAATTGATTCAGTGGGTGAAAGACGGATATTCATTGAGCCCGACTTTTCTGATTGCACTGACTTGCCAACCTACGTGCATTTTGAGAAGTTTTTGAAGACGACTTGGTAGAAATGCTATGCAAAGTAACAGTAAAGCAGTTTAAAGTGGACAAGAGAACCCAAAAAACCGATGAATGAAAAAGGAGTTTTTCTGGGTATCATAATTGTAACAGATTATGCGTCAGTTCCTTCAAAGATGAATTATTGGCCAAATGGAAGCGATCTTTAAAATTAAATGGTTTCGAATTCCATTCGTAGAAACAGTTGTGATACGATATTTCGTCATATACATTTAGCTGATAACACTGGTTTACAGCCAAAAAATACCAAGAACGCCACATGCATAGATAAGTTAATTGGGACCTCCTGAAGACGAAAAACGCTGTAATTTTTTTCTAAGTACCGTTTTTTAGATAACGGTACTTTTGTGTTTTTCGGTGTATGGTCCCACTCAAACCCTTGTGGAGCCCAACCGAAAAGTCCGATCGAGATGAATGGCATATATTGGAAAGGTAATTGAATGCCTTTTCCGCCGATATGCTGCAAATTTCTATCTGATAAGAAATGGCTGAGTTATGGCACCTTCATCTCGATTCATCTCGATCGGACTTTTCGGTTGGGCTCCACAAGGGTTTGAGTGGGACCATACACCGAAAAACACAAAAGTACCATTATCTAAAAAACGTACTTAGAAAAAAAAAAATTACAGCGTTTTTCGTGTTCAGGAGGTTCCAATTAAATTATCTAGGCATGTGGCTACAAGATGATAAAATCTGCAAACTACTTTTCTTTTTGTATAAAACGCATTAAATAAAAAAAATTGTTCCTGTTACCTTTAATGTAATACATTTTTTTTTATTAAGTTTTGTTTATAATAAATATAAGTTTTATTTGAAAAATGCAAGGCCCAAAGATTTTATATACTTCCCACTGTTACGCTTTTATTAAAATAGGGTTGCTGTTCAAAATTTCATTGCTATATGAATGAATATCATTAAATATTTAGTTCCTGGGTGAAATCACGAAGTTTTTTAAGAATTTGAAAATCTAGCCATTTCTAGTTATTTTTGTTTTCAATTCTAGCCTTTTTTTTTTGAACTGCCGATATTTGACGCCCCGCACTTAATTTAAAAATTAAACTACAAATAGTAAATCTATTGAAAAAATTTACTGAAAGTATTAAATTTATTGAGACATTTTCCAAAAATATCTAATATTTTTTTGTTTTAATTAACAAAAATAAGTTTATACGATCTATTTGGTATATATCATAGAAGATTGATTAGAACGGAAAAAGATTTTTCTCTCTTAACTCAGCATTCAAAAAAAAAAAAAAAAAAAAAAAAAAAAAAAAAAAAAAAAAAAAAAAAAAAAAAAAAAAAAAAAAACCTAACTCTTTGATTGTGTGAGTAAGAAATGTGTTATTTTTGTAATTGTAACTTTAGATGTACATACGTAATTTTTCGATAACATTTTTTATTTCGTTTGAGAGAATTTCTGTTCTAGTCAATCTTCTATGGTTTTAATTGTTTATATAATAATATAAATATACTTATATATAATATATATTTGTTTTTATGTACTCAGTACCATAGTGGATGGGGTGTTATGCGCTTTGCTGATCAGCGTTACCGCTGTGATACTAAAGTATTTATTTGACCCATTTTTGATGCTCTTGATACCTTTAATGACCTTTTTTTAAATTACCCTTTTGTATCAGTTATAACTATTTTGTGCCATTTTTTGATCCTATTTAGAAAAAGCTTTAAATCTTGTTTTTTGTAAGCGACATGTCGCAAACAGCTTTTATTTGCACGGCCTTACCATTGTGCCCCTAAATTAACAAATTTGAACCTTTTGTGAGGCCCTTGTCACTTTTATGCCCCTTTTCCCTATTCTGACTATTTTTGAAATTATGTTCCGAAATTGTATCAAGAATAAATAGAAATAAAAAAAGGCGAGAATGAATGTATGTATTATCTTGAAATAGTTTCCAAATTCATGACAGTTCTTAAAGCAGAGGCTTTTGTCAACAAATTTAAGTTATAAGAAAGTACGGTAAATGACGAAACGCATGAAGCCAAATGCAGAAAAGTTTTAGTTTGAACTCGGAAATTAAAAAAATAGATTTAACGAATATATTAATGGAGTTTTTTCTTAACTCCAAAGAAGTGCTTCAACTTCGAAATTAGCAAAAATAAACTTTGGAACAGACTCAAAGTAGAAACTCGCGAGTCAATATTTTCGTCTCTTAATTTGTTTGAAACGGAGCTGGAAGAATAGACTTCAAGTAAAGATTTTATGCGTAAAAACATTTGTTGAACATTTTTTTCGACTCTTAATTAATTTTACAATAGTAGAGAAGAAATTAAAAGTACAATTTCCCTAATACCATAACTTATATACATATATACAGATTTGTTAATTTTAATATATCGCAACGTAGTCATAACTCAAAAAATGAAAGCCCATAACGTGGTTGGCGTTTTTGTGGCGAAATTTAGGCGTTTTTAAAAAATGGCATGGTGGTAAGCAAAAGCGACAACTAATAAAAAACTGTTTACAAATCTATTACAAAAGAGGTTAATCTTGCTGGCGTATTTGTTGCAGAAACTGTCGTTAATCTAATCTAAATTCGACAACCACGATAAGGGTGGAATTAAAAAACAGGTTGTGTGTTACTTTAACCTAGGGTGTAACGAATACCGATAAATCGGCGATACTTTACGTTTGCCGATATACCGGTATCGGCGATATTTTACTGTCGATACGCCAATACTTTTTTTTATAGTATTTTTTTTTGAACAAACAATTTATTTCTCAATGCTTATTTTTGCATAACAACTAATAACAAAAATTCAAACAAAGTTATAAATTTTTTCTTTTAATTCTTAAGCTGGAGGTCGGTCCATACCACGCGTTTTTCCTTATTTCGAGACGCATGCATAGAAAGTAATCCTACTTCATGCTTTCGATACGTATTTGCATTTTACGCGTTTGCTGTGTAACTTGTCAATACAATTATACATTACTACCGATGCATAAACGCATTGAACGCTTGGTGTGGACCTGCAACATCAGCAGCTTTGCTTTGCACCGTAATGGTAAAATCTTTAATGATTTTTGTGAAAATAAATAGTTAACAGTCTTCGAAAATTTTTAGAAAATACGATAATTCGCGATTTACGTAGCATTAGATCTGATTGAAAGATTTGAGTATTTAAACAATAATAATGAAATGTATTGTTTACCTACAATTCTCTATCTTCGATACAAAGTAGGAATGGGCAAATTGAAAAAATATATCGATATATATCGTATCGATATTTTTTAAGAGTATCGATATATATATCAATTAAAAATATCGATATATCGATGTATCGAACGTATTAAGCTGACATTATTACTAAATTTAAAAACGTAATATACCTATGACAATACATTTTTACATAGGCACAAACGTATTACATATTACAAAAAAATTTAAAAAAAAGTAAAGAATACAAAAAAGTTTTTACTTATTCGCCATATGAAATTTAAAAAAATAATTAGGATTATATAATGCCGGATTATATACTGCCGGTAAACAAAATTTATAACACATACTATACAGTAAACTGTGCAATATTTTATTATTAATATATAAGAACATGCTCAAATAAAAAAAAAAAACAAAATATTTTTTTTATTATTAACATTCCAACTTTCATGAGTCGATTTTTTGCATAATTCCAGAATATTTTTTCCGCGCTTATTTTTTTGTTGTCATCTCTTAAAAAACCAAGACAAAACTGACCTGTGTAATCTATGAAAATGTACAATGGAAAAACGCCTTTATTTTCATAATATTAGTTAAAAAAAACCTATGATGCAATTCTTAAAAAACAACAGTATTGTAAGCAGTTGAGCAACGGTTAAAATGTTGAATTTTATTATAAAGTGATCTTAAAAATATCGAATTCGATAGTCATAGATAAATATCGATGTATCGATATATCGGTATTTTTAATATCGGCGATATATATCGATTATAATTTTTTTAAATATCGATATTTTGATATATCGATATTTATTGCCCATCCCTAATACAAAGCTAGAAAATTTCCAAGACAATAGATCGAAAAAACATCTTATTGAGCTACTTCATTCCGGAAGTGTACTAGAAGACCCGGTCACCCCTACACCTAGTAAAAGTTCTGAAAAGTCTACAAGAACTGACCTTTGGAGCGTTTATGAAAATCTTAAATAAAAATTTGGAGAAGAAATAAAATAAAGACCATGGCGCAGAAATACTTAAATTGTCAAATGAGTTCAGTCACATCTGAGACACGATTTTTTACTGCAGGTCTCCTTCAAATGGAGTTGTGAAATTATCTCCGCAAAAGTTCAGAATACTTTGTTTTTTAAACAAAAATCCTATAAATATTAATTTTGAATCTTAATAATCTCTTAAACTTGGGTTGTTCACGACAGACGGATTATCAGGTTATATGGTTATGTAGTTATATTAACAGAAACAAAATATATATATAAAAAAAATTTTAAATAAATGTATTTGTTGTTGTGAATATAACTAAATAACCATATAACCTTATAACCAGCCTTCCGTGAACAACCCAAATGTATTTTGTTGGTGTGATAATAACTAAATAACCATATAATCTGATAACCAGCATTCTGTGAACAACCCAACTGTTTTTTTGTTTAAAAAATAAATTAATTTTACAATGAATTTAAATTCATTTCGTTGTTTTTAAAATCTTTTTAAAATCAATTTTAAATATTAATAATCTCTAACACTGTAATTTTGTATAATAAAGAAATTACTCTACTTAAGTTTTGTTAATTCTACCTTGAGTTTAACTGCCAGGCATATTTATGTCGCATATTTATATTGAAAACAATAATAAAAACTAAAATTTGTTTTTGTTTTGAATAAAAATATACGAAAGAAATGTTCTTATCGACATGGTGGGCCAGGCAGTAAATTTAATATTCGTACCGGTATCGGCGATATTTCTCTTTGAGTATCGGTATCGTATAGCTAAAAAGGCGCATCGTTACATCCCTACTTTACGCTATTACAAAAAACGACTCACGCGTTAACGACAACGTCTGACACAATAAGACCGATTGTGTATAAAATTCATCCCTATATCTTTTTTACTTTCCCCGTTTGAAGAGTTGGGAGCAAATTAAAAACTTTGAGCACGTTTATTTCGAAATGAATATTTTTGCGTTTTGCCAACGTTGCAGCAAATGAGCATATATTTTTATTTATTGAATAACTTAAAATATTAATTAACTAATAAATTAATTAATATTGAACAATGCCTGCCTGAAATAATTTTTTTTTTGTTTGCTTATAAAAAACTTATTTTTTCTTTAAATTGCACTTTTTGCGACCACTTCATTGGTGCATACTGCTTATGTGAACATATGTACGGTCTAAACTTTCATACACGAAATCTATTTTCAGAAACTTTTTAATTTGAACAATAATGAAATTAAATTATTCTTAATTTGGCTTTTAGTCTATCTTGGTCTGTTCTTTGTTTTGTTTTTTATTTTGCCAACTTTATATTGATTATTTGTATTAATTCTTAGTTTATATTTGATTTTTTTTAAATAAATAAATTTCTTCTTTTGCTTCAGACGTCTCAAAGAATTTTGCATATCTGACGAAGATATTAAGGAATTGATCGAAATGGGCTTTGAAGCCTGGCAACAACGCTATGAAAGTGTATCGAAACAACCGCACAACGATGAATCCATGTGGTTTCTACAGGATATATCACGTCAAGAAGCCGAAGAGTTGTTATGTGGTGCCCCCACAGGTACGTTTTTAATACGCGCCCGTTCTGCTGGTCATTACGCCCTGTCGATTGTGTGTAAAAATTGTATAAATCACTGTATTATTTATAAAACCGAAAGTGGTTATGGCTTTGCGGCACCCTACAATATATATCATACCCTTAAGAAATTAGTGGAACATTATGCCACCAATTCTTTGGAAGAACACAACGATACTTTAACTACTACTTTGAGTATACCTGTAATGTATTGGCATCAAAACAAAGAACTGATTACACAACAGTTAAAAGAACAAATGGAATCGGAACGCCAGCAACTGGAAATGGAACAACAGATGCAAGAACATATGATGTTACCCACTCTACCCATGGCCACTTCAGCACCCATAGCAGTGACTGGAGCATCATCGTTAATGTCTGTTAATGATATGGCAGCAAGTCAAACACCACCGACAGCCACACCGCCCCAAGCACATTCCTATGGCAGTAGTACGGGTGCCGGTGGCAGCAGTTTGGGTGCTGATAGCGGCTTAGGTGGTGGCGCTAGCAGTTATCCGGGTGGCAATCTGTAGTAGTAGTAAACATTGATAAAATTAAAGCATTTTGTAATGGGTAAGTCCAAGTAAAAATAGATAGAAGAGTTTGTTTTGCAACTGAAAATGAAAACGAAAACAATGAAATCAAATTTATTCTAGTAAGTGGTGCTTAAGAGAGAAATTACAAATAATCTCTTCTACTAAAGCTACAGCTGGCTGTTGTTTGAACGTATAAATTTATTTTCTTCCTGCATCCCTCCCTCCCCAAACCCCTCCGTAAATTTTTGTTTTCATTTATCATGAAAAATAATGATTAAATCCTTAAAAAAAATGTTAACTTAATAATATATTTATTTACATATTTATATTAAATATTCTATGTATGATGATTAACATACTCGTACATACATACATATTTAATGTATGAATATTAAATTATTATTGTCGTAGGGAGTTAAAAAAAAGATTTTCTTTTTCATTTCGCTCTTAAAACTTTTTTATATTTATATAAACTAAAGTAACAAATATTGAAGACATTAAGCAACTTTAAAATTTTTTTATAAAAATTCTTTTTATTAAAAAGAAAGAAAGCAGGACAGATATGAAAAAAGTCGTAGGTGCATTTTGCGTGATATATTAAGTGACCATGATAAACAATGATGTTAAAATTAAAATGAAAAAAAAAAAAAAAAAAAAAAAAAAATAAATTCAATTTATAAACTTTTATACAGACACATAAAATATTCATATACATAATATATTTTTTTGCTTGTTTTAATTTTGATGTTATAATCCTTAAATTATGTTTATATCTTAATTAGCTTATAAGTTTTCATTGTGTATGTATATTATTAAATTATCTAATTTGTTTATATTTTATTTAATTAAGAAAAAAAAACTTCCTCTTCTCAACATACATACAATATGTTATTACGTACTACGTATTTTTTTCTATCTAAGTTAACATTTTTTTTTTGTTTTGTTCTTTTTTTAATTTTTTTCTGTTAATATTTTTATAGTATGTTTAGATGTGCTGTTGTAATGGTTGTTACTGGTTTTTGTAAATTAAAAAAAAAAAAAAAAAAAAATAGTCGTAGCAGAATTGAGGAAATTTTAAATCAATTTTTTTTTTGCTTTCTAACAGTAATGGGGATTGTAAGTTTCACACCTTTGTGTTTAGCTACCCTTAAAATGAATTAAAAGTTTGAGGTCTATTTTATATAAAAAAATTATTTTAATTAAACCAATATTTTGTTACGCCTATGTGTGACTCCTTAAGGGCAAATAACAAAAAATTGGCATAAAAAATTCTCCAAAAAAATTATTTTTTCACATTTTTAAATTGTAGAGTACATAATTGTTAACTCTTTGGGATTGCAATATAACCCGCTTAAATTACCCCACGCTTATTCCCCTTGAGTTTTAAAACCCGGGTTTTTCCTCCATTTTTCAAACAAAAGTTCATGCTTTATTGCCAGACGGAAATTATCCAAAAAATTAAACAAAATTTTATTTGTTTATTTGCCTGAGTCGTAGACGACAACGACAACCGGAATAAGGCTGATTAACGCATTCGTATTCCTTTAAATGCTTTCCACGCATAATTATCCAAAAATATGGATATTTTTGGAGAGGTAATTAACGGTGGAATACTGTAAAATAAAAAATTCGCCAAATTAAAAATTTAATTTTCGTTTTAAAGAATTTTCATTTTGAATAATGATGCCATTAAAGAGTTAAAAGCCTGATTAATTGAATAACAAACTGTAAAATAACAATAGAAAGGCTTGTAATTTTCACACTAGAGTGCATTGAAACAGTGTTAAGATTATCTATTATCTTTTTATTTTAAATTAAAATAAATTACAAAAAGGTTTCGGCTAAAGGAAAACGATTAGAGAAGATACGCTCTCAAAAGAATAAAAAAGTTTGCTATCATAATTTCGTAAGTGTGAAGTAACAATAAAAAAATAAACACAATTCCTACTACTACTAACACAATCATCTGATCTCAAAAAAAGTTTTCTTAGTAAAATAAACTCAAAATTTAAATTAAAAATTAATAAAAGTTTATTAAAGTTCAAATAATAACCTTTACTATTGATGCAAGCGACATAGTTTTTATTCATTATGCTAATGAATTAAGCGAGTTCTTCTTTAAGAACTGAATGTGCATAAAAGAGAGATTTAATAGATGCTTATCTTGTATGAAAAAGCAAACAGCTGTGCAAATTTTAAAATGCATATAAGCAATAAATGCTTTAAATTTCTTTATTTTATAATATTTTTTTTAAACCAATAACAACCACTTACGAAATACTATTTCATATAAACTTTTGTAAATATACAGTTATTTAAAAAAAATAATAATTACAAATGTTTTAATATACATATTTTTTATTTTTATAAATTGTTTCTATTTGCTGTTAAAAAAATAATAATTTAAGGCACATACAACAAAAACAAATGTAATTCATACTTTCAAAATATGTGCAATTAGTAATTAAGTTAAAATATTTTTTTATTAAAAAAAAAATTTGAAGAAAACAGAAAATATTGAAATAAAATAAGTTTTATTTATATATTTTTTATAACAAACAAAATTAAGTTTAGTTGGTATAAAAAAAGAAAACTAAAATAAATTCAACATAAAGTCTACCAATAAACTTATAACGCAAAACAATAAAACAATTTAAATAAATATTTTATTTCTTGGTAACCATAAACTTGTAATAAACATAACTGATATAATAAATGTAAAAAATAATAATTAAATGTTGGCTTTTTTAATAAATAATAATAATATAACTAAAAAAACCCATATTGTTAACAAACAAATATATATTAAATATTATGAAATAAAAAATGTTTTGAAAATCTTGAATATCTAGAGATTAAAGAATTAAATGGATTACTTAAGAAAACTAATTCTGCGGCCATATGGAAAAACGAGATAACACCACTTTTTGAAAACATGAGAAAAACACACTTGAAGTTTTAAACACATTTCTCTAATTATTTAATATGAATTTATGTTATTATGCATGCGCACCTTATTTTGCATCTCCGTCATTTATTTCTAAAATACTCGTACCTACCAGCTATCTCCATTCCTTAAGGGAGCACCCATACAAAATTTTCAATGCAGACTACAAATATATTAAAGCCGAAGCCCCGTAAATGCCCAAGAGTCGTTCCTAGTGGGATATAATATATGACCGACCTCAATTATTTTTTTCCTTAACATTTTCTCGAGACATACTTGCCCTTTATCTCCACTTCTTAGGGGGCCTCCCATACAAATATGGCGGTTTGTGAAATTCTTAAATTAATTAAAATTGTTCATCTTTTGTGAATAAAATCAAAAGTTGTTAACATATTTTTAATCATTTATGGCTTGTTTTGCAACTTCGTTTTTTTTTATGTTTTATGAAAAAATTAGAAGCATAGCTGCATTTTCCAATTTTTATGAATTTTTAAAAAACAAAAAAAATTATGTTTCTAAAACGACTGCGCATATTAGAAAAAAGTAACCCTTTACTTCAATGTTATTTTATTGCGGAATTTCGGGTTTTTAGTAATTTCAATAAACTAACCCGTTTTTGAGTTACGCGAATATATGCTTTGCAACCTCCTCCATTTTCGAAATAACGGTATGCCTCGATAACAAGAGCTAACCTAAAAAAAAAGGTTAGCACTATTGTATTCAGCGTAGCCGAATTATGTTAAAACGCCAGGTGCCCGGCTTGTCTCAAAGAAAAGGTGTCAAATTCTAGCACAGTGTTATTAATGGTTAAGTCGAAATGGTTTTTCAAAGTTACTGTACCACATAGTGTGCGATGGATCTATATGGGTTAAACACTATTAATTGGAAAGATTCCGGGTGTTTGACAGTCGTTTTCTATGAACCAACAACTTTTGATAAGATATAATATGCATACAAAGAATGCATTCTTTTTAACGCTCGGGAGTGCAATTTTTAAGATCAACATTTTGACCCAAAGAGCTTGTGACCCGAATTTTTTCTTTTTCGCTCTTTCTCTCTCAGTTTTGGAAACAACGCCGTTTTAAAATTCTAAGTTTTCTGTTTTTTAAGACACTATGGAGTTACCTGGTTTTTTCAAAAAATGCATGGAGTTATCTAGTTTTTACATAAAAATTGGTTTTTTTCTGATTTTTGTTTTTCAAAATATCAAAATTTCGATCTGACAGAGTGATAGCAAATTAAATACGCTTTCTATTTTTGGCGTTATCCCAAAAAGTGGAGTTAACTAGGTTTTCCTTACGGCCACAGAATTAAACATTGAATTGATTTAAAAACAGACAAAAAAACTTTTTGTAACAAAAATTTATGTTTATTGTATAAAAAATATATTTTTGTTTTTTATGAAAATTTTTGTTTTAAAGGAGTTGTATTTGTTAAATTTTGATATCTCTTTTTTTTAAAAAGAGTTTATTTTTATTTTATGCTTTAAGCAAGGAAATTTTCCTCAATATGTAACAGAAATTCAATTATTATTGTTTTGTTTTTCTTTTTTAATTAAATTATCTCGGGCCTTTTCGAAAATGCATCTGATGCGCATGTGTGGCTTGTTAACGCTGTTGATGCGCATTTTATACCTTAACATAAGTTTGTATCAAGTCCCGATCGTTAAACTGAAAAAATAAAATTTTTAATGAAAAAAAAAAATAATTCACAATCATTTATTGCATTAGCCATTTTTTTGATGCGTATTTGGCGGACACAGTTAAACGCATCATATATTTTAGTGTTGCTTTGAGGAAAACATGACATTTGCAGTGTAGGAAATTAATGCATTGTCGAGCGTACTGCGCATCATATGCAGCGCAATGATGCATTTTCGATATATATATTGCAATATAAATTTTAATAAAATATTTTGTTTAAATAAACTTCTTCAAATTAAAAAATATTGCAAATTTGAATTGATTATTTAAAAAAATACATTAAAATGGTACTTATTAAAATTTTTTTTGCTGTTGTTATCTTGTAAACATTTTTATTTTAATAAATATTTTTTTTGTTTTCCTCAAAATTTACTCAATCCAACTCCTTTAATTTACAAAAATTTAAATTTTTACTGCCTGTTAAAAAAAATCGTTTATTAAATTTGCATTAAACAACAGCAATAAAAATAAATTTTTTTTTGTTTTTAATATAAATTTCTTAACGAAAATTTTTAATTTTATTTCAAAGACAGGCAGCTAAAAATATTAATTGAAACATTACTCAAAATTTATAACATTATAAAATATCTCTTTTTACCGAAAAATTTAAAATTTACCTTAATAATAAACATTCTTTTTATTATTTTAAACCAGGGACCGAAAATAACAGTTATTTTGAAATTTTAAAACAGAAAAAGCATATAGAAGTAAATGCCGGCAAACTGATTCAAGTACACCATATTGATCCTTATAAACTTTTCTATGAAAATATATTATGATTTTTAAAGTTTTGATTTTTATTTTTTCGATCAAAAATCAGATGATAACAGTTATTTTTTGATTTTTATTTTTTTGAACCAAAATAACATTTTTTGATTTTTTCGATCAAAAATAACAGTTATATTATGATTTTTATTTTTTCTATCAAAAATAACGGTTATTTTATGTTTTTTATTTTTTTGAACAAAAATAAAAATTATTTTATAAATTTTATTTTTTCGAGCAAAAATAAAAGTTATTTCCTTAAAGAAATGTACGTGTTATAATTATTGAGTTGTCTTTAAATATTTATTTAAATGTGTGATCATCATTGGGATTTCTTATGCGCCTTAAAATAAATATTTAAAGACCACTCAAAAATTATAACACGTACATTTCTTTAAAGAATAACTTTTATTTTTGTTCGAAAAACTAAAAATCAAATAATTATTGTTATCTTTGTTCAAAAAAATAAAAATCAAAAAATAACTGTTATCATCTGACTTTTATGAAAAAAGGAATAACTGTTACGATCCCTGTTATAAGCGTTGGAACTAATAGCTATGAAAACAAGGCAAAAAGACAAAGTCTTATAAAGTTACAAAAAAACAAATTTAAAAAATTGGCAAAGTGATATTTGATTATTTTGTATATTTAAATTTAAAACAAAAAAAATTAAAGAAATTAATATAAGTTAATAAAAATGGGAAATTGTTTAATAATTTATTATAAAAAATTTTAGTTTCTTTTAACGAAATTAATTAATGATTTAATTTATTTTACGTTTTTAAAAAAAGAAATAAATAAAAGTGCTTCCGTTGGTGTAAAACAGAATAAAATGTTTAACAGGTTAATCAATATAGGAAATAGAAACAAAAATAAGATAAAAATCCAAGAACCATTTAAAGAGAGTAGCATTTTAGAAAGGGTTTTATCCAATTTTTTTTTAAATCAAAAAATTAAAATATTTAAATGTTTATTATTCAAATTTTCGCTGTAGTGCAATTCTCTAACCTTTAACGATTAACGTTAGCGTTAATTTTACAGTAACAGTTTATTGCTTGTAACAATACAATACAATACAGTAACAATACAGCAATTCAGTAACTAAATTTTTACAACGTTGCTAAAAATTTCGATCAGGTGACAGCTTTGTTAAATAATTTGTCAAAACAACGAAAAGAACAAAACGGAATATAAAAAAATAAATTTTTTATTAAATGTTTTTTTTTTATTACTTTTGCAAAATGTAAGTAGGGCCTTAATATGTATACATATATTTATTTATGGCTTTTATTTGCAAACATTTTCTTTGGTTTTTTTTTAGATTTTATAAAAATTATATACTTTTTTTTAAAATAACTACGAATTTAAAAATAAACAATGAAAAATATTTTGCCGTTACGTTATGTACTAGCTTAAATAGCTGACGGAATGTTAGATAGAGCATAGTGGTAAAGGTTATTGATAAAAACGTAACCGAATACAATTAGTGTTAATTTTTTTTAACAACTCAACTGACGTTAAAATTGAGTAGAGAATCGTGCTACAGGTTACGTTTAAAATGAAAAATATAGAAAATCAAAAGGATTCACAACAAAATTCTAAAATTCCCTTTAATCTTTTTTAATTATTCATATCGCACTTGATCATAAAGAAGGTATTAACTTAAAATTTTTATTTTTACACTTTTTGGAAAAAATCGAAATGTAATATCAACCCTTTTAAAAAAAATATCGTGCTATTTTGTCTACTTCTTGGTAATGAAAAGGTTGGTTTCAAAATTCTTTTTCATATGCTTTTAATGTTAACTTAAAAATTGTTTTGCTTCTGCTGAAAATTTTTAAATTTTGACTTAATAACCTCGTTATGATAAAGTGCCATATAGGTTTTTTTAACCAAAACTTTAGCAACTTTTTTTTGATTGTTCTCCTTTTGTAAATTTCCGTTATGAAGACATACTGAGAGCACTTATACAAAGTCAGTAAACAAAGTGTTTCGTTGGTTTACTTTCTGCAAATGGTTCATGTCTAAACTAAAAACAAAACATTAACAAAAGAACTTAACTAACAATAAAAAATTTGCCATATTTATCTTTATATAATTATAAATTAATAAACACAAAGAAAAAAAAAAAATAATAATAATAAGAAATAAAAAATAAACCATAAAACAAAAAAATAAAAAAATTCAACAAAATAATGGCTGTACCAATTTTTTTATATGTATTTAAAAAACCCCTCAAATGTTCTCCGTAAATTTTGTTCCTGCGCCCAGTTTGATAACAAAAAACAATGTTGTATATTTTAATTTGTTTATATTTAATATATATTTTGTGAAATATTGCTTTAAATATTTTTTATAAAAAAATTTTGTTTCATTTATTAATTTATGTTGTAATTAAACAGTTCTGTAAATTAAGTTTTTTTATAAAATGTTTTTCTGTGTATTTTTTGTATAATTGTGTTTTCCAAATAAAAAGAGAAAATATATATTTTTGTGTGTAAAAAAAGTAACCTCACCTTAATGATCCTCCTTAATTTTAGTTACTAAAATAAGTTACTTATTGAAAACAAATTTTTATAAAATATCTATGAACTTCATGTGTAATGTTTGTTTTTATAATTATCTACATTTTAAAAAATTATTTGTTTTCCAAATATGTTTTAGCATATAAGAAAATAAAAACAAAAGAATTCATTGTCATACAAAAATAAAGAAGAAAAAATATTACAAAAATATCAAGTTTTTTAGTGATCAAAACAGAATAGAAGAAGTAAAAAGTGAAAAAGTTATAAAATTAAAAAGAAAATCATAGGGATTTATAATAAATAACAATTTTGGCTAAAGACTTAAATATATAATTAAAAAAAATAACAAACAAAATGAATTTATTTTCGTTTAATGGCGTTTTTTCTTGTTTGTTTTTCATTTGTCTTTTATCAACTCCTTCGCTGTTTGACAGTCCGTATCACATAAAAACAATAAAAAGCCCTGTTGTTTGTTTTATTGTACAATTGTTGTTATCTCGCGGCTACCTGCTATAAATATACCTTGATTGCATGCGAGTGGAAAATTGGCACTTGCATGCCACTAAACGTCAAAACGATTAGCAATGTTAACCTGTTCAAAATTTAATGCAAATCGACTGGATTGTTGTCGAAATGTAATTAAAGTTTTAACTGTTAAATGTATTATTATCATTCATTTTTTGAAACGCCCATTAAAAAAAGCAAGTTTTGTTATTAGGTATATAGCATTAATTTTGCTAAAATAATGCTAATATAAGTAAATGTAAACTATTTCCCCAAAACTAAAACTATGTGATGAAGTCGGTAACTCTTTTTTGTTTTCTGGTACATTTTTAATTTGAGAAGTAAACAAATTATCTCAAGTTGACGCTTCGACGACATTTTGACAATGAGCTGGCAGTGGCATATGTAAACAGAAAAGCAAATGTCATGAGATTCGACTATTTCGAACACTTTTTCGTTGATAATATGTATGGAACAGTGGCATGCCACTGTAAAGGCAACGTTACAACAAAAAAATATCCCTACACCATTCCCTACGTTAAAAATGTATTGTTTTTAGATGAAGGCAAACAAATACAGGGTGTCTGGTGGAAAATTTATATTTTTAAATACGATTATATCGATTGTGCGGATTGTCAGTCACGATGTCGCAGTGGTCGAATGAGCATCGCGCGTTCGCTGTGGAGAGATTTTTTTAAGAGTAATGATTCTTACGTAATTGCTCGTAGACAATTTTGTTCAAAGTTCGGTATTCGGCGAATACGTTATGGACCGTTCGTTCGTGGGTGCAGAGATTCCGCGCAACTGCTTCGGCTATGAATGTCCCACGGCCAGGGCCCAGTCGATCTTTAAGGACTCCCGAAAACATTGAACTGGATAAAAGCAGTTTACATGAAAATCCGCGACTTTCAATACGGAAAGGAGCAGCCTCACTGGGACTTCCAAGAGCGATTATTCATGAAATTTTAAAAAAAGATTTGAGTTTCCATCCTTTTAAAATTCAAATCGTTCAAGAACTGAAAGAAAGTGACTTTGATTTACGCAAAAATTTTTGTGAAACGATGTTGGACCGTTTTCGCACTGTAAAGCCCATTTTTTTGAGCGACGAGGCTCATTTTCACTTAAACGGCCTCGTCAACAAACAAAACTGCCGTTACTTTTCTCTAAGCGTTACCGTTGTGATACTAAAGTATCAATTTGACCCTTTTTCGACGCTAATGATACCTTTTATGACCCTTTTTTAAATTACCTTTTTGTATAATTTCAAACAATTTCGTTCCAATTTTTGACCCTTTTTATAAATAGCACTTACATTTTAGACTCATACGCCGTACCACCTCTCATATAAAGTATTTTTGCAAGGAGGTTACCTTTTTACATTTGTCGTTATATCTTAAGCATTTACAGTCCGATATTAAAGTATGAAGACCAATGTTTTGGCCTTAGGGGCCATTGACCTCAAGTATCTCGTTCTTGTATTTATCCACCAGATCTCTCTTCGTGCCACCTTAATATACAACCTTAATGTCAGAAATTAAAGCACTTATTTGTTTGGTTAATAAACTATTTTGAATTTTTACATCAAAGCTGCATTAATTTGTCGATCTTAACCAATCCTTTTTTTGTATGAGATTTGATAATTTTGGCAAATGTAGTCTGTTTCTTTCCTTAATACCTGTCTCCACTATACATCAACTTGGTAAGAACATCAGAATTCTGCTAGTGCAGACTCTTCATGCTCATACATATTTCGTTCATGTGCTGCCATCCTTGGCTAAACATATGTCTTAGAAGCCATGTTCGCCATGATGGTCGCCTTACAATGTCATTTTCTGTCTGTAACTAAAAGCACAACAAAAACAATTGTGGTACATCAGAACATGAACATCAACACGTATTCGCCACATACAAGAACATGTACTAATTAAAACCATTACTCTGCCGGCTTTATATTCATGTCATGTTCAAGTCGATAGCGATTGAAGACGTAGGTTAGTTTTTATTATATTTTGAAAAGAAAAAATTCTTTCCACATTCGTCTGCAAATGGATAAAATTCCAGCAACCACTCTAGAAATGTGAGGAAACATATGGACATTCAGCTCATTTTGTAAATTAGCTACTGGATATGAAAAATTTCTTTCGCATATATTTCTTAAGTTAAGGGTGTGTGTGAAAAAATAGCAAAGTTCTATGCATGGTGAAATTACTACAAGGTGGCAGCACTACGTGTTGTTGTACAACAAAAACAGGCAAATTTGTTTGTGTAAAGAACCCAATGCTGTCAAAAATTATGTACAGCAACGTTGCCATGGCTTGTCTTTTGCGGCAAAACCTTACGGGGAACTGTTACATGTTTAATATACACATATATGAATTCGATCCAGTGCCGCGATTTTTTTGGACGTAATGCAGTATTGATGGATCGCGATCCATATTGCAGAATAGCCTAATTTTATGTGATCCATGATCCTGTGATATAAATTTGGGATATGTTAGTATTAAGGGAAAATTTCAAAATAAATAAGATATTAAAATATTTTTGTAAATTTTGTGATTTAACGAAAAAGCCAGCAAGTTTGTGAAACAGGCCATATTTGCATTCAAATTTAAGGCCTTATTGCGAGGAATATTATTATATGTAAGATGTAGTTATATGAAAAATTCTAATTCACACGACGCTTTAGAATTTTTAAAAGATACATTTATTGAAATTTTATATTGATCTTCTTAAACAAGCAAAATCAAGACTTTTCTTTAAACGTAAATACATTAAAATATTACAGATATCGACTACTTTAAAAGTTTTTGTTTAAGTTACAGTTTTATTTCTGTTATTTATATACATTTCGCACTTGTTCAACAATACTGTATTAACTCATAATTTTTAGTAGAAGCAAAACAATTTTTAATTTTACATTAAAGGCATATCAACTACGGTTTCATTACCAAAAAGTAGACAAAATAGCCACTACATAAATTTTTACAGCGAGTAGATATTAAGATTGCATGTTGATTTTTTTCCAAATAGTGAAAAAATGTAAATTTTGAGTTAATACACTATTGTTTAACAGGCACAACATATATTTATTTTTAAATGTTTATAAGATAAGGATTTTGGTAAAAAAGTTTGGTCGAATAGAAAATTTTCAATGGCAACGCTGATCTGCAACAAATAAAACAAAAATATTATGAAAAAAATTACTAAAAAAATTTATAATTAAAATTTTAATGTTACATGAATTAAAAACAATTATTTTTCCACTTTTTCTTCACGGCAAGTCCTTTGGAGGTTTAAAGAAACAGGCATACAAGTGCATATCAAACATTAATAAATTCAAGAGATGTTCAATTGTTGAGCACGACGACGAATCGAGGTTGACGGCTTTTCTTCCACACTATCGCGAACAGCAATGTTTTTTCGCAGAACGAACTGGGCAAGCAAGCACAGGTGTTTTCACATTTTCTACAGACCCGGTTTGCTGAAATTTGCGTACAATTCTCCCGATTGTGGACACAATTTGATTTTAATGCCATGTTTGGAAAGACATCGTGAAACGACCATAGATTTTTGGAAGCATGTTCAAAAGGAAATGAATAAAACAAACATGTCTGAAAAAACAGCGTGTAAATGCCCCCTAACTGATTAATCAGTTTTTGATAGTCTAATGCCCAATTTTCAGGATAGTATTTAAATCTATATTATGTTAATTTTCATAAAAACTTAAATCGTATTTAATTACAGATTGATTTTTTGAGTTTTATATGAAAACTCTTATTTAATTAAGATAAAAGTATGGTAGCACTACTAAATACAAAAAAATATCCTAAATAAATGTAGTTATTTACTAGGTGGTCTAAAAAAACAGCTGGTTGCTTTTACTTTGTCTGTTGTTTTTGTATTGTTGTGATATTGAGGCCACCTTGCTAAGCCAATGGAAACTTAAGTTGAATTTAAATGTACCACATCGGTGACTTAAGTTTCATTTAAGTGTTTAGTGAAGAAGAGAATTTTGTATTTAAAACGATTTTAAACATAAATGTGTTTTAATGTCAATCCTGAAAATTGGCCATAAGGTAGTCTTAAAAGATTCAATTTGGTGATCCGATCTTCCACATGCTGACTGGGGCTGCTCAATTGTGTACCTCTCCATGGTTGAATTTGTCAAACACTAAAACAAAGAAATGTCAAATTAAGTTGGGCAAAAAACTTGACATTAAGGTAGGACTCACAATTAACATCGTGCATTATGGTTGGACCACCTTTTAATTCGATTGCTTTAAATTAGGGACGTAACGAATACCGATATATCGGTGATATATTACGCCGATACTTTTCTATAGTTTTTTTTTTAAAAACAATTTAATTTCCAATGCTTATTTTTTGCATAATAACTAATAGCAACAAATCAAACAGAATAATAAATTGTTTCTTTTAATTCTGGAGGTCGGTCCACATCACTCGTTTTTCCTTTTTTCGAGACGCATGCTAAATTAGAAGTAATCCTACTTCATGCATTCGATACGTATGTATATGCAGTTTACGCGTTTTATGTGTGACTGCTCAATACAATTTTACACTACTACTTTTTGGACTGATGCATAAACGCATTGAACGCTTGGTGTGGACCTGTAGCATCAGCCGTTTTGCTTTGCACCATAACGGAAAAACGTTCTCCTTTTGATAAATCGTGTATGTTATTGTACGTTTTAAGAACTTTCTGCTAATTCTTAATGATTTTTGTGAAAATAAAAATCATTTCTCTACAAAATTTAGAATAACTTCAAAGAGACCACAAAATCAATAAGCAAAGCCGCTGCTACATTTTCCGACGCTATTTCGCTAGTTAACAGTCTTCGAAAATAATAAGAAAATACGATAAATGAATAAACTGAGATGCAGAATAGTTCAGATTCCCAAAAATTTCGATTAACGTAGTATTAGCTCTGAATAAAAGATTTGAGGGTTTAGAGAATAATGAAATCTATTGTTTATCTACAATTCTCTACCTTCGATGCAAAGCTAGAAAATTTCAAAGACAATAGATCGAATAAACGTCTTATTTAGCTACTCAACATGACTGCATTCTGAAAGTGCTGAAGACACGGTCACCTCTACACCCACGTAAAAGTTCTGATAAGTCTACAAGGACTGACCTTTGGAGCGTTTGTGCAAATCTGAAAGAAAAATTTGGAAAATAATGATCCTCACTGTGGTTCAGCTAAAGAAGATGTCTAGATATACCTTAAGGCCAGTATTCACTACCCTACATGATCGTACGATTCATTCACACGAAAATCTGACGGAATTCTATCCGACACAAAAAAAAATGTCTGCCAAATCTGCTGTCAATGCCACACTATCCCACAAAAAAGATGCAAACTCAAATGACTTATCTACTTTAAAAGAAAATGCAACTCTGATCGCATATAATTTATCATTTTATGAAAATTTTCATAATCATTTCCATTCGGACAGACTTGTCAAAAAAATCTGTCACTCAATTAATTTGTAAGCCACACTGTCATACATTATGAGCACACACGATTTTTTTGACATATCGTGCGACTAAATAGGATAGTGAATACCAGCCTTTAGATCTTCTAATTATTCTAGAGGCAGATCTGGCGCAATGAAATGGTATACCAAAAATTTAAGAATGTGGCTCAGAAATACTGAAGTTGTCAAATGAGTTCAGTCACATCTCAGAGACGATTTCATACTACAGGTCTGATTCAAACGGAGTTGCGTAATTATCTTCGCAAAACTTGAGAATACATACTTTGTTTTTTAAACAAAAATCTTATTAACATTAATTTTGAATAGTTTTTTGTTTAAAAATATAGTTAATTTTACCAGTATCGCTACGTATCGTTACTTCCCTACTTTAAATTCTACAATAATACCAAAAGTATAAAAATATCGTTTAATAGTACATTAGTATTGAAATTTTAAATCGCGAATACGAGAGCTAATCTTGAGAAACCGCTATCACCATTAAATTCAGAATACTCGAATTAGGTTTAGCATTAGGGAGTCCAGATTGTTGAAAAAAGTGTCGAATTTGTGCACAGTGTTATTAATAAAAACGTTAAGCAGCTGACTCAAAGCAAAAGCGTACGCAAATTATTGGTGCAAATAGTGAGTTCATTTGCTTGTATTTTTTTCCTTCTACCTGTTTTTAAGAATTGTGTTATTTTTATAAAAGATCATTTTAGGAAATTTTTTATTGTCCAGAATTCTTTTCAAACATTTTACGTGAAATGTTGTCAAAACTCCTATTAAAAAAATTGTGCGGAATTTCTATGAAATAATGTTGATAGAGTTGTACTCTGTTCAATTTGTGAAAAAGTTGCGAATTGTTTCTGGCAACATTTACAACTGCGAAATAATAAAAGCTGCACTTATTTTACTTGGAACTTTAAGCAAATGAAAAAAGCTTTAATTTAATATGAAATGAGAAATTTAATATTAAATAAATAATACAACCGGTAACAGTTTTTCATCAATATATACTTTAATATTTTATTAAAAAAAAAAATACTTTTCAGTAAAATACATGTGGGTTTTGTTCACATACGCAAAACAACGTTGCATACTTTGAATGATTAAAAATGTCAAATTGTGCAAACTCGCGAGATAGGTAACATTGATACATTTCAAATTTTTCGTATGAAATAATAGATGTTGCTGAACATTTTTCACAAATTGGAACCGAGAACTAGGTTTAAATGTCGAGAATTTTGCAAACTTGAATTTGACCTGCCTATATCCACTTCATATTACCTATAAAATGTTCAAGTTTTTGCTAACATTTAGCAAAGACAAACACATTGAAAAAGTAATGAATTAACCAGAGCTTTAATTTAACTACATATGTACTTACTTCCAATTGAATACGTTCAAATGTTTAATAAAACTAACGGTCAAGGCGGATTCATGTAAGTGAATTCGTCTTGTTAGCTGATGTTTAATTGGAAATTACAGATAGATGTATGTATTTTATTTCATGAAAAAAATCGTATTAAAAAATTGTGTTTGTCATTGATATTTCTTGTTGTTGGGTTTAGTGTAATAAAATATTGTGTATTAGTGTGTTTTGTTATTGCGGCAAGTATTGCCATTTCATATTTTTTTAATTTTGAATAAATAAAAGCATGATACAAATACAGAAGCAAGGCGAATTCATGATGAAATAAACAGGTGGCATTACTACGCCAGATGACGATTTTTTGCTCTTGTATTGTTTGTCTAGTCTTATGTCAAAGTTCTGTTTATGCTTACAAAAAGTCCACGTTTCGTGATGTGATTATTATATTGTATTAAAGTTTTTGAATATGTAAATTAAAATTAAATAAGATAGTAACCATAGTGAAATAAAAATTGGATAAAAATTACTTTATTTCATTGCGTTCGGCGGCAAAATTTGATTTTAGTTTAATATAATTTTTGACGTATACGGAGACTTATTTTTCAATTTTGTTGTAATGTTGTATTTGTTGCCGTAGCGCTGCCACCTACTTATTCCACCATGGGCGAATTCAACTACAGGTGATGTAGAAACGCCATCTGATTTTGACAGTTCGAGCCATGTTGTTTGTTCAGAAAGATCTAGTCAAAATCTTTAAAATGATACCAATATTGGCCATACATATACGTTTGGAAATGTAGTGGAAAATCACATTTTTATATGAAAACTTTAAACGTCCTTAGCTCGAAAACTAAGCGTTTGCGCCAATTTTTTTTATTTAATTTTTTCTTCCTATTTTTCAATTTTCTATCACCCTAGGTACCTTTATTATATTTGGAGCTGCGTCGGTAAACTCGATGTAAGCCTAAGAAATTAAATAAAATATATTTAAAAAGAATTAAAAAAAAAAAGAAAAGTGTATCTCAAAATATTGGGAAGTTCGCTTTTTATAAGTACAACATATATTCGATTTAATGCGGTAGAGTTTGTGCTGATGAGTCCAACAAGAAAAATATTAGTTCTAGATCCAGTTTTAATATACCGATTTACTCATAATCACTTTCTGGATCGACCTAACGATGTCCGTCCGTCCGACCGCCAGCTGTCCATGCACACTGCGTGCGAAAAGTTGATGCGTACAAAGAATGCAATTTTGAAGATAATTAAATGAAACTTGCGATATAAGCTAAAATTGTCACAAGGAAGGATGAGGGTATTATGCGTTTGTGCTAACGTGCGTAACGCCTGAAAATTGTGGTCCAATACCCACCTTGAAGTATACCGATCGGCTCAGAATCATTTTGTGACTCGATCTAACGATGCCGTCCGGCTGGCTGGCTAGCAGTCTGCCCATTTTTTACCTAACAATTTTAAAGCTAATTTGATGAAATTTGGCACATAGGTTTTAATTGGCACAAGGACCAAGCTTATTGAATGGGGCAAATCGGTCCATAATTTAACATAACCCCCATATAAGCTTCTTTCGGGAATAGGGTATTTGTGCTCATATAGCATCTTATTATGTTGGTATTAAAATAAAATTTGGTCCAAACCAGTTTTATTGTAATCAAAATAATTTTACCAAATTTTATTAGAATTGGTCCATATTTGAATACCACTCCCGAAAATAGTTTTTAATGCCATAAATTCCTTTTAAATGTTAGTATTTACATAAAAAATGGCGAGAATGACTTTTACGATATATATATAAGCCCTCTTCCTAAAATCAATTAAAGGAAACCAAATTATATATAGATGAAGATATCTAAAAAATATTCGGCACAAAGAACTTTTATATGAATATTAAGCTCAATTACATAATTTTGTTCTGGCGGGTCAATGATTGCCCATGGGTCCCATATAGGGTATACTTGCTAAAATTTGATCTTATATTCTGGTAGGTATCGTATATATATGGAAGGTATCATATGACCGACTATATTTCCTTGTTCGATTAATCTTAATTTTCAATTTTTAGTAGCTCGCAAAACAACATGAAGCTGAAAATCTTTGGGGAGAAAGGATTTCTGATAAATGATAAAAATGTAAAATTTTTGTCCTAATAATTGTTTTAATGAGTTTTTCTGATTTAGTTGCGTAAATTTTGAAAATAAGAAATATATTATTAAGATGACTCAGAGAAAATTCTATTCCTAATCACTTTGTAATGATCATAAGTAACATCGGAGATAGGACTCATTAGGATCAATTTCATGTCATTAAATTGAGTCATTAGGATTGGCTTAAGCCAAAGAATATTTTTATTTACTTACCCGTATTCACTTTTGTTGTATTCCGCCCTTTGTTTACATTAGAACTCCCAATTATAAGACACCAGCAGCATGCCTGATATGGTTTTTGTAATTATTCTACTTTAAAATTTTTAAATATTTAACTAAGTAATTAAAACAAATAGAATATGGGAATTTTTGCCTCTTATTTTACTTTTTAAACATGAAAATAATATTAATAATACACAAAATGTGTCATAGATTTGATGTCATTGTAGACATAGCATAGTTAACGCATAAAATATGTCAAAATTTTATGATGACTTTTTATCTCATTGATGCCATTTGTAATAACATTGATGGCACAATTCTGATGTTAGGGGATCATCAATATGAAGATGCATTTTTCTTTGAATGTACTGACTGTAACTAACATTATTTTTTTATCCAAAAAATTGTTATAGAGGAATTGTTGCGTTGTGTTTTAAACCTTCGTTATTTTTTGACTTAAAACCTCTTTTTCATATTCCTTTCATGTAAAATTAAAAATGGTTTAATCTATTGTATGCCCTTAAACCGTAACAAATAAAGCTCTTGTAGTAAAGTTTGATCTCTTATAATTTTATAAGACTTGAAATTACATTGCAAGATTTCGTGAAGATCGGTCCATAATTGACCCATAGGCCCTATATAAAGCACACTCTCAAAAAACCTTTCAGTACGCCTAAAACCGTAACAAATAATGATATTGGGTTAATATTTGGAATATCATAGTTTTGTAAAACTTAACAACACAAGACCAAAGTTCGGGAAGATAGTTTTATAGCTTACCATAAGCCTTATATAAAGCCAATTCTCGAAAATGTACTTTTGGAATAGTGAGGTCAGTTTTTCTAATATTAGTTCACAACTTATAGATTCCATATAAATCCCACTTCGAAAATATTCTTTCTCTCAGTTATTGCCAAATGTACAATGTTACTTTGGGCCATTTACCACACATTAAAGACATTTCTTGAAAACCGCAAACCGCTCACACTTTTTAACTAGCACACACATAATTTTTGTACTTTCAGCCAATCGGCTGTTTCTTCGATTTTTCGTTGATAATACGTAACTCTTCTTTCAAAAATGTACTTTTATGTGTAATCCCCAGGCTAACATCTATCAAATTCAATCGTAACTTATTGATGAAATTATTATTTAACTAGCATTTAACCCGCAACTTCGTTAGCGTCTCCTTTTCCTTCATATTTGTACATCTTTTTACGCAAAAGTTTATGTTGCATTCACTCAGGAACTTGCATGTTTAATTTAACGTTTCTAGGTCCAATATTAACGGAAATTAAAAAATTACCAGGGAAAGAACAAAAAAGTACCAAAAAGCCCCTCCTACAGATTCTCATTCACTCAGGGCATTTCATACTTAATTTAATGTTTGTAGGTCCAATACTAACGAAAATTCAATAAAGTACCAGTTATAGAACGAAAAAGTACCAAAACGATACCTCTAACGGATTCTCATTTTCTCAGGACCATGCATGTTTATTTAGTATTTGTAAGTTCAATACTAACGGCAGTTCGAAAAGTACCAGTTAACGAACAAAAAAGTTCCAAAAAGCTCTGTTACAGATTCTTATTCACTCAGGACATTGCATATTTAATTTTATACTCATATGTATATACAATATTAATGAAAATAAAAAAGGACCAGTTAAAGAGCGAAGAAGTACCAAAAAGATCCCTCTAACAGATTCTTATTCACTCAGGACTGTTTAATTTTATAATTGTCAGTCCAATAAAAACGGTAATTCGAAAAGTACCAGTCAATGAACAAAAAAGTACCAAAGAGTCCTGTCTCATTCACTCGGAACCTTGCATGTTTAATTTTATGTTTCCAGGTTCAATACTAACGTAAATTCAAATAGTACCAGGTAAAGCACAAAAAAGTACCAAAAAGATGCTATTACAGATTCTTATTCACTCCACGCATTGCTTGTTTAATTTTATGTTTGTAGGTGCAATGCTAGCGAAAAGATCCCTCTAACAGATTCGCATTTACTCAGGACCTTGGATGTTTAATTTTATGTTTTTAGGGATAATATTACCGGAAATTCAAAAAGTACCAGGTAAAGAACAAAAAAATACCCAAAAAGCCCCTATTTCAGATTCTCATTCTCTGAGGCCCTTGCATGTTTAATTTTATGTTTCTAGGTCCAATACTAATGGAAATTTAAAAAGTACCAGTTCAAGAACAACATGTACCAAAAAGTTCCCTCATAGATTCTTATCCATTCAGGATTTGCATTGATTCAGTTTATGTTTAATAAAAAAAGTGGGTTCTACAACCCAATAAGTTAAAGAAAGTACATAATTAAATTTACCGTATTTCCCCTTTTTGGTACTTTCTTCTCCCAATTGAAGCAAAAAAAATTTCAGTATTGTAGTGGGAGCCCATAATTTAATACGTATATGTCAATGAATGGAGAAAAATGTTTTGTAAAAAAGTACCAAACGGTTACGGGTTTCATCCCTAAAACGTCCGAATTTCGAAAAAGTACCACATTATTTTATATTTGTATTTTTTAGATTAGTTCCAAATATTATAACCTTTATCCTTACAGATTCTCATTCACTGAGGAACTGGATTGTTTAATTTTATGTTTCTTGATCCAATATTAACGGCAAATCAAAAAGTACCAGGTAAAGCACAAAAAGTACCAAAAAGCGCTTTTTACAGATGCTTAGTCACTCAACTCATTGCTTGTTTAATTTTATTTTTGTAGGTGCAATACTAACTAAAAGTAAAAAAGGTACATGTTAAAGAACGAGAAAGTACCAAAAAGATCTCTCTAACCGATTCTCATTTACTCAGGACCTTGGATGTTCAATTTAATGTTTCTAGGGGCAATACTTACGGAAATTCAAAAAGTGCCAGTTAAAGAACAAAAAAGTCCCACAAATTTCCCTCTCATAGATTCTTATCCACTCAGGACATTAAATGTTGAATTTGATGTTTCTAGGTCCAATACTAAAGGAAATTCAAATAGTTCCAGTTAAACAACAAAAAAGTACCAAAAAGCCCTTTTACAGATTCTCATTCACTCAGGACTTTATATTGATTGAAAATTAAAAAATGTAACAGGTAGAGACCGAAAAAGTACCAAAATTCCTGTTACAGATTATCTTTCACTCAGGACCTTGCATGTTTAATTTTATGTTCATAGGTCTAATATTAACGAAAATTAAGAAAGTACCAGTTAAGGAACAAAAAATACAAAAAAAAAAAAAATAATCTAACAAATTATCATTCACTCAGGACCTTGCATGTTTAATTTTATGTTTCTAGGTCCAATACTAATAGAAATTCAAAAAGTACCAGTTGAAGAACAAAAAGTACCAAAAAGTTCCCCCATAGGTTCTTATGCACTCATGACATTGCATGTTGAAGTTTGGGTACGTTCGTAAATGCATCACTGCGCTGCATCAGTGATTTCAAATGTTTTATATATATATATATAAAAAAAAAAAATTATAATTACATTTTCATCGGCAGTAAAAAAAGTTTGCTTTTCTGATGCAACACAGTGATGCATTTACGAACGTACCCTTTATGTTTCAAGGTCCAATATTAACGATAATTAAAAGAATTATCAGCTTAAGGACCAAAAAACTTAAGTATGAAACTAAATTTCCCGTATTTCCCCTTTTTGTTACTTATTTTTCTCCACATTGAAGCATAAAAAGTTTCAATATTGTAGTAGGAGCCCATAGTTTAATACGTATATGTCAATGAATAAAGAAAAATGTTTTGTAAAACACGTACCAAAAATAGTTACGGTTTTCACCCTTTAAACGCGCGAATTTCGAAAAAGTACCAAATTCGTATTTGTATTTTATATATAAGTTTCAAATGTGATATAACCCTTATTTCTATGTTTATGGGTTTAAAAGATAGATGGGGTGACAAAAACCAAAATACAAGTTTTGACCGTTTACTCCGTAAAAGGGCTGAATTTCCAAAAAGTACCAGACACATGTCCGCTTATTTTTCTAAAGACCAACGATAGGTATTACATTTTTTTTCATCTCTTTTAGTTTTGAAGATGTAAGGTTACCGAATTTACCCCCTAAACATTCGAATTTCCAAAAATCCCGTCTTAGTGGATCGATTTGGGGAGAGACCAACCCCTGGTCCAAATTTGAAGTTTTTAGCTTCAGGCGTTTAGGCTGTGCGATGATGAATCAGTCAGTAACGTTACAATTTAATATATGTGTAAATAAATATTTTAAAAATCTTTTACAATTTTGCGTATGTTCAAGTTTATTGTTTTTTTTTGCATTTTTTTTTAATAAAAACTAAACTTTTTCTATTGCTTCTAAATTTCCTGGTTAATTTTTTAGTTTCATACGTATGTAAATAAAAACAACTGATTGTGCATTCTTGTCCATCGTTATATTAAGTAGCAATTTTTTGTTTGTAAATCTTCCTGAGCTTTTCCAACCTAAAAATAAGTACCACCCTATTAATTTTAATCAGAAATCATACAAAGACTGCATGTGGTAATAGACTTTAAAACATTTTGTTTATTAGTCTGATAGACCTCCACACCGACTATAAGTCAGACCGTCTATTTGACATTCTGTGTTAGCGCTTGCAGAAACACATAAATAAGTACATACATGTGCCAGTCAGAATACAACAAACACGTACGCGTGTCTGTCGTTCGTTCGCATTTGGGTGGAACACAGTCTCAACAGGCATCGTTAAATACAAATGAAGGAATTAAATAAAAAAGTTTTGATCATTTATAAAAACTACGCAGTAGTTTTTTGTATACATATTATTTCATTGTTCATTTTTTTCTTTATTTGTAAACCTTTTTTTTAAATTTTTTTATTTTGCTTAAAGCCGACTGACTGGCTGGCTGGCCGGCATTATTAAGTTTGTGCAAATAAATAAATATGAAATTAATTAACAAGTAGTTGGTATGAAGATAATAAACATAAGAAAACACATACCCATGTTAATAAAAAAAATTAATAGTGAAAATAGTACATACGTACATACAAACATACATACATATGTACATACAATTCACAATTGTTAATTACTTTAAAGGCGGACATTGACAATTTATGTAGATGATTATGACTATGTTATGTAGGTACTACCTATTTATAAGCGCTAAATGCGCTAAATTGTCTTATTAGCAAATGAAATTCAGTTTGTTCTATACCTAAGTATATGTATATACATTAAAAAATAGGTACAGTCAACGCCCGGTATAACAAATACTCATTATAACGAATTCGCGATATAACGAATGAGTTTTGTCCAAGTACTAGATACCTTATATAGCGAATATTTTGAAATTTTTACGCTCAGTATAACGAATGATTGAAAAAATTAACACAGAAAAGATTGTTTAAGTGTTTTAATAGAAACGCAAAGACAAAAAAGAAGAATATGTATTCGTTATAGTACCGTTAGTTTTTTTCTCATCTTTCTCAGTAATTAATGAAAGAGTTAAAGCTTGTTTTTAGTTGAGTGTTAGCTGTTGTACAAAGCAATATGGGAAATAGAAAAAGAATTTCTTTAAATGAAAAAATTAAGATTTTGCAAGAGTGCAAGAGTGGACTTTCATTGTCAGCAATTTCTAATAAATATGGAATATCAAAATCTTCCATATGCACATTAAAGAAAATGGAAAACAAAATTGTATCCAATTTACAAAGATTCAGAATTTGATAAGGAGGATGACATACCTTTGGCAAGAATTTTGGAAGGAGATTAATTTGTTTCTATTCGACGTGGAGTTAGACTATTGAGCACTGTTTTTCCAAATGTAAGAAAATAAAGCACATAGTTTTAGTTGTTTACTATTTACGTACATACGACTGTTTTATTTTTCTAGATCCCTTTTAATGCAGAAGATTTAAATGTTTGGAACCAAAATGATAATTTCATGTCAGACGAAGAAGACGACGAGAATGAACAAAATAGTGTAGACATTGTAGTTCCAGTGGCCGATAATGAAACAAAAATAAAACATGCTGAAGTAATTAAATGTTTGGGCAAGTGCATTCAATGGAGTCAGCAAAATAATATTTCTTTTACGAAATCATTAGTTTTAAGAGAAATACAGGAAGAAGCTGTTCAAAAAAGTTTGCAAATAGAGCATAAGCAAACAACTTTGAATAATTTTTTCAATGTTGTTTAGTTATAAATTGCATAAAAGGTTTTTTTTAACATTTTATTTAAATAAATATAAGTACATATGTTTATAATATACATAAATAAATAAAATAAAAAACTTTGCTATATAACGAATTTTTCACTATAACGAATGGGTGTGACATTATATCATTCGCTATACCGGGCGTTGACTGTATAACTTTTTTAAATAAAATACCATCAAAGAGGTTGACATGCATTTGTGTGTTTGGAGCACGTGTAAATGGGCAATTGTATTGATGCAACATGTTGCTTTGCAAGTCAAATGTTTACGTTACATTGAGGTGCGTGTATAGATAAATTTTTACACAACAAAGTTTATTTATTATTGTTTGCGATAATGGTTAACAAGTGTAAGAATACAGAAAATAATACGAAACAATTTAAAAAATATTTAATAAATATATTTTTTTTAATCTAATTTAATTAAATAGAGAAAAATGCATAAATAGCAAATCAAAAATTGGCAAATTAAAAAAAATGTAGAGAAGAAAAAAATGTTCAGTCAAGTCATAAATTATACAACAATTTTATATTCTTAAGAAAATGACTCGATTAAAGGTGCACGTTATTCCAAAGACTATTTTCGGGATCCCGGGATATCGGGATTCGGGGTTCTTGAAAGTCAAAAGATAAATACTTTAAATTTATTAAAAAAAAACGTCTTTAAAAGACGTTTCATTTATTTTTGTAATATTAATTCATATATGTTGAAAACTAAACTTTGTAAATATTGAAAATTGTGATTTTTTCTTCATTAATGATGAATTTACTTAAAAATATGATAAAAAAACAACGTACGATTTCCAACAATGTGTTTATTGATTCAATTAAAAAATAAGTAACAGGTACATAAAATCTATATTTTATTCAATTACCTCATGCATACTAAATAAAAAAAAATAATTAGTATAGTAATTGAATAGAACAAACTAGTACATAATTGATTTATTTGTAAGATTAAATTAAACAATTTTTTTAATTGAATTAAGATAAATAATTGTCATTTGAATTAACAAAATCAATTTTTTAGTTAAACATAAAAATTTCTTTAATTGATTAAAATTATTATCTAATTGTCGCTGGATTATTATGGAATAAAAATAACCCCTGATGAAGTTCGAAAAAAGCGAACGAAACGTTGGGAAAAACAAATAAAAAACCAAAAATGTTTTTTATTTACCCTGCTGGAGAATGAACTAGTTCCTAACTAGTACAAATATATCCAGTACTAGTTATCAATTGTAATCTTTTCTATACCATCTTAATGCTCTAATAAACATTGAGTGTGATTGAAAAATCACTAGTACTATTGGTTTTAGACGTGTACTAGTACAATATGACCACATTGTGTACTTAAGAGCCAGTTTGTTACTAGTTCTTGTCTATAGAAAAAATTAGCATTATAATTTTATAATAAACATGAAATTTTATAAAAATAATGAATTGAAATCAAATTTACAAAAAAAAAAAAAAAAATTGTTGGCTTTGTTACAAAAAATTCTATCAGTATACAAGTGGTGCCTTTGCAGTACATCAAGTACTGGTACGCATAAGCACTAGTATTTTTATTAAAAAACTCTAACCCCGTTAGCACTTGTACTTCTTGTTCTAGTAGTTGGCATTTTGACAATTAACACTTAGTCTCCTGCAGGGTACTGTATACCAATATACGTCTGTAGTTGAAGAGACTAGTATGCGTATGGTGTGATGATTGTAACATTGAATCGATTTAACTATGTACGTCCGGCTGGTTGGTTGTTGAGACATATTTCTGAATTTGGTACTTACATTTTAATTGTCATACTGGTAAGAATCGGTCCATAATTTAACATAGGTCACATACAAACTTCTTTGCGGAATAGAGTCTTCATGTAACCAAGTATCTGGTCAAATGTGGACTTATTGTAATAACATTTTATTATATATACATATATGGCTATAGCTCCTATAAAAATACCACATCCGAAAATATTGTAAATGTTGGTATTGATATCAAATTTGGCTGCCATAACTTTTATAATTGCTAACATATTATGGTATTGAACATATGCCCCATATAAACACGGTCTCCAAGATCATTTGAAGACAAACAAATTTGATAGACATAGATTTTTAAGTTTTTTTTTTCAAATCATATTAATTATTATTTTTGAAAGTATTGTTTTACTATTACTTTTAAGATCGTTTTATTTACAAGTATTCAGTAGTTGTTTTTGTAAAAGTGATTAAAAAAGAATTATATGCAACAGTTCATAAACCTTTACTTGCAAACAAGACTTGCATTTTCACTGTATATATGCATACAAACGAGTATATCGCATTTGTTCATTAATAGTGTATTACCTCGTAATTTTTATTTTTCACTTATTGGAAAAAAAGTGAAAAATAACTTTGTAATAGCCCGACATTTTTCAGCGGTTAGATATGAATATAACGTGTCGATTTTTTTCGAAAAAGTGAACAAATGAAAATATTGAGTTAATATACTATTGTTGATCAAGTGCAATATATTTTATATTTTTAATATATTTCAATGAAAATAACTTAATAAATATGTTTGTTTTTCAAGTTGCCCTTTTTTTCTCAGAATTCCCCTTTTTGTGCCACTTTTATTTTGAAAATACCTTATTGTGCCCCTTTTTGAAAATTTTGAACGGTAACGCTAGGTGTGCAACCTCCTCCATTTTCGAAATAACGGTATATCTCGAAAACAAGAGCTAACTTAAAAAAAAAAACGGTTAGCACCACTGAATTCAGCGTTAGGTTAAAACGCCAGGTGACCGGCCTGTCTGTTTTTTCAACTAGCACAGTGTTAATAATTCATCTCTTATGCTGATCTTTTTAAATTGAAATTATTATAAAAAATGCTGTTTTTTAATAAATATTTGTTTTGTTTTTTATTTTTTCATTATTATAATTTTTAATTTTTATATACATTTTTTTTTTTCTTTTTATAAAAATTCACTTAAACTAAACTTATGACACAATGAAGTTAAAAAAAATATTTTTAAATGGATTTTTTTTACAAAAGTTAAGATTTTTTTTTTTAATTTAAACATAAACAATTTTGAAAAAACTCAAGCAATTAATTGCCAACCAGTTAATATGACTGATTTCATATAGAAGAAAATAAAATTTGGAATTTAAGAATAATAAATAAAATATTTTTTAACTAAAAACTCTAATACTAAATGCAAAAAATGATTTTAATGAATCTTAAACTATTTATAAAACAAGGAAGCAGATTTTTTTTTTATAATTTTTCGATATTGATTTTTTTAACGTTTTAGAAAACTTTAGTAGATTTCTAATCACATAAGAAAACTTTTTTGTAGGCAGTATTGGAATTTTTAGCGAAGTACTTGTAAGATTGACCAAAAAAGTTTCCAATTTCCCTTTTTTAAGTTAAACTTCTTAAAGCTTCTGGGCATTTAAATTATTTTATGGTGATGTATTTGGTTGTAGGTGGTTGTTGGATTTTTAATGGCAGGAATTTTGATTGTTTAATTTACAAGAAAAACCTTTCAAACAGGACCGATTTATAATTCCAATTGGAACTGTTCTTGTTCTTCAATCTTTAATGATTCCACTTTCTTGCTTAAGTCAGAAGGTGGAGGCACACACTTGCGGAAAGGAGTACGTGGGGTGCCTCTCAACAGGCAGCTGGGTATATTAGTGGGTGGTGATTTACTTAAAGGAGATTGGCGCAAATTTTTCAAAAAAGCACGTTCATAAATCAATTTAGTGCCTAAAATGAGTTAAAATGAAAATTATATGATTAACATTTTCGTTGAAATAGAAGTTTTTATTTAAAAAATTTACAACGCACTTTACAAAAAATCTTATCTTTATAATTTAAAAATTTTGTGTTTGAAGGTCTTTCAAGATTAGAAAATATTAAAATATTTTTTTTTTCAAAAACAAAAACTATCTTATCTATAGAATTCCGGCGGGGTGTTCTTCATATTTTTAATTGACTCATTTCAATTTTGAATGAACACTGAATTATAACTTTCTTAAGTTATAAAAGAGATAAAAAAGCACGTTTTAACTTGATGACTTATTAGGACTTTATATTTAAAGTTAAAAAAAGAAAAGATTTTCCAAACTAATTTTTTTATTAAAAATTGTATCAGCCATTGAACTTCAAAGGCTTTGAAGGCAAAAAAAATATATATATAAATACATTTTGAAATAAAGTTAAACATAAAGTTTTTTTTCGAAATTTTTAAAAAAAAGTTTAAATTTTATTATGTAGGTATCTTAATTCCATTTTGTTACGTAATTTCAAGATGTTTTATTAAATGAATTCACATTTTTAGTTTCACTTTAAGTTCTAGAATTAAATTTAAGATGGAAAGAAATGCAAAACAGTAATTATCTCTTTTCTAATTTTTTAAAATTTTATTTTCGAAACCAAAATTTTTAATTGGTTTTCCGAAGATTTCTTTATAGTATTTATTTCTTCATTTTTAAAACATTTTAAAAAAACCGGCCTCTCATTATTTTTGCTTAACTTTTTTTTTTAGAAAAATTTTAATCATTTTTCAACTTACCACCAGGTGTTGTTGAGTACAAAGTACCCCCGGGTGTTGAAGAGTAAACTTCCGGCATTTGCATGGGATCCGAAATAGTGATTTTTTTTGTTTTTTGTGGTACATTCATGGCTTTACGGGCAGTAGGTGAAGCAGACATGTTTATCAATAAATTTCTTTACTTTTTTACTATAAATTAAAACAATTATTTATTTTTTTTAAATAACACTTGGTGTTGTGTTTTTTCTTCTATAATTTTCACTTTTAAAACAAAAACGCTTTGTTTACTTTTTGTTTATTTGCTAATATTTTTCTTTTTAATAAAGAGAATTAAATTTTCTATTATTTATTTTATTTTTGTAGTGACTATAAAGCCATTCAAAACTGAAATGTTGTTCTAAACGTGCCCAACCACCGCTATTTATACGAAACGTGGACGTGACAGAACCTACGAATGAATACTCTCTAACCGGCAAAATGTTTACAGCTATTTTATTAAATACTCTTTCTCCCTCTCTCTTTTATTTCCTTGAAAACAAGCTCTGAGAAATGTACTGCAAATGTTATATTCATTTTCTTGTTTTGTTGACTAACCCTCGTGTTTGTGGTTAAACAGCTAAACAAACACACTTACAAATATATTATAAAAAAACAAACACACACATACACACACACACTTTAAATGGCGTGTTTTTGGTTAAGTGTGTTTTGCTTTTTTCTGCTAAGAAAAAAAGAGTTGTTTGTTGTGTTAAATTTTGTTTTCAATTTCTCTGATAAAAAAAAAGGCAAAAATAAAAACAAATTCAGAACAAATATGTAGGTATTTGAATTTATTTACTGCGCATTGATTAAATTCTTAGCAGAAAATTTAAATGTATAGTAGGTAGGTATAATATTGTTAGTGCATTTTAAATTTTGAAAATGTTTTTAATAATTTAGGTAGGTATTTTTTAAAAATTTCTATTTGGAAAAACTTGTTTTTCTTAAAACTAGCATTTCCATTAATAGGAAGCTAATTCTTTTGAGTTGTAACATTAAATAACAATAAAAAGGCTCTCTTTCTCTTTATTGTTTATGTTTTAAATTTATTTTGTTATCATTTTATGTATGTACCTATGTACATATGTAGGTATTTTATTAAAAATAAAAATTTATTTACCGGTAACGTTTTTTTGCACTCAAATTGATTTACATATGTCTGGATTTGTTGCTGTACAAGGCCACCTCTTTTTTCAAATTATGTTATCAAATAGAGGCCTAGACCTGATTTTTAGAAAATAGAACATAACAAAATTTGTGTAGGTACCTACGTTTTTTTAGTCAGAATTATATCAAGAATTTTTGTTGGGCATGATTTGACATTTTTCTTAAAAAAACAAGTAGAACAGTCCGTTATTTCACTCTTTTATGTTAAAGAAAATAAAAAAAAAAATATTAAAAATTTCTAAAAAAGATTTATAAAAAATTAGAAATTTTTAAATCGAACTACTTTCTTAAAATCAAAAAAAAACCTAAGATTTTTTACATTACGGTGTTGTCGTATGGTGGACTGCGCTGGACAAGGGCAGGTACCGAGCGATGCTTGAGAAGGTTCACAGACTGGTCGCATTGATGATCACAGGATCAATGCGCTCCACTCCCACCAGGGCGCTGTTTACAATGCTAAACTGGCTGCCGGTGGACATCACGGCCAGACATATGGCTCTTTGTTCGGCGATACGGTTGAACGCGGCACACGGCTGGTCGAACCGTGACTATGGACACTCCAGTATAATGGGATACTCGATTGTCCCTGAAGGAGTGGACTACTGCACCCCGGAGCCTTTCTTTGGCGCGAGGTATGCGACACATATAGCGCACGAGGGTGCGCTGTCGGTCATGGGCACCTTCCATGAACTAGCCCTGGAGGTATACACTGATGGTTCAAGGAAGGGGGAAAGAGTTGGCGGAGGTTTCTACATAGAGGAACTGGGCGTTAAAGTTTCCTTTCGTCTGCCGGATGGATGTAGAGTCCTGCAGGCGGAAATCTCGGCTATAAAGCGGGCAGCCAACTGGCTAAGGTATTATCGCGTATCGGGAGATATACGTATATTTACTGATAGCAAGGCTGCCATTGCCTCTCTTGCGGGTGTCTACACGACTTCTAGGTTGACTGTGGAATGTCGGATGTCTTTGAATGAGATTGCTGAACATTCAGAGTTAACGCTTATATGGATACCAGGGCACTCAAACTGCCCGGGAAACCAGATAGCAGATGAGCTGGCCAAGGAAGGTGGTCGTATGGATGAAACATTCATTGATCAATTCATTGGCCTTCCAATGGCTCACTGTAAGTCACTCATTCGGCGCGAGAACTTTAGAATTGCGCAAAAGGGATGGACCCGTGAGTCCACCTGCTTTATATCTAGGGCACTTTGGCCTGGATATGATGAACGGAGAACCAAATCTCTACTTAGGTTCAATAGGAACCAAATCAGGACCGTGGTGTCGGTCATAACTGGACACTGTTGGGACTCATGCTAGAAGAATGGGTCTGGGATTCAATGACTACTGTAGAAGTTGTCATGATGAGGAGAAAGAGGAAACTGTGCTTCACTTTCTCTGTCAATGCCCTGGGCTACGGGGCATCAGGGAAAAATACCTGGGAGAACCGGTGTTTTCCTGTTTGGAGAATCTATCAAAAATAGAACTAAGATTGCTTCTTCTCTTCATTAGGAAGACGAATTGGCTCAACCTTGCAGTGACGCCATCTCTTTACGCTGCTCTTTGGGATGGGCATTGGCGCTGGGTATCACAAAGGGACCGTTAAAGGACCCAAGTGTGCTGTCTCTCGATGGCTGCCCATGGAACCTAACCTAACCTAAGATTTTTTACAAGTTTATACCTATAAAAATTACTAGAATTAAAAAAATAAATAGGTATTCGAGTTTTTTTTTATATAAGAATAATAAAAAAAAAAAAAAATTATCAGCAATACAGTACTTTTCGTTTATAGTCACTAGCGTTTTTAGTCACATTAACTATATAGGTATGTAGTCCATTTTATCTTTATTTTATGTCGCTATTGGAAAGTATTTATGTTATAGTCCATTTAGCGATATGAGCACATTTTCCATATATTCCATTTATCAGCAGCTAGCAAAGGGAAAAGCACAGCAAATTATTAGCGTTCTAGTCACATTAGCACCATGTACCAAGTTTGTTTTAGTTTTCGAAACCACAAACCATATACAATAACTAATTATAAAATCGTTTATTTTTATCATCAACTCTCTTCTCGAAAAAAAAATAGTTTTTGTGTTGGTATCAGGGATGAAATATTTTATTATTATTTTAATTATTTTTTATACAATATGCAGTTCTGTTGCGAAATAATAAGCCAACTGTCGATGCATTAAATATCAATTTTTTGTTTTCTATTTTAAGATAAATTGATTATATTCGAATACATATATGTACATACGTATGTGAATTAGGCTTAAAGTTACATTAGCGATATAGTTCACGATTTGGCTGTAACTAAAGGATGTGACTATAAACGAAAAGTACTGCATCTTGGTTTCAACAAATTATGTAGGTACTCAGAAATTTCAAGTTTTTTTTTTTAAATAATATTATTGTGTGTTTGCATCTTCCAAAAGCTATCTTAGGTAAGACGTTCACCTACAACTTCATGTAAGCATCCGAAACTTGTTAGTATCTTCACACCAATTCATCCACATGATTTTCATGCCAAAAAAAAAAAAAAAACTATGAAGGCCCAATCATAATATGCATTAGGCCGCTTAAGTCAACTTAAGCAACTGTGCGAATACATATAAAACATATGTAGCCAACTATAATGTACTTAATGAAACTTTTCGTTAAGTTTCGTCAAATGTCATTTACTTAAGCAAAGTGCCAAACTGAACGCACATTCCGTACGGAATCAGCTGTGCATTGTTACAAGAAATAAAATAAATTGAAATGGATAAAGAAAAACAAGAATATAGAAAAAGAGAAATTTTACATATTTTAATTTTGTATCCATTTTGTATTAATAAGTATGTACAACAATCACCAATTTTTTTCTTTTTATAACGTTGCTGGCAAATTAAATAAAACATAAAATAAACAAATAAAGAGCTGTAATTTTTGGTACTTCTTTATTTGAAGTACTCGGTTGGGCCTTAACGCGGTACAGTCAAGGGCAAAATAAAACACACAAGCGTGTTAATCCAACGAATGCATGTATGAAGCAGTGTTGCCAACAGTGATGTAAAAAATTACTAAGTGCTGGTTCACATTGTTCAAGTCGTAACCGTCAAGTCTTGAGATTTTAGGAGAGAGAGGAAAATAAATGACATTCTCTTTTCCCTTTTCTCCTAAAAGCTCAAGACTTGACAACTAAAACTGGAACAGTGTGAACCACCACTAATTTATATTTTGTCAACTACAAAACAGAAAAAGTGTTGGACATATAACAAAATATTAAAAGAGATAGTGCTTAAAAAATCATCTTTTTTTTTTTTGTTAAACAGCAAAGAACAGAACCAAGAACAAAAATAGAAACTCGGCTCAACATCAAATTGATATATTTATAACTCTTTTAGTATTTTTTAAAGAAGTTCTATAGGAAGATGATTCCCTCGCCAACGCTCCTAGTTTAGCAGTTATAGGTCGTAAAAGTTTCAAAATACTTTATTTTTAGAGAAAACTTTCATAATCAGCCTGAAAACAGTTGGCGTAAACGCCGCTGTCATTTATGTCTAATAGATTAAAGTAACACACATCCTGTGTTCTTTTATCTATTAAAAAAAACTTCAATCAGGCTGATTATGAAAGTTTTCTCTCATAATGTGAATGTAGTAGATTAAAGAGCAGAGAATGTGTGTAAACGTATTACACAATCAGGTCCAATAAAAAATACGTACGAGCAGCTTCGAAACCCAGAGCACTTTTACAAATGTTAACTTTACTTGAAAATTGATTTTAAAACTGCCAACTCTTTAGAAACATACACAAATTAGGTTTTTAAATAATTCTAACAAGAAATTTTTTATAAAAATAAAAATCTTTTTATGAATACACGTACCTTCGACCGACACTCTTTTATAAATAAAAGGGCCACTTTCTGACAATCGCAAAACGCCAGATTTATTTTATGGAGTGCTGAAACTTGTGCTTTTGGCTTGAGATCTGCCAAAGTTACTTGAAAATATTCTAGTGCTCTTGAGCATACTTTTGCAAATTGAAATCGTAAAACTTGCAATTGACAGAACACCTTTTATGCGATATCAAGTCAAAATCGCAACTGTTAAGCGTTTTGCGATTTACAGAACATTTCCGAAAATATTGCTAAATTATTTAAAAAATTTTTGAAATTCATACCAATTTTGAACCAACGATGATAAAAATTTCAATGAATTTCTTATTTAAAGGATACAAATGTGAACCCGTCCAAAAAAAAATTATTTTAGTACCCAGTAAAATAATAATTTTTTTTAATTCCCACTAAAATAATCACAAATTGAAATTGTGGACAAAACCACAAATCAACATTTCAATTTCTCTATTTGTTGTTATATGTTTCAGTAAATCGATAATTTTTTTTTTCGTTGTACATAATTTTAATTATGGATTATAAAAATACAATAATAATATTCTTTCTTATTGTAAGTTAATGATGGCGTTTTAATTTAAATTGTAAACAATGGTTTATATGTTTGTAATTTTGTATGCATATTTATATAAATTTATTTAATTTCTCACACATTATTTTATTTGCAATTTGCAATCATTTTTTGAGACGTAATATTGGCAAAGGCACAGTGGGGCCGAATGATAAACAATTAAAAAAAAGCTGTGTTTTGAAATGTGCTAAATATTTAATTTAAACAATTTTCTATCCAATTTTACTTGTACGTTCAATTGTTAAGCTTCGTACAGAAGGTGGTCAGATCTTACAATAATGTAAGGTCTGGCAATATGTTGACAATATACTGCCAAAGAAAAATTGCCACCGAAAGTAAATAGTCAGTTCAGACGGTTGAAAGAAAACTATACAATTTCATTGTCAGACAATAAATTTATCTGCCACCAAAAATTGTCTGTTCACACGGTTGTCAGATAATTGCATGGCTAGAATTGCCAGATTTGTTTTTAGGCATTGCCAGAAAATGGTAACTGCGTGTATTTGTATAATATAAATATATAGGTGGAAATATTGTTTTTAAACGGGAAAATCAATAGCAAGAATTTTTATATGTTGTTTTAAAATTAATTAAAATTTTGCAAAATGAAACTTTCGTTTTCTTTTCACTCATGTATATCAGGGATGGAAACTATGTTTCAGTTCTACTTTTTTTGATACATATGTGGCTATCTTTAAAACAATGTTCGTAAATAATAAATTTTTTTTCTAAATATATATATATACCGTCATGGTCTCAAAACTACATTATGGTTCGAATTTAACCGATTATGTTATTGAAGTTGGTACAAAATCCGAAACCCCAATTCCCATCCCTGATACGGATGTATTTGCAGCGTTGCAAATAGAAAAAGGTCTCTGACAATGATGCCATTGTCAGGTGCATAAACTTCGCACATATGGCAATAAAAAAAATAAGATTTCAACGTGCCACAATGATCTGCCAATGGCAACGAAGAGTTTTCACACGATTGTCGTGTATCTAACAATATTGTTGTTTTTCAATGCACTGACAATGCTTTTTCTGACATAAAGGTTTGTAAAACATTTTTCTTACAATATTGTTAGATCTGACCACCGTCTGTACGAAGCTTTAGTTGAACCGATCATACAAATATAATTGTAAAAGTAGTTCAACTGCTTTGGAGTACCAGTAAAACAGATATAAAAAAGTTAATTAAATTTTCATCAAATTTTGAAAAAACAAACATTTTACCAATATGTAGTTTATTATTAAAAATCTTATTAATAATTATTATGCTAATATATCTTTTGACTTGTAGTAAAAATTTTACCAATTATTAGTAAACCAATTTAACCGATCAAATATTTTTGATATATAAAATTTTCCACAAACTGGTTATATATTTAGCCTTTGTCTAAATAATTATTTGTTGAATTGATTCGAGATCTAACCGACTAAGGAAAGGAAAATGTAAAAAGTCATGGCCGTATAAAAGTTAAGTTTTTACGGTTGCCTAAACATTTTTAACGTTTAATCTATTTATTTCTTTATTATTTGCAAAATTTGTCCCACTGTACTATAATTTATTAATCTAATTTACATTTCTTTAAGGCGTTGAAATTTCTTGTTATTTTTTGTTTTTAAAGAAATACAAATTCTTATTAAAATGATTTTTGAATTTTTAAAGAAAACCATGAATGAAACTGTTTATAAATGTATTTTTATTCGGAAAAATTAATTTATTTATATAAAGAAAAACAAAACAATTAAAACGAATTTTTTCAAATATTATTATTTATTGAAAATACTTTTAATGAAGCGATATACATAAATACATATCTAGGTATGTAAAAAATGGGTGTCCCAAAATTAACGCCAGATTTAATGTGCCGCCTTTTGTGCAATAAGGTATTATCACACGTAAAAAACGATTTGACAGCAGAAAGTGTAAAGGAAGTAAAACTAAAGAGCTTACGCGATTAAACGCCGAATCAGCGATGTTTGGCCACATTTATGCGAAATCGTCTTGAACTGTTTCGGCCATTTGCAAAACAGATCTAGGCGGGAAAGCAGGTCCGCGCGCCTTTGTCGTTTTTTCCTGCAGGCAAACAGGCCGATTATGTTTTTCAGCTGTTCGTGTGTTAAACGTTTTATTTCGCATTGGCCAATGACTTGGCGTCGTGTAACTGTACCGAGTTACAGTTTTCGAGGTTTCAACATTAACCATATGCAATAGTTTTCAACCTTACATTTTTAACGTGTTTGTCTGGTGTAGAACCATTACTAACGCAACGTGACTTCGTAGTTTTTATATCCATATAAAACTAAGACGTTTACTGGTTAATACCAAAATACTCTGGAGCGGATTCTGGAAGCTCTCTTGTCGATAAGGCTACATAATTGTGTGATACCCTGACGATAAAACTATGAATATTTAGCCAAAAAATGTAATTTAATTTGAAATAATAAAAACGGTGTATTTCGACAAGTGTTTTTTGGGACACCCTTCAAGAAAAAAAATTTAAAGTGTATTCAACTTGAACACACATTTTACATATCCATACATACGAGTATATGTACATACATCTGAAACCATTTAAACAAATTTGAATTAAATAAACTTGAACTTTTTAATAATAACAAAGTGTTTGCATTAACGTTTAAAATAAACCATTAGGAAACATTTTTTATTTAATTTTCAAGTGATGATGACGGGGTAATGAAAAGTGCTTCAAAAGCTGGTGATAATCGTCTATACTTTAAAAGACGATGTCGTAGTCGCAAAATAGTCGTATACAAAAAAAAATTGGTATTATGATTGACGGGCAACAAAGACAGAGGTAAAAGGAAGGGTTAAGCTTTCAGTATATTGCGTAAAGGTACCAACCGAATACATAATATTATTGAGTATCTTATTGCTATTTTTATTGTCGTTTTGCTTCATACTATTCAATAAGTTGTGCAATATAAAAAAATATATGTATGGTGCAATTTTTCATTCAATATATCGAGCCTTTGCTGCAATAGAGTCATAACTCAAAGAACCCAATTTTTGAGATTATATGTTTAATTCTTTAATTCCCAGTGGAACAAAGGGCCGCCTACTAGCTAATACTGTGGAGTTAATCGCCATATCGTTTCAGCATATTGTGTAAAAATTTCATACAAATATTTTATATGTATATTACTCAACTCTAGAGATAAGAATTAATTTTTAGGGGGCTAGAAAATTAAAATTTCAGTTATGGCTCTATTGCTGCAAAGGCTCGATATGTAAAATGTAACTAAACCAACGTACACATGCGCGTATTGTACAATGTTGTCAACACAGTACAAAATATATTATTTTTGAGCAATATATGTAAATCAAGAAACTTTTGATTGTATCGAATATATTGTGCCACCTACTAATATTATTTACACACAGGCATTTTTATTGTTCAATATCAATTATTAAAAAATAATATTGAAAATGTGTGGGTATATACTGACAAATATAGTAAGACAAAGTTGACAAAGTCAGAGATAGTTTTAAACAATGAAGAAACAGGGTTGTCTTTTTAGTGGTCAGCTGTTAAAAATCTGCCATCTAAAGTGTCATTGATTTAGTGAAACGTTTGCCATTTACGAATATGGATCGTTTAACGGTCGAAGACCGCGTAAAAAGAGTAAAAACTTACTCGAGCATTGCAATGTGACAATGGACTTCAATATCGACGTACTGTGCATCGAATTGGCAAGGTTATAAACCAATTTTAAGAGACCGGAAGCGTTACATAAATGGTCAGGCCAATGTGCTCATTTCCATAAATATCGGAAGAACCGTTACTGTCAATTTAGAGCGTCATGGCCGTATGATAACCAACTTCTTTTGGCCTGTAGTTGAAGATAATGGTTACAACAAGATGGTGCTACGAGCCACACAACACTACCGATTTTGACTGAAGTTTCTCGAACCCATAATTTCACGTTTTAGCGAGGTCAGTCGGCCACCACGATCATGCGATTTGACGCCGAAAGATCTTTTTCTTGTGGGGCTACGTCGAAGACCATGACTACGCCCATAATTCCCTAAAGTGGTCGAAAACTACCCCGAAAAGAAGCGACTGCTGAAAAGGGGCGGTAATTTTAAAAGCATTGTATTTCGTTCGTAATGGAAAGGCCTAAGAATTATAATGAAATAAAAGTTCCATCGAAATCATATCCATATGTGTGTTTTAACTAACTTTACTTTTGAAACCGAAAAATGGATAACCCGTTGTTGACTATTTTCTAAGAAATTTAGGTTATATCGAATTCATACATGGTGGTCTTATTTTGAAAACGTATACAACACTGTAAAATACTTTAACGTTGTGTAAGAATAATACACACTGTAGTAAGCAATTCAAACAAACCTTTTATTTTGTTTTTAGTTTGAAATTGTGTGTTTTGAAATGTAATAACTTAAAAACGTTTTAAATTTTATAATTCTAAGTGAAAATTATAGAATTTATAAAAGATTTCCCACAACAACCAGAACTGTATACCATTTTGACACATGGTTTGTTATCAGCTGTTGCACACGTAGCAAGCTAAGGTCACTTTGTATGAATTCGCCTTGTGTTATATTATTTAATTTGCAACAAAAATTATTGACATTGAAAAATTTGAAATTTTAACTTAAATTTGACACCAAATTTCCAAACACCCCAAATTTTTCTACGTATTTCAACTAGATAAAATCACTAAAATAAAAATGATCCTCAAAAACATTAAAATAATTCACTAAAATTAAGTGGGGTGTGTTTTTAAGATCGTGAATGTAAATCCAAAATAACTATCTAAGTATAGCCATTGTAAACTACAACAGATCAACAACATGTGTTTTCCGAAAAAATAAAACAAATAATTCTTTAATCGTTGCGCAGATGGCAAAACTGAGAGAAGACAAACGTAAAATGTCGCATATAAAAATTTAAATTTTTATTAAAATTCTGTCGTTTTTGTTGTTGTTGTTTAATCGTGCCATTGACGTTAACTGAGGAGATGTTGACACCAACAAGTAACATCAGAGTGTTTTTTTCAGTTACTCATCTAGTATTTCAATTAATCGCAGATATTTTTTTTGGCTGATGCAATATCTCGCATGATAAAGGTGATCGAAATTGGGTAGAAAACAACAACAACAAGTGAACTAAAAAATCGAAATAACAATAAATTGTATGTAAATAAACAACAACTTTATAGCTGTATTTTGTTGACCGACAAGATTTGTGTTTAAAGAGTTTTTTATTGCTACCTGCCTCTGTGATTTGTTTTTCAGGTTTAAGGCTTTTTTACGCCAGATTTTTTTTTTATCTATTTTTAGCGGGTTTTTTAAGAATTAATTATATTTTGTGGAACTAAATGAAGTTTAAGGGCTGATTATATTTATTTTTTTCTTTTGAAAGTTTTGCACCCGCTTTTTTTCATAATAGCTTTTTCGTGATTGATCTTTGTTTTCCGATTTTAGCGAATATTTCGTTATTATTAGAGTTTCCGGGACGGGAAATACCGGGAATTTCAATTGTTTTCAATTCCAGTTTTCCTGTGAATTAATTTCGGGATTCCCGGGAAATATTAAGGAAAAACATTGTTTAAAACTTAATTTGTTAAACGGTGAAATTGTTTCAGAACTCCTACTTCGTAATACTGAGCTTTCTGTTCCTATTCGCACATTTTCCTTAGACTTCAATACTTTTTATTCTAATTATGCAAATGAGCTCTGAATTTGATAATGTTTATACGTATATGAATTTCTATGATCCTATTTTCATCAAAAATAACCAAGTTTCATTGGAGAATTAGGTTAATAAATAAATAAAAAATTTGGGGGTAATCCCGGTTATTTGAAATTTATTTCCCGCTCTCCCGGGAATCCAAAAAGTGCGGGAAAAAACTCTAGTCATTATATTGCACAATAAGTTTTTTAAATTTATTGTTTATAATGTTAGCGCTTTTTTAGTTATCGTTGATATAAACTTCGTGAATAAATTAAAAAAATGTGTGTTTTTTAAATAATTTGAAGAGCCAAGCTTGGCAACCGATTCCCTTAGTAATATAGATGGCGTTATAATACCATTTGAAATTCATCAATACAGATACAGAAATAACAAACAGCTTAAACCGGTATTGATACCGATACCAAATTACAAATAATTTAATACCGATACCCAAATTCGTTTTGGTTGCCAACAAATATATATTTACCAGTATGGTGTCACGGTTTCTGTTCACATACATATGTAGGTGTTGTTGCGGGCTAACCAGTTATTTCAGCCTTATTGCGAGAGTCGTTATTTTACAACACTCATAATAAGGCCCGAGTATAGGTGAGTTCCAAAACAACAATGGTAACATTGTTTTTACAAAGTAAAAGATACTTTGTATCGAAACAAGGGTACAACCGCATCACGGCAATGAGTTGGGTGTTCTTGGAATTCACCCTACTCCCCAGGTTCAACTAAAATACGCTACGGTACACAAAAAAAAATTTTGCGTGGGGGGGCCTTAGGGAAACCATTTTCGGGAGGAGGCCAACATGCGACTAAGACCTTCAATCCCTCATATTTATAAAATATCAAATGGGGAGGGCCATATTGGTAGGGAGCCACCACTCCTGCCCTGTTCCAAGTGGGTTTTGGGTCATGTGACTTAAAATGGGCGGATGCATCCATGACATGGTTGGGAGGGCGAAGCGAGACCAGCATTAGTCTCAAAATTCTTTATGTGGCGGAGGTTTGTTGTGTAGTTTTCAGTTTTGTTTATTGTATTCATCTTTTTTTTGTTCGAATATGCGGCTGGCGGGAAAGGTTGGAACCCCCCCAGAAAAATGCGTAAAGAGCTAGTTGGAATCCTCGCCAGTCTAAACAGTGTTTAGCGCTCTTCTATTCGGAAAAGTCCTGCAGCATAAACGCCGATCTTGATGTATACTGAGATGTTTTATATCTAGTGTTGAGGTATTACAGATTTGGCTATTTGCTTTTATAAGGGGCATGATCCCCGACGCAACGTGAATATTTTATGTACACATGTTTGCTCATTGACCTTTATCTTCCATTGTTTTAACCGCATTTCTGATTTAAATATATGATCCTATAGATAACGAGATGTTTCATAAAGGTTTTCGTGTACGAAAAAAGCTGTATCATCAGTAAGATTTGAAGTCTTAGTAAAGTTGTTTGATGGCATGTCCAAAGTACTTATTAAGTATAAAAGAGGGCCCAGGATGCTTCCATTTAGGAATGCCTCAATTGGTTGAGGAGAACCTAAAAAATCGGCTTATTTAACCGACTCAGTAACTTTCTAATAGCTTAAGTGATTTTACTGGTAAATTTCGTCTTAATTTATGCAATAAGCACAAAAAATTATAATTTTTAAGGATTTCTTTTAATCGAATAATTAATTATTCAAATCAAACTTTTTCATATTGTCAACTCTTTTTAAGAAAAAATCGGCTCAAATAAATAACTTTTTTTTTACGATTATTCGTAAGACCGAATCGTATTTTTGTAAATTAAGAATTTTTATTTTATATTTTTTGTAAGTTTATAGTTTAATAAAAATATTTTTTTTTAACTGGCAAGACTTTTTAAGCAATATTTTTGTTTATTAAGCGAAAACGCTAAAATTTAAATTTTTAGTGAAAATGATAATTTTTCATGACATTTTTACAACAGGTACTTTTGGTTTTAGGTGGTTTTTCTAAAATTAGTATTTTTCTAAAAGAGTTTGTTTCAAATCAGTTTATTTTATGCGATTTTCTTAGTCATTTTTTGTTCACTTATATTAAAATTAAATTTTTTTTAGCAAATAATGCAAAATATTCCTTCATACTTTTAGCGACTTTTTCTAAAGAGGTGTTTTTATTTTTTGCTCTAATGTTTTTTTTTTTGAAAAAAAATCAACAATTTTGCATTAAATCTATTTTTTCGATTAAAATCGAACTTTTCTTTTGAAATTTGATTGAAATTTTAATTAAAATTTTTTTTTTTTACAAAATAAAAAAATTATAACTTCATATATAAGAATTACATGTCTTAAATCGAAAAATCAACAGATTTTTTTACTGCTTGGAATCGAACATTAATAGATTCTTTAAAATGTAAACAAAGATTCACCTGCTTTAGCACTTGTATTTAAAATATTTAGAATAAAAAATGATACTGGAAAAACATTTTTTTATAAATCATATGGTATAACGAAATATCATTAAAAACGGCAATCTTTATTATAAACATTTACAAACCCCGAATGAAAATTGTATGTAATACACATACAAATGAAAATGTGTTCAGACATTTACATGTGTCCCAAATGGGCCACAGCTTGCCATCTTTAATGAATGGCGTTGCAGACTAAACACACATTTTAAAATTTATTAAAAAAATGTTGCATGGGTGCTTGGCGTCTCTTTTGCTTGCCTCCGTCCTACTTCCGCTTTATTGAATGGAATAATAATAAATGTATGAACATATCGCACCCTAAACCATAAACAGTCAAAACTCAAAATTTATCAACATCGTTTTGTTTTTCATAAACCAGCTCAAAAATTAAATCTCTAACGACAACGAATATTACGTTCTTTAACTGAAGAAATATCGTTACTGTGAAACTCAGTTTCATTGTAAAACTACAACCAGGACAACCCATGTCCTGTAACTTTGGTGAGAACTTCTCGCGTAGAAAATATATGGAACAAAATATTCCATCGTTTCTTGAAAAGTGAAAAAAACAATGTGCCTGTAACTCATGTCAAAAACTATCAAATTATTCCGTTACGTTAGAAATGTCATAATATACAAATCAAAGGCGATCTGAAATCGCAGACGTTGAGAAAGCTAATAACAAATATCGTTGACGGCGACCAAAGTTAACTAAACTTGAAAAGTTTTTTTATTATCATTCATTAACGACATTTTGTTTGTAAAGAATATAAATTGGCATTTCACTGGATGATTAGGCCAGATCATCAGGGAACCATTTTCCAAAAACTTTGGAAAAACCAAAGATATTATGTAAATACAACTGTAAAGGGGTCGGTGCACGGTCAAGCATTTATCATCAAGCGCTATGATAGTAGATGGTGCTGGATGGAAAATCCAAATGACGGCGAATATTACGTCCAGCACACGTACACGAGAGAATTCGCCTGCGTGACAAGCATTTTGATCGTGTACAGACCCCTTAAAGCGAATGAGAATTACAAACACTCAAGTCATACAGGGTGTCCGCCGGGAAGGTATACTTCTTTGTTTGTTTATAATTTTTGATTAAATGAAAGAGAATGGATCTTATATTGATAAATGTTTTAGTTAATGTCGGCAATTATGTATGGAATACAATATCAGATAAATGTCCGATTCTGTTAGCCTCACAAATCCGAGCCTTTTTGAGCACATTTTTCATTACATTCTCACACATTTCACGCGGTTTTTCATTAATTTCATCACGAGTATTTTGTTTGAGTTGCTCAAGCATTTCTGGTTTGTTTGCATAAACCTTGCTTTTCAGATACCCCCACAATGTCAACTTCAGACCATCTTTCTTCGAAATCTTAACTTCCTCATCGTCACAGTAATCGATGATTGATTTTGCTAAAATGTTTTAACGATTAAAACACGTTGGTTTATCGAATATTTTTCCGTAATAAATTTGCCACTTGTCTACTTCACGGGTAAAAAATCAAAATTAAAAACAAACTGCTTCATTAAATTGTTTTCGCAAGAAAATCAAAATAAATCAATTTGCCAGTTGTTTTTTTACGGGCACCTGCAAATTAATTATCAAAGTCATTTTTGGGAATACAAAAATAAAATAAAAAAATGTCTTTATGTTTCTTGTTAACAAAGTAGCTTTGAAAACATTGCCATATTTTTTTAAAATGATAAAATCAAAATAATTTAACTATAAATAAACACTTAAGAACAAAATACTTACCATTTCCTTATTATTATTAATTCCATTTTTATTTTTACAATCTTAACTCCCCGCGTTTTTATTTGTAAGTATATTTGACATTTTAAAGCGGAAACTTTAACAACAATTTTACAGACAACCATTTTCGTTAAACTGGCGACTTATTTCCTTACGCCAAAAAAAAAAAAAATGCTACAGACTTAGTTAGTGAGAAAAACAGCTGTTTGTTTCAATATGTGGAATTGTTGTTTCATTTCACACATTTTAGTCGAAAAGTTTCTCGACGCGGCAATTACAGCATATATTTTTAAAAACAATTTTCTTAGCCTCCCTGAACATTTATGTATATGGAGTTGTGACTGTTTATGATTTATCGTGCGATATGTAGAAATTTTTTTTTTGATTCCTAATATAATTGAACGCAAAATAGCTTTAACAAAAATTAACGACTAAATTATGTTCTGGAAAAATAATCAGATTTAAATGCATAAACCCATAATTATGACAACTAAGAAAGTATAGGAGGACAAGCCCAAACATGTGATACCCTACAACACAGTGTATAAAGACACATTCTCGAGATTGTACCCTACTTGGGACCCATGACCAATCATGGACCTCACAAAAAGTAATAATGTTCTCAGGTTAAGATGCATATAACAATTCTTTGTGCCGAATATTATTTAAATATCAAAATATATGTATATGACATTTGTTCGCATTAAAGCTATTTCGGAAAATGGGCTTATATAGGACCTATGGTCCATTTTGGACCTACCAGTACAAACTTTTGCCATGGCAGAGTAGCAGTTATCGTACCAAATTTTATCAAATTATCTTCAAAATTGGGCCCGTACTTTGCACACACAGTTACATGAACAGATAACCAGCCAGCCACCTGGACGGACACATATGGACCCAGATAGTGATTCTAAATCGATCGATATAGTAAACGGTGAGTCTAAAGCCATTATTTTATATGTTGTACACATCAGCACAATCGCATAAGAACCTCTTCGCTATTGTGGTATCGGTATAAAAACTATCGACAAGAACCACACACTTGGGTGATTCACAAGGTGTGCTATCAAGTCATATCGTCATAATGTCCTAAATAATATTTTACAATTGTTTAAAAAAATTTTGTTGTGTTTCACACAAAATAAAATTTTAAATAAATTATAAGCGGTTGCACACAGCAGTCATAAACATATATTTCTTGTAATTATTTTAAGACATATGACTTTACAACTTTATGACTACATTATGTATCACCCAACAGTGTCTTGGGTACAGTGTTTGCAAAAATATAGTATTATAAAAAATATTATACGCCATTGTTTTAAAATAATACAATAATATGTCAGCATCGAGTATACCAATCGATACATAATCTGTTTCTTATTCGGTCGGATGATGTTCGTTTAAAGGGCCAAATTAAACGACACAAGCAGTTTGATAACAACAAGATGTTTGTGTGAATGTTAAAAATGTTTTGTATTTACACAAACATTCTTCATACTTTTTTCATTTATTTGTGAGGTATTTGGCCCTTAAGTAATAAAAATACAGATGGAAATGTTAAAGCCATCTGACAAAATCCTCATAAAAGGTTATTTTGCCCAAGATAAATCTTATTTAAAATTCTGTAAATCACTCTCACCGATAAAAATATCTTATTACAGTTGGTAACGGTATACAATTTTGGGGAAGTAAAAAATATAATGGTTTCTAAGGGAAAAATTCTCAAATTTCAGTTATAAAAAAAAAAAAATCCACAAAAAATGTCACGGTTCAAAACTTATCCAAGGAATTTAAAAACAGTAAAATGTTGGATGATTTATTCAAAAAGTGGCAGCGCTGCTTACGTCTTTACATGTTTGTACGTCGGTTTTTGTTTTTACGTACGTAAAATACTCATGTACGTGTTAATGTTGTATTTTTGTTAATTTTTTCATTCGTGGAAAGTGTCTGAGATTTTATTCAAGCGATTATGGCACGATCTATATATTAAATGTTTACGTAGTATATGCGCACATTAGGACGTACAAACATACAACATTGTTTACATGTAGATTTGACGTCGATTGTTTTTTTTTTCTTTTATCTCACTGATTTTCCAATACATACAAAATGAGAAAAATGTGAACAGTAGAAAAAAAACTATTATAATTAAATAGTAAAGAGAAGAGTGAAACATAAAATGCCGGTTTTTTGGCACATGCAAACTAGTGTTTTCATATTGCCAATATAAACAAAGAAAGTGTTATTATGTATTGATTATGTAAATTTTGCAAAAAAGAAAAAAGGAAGGGGAATAAAAAGAAGGCACAAATCGAATTCTTGTATCAAGTGGCGGCGATACTAAAACAATTAAAAACAGTCTTGTATTTTAATTGTTGCTTGAGTTGGTCCAAGGCAAATTCATAACAGTTACCTCGCCTCAACTCGCTTTAGATAATGCCTACTTGGGATGTAAAAATCTCTTGGTGTGTCAAACGTATTTAAAAGAATATTATTCCGCCTAGTTAAGAAAAATTGGCACAATTTATAACAACTCATTGCTCTTTAAGAGACAATACTATTTTACTTTAAATCAAGAAGAAGAATATAAACAAATTTTGTCAAACTAGATAAAATGCAAGAAACAAAAAAAAAAAAATAATTACATGAGCTGTCATGAAGGAGGCAGCCAAGGGGAATACTAAAGGCTGATATTCACTATCCTACACAATCGTACGATTCATTTACATGAAAATCTGATAGAATTCTATCCGACATAAATAAATGTCTGCAAAATCTAATCCCAATGCTACACTACAATACAAAAAATCACATGACACAGCTACTTTACAAGAAAATGCAACTCTGATCGCATAGAATCATTTTATCATTTTATAAAAATTTTCATAAACAGACTTGTCAAAAAAATCTGTCATTAAATTTAATTTTTAATTCACACTAACATTATATAAAAGTTATTTGTGCCGAATATTATTCAGATATCTTCATCTTTATGAGGTTTATTTGCATTTACCCGATTTGTTTTGGACCTACCAGTACAATATTTTGTCATGACATAGAACCTATCGTTATTTCTATACCAACATTTATAAGAATATTTTCGGGAGTAGTATTTGTACGGGTATTATGGTCAAATACGGACCCATTCCAATAATATTTGGTAAGATGATTTAGATTGCAATAAAATAAGTTTGGACCAAATTTTAACTAAATACCAATATACATAATAAGATGATACATTTAGTTACATTTATAGTACTTGCAATATCGTACGTGACGGCCTTTAAAAGCTTATAAAATGTTTATTATACCAATTTAAAAAAAATCCAATCTATATTTTTTTGCAACAATTATCTCGCTTTGAACTTTGATTTTGTAAAAAAAAACCGCTAATTGAACTATATATTTGATCCTTTCTCATGTTCATTGTTGTTGTAACCAGGGTTACCATATATTTTTAAAAAAAATCTTGTTATCTCAGAAAAAAACTTGTTTTCTCAAGAAAAAACTTTTTTTTTTCAAAAGTGCCAAATTTTTAAAGAAAATACCAAAATGTATTAGGAATTTTGTTCGTTATCCATCCTTTCAGTAAAATATGGTCATCCCATGCTTTTACGTAGTTCCGAAATTTCCTTTTCTTAGGATTCGTTGAACAACTTGGGGTCTCCGGTTGATTTGTTTCTTCTTCTGTAGTGGTTTCTTTTCTCGTCCCTAAAACGATATACAAAATTTTATTTAAAAATAGGCATAAATATTTTATTTATATTCTTACCATTTTTCGTTAAATATTTGTCCATGTTTTTCAATGTCTTCCGCACTAAAAAGTTAATTACAAACTGTCAATGTATTAAAACGACCTTGTTGTACTTACAGGGAGTTAAACACTGTTGCACTAATAAAGGAGTGAGAAAAAATAAAATCGTTTAATTGTCTAAAAACGTCATTTAATATTTTTATCCAATAAACTGGAAATTTTAAGTTATGTATTTATTAAAAACAGGAAAAGCTTTATGTATTTATAAAAAAAACTTGAAAAACGTTATATATTTATAAAAAACTTGAAAAAACTTTAAATAAATTAAAATCTTTTTGGCATCTCAAAAAACTTGCAAAAAAAGGGAAATCTTGACAAATGGCAACGCTGGTTGTAACATTAATTTTAAAGTATAATTCCAATGCTACCAGTATCTGTATTTAATCGGCAGAAAAGTGAAAATTGTTGAATGAAAGAGATAGTCACTTTTAACTTTTATTTTTGCTCTGTAAAAATTATAATAGGCTATAAGTTTCTTTGCATAATAAAGTTTGGGTGTTTTTTTACTTTCTACTATATTTGAAAAAAGTTTCAAGGGGTTTTATTGTTTGAGTCGTGTGGTTGACATTCTCATGAAAAGGCCCATATGTAATTTAACGTTATTCTTACAGAAAGAAATGGAACAAATGAATGAATTCGCCTTAAACCTTATAATTCTTATACCAAAATATTTTTAATAATTAAGTTGGTATGTATATGTATTTTTGTATACATTTAATTCTTGAGAATTCTTGCTTTAATTTTTAAAATAGGCGCCATTAAAATTCATAAAATCAATTAAAAGCGGAATTCATAAAAAACTAGTTCAATTAAAATCCTCTGAAAAATCTTCCCTCAAACTATTTTTTCGATCATTTAGAAGAATTTTATGAACTTTGTTTTCATACGTTGTCAAAACCCACTTATAATATGTATAATATTATCTATTTTTTTATTAGATACTAAAATATTCATAGTTCAAGAATCAGAAAGACAAAAAATAATAAAAACAATGACAACAGTTAAGCTCTCATATTTGGCATATTTATTTTAATTTATTCAAAAAATATATACCTACATACATACATACATTCATAATAATAAACTTGTTTACAAAAATTTATATTAACATAATATCTTATTTTTGTTTATAAATGTATAGAGAACACACCCCCTTTTTGCGCATTATACATATACAATTTTTTTTTTAAATATTCAAACCAGCAAAACAAAAATAACAAAATTGCAAAACATGCAATTACACAAGTCTTGAACTTTGGTTTAAATTGTTAAACTTGTACGTAAAATTATACGAGGGTGAATTAAATAAAGTTGTAATTAAATAAAAGCTTTTAAGCAATTTCAGATTTTTGCAAAACAAAAAAATGGGTTTAAGGTGAGTTTTTACCTTAAAGATTAAACCACGATTAAAAGTTAGATAAGTCAATCTTATAATAAAACTAGCTGTTTGGTCCCGGCGCTGCTCGGGATTTTCTAAATAAAAATTTAAATACTGGAGAATTGAACACGTTTAGCTAGAACTTGCACTGCGACATTCACGTTTTCTATAAATAATTTATAGAAAACATGAAAAAATTCTACTAAAAGTGATTAAAAATATTAAATGTAGAAAATAAGAACTTATTTGCATTTAAATACACATATCGCATTTGATCATAAAGACGATATTAACTCATAATTTTTATTTTTTTCATTTTTTGAAAAATTGGCCCGTAATGTTCACATTTACCCGCTGTAAAAATATCGTGCTATTTTGTCTACTTTTTGGTAATTAAACGATTGCTTTAAACACTATTTTTCATATGCCTTTAATATTAAATTAAAAAATTGTTTTGCTTCTACTAAAAATTTTGAAATTTTGAGTTAATACCCTCTTTATGATCAATTGGGGTATGTGCCTTTGTGTAATTTCTCTGCTCTATTTTAAAATTTCATTAAAATTTTAATTTCTTTTTCTGTTTCTTTTATTTCTCCGGGACATAAAATAACTCTTCATCTTGAAAAGAGCAAAATTGCTTCTTCAAATAAATTTTTTTTTACTTCTCAGATTCCTTCAAAGAACTATCAAGGTCTGCAATATTTCGATTTGCTATAACCGATTAAACTATATCCGCATCAGATAAATCAAAAGCGTATTAATGTTTACCGCGTGCCCAAGTATCGATTTCAGAATGTTATTCATATCCTGACACATCGTATTTGTGGCTCTAAGCTAAAGAAGAGGTACGCGGTCTTCATTCAATCACTTTCAAATCTTATCAATTTTAGTTTTGGTAATAATTGGCTTTGCAGAGTTTAGTAAAACATCTGTATTTTGCATATCTAATGGCATTAAAACACTACAGAAATGTTTATCGTCTTCTGTTAGAATTGTCCAACACAAAAGGAGCTTTAAATGGCTTTTTGGCACTGTTCAGAAATTGCTTGAAATTGTTGAGAAATACTTTCTCAAGCGATTCTTTAAACCCAAAAGGCGATATCCAAATCTTTTTAGTAGATTCAGAAATAACAGGAAGTTCAACGTTTATAAATGATCTTGGTTTTTCTGACTTTCCAATTAAGAGAAGCGGCAACTTATAAAAACCAGATGCGTAAGCTTATGTCATGAAGATAAATCTATATTTTGATATTTTTTTACCTGCAGACGAGTTCTCATCCCTCAGAACTAACCTATGTTGTAGTTGAAAGTAATAATTAAAAAAACCGGGTTTCCGGACTACTGAGGATAAATTTCTAAACTGTCCGAAACATTGACTTGTCCGGATTATTGGATTGTCCGTATTATGGAGGTTGTACTGTATTTCTTTTTCTCAGCTGCTCGTACTTTTGACAGTTCTGAATACTTAAAAATGACTTTATTTAATTTTAATTTAATTGCTGATCTTTAAGTCAAAAACTGGCTGTAGTAACTTTTTAAATTTTTTTAATGTTTTTCGAAGTAAGTCCACTTTTTGAATTTATTAAAAAAAAAAAAACACATTTTTGCCAAAAAAAAAAATCGTTTCAGTGACTACTGACAGTTTTTGTATTTTTCGAATTAAATTCACTATTCCTAAATAAGAAATTTTTGTAATATTTATTAAATTTTTTTTTTATATAATTTTTGGAAATTTTTTTAGAATTCATGATAGAATAAAAATTAAATTTTTTATAAAAATATATTTTTTTCTTTTTTTTTGTGAAATTAGTAATTTTTCACATTTTTTTTTAATTTGCCTATATAAAGAAGAATTTTATGTTACAAATATGAGTGATCACCAATTAATGAATGATATGTATTTTTTCGCATACATACAAATAAAAAGTCATTGAAACCTAAAAAAAGTCAATTGCATCTATAAATAAATCCATACGCAAAAACATTTTGTTACAATTTCATTGACAAAAAGTTTATTGACCTGTCCGAAACAAACGAAAAATCTTAAAAATCAACCTTAAAAATGATTTAAAAATAAAATACCAAAAGTAGAGCTGTGCGCGTGACTGGTTTTTGATCCACGATCACGCACGCTCACTAGGAAAAGAAATGTAAATACATGCGCTCACGCACGAAGTCTTACAATCACGCCCACTCACGAAACATTTTATTAAAAAAAAAATGGTTTTTAAATTAGCAACGGAGCTTTTTTTACAAATATTTTTAGCTAAAAATGTATTTATTGAATAGTTTTTTAAATGAATGAGTTAGAGATCGTGAGTGATTTTAAAATTTTAATAATACTCAAACACTTAAAACATTTTATATTGTAATCACATTCACTTTCTAACGGGTCATTATTATTCAAAGTAATCACAATTCACGAGTAACACGAAAAATTCACGTCACGTGCAAGCCTTAAGTTTAAAGTAAAAAATAGAGAGATATTTTTTTAACAATTCAAAATTTAAGTTTATTTTTATAAAACAAAAAAAATAAATTAAAATAAATTACATACTTTTTTAGGCATAACTTGTTATCCGTAATTTCAAAAATATTCTGTAATTTACATAAAAATAATTAAACATTTAACATGTTATATGCTAAAAACTAGTGCTGTGCACATGAGTGTTTTTGGATTAAAGATTACATACCCTTAAAAAACGCAATCACACATCAGTCGTTTTATATGCTGTTTCCAGGTGACAGGCAATTGATTGTGTAGTAAAATTTATATGAAAATCACTCAGTTTGTTGAGTGCTTATTTAGGAGAACGTTTCATGATGATCTGGCCTAAACAACCAGTGAAATACGCATAGGAACAGCTTATCCTCCAACAATAAATTTCAGTATTTTTTATCAATTATTTAAAAAGGGAATTAAGCACAACAAACAAAATCTTTTAATAAATAATAGTATTCCCAAAAACAACTTTGATAATAAAATTTTAGCAAGAGCACGTGCATAAAAAACTGAACTGGCAAATTGTTTTTATTTTGATTTCTTGCGAAAACAATAAAAGCACTTTGTTTTTGTTTTTAATATGTTTTTTCTTTACCCACTTACAACCATGGTGGAATAAGTAGGTGACAGCGCTACGGCAACAAATACAACATTACAACAAAAATGAAAAATAAGTCTCCGTGTACGTCAAAAATTATATTAAACAAAAAAAAAATTTTGCCGCCGAACGCAATGAAATAACTTAGTTTTTAGCCAATTTTTATTTCACTATGGTTACTATCTTATATAATTTTAACATTTTTCATTTTTCGAATTTATTCTATGAGTTAAATTTCAGTTATGTATTTTATAAAGCTTTTTGTAATAGCTCTATTCCTTAAATTTTATTTTAGAAATTACTTTATACACTACCAGACTATTATATTATTGGTAGTGTATAAAGTAATTTCTAAAATAAAATTTAAGGAATAGAGCTAATACAAAAAGCTTTATAAAATACATAACTGAAATTTAACTCATAGAATAAATTCGAAAAATGAAAAATGTTGAATATAATAAAGTTGCTTATGAAAAGGAAATAATTCCCAATATCTATTTATATAATTTTAATTTAAATAATCAAAAACTTTAATACAATAGCGGAATTCACCCTTGATAGTAAACTCCCTTGTAGACCTTGTTAATATTATAATTTTAGTAAAAATACTAACATTTACAACACTGCAACAACAAAATGTATTAGACTAAAATATACTACGCTGTGGTTTAAAAATCCCACAAAAAGCAGTAGTAAACAAGTGTGTGAATTTACCAGAATAAAACAGTTGAAGAAACTTTATCTGTCTCTTTCACTCACTCAGCAAATTCATTAATTTACAATGCATACGAAAAAGACACTCATGCTTTGAAGTATAAAATCGTATTAAATATAACAGAGTTATACACTTAATACAAAGGGTGAATACCGCTAATACAGTAATCACAGCACAAAACGTGGACTTTTTGTAAACATAAACAAAACTTGACATAAGACTAGACAAACAATACAAGAAACAATACCTGTTTATTTCATCATGCTTACAACTACAATTAATGTTGGGAGAATTCCAAATAATTGTAGCGGGAAATGTAAGAAAAGATAAACTCATCACTGATTTATTGTTTGGTATTTTGTTTAAGCTTTGATATCGTTGCAAAGAAGACTTTTTGAGTGTTTGTAGGTAATTCTCATTCCCTCTGTAGTTTTGTTTGCTGATAGCTTTGGCTTTTCTAAAATATTTAGGAGAACGTTTCCTGATGATCTGGCCTAAGCAACCAGTGAAATGCGCATAGGAACAGCTTATCCTCCAACAATAAATTTCAGTATTTTTTATCAATTATTTAAAAAGGGAATTAAGCACAACAAACAAAATATTTTAATGAAAATAATGTTAATAATATATTATGACATGATATATTATGTCATCGCATTAATGAAATTATATATTATGTGATCGCACTGATGAAATTATATTATATTATGTCATCGCACTGATGACAGTTTGTCTGTACTGATGTCAAAATACATTAGCGTTATGACGCCTTTTCTATCAGTGCACACAAAATGTGGCATCGAATTGATGTCACGCATAAAATATAACAATATTTTAGGATGATGTTCTTCATTGGACTTTTTGCCTCATTGATGCCATTTGTAATAACATTGATGTCACAATTCTGATGTTAGGGCATCATCAATATGAAGATGCATTTTACTATGAGTGTAATTGCTTTACATACAATAAAATGAAGCAGCTGATTTGCAACGTTACTGTTACTGTCAGCTAACTGGGGCTGTAGCGAATTTTCTATGAAAATTTGTTTAATAAACCTTTTATTAATCAAAAATATTTTTTATAAATATGGAAGTATGTGTTTTATTTGACATTATTATTATTTAACATATAAATTGTCATATGCCATGCGCGTGAACATGCCTTATGGTAAATGTCAATTTCTACATTTCATCTCCTTTTACTTTGTAATCATGTGAATCAGCACGTAGTCTACAAAACAAAAATTTCAGTACAGAGTAGCGTCATTTCGTAAGGTTTTAAAAGAAAATTTCATCATCCATTTTTTTTTTTTTTTTTTTTTTGGTTGTTGCATGTGTTACAATGGAAAATATGAGCAAGAAAATAACAAAACATGAGAGAGTTCAAAAGAAGATTATCGTAAACGTTATTCATTAAAAACAGTTATATGTAGAATTAGATTACAAGAAACATTGACCTGTTTTTAAGGGATGTTTGAAAAAAAAAACGAGAGACCGGCAGTCGGTAAAAATAGGTATTTTTTCAATGCGTCTTTAAAATTCTTTGTTTTTTTTTAACCATTTATTTGTACCTGCGCATTACCAGGCTACCAAATTGCGTGTTAAGTTTCCATTTACCCCCGGTTTATTGTTTAGATACTGTGGTTTATTTTCCAAAGTGCATTCATTCATCTTTTCAATAAAACGTCTATGGATTTTTATATGTTTTTTACATCTTTAGAACTTGTTGAAGTTTATTGTACATACTATTTACATGCGTATGCATACATGTATACATTTGTAGGTACATTGAGATTTATCAAGTTCAACCCCAATATTTGGGTTGCTAGGTTAACTCTAATTGCGTCTTTGTAAAAATTTCATTGAAAAAAAAACGGCTTAATATCTATTTATGTACACAGAAAAAAAATTGATTTCAATTAAAAAATTTGTAATATTAAAAAATTAAATAAAGTTGCACCAGTAAACAAATTAATTGCATTAATTTAACGTTTAATTTACTTGATTAAACGTTTAATTCACTTGATTAAACGTTTAATTCACTTGAGCTGTCATATATCGAGGATCTGTCTGGTGTACCTCAAGAAAGCCACCTTGGGCCACTTCTATTTAGATTGACCTACCTGTGGTGATTCATTCAATATTCTGATGCTTGCGGACGACGTCAAAGTTTTTCTTAGCTATCGTCAAATATCTGAGCCACAACTTCTTCAATAAGACTTAAATTCTTTTTACACGTGGTGCAATGCCAATCTTATGCAACTTAATCGAAAAAAATGTAAATACATGCTTTTTGTTAGAAAGAGTCCTTTACCTGCATGCTACTTTTTGAAAGTTATTAGTTGGAGTCGGTGGATATATTCCTAGATCTTGGAATTCTGCTTGACTCGAAACTAAATTTCATTGCACATATAACAATGACAGCTAATAAAGTCAGAGGTATGATCGGGCAAAAGAATTCAAGGATACATATGATAAGAAAAGTCTGTATACTTCCCTGTATTGGAGTATGGATCCGTAATATGGGCCGCTATATACAAAAAAAATCCGACCAAATTGAATCTGTCCAAAAACAGTTTCTGACTTTTTGTCTGCGTGGGTTGAACGCTAACCAATGGATTCTGCCGCCTTATTGTGCTAGACTAGCCCTCTTCAAGATGTCAACTCTAAAGAGCTGTAGAACTGTGCTTAACATCTCGTTTATTTTTCACATAATTATTGACGAGGTCAACCACTATTAACTATTCTTCTAGTCCCACTGATATTAAAACTAATTAATTAATCACTATTAGTATTGTGGTTATTATATTGAACTGTTAATGGTTTTTAATAAAATTTTGAAAATTTAATTGGGCTTAAATTCATTGAATTTAATTTTCATTAAATTATTTTTATGAAGACAGGAATTATACAACATGAAATTAATTAAAATTTTATTGATAATTTTTCATTCTTGACGGCGCTAAGATTTGAACCCAGGCTTTCACGGACAAGTTGCCTAGACTAGTTTCGATTGTAACCACACAATCTCGTCGGTGGAGTTTGAAGGAAGGAAAGTGAAATACCATTTGGTTTAAGGATTGATGTTTGACTATTGACGTAATCCTTTTCCAGCTCAAATTTGTCCTTCAAGTTGAGCTGGAAAAGGTCAACAAGAAAAAAGAAAGACAAAAACATGAAAAACAAAAAAAATGTACTTTGGATTTCAAGAAGAATTCTTGACAAAAAGTACGAAAAAACAGAAGTTAGGAAGAACATGTAAATTAATTAAAACAGATAATCAATCATTCAAAAGCAAATTTCGATCTACCAAAGTGAAATACCATTTGGTTTAAGGATTGATGTTAGACTATTGACTTCATCCGGCTGCAATAGCCGAGTGAGTAAAACGGCAAATCCCACCGACGAGATTGTGTGGGTACAATCGAAACTAGTCTGGGCAACTTGTCCGTGAAAGCCTGGGTTCAAATCTCAGCGCAGTCAAGAATGAAAAATTATCAATAAAATTTTAATTAATTTCATGTTGTAAAATTCATGTCTTCATAAAAATAATTTAATGAAAATTAAATTCAATGAACTTAAGCCTAATTAAAATATCTAAATTTATTAATCTATTTTATTTTTGTAATTTATTGTTTCACATTTGTATATATTTTCTAAAATAAATTTGTATTTAATGAATTATATTCCGTAGACAAATAAATAAATAAAATAAACGTTTAATTCACTTGAATACATTTTTAATTTAAACTGATATTATTTTTGATAATTGCTTGAAGTTGCCCACGTCTTTAAGACATATTTAAAGATGGATGCACGACAATGTTAATTCCTGCACGACATGTGAGGGACAGCCATCACAAATCGTCAACGACATTTTTGAACAAGTGTCGCGAGAATCGTGCATGTCGTTCATTCTATCAAACAAATTATTTTTGTTTGTTAAGAAGACAGCTTGCAATACAATGTCGGTCATGTTTTCGTGGATAGGCTTGTATAAAAGACAACTTGGAAGACAATGCCGGTCATGTCGTCGTTTATAAACTTCTTTAGAAGGCAGTGCAATAGACAATGTCAAGTATTTTGTCGTCCACGACATTTTCCTCAAAATTGTCTTCCAGAAATCCAGAGTGATAGATGTCGTCGACGGCAGTTTTGCCAACTGGGATTTTTTTTGTGTGCATAAGTGTGGTGGTATTTAGCTGTATGAAAGAAAATTTATTAAAGTTATAGAGCGTAACTCCCCCAAGAAATGTTTGCCTTTGCGTAAAAATATAGTAAGGAAAAAATTATATGTATCGGATAAAGGCGTGACGCACGCTTCTCAAAATTAACCCTGTTGTTGAAATGACCATAAATATAATTTAGTATACAATACACATAAAAGTTTATTATTTTGGGCGCCCCGGTAGGCTAGTTGGTAGTGAGTAAGTTTATAAGTGCGGGGTTGCGGTGTTGGGGGCTCGATTCCCACCAGAGACTCTTGGCTGTTTCACTACAATGGGCTGAAGGTCTAAGTTACTATTGCTCGAAAAATTAATTCAGAATAAATGAATAAAATAAAAATAACTTTACTATTATAATTTAATTTAATTTAAGGAACTGCCACGATTAGTAACAAGAATTTGATTATAAACATTAATTTGGAATTAAATTTTTAATATTGCGATATCTACTTAATTATTTACATATCCTGATGGTAGTTTACAAGCATTAAATTAGACAAACTAGCGTTAAAAAAATTAAAATTTAGGAAGATAAGTTGTTTCTTACCAACAACAATATAAAGGACGTCTCGGATTAATCAATGGGAGGAGCCGATTAGGTTCTTTTCAGAATTTGAACAGAAAAAACTTCGGCAGGAGGAAGAGAAGCGTAGACGTAAAATTTTTGAAGCTTTATTGCATGGTATGTATAAGGATAAATTAAATAAAGCAAACTGTAGTGGTAAAATGTAAATGGTAAATTTAAAATAACATAATTTTTTGGAAAACACATAAAGGCAATTCTTAAAGTGTTCTTTTGTGTCATATTGGTTGTATATGCTATACATTTACGAGTGTGGCATTCATAAAGTTTTAGCAAATACAACCAGTATGACACAATAGAACACTTCATGAAGTTTCATAGTGTTAAGTGCCTTGGCTGTTTTTGTATTACAAGCTATCAAAACACTGAAAGATTTGGGAAAAAATTACTCAAAAATAAAAAAATTTCACATTCGTTTTCTAAATAATGTCAGTGCTTGATATAAAAGGCCTGTTCATCGATTTTGAACGAAGAATTTGTTCGCTTAACTAACATGTAAAACAAAAACAATATTTTATCATTTGTTTTTCTTTTTAATGTAAGTTAAACGAACGAAATCTTCGTTCGGAAAAATATACAGACCGAAAGTTGTTTTTTTAAATTTTTATGCAAGATTGTCAATTTTTTTCAAACGCTAATGGAATTGATATGTGTGTTCATTTAAAGAAAAGTACTGCTTATTTTCAATAATTGTTACTAGTAAGTGTTCACATTCTCGAAAAACTTGCAACAAGTGAGTGAAAAAGAGCATACAAATGTGAAAGACAACCAGCCCAATTATGAATAAAAATTCCCTGGGAGTTTTTTCCCTTTTCCCATTTCTACAATTGAATTAACATAGGAAAAATGGGAGAAGGGAGAAAACTCCCGGAGAGTTTTTCTTTCATAATTGGGCTGAACATTTTCTGATAGTAAAATTTTTACTAGCAAGAATTACTCAACCACCTGTTTCATGTTTTTGTTTGCAAAACAAAAATAATTTTTAAATTAAAAGTTTTTCAATAACATAAAATATCTATTTTTTTTCTAAAGTTTTGCGAAAATAGTTAAAAAAAATTGAATTTGCTTAAAAAATAATCTCGTAACTTTCAGCTGAATAGTGTCCATATGCCTTAACTGATAGTTTTTGCTGGTAAAGCGTTCATTTACTTTTTTTATTTTTTTGAGTAATTGGGAGAAACATATTTACTCTATCGTCGCAAGTTTCTGCTAGTAAAGTTAATGAACACACCTAATGCCTCAGAAAAAAAGACAAACTACAATAATGACAAGAACAATAACACTGTGCTAGTTGAAAAAGCTTTCAAGCGAACGCAGAATTCAGTGGTGCTAACCGTTTTTTGGGTTAGCTCTTGTTTTCGAGATATACCGTTTTATCAAAAATGGAGGAGGTTGCACAACATATATTCGCGTAACTCAAAAACGGTTTAGCTTATTGAATAAACTAAAAGAACCGTAACTCCGCAATAAAATTACCTTTAAGATGTATTGAACTTTTTTTTCTAATCTGCGCAGCATAATTTATTTCGAAATTTTTGTTGTTAAAAACGGCATAAAACTTTTGATTTTATTCACAAACGATGATAAATTTTAATTAAATTTAAGAATTTCATAAAACGCCATATTTTTATGGGAACCTCTCTATGGGGTGGATATAAAGGGCAAGTATGTTTTGAGAAAATGTTAACTACGAAAAAGTCCTAGGCAGTTATGGGACTTTTTATTCAATATTTTTTCTAAAAACGAACCCCTTTTTACTAGCGTAGAGTTGGCATCACTATTCAATATTTTTTCTAAAAACTAACCCCTTTTTACTAGCGTAGAGTTGGCATCACTACTGTAAGGGTGCATTTAAAAAATTGGATACAAGCTCTAGTTGCAGCAGAAGCCCTTATGCAGGATTTAAGATTGCTAAAACATTTACATCTTATAAAATTGTAGTCGTGCATTACTAATCAAATTAACAAATCATTTATGGTATTTATGGCAAATTTTCAGGATTGATATTAAAACACATATATGTTTAAAATCGATTTAAATACAAAATTCTCTTCTTCACCAAATATTTGAATGAAACTTAATTCACCGATTTGGTAGATTTAAATTGAACTTAAGTTTCCATTGTAATAACTTAGCAAGGTGGCCTCAATATCTAAACAATACAACAACAACAGGCAAAGCAATAACATGCAGCTATTCTTTGAGGCCATCTTGTAAATAATTACACTTTTTTATGATATTTTTTTTGTGTATAGTAGTATTACCATACTTTAATATTTATTAAATAAGACTTTTCAAATAAATCAATCTGTTTTTAAATACGATTTAAGCTTATATTAAAATTAACATAATATAGATTTAAATACTATACCGAAAATTGGACATTAAACCCAAAAGCAGCAGTATTGTCTTTGTTTGATCCAAAAGTCAGAATTGATAGTGCAATTGTAGCGGATAATCAGCAGTTAAGAGCAACATCTGAAACATATAGAAATAGAAACCTAACACGCCATAATTGTATATACTCCTGCAATTTTCGTTTTGCTCATTTGCTGCAACATCGTCAAAACTTAAAAATATTAGTTTTACATTAAACGACTTTAAAGTTTTAAATTTATAAACAACATAATAGAAAAAGAAAATTTTATTCTTCTCTCAAGAGTTGAGTTTACAATGTCTTCATAAGAATGATTTATTATGCATAAGTTTTATTAAGTCAAAATTTGCGTTTTTTTACTTATGACGCTGTTGCAGAAAATGAGAGGTATGCGTTTCAAAACATCAAAATACTTTGCACTCAAAGACAAAAATGTGCCACCAAGTTTAAGGAGGCACAGTTTGCTTATTGTGTACGTATCGACAATAGTCTTGCTATTCCTTGGGAGAGATAACGTTATGAAATTCTACTTGGTTGCATTGTAGAATGCATTACAAAAAACGCGAGCTGCTTTGTAACTGACGTTTTGAACTCATCCTATCTGTCAGAAAGACAACCACTTTCAAAAGAATCAACAAAAAATAATAATTTATTCATACGTATTACAAATTACGGTGTTACGCCTGATGGACCTTATCCACAAGCTATTAAATGACCTAAACCTTCATATATGAAGCCGAAACTTTTAAAGTCAGTCCCTTATAATTATTAGAAATAAGTTTTTGTTGTTACTGTTGGTTAAAGCACATGGTAAATATCAAACATCGAAATACTCTAACAGAGTGCAGTTATGCGACACCAAAGTATTAACCAATGCTGCAAAACGTAAAACGCGCGAAGGTAGACATTAAAAAATAATGACAATGACGAGCGAGCCGCTTCCTTAAGGCTAGTATACTTTGTATTAAAACATGTCAAAAACTCAAGTAATATAAAAAAATGTGATAACGTAAATGCAGTGTTATGAAAATGCCAAGTATTATGAAAACAAATTTGACATCCCATTCCCATGATAGTGTGAATACAAACTCAAATGTAAAATTAAACAAAACTCATTAGATTTCTATCTCACAAATTATTATGGAATACCGAAGACTTGTGTGATAGTGTAAACTAGCCTTTACCTAGAGCAGTTTTCCGAATGTTAATAATATATTAAATGTTTGTTCTTTTTAATGTATAATGGCGATAAACGTATGTATGTGTGATGCTGAGTATAGACGTTACTAAATTTCGTACTACAGGTAGTACGAGTTGTAGTATGGTTTTGAGATACACTAGGTGCGTTCGAGAACCCAAAAGTTTTTTCTATATTTTACTGAACTTTACTGCATTTTACAAAATTGTGTTCGAGTAAACAAAATAAAATGAGAGCACAAATTTAGAGTGTAAAGTGACAATTTTTGGCTGAGTATTTAGAAATGTTTACTTTTTGTTTAATTTTTGCAGTAAAATTTAGTAAAACAAAAAAAAAAAAAACATGTTTCGAAAGATACATACATAAAAAGCATTGTGAAAAATTGTTTAAAAAAAGAAAAGTTGAAAAAGAAAACTAAAACAAACACAAAATGTGACTAAATATTTGGGTGATTCACAAGGTAATCATAAAGTTGTAAAGTCATATGTCTTAAAATAATTACAAGAAATACATATGACTGCTGTGGGCTTATAATTTAGATTTATACTGTACAGTAATGACGAATCAATGAACACAGAGTTAATATTTTTATTTTGTTTGAAACAGAACAATATTTTTTGTAAACAATTGTTAAATACTAATTAAGACATTATGACGATATGACTTGATATCACACCTTGTGAATCACCCAATTAATTACTAAGACCCCTTTCAAACTCGGCAAGTTAGTTGCGCAAGTCACTTGCCGAGTACAAAAAAAGTCTGTGCTATAAATTTATTACTATAAATCACACTAAAATTTTTTAAAGGGATTGTTGTTAAAATCACCAGTACCAAAAAAACGTATAAATGTGAGTAAAAATTTTAAGAAAATTATTAAATTTTAAGAATATTATTGGATCAAGCTCAATTTATTGCCATCTACATATGCAAGAAAATGAGCCTGGGATAATGGAGTATTAACAGAGAGAAAAAAGTCACTAGAGTCCCGGGTGTTTGTAAAATACATTTTCAAAACACATCGGTACATGCACATATTTGCTCAAGCAAGTACCACTATAAAACTTTAAACTCCTTTTAATCGGGAAATAGCACAATTTCAGATAAATCATATATTTTGCTCAAAATGTTTGCTTAAATTAAGTCTTCCCATTAAGATTTTCATACACAAATTTATTAGGTTGTTATGAAAAAGGTATGTCAAGCTAAATACTATTACCAATAACTAAAATAGTTCTGGAAATTGTAAACAAATACTTTGTAATTTGTGGCAGTAATTACTATAGCAATTAATTTGTGTAGAAATTTGTAGTACAAGGTTAAGAATTACCAATGTTTATATAAAAATTTAAAAAAATAAACATTTTTTTTTATTGGATCAAGAAAAGTGCGAAAAAAGTATAGAAAACTTAAATAATAATTAACAAAAATATATAATCAAATTACACAATTACACAAGGGAAGCAATTAATAAAAAAAAAAAAAAAAAAGATAAAACAAAGGCCTTGAACTAATTATACAACAATTTTACGTTACGAATTACAGTGGGACTAGGCTCTTTAAATTTGTTAGTTTGTAGCTTCTCCTGTGATAAAATAATTTTCTTATATATTACTTTTTATTTTCATTAATGTATTTATGTATACTACTACCATAATATACTACTACCATAAATTTTTATGTAAATATGAAAAAAATAGTGCATCTAAGTATGTATACATATATGATTTTACATGCTTCGAGCATTCAATTTTTCTGTCTTAGTCGATCGATTTGGCGAGGGACCAACCTCCGGTTCACATGTCATCTTCCACGTGAGTCCGTGATTATTTAATTTAATTTTGTACGTTCGCTATAAAAATATTAGAAAGTACCAATTGAAAGACATAAGAGTATCAAAAGGTCTCCTTTTATATATTCTCATCTACTCAGGACATTGCATGTTTAATTATATGTTTTTATGTTTCTATATTTCTAATCAGTGATGGAAAACTAAAAAATTGAGATGGTAATAACCATCAAGCAAAATAGTACTTTTTTCAACATTTTGGTACTTATTTCAAACCTTTTTTTTATTGCATACATATGTATTTGCTTGTGATACATATGTATGTATTAGATGTCTAAGGCTGTTAGGCAATTTGTTTATTTTACTTAATGATATCATAAGTAATATTATAATTGTAACAACAAGAATAATTTGACATAAATAGATTTTTAGTTTTAATTAAATTTGAAAGAGTTTGTACTTGCAAACGATTTCTTTTTTTTTTTGTTTTTATAGCATCTTGCACTGAAAACGTGCGCTCAACTGCTGCTGATAAATGGGGTATTGACAAAATTCCAATAGCAATACGTGAACTATCAGGAAACATAAGTTCGTCCATTTCGTTCTTAATTTGGCTTAACATGAACGAAAAAAAGAACAATAAATTTTGTTTAGGTAATGTTGCCAATGTTAAAAAAAAATAGAGACGCTAAATTTCTCAACAAAGAAGCATAACAAGAAAAGAGTACTAAAACTGACGTGGGGGTACCGTGGTATTTTTGAAATGAAAAAGTACTGAAAAAAGTACCATTGTACTGAATTTTCCATCACTGTTTCTAATATCTTTCTAATATAGACGAAAATTGATCAAAGTAACAGATGTAGAACAAAACAGTACCAAAAAGTGCCCCCTTAAATGTTCTTATTATGTCAGGACCATGAATGTTTTATTTTATCTTTATAGGTCCAATATAAACTAAAATTCCAAAAGAACCAAATGAAGAACAAAAAAGTACCAACAGATTTCATCTTATAGGTTCTTACCCACTTTTTTACTCCCCATGGAGGTTCGCTTGACAAACAAAGGAAAAATGTCAAATAATCGATCACCCTATTTTTTTTATTATTTGAGAGAAAAAACTTTAACTTATAACTCAGAAAATATTTACAGCCTGTTCAACGATTTCGAACGTTAACGTTCGCATAGAAAATAACATTTAAAACAAAAACAAATTGTCGAATTTTGTTTTTGTTTCAAATGTAATTTTCTATGCGAACGTTAACGTTCGAAATCGCTGAACAGGCTGTTAATAAAATATATATTGTTCTATTCTGTAAGTAAATACTAGGGTATTCATTTAATCGGACTTTTGCTTTAATCGGTTAATCGTTCGATTAATTAACCGATGTTTTGTTTTAGTCGGTTAATAATCGGTTAATCTTGTAATAGATCGGTTAACCGATTAATAAAGTTTTTTTTTTATAAATTAAGTAATTTGAATAAATTAAAATGCATAAATTATTTATTATTTGGTGTTTATTAGTAAAAAAAAAACATTAAAATAACAAACATAACAATTCTTGAACTAAAACGAGCAAACAAAAAAACAATGCATAAATATGTAATACATATTTTTTAATTAATACATAAATATTATGTAGTAATTAAAAAATAAACTGTAAGATAATTTTATTAGTTATCTCAATAGTTTAAAGAGACCTAAAAAAATAATCTTTTAGAAAAACTAATTTGTTTTAAATGTTAAGGATTTAAGCGATTCTTTTCTTAATTTTGATAAAACTTGGCTTGGAAAAATTTCTTTCACTTATTGTTGATGTTGGAGAAATCGAAAGCAACCCATAATACAGAATAAAATCTTCCACTATGCCTTTAGAGTCCTGTTTTAATTTTTTAAATTGTTATCCCTTCTAATTGTTTCGGTTAATTCTGTTAAAAGATTGATATGAGAAAGTATGAGAAGAAAAACTAGCTAAACGCATAGATATAAAAAGTACGTGAAACAACCTGACAGAAAACACCTATTTAAAATGAAGATCACTGAAGACCTTCTTTGTTTGTATAAAAAAACATTTTCTAAATACAAGCCGAATTCAAACAAGGTGACGTAATTTTTAAATTATAACATTTCAAAACACTTTTAAAAATTAAAAACAAAATGAAATGTTTGTTTAAATTGTTTACTTCAGTTGTATTATTTTGTTAACGTTAAAGTATTTTACAGTGTTGTATACGTTTTCAAAATAAGATCACCTTGAATGAATTCGCCTTCCACATACCTTTTGTATATCAGACGAAAAAAATAATTAAAAACTCAAAAAAAAAAATACGTTATAATAATACAAAAAAATAAAAATTTTGTTACGTCGGTTAATCGACTGAAATTAATCGACTTAATCGTTAATCGAAAATAGCCAGTTTTAAATTAACCGATCAGTTAAACGGGTAGTAATTAATCGTAATTAACCGAATGAATACCCTAGTAAATACCTTTAAAATGGTGTATTTCTTGTTCTAGTCGTTGGGCAAACAGAAGAGGAAAGTGTTCTTTATTGTTTTGTCTTTGTCGACTTAACTATCCTATGCATTCGTACGAGTGGTCAAAAAATCGTGTGTGCTGATAAAGTATGATAGTATGGCTTAAAAATGAATTAAGTGACAGATTTTTTTGACAAATCTGTTCGACTTGCAAATAATTATGAAAATTTTCATAAAATGATAGATTTTATGCGATCCGAGTTGCATTTTCTTGTAAAGTAGCTGAGTCATTTGAGTATGCAACTTTTTTGTAGGATAGTGTGGCATTGACAGCAGAATTTGCAGACATTTTTTTTATGTCGGATGGAATTCCGTTGGAAATTCGTGTGAATGAATCGTACGATTATGTAGGATAGTGAATTCCGGCCATATGCATAATATGTATGTACATATGTAAATGATTTGAGAAATTGTTTTTAGAAAATGAAAACAAAATTTCGTGTTAGAAAGAATATTAAAAAAAAAAACAAGAAAATACGAAACTTTGTTTTTGTTTTCATTTACAAATGAACATGCACAAGAAAATACGAAACTTTGTTTTTGTTTTCATTTACAAATGAACATACATTCATAATTTCCTACACGAAATTAGCACCACGGATATTCCGCTTTGCCGTTTGCTTTAATTCGGTTGTTTGGCCGTTTGTAATAATGGATAAATTTATAATTTTTAGTAATAATTCTAAGCAAGAATTCAAGCAGCATTTCAGACATGCGAAATCATCTTTAAACGTCTCTCGGCTTCAACTCGTCCGCTACTTGCGTCCGTTTTAAAATTACTGTTTGAGTGGCTTGCAATGATTTTACAAGTTCTTCTTGAGTATGGTAATAATCTTAATGGGGAAATGCCTCCAATTAATTCTTTATTTTAACTTTTTTGTCTAAACTGGGTGGTCTTAGTCTGCCGTATCAAAAATCATCACTACAGGACCAAGATGCTTTGGAAACTTTAACTCTTGCTGTTTTCAAGATATATATTAAAATACAAAATCAACTACCAAGGTCAATCCAATAGGTCTGCGCAAGTAGCCAGATGATTATTTGGTTTATTCCTTAACGATGTCAAAAGTTGTTTACATTTTAAATATGTTGTATTGTATTTCATTTAATTACAAATGTTTTTTTTTTTAAAGAATATGTGTAAATAAATAAATAAATAATGTATGTATGTGTATATGCCGCCACAAACAAATGATTGCAAAACAGCTGATGTCAGGTGTTTTGCCAGTTTAAAATAGAACACGCTCCAATTGAAAAATTTTACACTGCTAGTTCGAGTTGACATTTACAGAAGCCAATTTATTCTGCTTTTATACGACATTTATGCATTTTGCTTTTCTTTTATATGACATGTATGCATTTTGCAGTGGGAAATGCGACAAGTACACTGCTAAATACATATCGTAGTATATAATAATTTGGATTACACATGTATTACATTCTAAGTACTTACACCCAATTTTCATGGAGGCTTTTTCGACGTCGCTTTTTGTTTGTTGGCAAACGGTGTAGAGAAAAAAGAGGGGTAAACAAAAAGACTCAGTTTGTGTTCTTATACAGGGAAACCTCGATTAGCAACAAAAGGCGGGACCGGCAACATTCTGGATTATAAATTTTTTGTGCTTTTTACTTTATGTAAACATATGTACACATAATGTAAATATTTAAATAATATTGGGAAAAAGTAATTTTAATAGAGGTAATCGTGGCAAAAAAATGTAACTCAATGCCAACAAATTATTTTTATTTCCCGTTTAATTGATGCTGCTGGTTAGTCGAATTACGGATAATCAAGGCCCTACAGTAAATAAAAAAAGACATGCAACAAAAAATCATCGTATAAATGCAAAGGGTTTTTGGAAGTTGCTTCAAAAGGGAATGAAGAAAAAACGATGTCGTAAAAGCACCCGTGAAAATTAAGTGTTAGATTGGTTGCTTAAGGTGGCTTTACACGATATGTATTTAGCACTGTACTTGTCAGACTTCCCACTGCAAAATGCATACATGTCGTGTAAACGAAAAATATTTCATTATTGATTTATACATATTCTTAAAACACAGGAACATTTTTAATTAACTGAATTACAATTAAAAGTGCATAAAAATATAAATATGTAAATAATTTGCTGTAATGAACGATTTTGGGTTATGTCAGATGAAACCAAAAACGAACTTGTGAAAGCAAAAATTATAAACCTTCTGCATTTGTAAATTTTGACAGACATGTGCAATTATATATGCATTTTTTACATCTGACTAATCCACTGCAAAATACATATCGTGTAAAGCCATCTTTAGAATATCATACTTACATCATTAATTATAAGTATTATGGGTCGATTACGGATGACATGAGCGGCGTTGCCTGATTTCGCTGCTGGCAATTCAACTTCAGTTCAGTTGTTTTCCATAATCGACCTTTTATATTATTAATTTAATTATTATTATTATTATTTTGTTTATTTACATCTGGATGCCTTAGCTGGATTTTTTCTCTAATTGAAGAAGTAAAGCAAGATTTCTCGCAAATGAAGTTGTAGTGTCACAAAATTCGATATTTTCGTAAAAAAAATTATAATTTACACTACGTGTTTCTATCAGTGACTAAGTAAGAACAGATGTTAACCATCTAAATATTTGTATAGTAAAAAAAATGTCAATCGAAGGTAAACCCTGTTTTTCGAGCTATACATAAAATTAATAGTTTTATTTTACTATTAAAACGCAATTTTTTTATTAACTAAAGAGTCAAGTATTTTTCTTTATTTATCAGGAAGTTGTGTCTACATTTAATAACAGTTTATAGTAAAATTGTTGTTTTTGTCTTGAATTGTGAAAATGTAAACATTTTAAGCAACAACAGCTAAATTAAAATAAAAAATTAATCACCTGTTTGTTTTTGTTTTTTAAATTATCATTTAAAAAGAGGAATTTCTGCAAAGAATGAAAATGTAAACAAAAAAAATAATATAAATAATAAATATGCTAATTAAAAAAAACAAATAAAAGAATTATTTTCTACGAGCTTGTACTGTTTTTATGACAAAAAATAACAATCTAATGAATCAGAAATATGTACGTTGTTGTTTAAAAGTGGGTAAATTTAGGTCTATAAAAAAAGTTAATTTGTTCTATTTTATATTGTCTAACGACATACCCCAATTCGCGAGCTATATAACTTTTTTTTGGAATTTTTGTTCCAGAATTATTCACTTGAATAATATTTATTCAACTGCTCTTTTTTATTTCTTTTATTGGTTTAATTTTGTTTTTGAATTATAATACATACATACATACAAAGGTACATAGTTAGATAAAAATCGTCTTATTTATTGAATAGGCTTTCTTGAAAAATTATAATGCGTACTGTTGAAACTGAGTGGTTCTCAAAATGTTTATCAGAAATTTTGAATTTCTGTAGAATTTATTTTATTGTTTTTGTGAGCACATAATTTTTTTTTACTTTATTTAAAAAAAATTTTTGGCTTTTAAGGCTGGGTTTTTGAGATCACAGTTTAACTAGATTTAGATAATCTGAAAACAGATTTGTAACGTTATTGCCAAGTTTGTATACAAAATTTTGACGGAACAGCAGAGTTTTGCTTAAAATGTTGGTCTTTAATGAAATAATAAAAAAAAAACATTTCGCCGGAAAAATCTGAGTTTCAGAGTACTTCAAACTAAGTTTGAACTTAATTCACATCTCAAAAATCCGGTCTCAGTAGAGTTTTTCTTTTCCCGTACTTTTTCATTTCCTGGTAAAGCGGTATTTATTTTTCAATATCCCGGTTAATCCCAGGAATTCCCGCCACATACAAAACTTGCATCGTTTTGTAGTAGTATTTAATTTAATTTGTTTGAACAAATAACAATTCATGAGATCTATTTAATAAGTTTATAGATACAGTAAACGCTTATATTTTATGCAAAGCCAACAGCATTGATATAAAACCTAAAAATTAAATTAAAAAAAAAATAACAAAGTCTTTCTTTGAAAATAGGATTTTTTTTTCTAATTTTGTTTAAGAAGTGTTCTGTTAATGAAAATCACGTTCACTTTCTAGTAGGCTATTAATTTAATCGAGATTTTGCTTTAATCGGTTAATCACTCGATTTATTAACCGAGGTGTTGGTTAAATCGGTCAATAATCGGTTAATATTGCTTTTTTATAAATCAAGTAATTTCAATACATAAAAATGCAGAAATTATTTATTATTTGGTGTTTATTAATAAATAAACCCAATAATATAATAACAAACATAACAATTCTTGAACTAAAACGAACAAACAAAATAATAATTCATAAATATGTAATACATATTAACTGGAAGATAAATTTATTAGTTATTTCAATAGTTTAAGAATATCTTATAAAAAAATATTTTATACAAATAATTTTGTTTGAATGCTTAGGTTTCGGGCGTTTATTTTCTGTAGTTTGGATAAAACTTGACTTTGAAAAAACTATCATTTTTTTGCAGATGTTGAAGAAATCAAAAGCAACCAATAATATAGAATATCTAATTTCTCAGTTCTTTTCCTGTATTTTTCTAAACACATAAAATCTACCATTATTTCATTAGAGTCCTGTTTTAATTTTTTAACACTTCTAATTGTTTTGGTTAATTCTGTTAAAAGATTGATATGAGAAGATTTGAAAAGAAACAAATAACTGAACGCACACATACTCGTATAAAAAGTACGTCAAACAAGAAGCTGTTGGCAGCAAACACTTATTTAAAATGCAGATCACTGAATACCTTCTTCGTTTGTGTAAAAAAATGTTTTCTAAACACAACCTTTTGTATATGAGACGAAACAAATAATTAAAAGCACAAAAAAAATATGTTATAATACTACAAAGAGTTAAAAATTTTGTTACATCGGTTAATCAGCTAAAATTAACCGGCTTAATCGTTAATCGAAAAAAGGCAATTTTAAATTAACCGATCAGTTAATCGGGTAGTAATTAATCGGTTAACCGATTAACCGTTAACCGAATGAATACCCCACTTTCTAGTCGAAGGAGCATGATTAAGTCTGTGAGACTTTCACTTTTTTACCATTTCCTTTAAAAACTTGTAGTTGATTTTTTAACGCCTCTACAATGCCTATAAGGCGCTGATGCACCTTTATTGTTATGAATTATAAAAGAAATAAATAAAATAAAAATAAAAAAAAAAAAAAGGATTTTCTTTGAATCAAATCAGCGTTTTCCTTACTAATTGCTGCATTCAAAATTTCCTCAAATTTTTTTTTTAAGTCAACATCTCTAACATAAATAAATTCCTACATTTTCAGAATCTAATCCAAAAAGACTTTTATGCAGCTGACATCTTCTATATATATAAAAGAAAGTGGCGTTAGTTACTACGTTTATAACTAAAGAACGGCTGGACCGATTTCGATGATTCGTACCAATTCGGAATGGTCTCTGACCAAGTAAGAAGAAAAGCAAAAAAGAATCTAAAATAGGTGGCGCCATTGAAAATTACTTAGTATGAATTAAATCGTAAACTTTGCATTTGACGATGCTATGATCTTTAGCAAAGTTGTTGAGCATGAGCCGGCGAAGGTTTATAAGTTGATATGACCAATTTCAGACAGGTGGCACCACTAAAAATGACTCGAAATGAGTTAAATCATAAACTGTGCATTTGATCATGCTATGATCTTTAGCACAGCTGTTAAGCATTAGCATACATACAAAGGTTTCTAGGTTGATATGACCAACCATTGAAAATTACTCAAAATAAATTATATCATTTGATCATGCTATGGTCTTAAGTAAAGTTGTTGCGCATGAGCCGGCAAAGCTTTCTATGTTGGTATGAACAATGTCCGACAAGAAGTGCCATTGAAAATTAATCAAATCGTAAGCTATGCAATTGATCATGCTTTGATCTGTATCAAAGTAGTTGTGCATGAGCCGACGCACAGTGGCGCCATTTGAGTTTTTTCGTTGCAAAAATCATATCTTTTGAACCGAATAAGATAATTGAACAGTTTAAACAGCATATGATAGATAACTGTTCAGCCTATGAAATGAGGGTGCTACGCTTTGTAGGGGCCTACTTATGGGTTATCAAAGTTAAAATTAGTAGAAAAATCAATTTTATGGTAACTAAAAAAAATTTTTTTTACATTTTTAGATTGTTTTTATTTTTTTTCTTAAGGGTTTTATGTTTTAAATTATTACCCAACAAATTAAAAAAAAAATTATTTTTTTTTTTAAATTTATTTTTTCAATTTTCTGTAAAATATTCATCACAATTCGTAAGAGAAGGTATATCTAAAAGACTAACCATTTCTAAACTATAATTATTTTGTAACTCTATTCGTGACTTCACATGCCGCAGGGAAGAAATAAGTGGATCGGAAGATGCTGCCAACATGTTGAAGAGGTCCTCATTTTGCCTCACCCTTGATGCTTTGAATGTGTTCTGCAATCTATATTTTTTATAAAATTTGTTAAGAGACTCCTGTGCTTCTTCAGAAAGCTCTCCAATTGGCAAAGACTGGTACTCAATTATATCTTTACCATGCGCCAATATTTTATGGACGGTCGGGGTCAACTTCTTCTGTGGATACATTTCTGCTAAAAGAGATGCAGTTTTCGACGCATATTCTCCATATTTTGTAGAATTGACATTTTCTTTGCAGTTTAAAACATCCAAGATCGTTCCCAATCTTTTCACGATTTGATTGTCAATTCCAATGATTCTAGTTACTGCCTCATCATTTTCAAAAAATCTCCTAGAAGTGTTTCCATCGTTTGAGTTACCGTATCCGTGCTTGGGACAGTCTACTTTTAGTCCAACTTGTTTAAAAAAAGCATCCTGTATTTGCTTCTTTCTGATCTTTTCCTTATCCTTTATTGATGTATTTTCATCGAAGTTTTCTTCCTCTTGTGGTAGGGTATATGCCAGTTTTAGCAAGAATTCCATACACCTTATCCTTGCGTGCAATGGTGACATTCCATATTCGTAATTCTCCTCATTTGTAGAATCGTTTAAATTACCAAAGTTCTTCTGACAAATAATAATATAAAATCGATAAAAAAAATATAAAAATAAAACGAAAAAAGGGGTTTAAATAGGTTTTTGCTAAATTTTTACCTCCAATATAATTCTGTCTATATATATGTATATGATAACTAATTGAAATATGTTATAATTAAGCAGAAAAAGATACTAATCTTAAACTCTTTACAACTAATTATATAAAATTGAGATGTAACATATTATATATGAAATAAATTAAATTGAATTGAAAAAAGTTCTTCTGACTCTTTTTGCAAATCTGTCATGCCCGATTGTTGAGGTTGTTCCTGTCAGTTCGTTTACGACTTTTCCGTCAACCATGGTCAGGTGGAACTCGTAATTGCATTCAATATATTTTCCTTCTCCAATTTGCAGCTTTGTAGGCTTAATCTTGCTTATTTGTTCTTTAATGTCCTTCACCGTAGTCCTTATGAGTTCTGCCGATTCCCTTGCAAACTGAAACATTATTGGTCGGCAATAATGCACTGATGACGGACGTGGATTTTTCCAGTGTAGGGAATCATCCGATTTTAGCCGCAAAGGAACAACAGATGCCATAAACATATTTCCGTCCGATATTGTAGCGTCATCGGGAGATATCCTTTGCTTATAAACGCTTTGTCCGGATGATCCATCGCAGCCTCATTTGCTGATCAATGTCAACTTCTCAGGAAGAATTTTCACTTCCGTGAAAAACTTTGGTGTGGTTGACTTTCTAAACAGTTCAAATAATTTTAAATTGTACAACGCCATGTTTTCAGTACTTAAATTGTTAAATGGTTTCAGTAATTGTTGCGCCAACTTTCAGGCGTAGACTAATCCAGGCATTATGCTTATTTTGCAATATATAGGCTTATGCTACCATGCCTAAAAATTTACCTGTTCCCTGCATACATATGGATTTATGCTGAATAATGCAATTTTGATATTATGCACGTGTCCAAATAAGATTTGTGCCTACCTGTAGGGACCATAAGTCAATATTGTTCCTGACCATTTGTACGCCAAAGTATTGTTTATGTGAGGTACGTACCTGCTAATATAATAACTATTAGATCAAACTACTGTCAGTCAAAACATATAAGGGATGGACGCCATACAATTTCTGCAACCATGTCTTTTTGAACTTTTTTACCTCTAGAAGCCAAACGGGCACGTACGGGCAGATAAAACCTTTTGAATTATGTAAAGAAATAATCAAAGAACAGGTTTTGCACGTATGGCAAATATAGAAAAATATAGTTTTTTTTTATTTTCCGTCAAAGTTGAAAAATAGTGAAAAAACGGATAGTTTTTAAATAGTGATTTACCAGGAGAAACACAAAGCAAACAGTTAATTTTTTTTTATCATTATACATTTAATAAATACATCAATCAATACAAACAAAAAATAAGGCGATTCGTTACCTATTTTTCGTGATATTACACCTGAAATCGCAACAAATTGACTAAAAATTGTGTGTTTTTTTGAAAACCGAAAGTCGGTCAACTTTGAACGGTTATATCTTCTAAACTAAAAATGTGATATTATTAAGAGTGGCATATTTGAAATCGTTGAAAAGTTTCCTATAACATGGGTTTATTCAAAACTTCGTCGGCATTCATGAAAATTTTGATTTTTGCAACCTCGCTTGCTCTACGGGCGCCACTGTGCGACGGAGGTTTCTAAATTGATGTGATTTCATTGAGTGTTTGTGGCCTAAATTTGGAGAACGACTGTTTTTCACACACGCAAAGAAAAAACATGGTTGGTACAATCACAATCGCAAACTATCATTAATGTTTGTGGTTATGATTGTGATATATGTTCAGACATAATGTTTTTAGCTAATTATTGGCTCAAACATATTATTATGTTCAGAACAACGCAAACGATCTTTCAAACCATGTTTCTATATTTTTCAACCCTATACAAAATGTCTATTTTAACATGTAATATGGTTCTCGCAATAAAAACAATAAAAAAAAAATAATTTCAAAAATTTATGTTTTATTACAAATATACAGCATATATTAATAAACAAAATATTGTATATATTAAAAACTAAAATTAAATACATACATTAATATACATGGGTGTGTGTTTCAATTTATAAATTATAAATTATATTTTGTGGTACAAATTTATCCAAAAAAAAGAGATCTATGTAGCCGTACTTCGGGTTGCAACACCACTTTTCAATATTTTTTTCCGCGCACTCAAGACTTGTTAAAATTAAGTCAAATTAAACTTACCTTTTATTTCTTTTATGAAATATACTATATCAATATGCTGTTGAACAGTTATTGAAAAACAAATCGGGGCTAATGACAACATTTTGTGTCAAAATTTCTATGCCGGTTTCAGTGTTGTAGGTTCTTTGGCTGCAAGAAAGACAAAGTAATTACTTATATATATATTTTTATAATTATATAAATATAAATAAACTTACCTGTTTCAATAAACGCATAATAATTTATATCGCTAATTTTGCAAGGTTTTGTAATCATTCATGTTTCCTGATTGACTAACACTCGCGGACGGAGTGTTTGTTTCGACAATAAATGTTTGCTCATTAAGAGAATGTGTTTTAAAGCAAACAAAAATTATGTTTTTAAAAAAACCCTTTTGTGTGCAACAATATTATGAATTTAATTGTATAGTTGAAAATATATATATTATAGTAGCAAACATATTAAATAATTTAAAATGTTTAGCTAGATCAGAGTAACTTTTTAGGTGTAAAAGACCATATAATATTATTAAAGCGAATTTAAGGGCAAATAACACTTTTTAAGGTTATATTATGACTATAAAAATTTATTAGGGTAAACATATTAGGTAAATATGAATAAAAATGGTCGTAGTGACCATTCCTTAATCATGTTTTTTCTTTGCGTGCACGGTCAACTCTATGTCGCATGTTCCCGTGTCGGAAAGCCATCCTCTTTGTTCATTTTCGCACCTGACAACAAAACGAAAAATATTGTTTATCACAAAGTGCTTCAATGATATTCTCTTAACTTATTCAATAGTTTACTTATATACTTATAATTCACATTTTCATATTCTTTTTTTTTTTTTTTTATTTTGTAAATAAAGATAAATTATCTGCACCGAATATTACCTGTACCTGATTCTGTATCTGTATTTTAAATATACACAAAAATAATACTTTTCTAGGCAAAACAACGTTTGCCGGGTCAGCTAGTAATTTAATAAAAAAAAAATCCGGGAATTTCCTCGTAAATTCTCGCAAATTTTTTTCCGAGAAATCCCGATGAAAAACACTAAGAGCGTGTTTTTGAGATGTGGATTAAGTTTAAACTTAGTTTAACGTACTCTAAAACTCGGATGTTTTCGGCGAAATGTAATTTTTTTTTATTATTTCATTACAGACCAACATTTAAGGCAAAACTAAGCTGCTCTTTAAAAAGTTTGTTTTCAAACTTGGTAATGGCGTTACAAATCTGTTTAACTAAGACTAGTTTAACTAAGATATCAAAAACCCAGCCTAATTCTTAGTAAAACCAACTTAATAGCACTTTCTATTGAATTTTAAAATTGTCGATAATATTCTTATTTTATTTATTTATTTAACTCCCCAACAAAACTAAAGTTTCTTACTGGCTGGTATGCTTAAAATAATTAGACCTAAAGTGGCAAGTACATATCTGTGGACTTTTGATAAAACAACTTCTCTCGAAATAAGACATTTTTGCAAGATTTTTATATTAAATATAAATTCTTAAGACGGTTCTTTTGGTGTAATCCTTGCAGTTCTACGCCCTTTGGTTAAAAATCCACAGTTCTTGGCAAATCAACTTATTTCATTATATTTGGGAAAAATATTTGATAAAATATCTTATCTGAAAGAGTTTAAAAATTTTCTAAAATTCAAGATATAAAATTGTTATATCCTTTTGACAAAACATCTAAATTGTATTTAATATTTTTTTGGATATATACATTTTGTTTTAACAAAACAACTTCTCTTCAAAGAAGTTGTTTTATCAAAACTGAAATTTAGAAAATATGTAACTTGCTTGAGACAAGATAAATTTTTAAATGGTTTATAGAGAAAATTAATTTTGACTAAACGACTTGTGTAATGTAAGTTAATTTTTTTTGTTGAAAACAATTTCGACAAAACATCCTATCTTTTTATTCTTAATTTTTCTGAACATCTGTTGGCATTAGAATAGAATTATTGATATCTTCACTTCAATTTAGTATTTAAATTTAATACTACACTTTCACCTTTTCACCAAATATTTCAAAATCAAAGTTGTTAGACATTTTAACAGTTTTTTCGCTCTCCTGTAAAATTGTAGTTTTTGAGAGAGGTTGTTTTGTCAAAAGTCCACAGATATGTATATACCAAAATAAAAAATTTAAACTGAAAGTTATTTAAAGACACTTAGGCCGGGTTTGTGAGATGTGGATTAAGTGTAAACCTAGTTTAAAGTAGTTTGAAACTCGGATTTTTCCTGCAAAATGTGATATTTTTTGTATTATTTCATTTAAGACAAACATTGCAAGCAAAAAGGCAGTTCCGTCAAAATTTTGTACACAAACTCGGTAATTGCGACACAAATCTGTTTTCAGATTAACTTTTTTATGAAATTACATATTTTTTATCATTGTTTATGAAAATAATACGAAAGCAATACAACCATGTTTCTATATGATTAAAAAATACAATGATGACTAAATAGAATTCTTAAGCCCTACAAGAAGACTACCGGTCATTTTACTAGTTAGATGACCAGTAGTGCTCAACAATATATTGGCTATAGTTTCTATTAGTTTATTAAGAGCATGTGATTTTGCCTCTCTCTCTCTAACTCATTATCCCTGTCGGAAAATGAGTTAGCTTAAAGTTAACTCATGGTTAATCAGAAGTTAGTCACAGGTGGCTCCAAAACTAACTCATTTGCATTGTTAAAGCTATTCATTTTTTACACACAATGTCCGCAGTACGAGTCAGTACTCACTCACACTGCATAACTTTCAGCTGACCATAAGTTAGCTATTTTTTAGTTAGTTTCTGGGCGATAAAATTTGAGTGCACTTTAAGTTAGCTGCGAACTGGTTAACTAATGGTTGTCCCATTATGCGTTTTTATGAGTTTTGAGTCACCTGTGACTAACTTCTGATTAACCATGAGTTAACTTTCAGCTAACTCATTTTCCGAAAAATGTCTTTGTGTGTGTAATTTCTAGAAGACGCTAAAAATACAACAAAAAAAGGTTAAATTTTATTTGGCAAGAAATACTATCTACCCAGCGAGCATGGGCAAACAGACGATTATGTTTAATTTACAACTCCTAAAAGAATCTTCTGACGATTATTTGACGAGTAACAACAACAAAAACATCTAAATTTTTTTTTATTTATTACTTTTTTATACATTTTTGACACGCTTATCTTTTAATCTTATCTTATCATATAAGAATTACTGAGCTACCTAAATAGGAGCGTTTTTGAAATATGAAAATTGTATTGCCAATACAATTTCGATAAAACGGTTTGTTTTGACGTAAGGATCGGTAAAATAATATTTTCCGACAGGATGGTGTTGATATTGCGACCTAAAGGTTTCTTTGATATAAATTGTATGAAAATTAGAAGTTTTGACATGAAAAACACGCTTGATGCCCTTATTTAGGTAGCTCAGTTATACGGCGGAGAATTTCATGAGTTGTAAAATAATCCCTTCATGAATCTCATACGACTCTAGGCATGCTTTTTGAAAGACTCATTAGATAATCTCTACATAAACACTCTTCATGAGATTCCCAGTAGACTCCTAGACGATTGAAAATGCTAGCTGGGTATTTATAAAAAACTAACATTTCTTTAATATACCTAAGTATTTTTTTCTGTGAATAGTAAGTTAATCTATAGTTTTGAGTGAACCACAAACCAAAATTTATAATAAACATTGTTCCAGATAAAAATGTCGTCCAATCCAATTTGGAATTTTTTCAAAAGCATGGAGCAAGCGCTAAATGCAAATGTTGCACCAAGCAAATGTCAATGTTCAATGGAGTTCATTGCCAAGCAAACAAACTACCGCCAATATAAAATGCCACTTAGAGAAAATACACCCCTAACGAATTCGAAAAACACAAAGACCACATACGATAAATCAAAAAGAAATAGAAAATCGACAACAAAAGGACCGTCTTTGTTGGAGAAACATGATACAGCACCACATATAGAGGTCTGTGAAGAACAGGACGAAAATGTTGTTGACAAAGAAACCAAAATGTATTTGGCTCGAAATACAGATACATTTCAATATTAGAACTCCAGTCCATTTATAAATCTTAAGGCTATGACAAGAAAGTACCTTTCAGCACCACCAACCAGCATTGCTAGTGAACAATTATTTAGTGCAGCTGGACAGCTTTATTCGGACCGACGAAATAATCTATATGGCATAAATGCAGAAAAATTGCTGTTAAGCCATTATTATACTAAAATATTAAATTTTGGGTACTAATGTGTATACTATATTGAACTTGAACTTAAACTTTTTTTATATTTTCTGACTTAAAAAAAAGCAATTACTAATTATTTTTTAACTATAAAATAGTTTAACTATTTTAAAGTGCAATTTATCTTTTCATGTTGCATATTTACGAAAGTGTTAATGTTATGAATTCCTGAAATTAAATTTTATTTTAAATAAATATATTAAAAAAATAGAAACTGGGAATTATTTCTTTTTCATAAGTTACTTTATTATAATCAACATTTCTTATTTTTTCGAATTTATTCTATGAGCTAAGTCTCAGTTATGTATTTTATAAAGCTTTTTGTAATATTTCTATTGCTTAAATTTTTAGGAATGGCTTTATACACTACCAGACTATTATTTTGCATCTTCCAGTATTATAATATATAGCAATAAAATTTTTGTTTTTAATAATAATATAATTAAAATTAACATATTATGTTTGAATTGCTTTCGTAAAAAATGTTATGATTCAAAAGCAACAAAAGAAATTGTTGGACGCTTTTCAATCAGTTTAGTCGATTGCAATCAGCCGGCAAAGTCTTGTGGGCACAATAAAAAAAGGTTTTTATATTAAATAGAAAATAAATTTTCCGGCGTTACGTTAAAAAATGAAGACTTTTCGGTAGAAATGTCCCCATTAATAAATTAAAAATTAAATTATTCAATTAATTCAATAATTACACTGTGCTACACTCGAAAAGCACTTCTGAAATGACCTAGTGTGCGTTAAAGGTGTTGGTGAGCGTGTTACGAATCCGGGCTTAAAAGTTTCAATATACCTCCAAATTCCCGAGTTATGGACCAAAGTAATTTTTTTGAGGCTGCTACTTTTAAGCATTTATAACTTTTTTATTTATTAACCGATTTTTGAAATTCAAACGGTTTTGGATAGCAAAATAATTGTTATTTTTAAATATATATACTTCTCGTACAATATTAGCGCAAATATGAATAGATTTTTTCACTTATATGGAAAATTTTTCGTTTTTTTTAACTTTTAAAATTTCTACGAGACTTTTTTCCGAATTTAGTTTAAAGACAACAAATATATTAAAGACAATATTTTTCTGAGTAAAATGAGATGTCATTTGTTGAAATCGGTTGAGAAATGAGGAAGTTAAAGTACTTTTTGCGAACAAAAGAGTGGAAACCTGTTTCGATTAGATTAGCATGATTTAATAAAATAACTTTAATCTAATAAAACTTAACGAATTTTATATTTGAATCACGAATTTATACATGAATTTTTTTTAAAAATTTTTACTTAATCATTTACGTTTAGAATACAAATCATCAGTTTCTCGCTTTTGTGACCAGCAGTAATTAGCTAGCATCCTGATTTGACTTTTTCCTTCAAATCTCTTTTCAATTGTTAATAACTCTTGATGGAAACGTTCGCCTTTTTCGTCACTAAATTGGCCTAGAGTAAATGGGAATGCAGAAAATGTATTTTTATAGACATTCTGCACCCCATTTCTTCGTAAGCCTCCAGAAGCTCACTAACAACATGAACGTAGGCAGCGCTTCTCATATTACCTAACAAATTTTCCGACAATGACATGAAACTAATCCATGCTCTCTTTTCAACTGCATTTAACAATTTCGTAAAATTTTCATCAAGAAACATTTTTCGGATTTGTGGTCCAACCAAAATGCCTAGAGATAAAAATATAAAAAAAAAAAATACTACACTCATATAAAAAACAACAAAAATTGAGCTATTTACAAGTACAATTGACTTGATATTCTTAAATTTCTTTGTCATTAGCAAAAATTCGAGTTCTTACTATCTTAGTTTTTTTGTACCTATATATTCAATTTACTTGTTTAAAATAAGCGATTTGTATTGTATTAACAAAAGAAAAAAAAATAGTATTTTTTCAGGAATTTTAATTGTTTTTTTGTTATAATAGCTCCTCATAAAAAGTACTATAACTTCCTCATTTCTCAACCGTTTTCAACAAATGACATCTCATTTTACTCAAAAAAATATTGTCTTTAATATATTTGTTATCTTTAAACTAAATTCGGAAAAAAGTCTCGTAGAAATTTTAAAAGTTTAAAAAAAATGATTTTCCATATAATTGAAATAATTTATTCATATTTGACCTAATATTGTAAGAGAAGTATATATATTTAAAAATAACAATTATTTTTCTTTCCAAAACCATTTGAATTTCAAAAATCGGTTATTAAATAAAAGAGTTATAAATGTTTAAAAGTAGCAGCCTCAAAAAAATTTCTTTGGTCCATAACTCGCGAATTTGGAGGTATATTGAAACTTTTAAAACCGGTTTTGTAATACACACATCTAGACCTATAACATACACTAGGTCACTTTGAAAGTGCTTGCAAAAAAGGAAATTTTGTAGCACAGTGTTATCAACTTAACTGTTTTAGGTGAGTTGAATTTATGTTTAATTGAGGTCTTAAAAAAAGGAAGCGGAGAATGAAACCTAATATTAGAAAACTGGAAGAAATCACATTCATTTAGACAAAACGAACTTAAAAATTAGCGGTTTAAAACTATTGAGTACATTAAAAAACATAATTTGAAACCGAAAGGAAAATATATGAGATTGATTTTAACATTTTATATCCCAATTCGATAAAATCTGATTATATACAAAAAAAAAACACCCAAAATAACCAAAAAATATAAAATTTATAATAATTTTTAACTTATATTATTGAAGTAAATAAAGTCGATATAGTGGTAAGTATTGAATAAAACTGCTAATAATATGGCTAATTAAAACCATATTTTAATTACTTTTGACAAAACTATGGTTAATTTCAACCATATTGCAATTGCTTTTGACCAAATTAGTGTTATTTTAACCATATTGTAATTACTTTTGACCAAATTTTATTTACTTTTGAACAAATTATGATTAGTTTAAATCATATTATAATTACTTTTGACAAGCTATGGTTGATTGCAACCAAATGATGCTTATTTTTAACCATATTATAGTTAATTTTCACAAAATTATGTTCAATGTTAACCAATTTAAATTAAAACGTAACATTGTTCATTTTAACAAAGTTATGTTCCTATTTAACCATAGTATGGTTAATTTAGACCGAATCGTGGGCTATTTTAACCAAATGATGGGTAACTTTGATCAAGTTATATACCTCTTTTACCATAAGATGGTTAATTTTACAAAGTTCTATTCATATATAACCATAATATGGTTAATTTAGATAAAACCATAAGTAATTTTAACCAAACTATGGTTAGTTAAGACCACATTATGTTCAAATTTAACCACTGTATGGTTAATATAGACGAAATCATGGCCAATTTTAACCATATTATGGTCAGAATTAACTATAATATGGTTACTTACAAACATTGGCATTGTTAAAATTTAACCATAGTAAGTTGGTCATAGAATATGGTTGCCTCCAACCATATTTATCTCTACGTGTACTTAGGGTGTGTGTGAAACGGTAGCATAGTTCTTGGTGAATTAAAATTGTTAAAAAAATTTACTCTAAGGTCAAAATTTATATTGACCCCCACACGCAGAAAAAAAATATGTTTACATATGGTCACCTCCAACAAAACTATTTTTAGACAAAATTTTAAACATATTATTTTTAAATTTAACCATATTATTGTCACCGACAAACATATAATTGTTAAATTAGTCCTCCATCAATAAGCCACAACCATATTATGTTTGCCTCTAAACATGTTATGGTTAAATATGACAATAATTTGTTTTTAAATTAACAATAGTATTTTCCTCTTTTCCTAGAGCAACATTCTATGGTTGAAAATCAACCATGCTATTATAAATGTTAAACATATTTTAGTTATTACTAACCAAAAGATGTTCGGAGGCAACCATAATATGGTTGTGCCTTCTTGATGGAGGACTAATTTAACAATAATATGTTTGTCGGTGACAATAGTATGGTTAAATTTAAACATAATATGTTTGCAATTCTCTTTAAAAATAGTTTTGCTGGAGGTGACCAAATTTAAACATATTTTTTCTCTGGGTGCAGGGATAGTGAAATTTTATTCAAAATTTTACTTCCATGAGTACTTTACTACCGTTGCACACACATCCTTAAATACAAAATATATGAATTTAAAACTTAGATAAATAAAATTGGATTAATTCCACACTGCTTACATCTTTAATCTAAAATTTAAACAATTTTTAAATCAGCATTGAGAAAAAAATCCATTTCTTAATTAAAGAATATTTGTCTTCTTTTTATTGAGGAAGGCTATTATTATGTTTAATTTGTTTGTAACCCGTATTCAATTTTTATGTCTAATGAAAGGTTTGTTCTTTAAATCGTTCTCAATTTGATATCAAACTACTGTTTTTGCTAGGAATAACCAATAAAACTATTAGAGCCCACCGATGGCAATTTGTAGCAATAAATTTAAAGATCTGTTCAAAGTCATTCTATGTCCATCATTCTCTCTCATTTGTATGTCAATATACGCTCTTCGAAAGGTAGGGCATCATTATATTGTTTAAATTATTTTTGCAATATTCTACAATATGTCTAGATATTTTTGACCTACATTTTGAAAATTTCTTGATTTTTAAAGAAAAAATATAAAAAACAATGGCAAAATGTTCAGGGAGATGTATTTTATGTGTAGATGAAAATGCGAATCTACTCAATCGCACGAGGTAAATATTTTTTCATTTCTAGAAATAAAAGCATAGTTTGTATGTAGAAATCAGTGTTTAAATTGCTTGCTTTAAAATAGCAACAGTCGCACATTTTTGCTTTGTTTACATTTTTTGCAGCAAATTAAAAAACTGTGTGTCTAAGTGTTTACTTAACTCTTTGATAACGAGTCAGCAAAAGCAAAAAAGCAAAAGCAAAACAAAGAGAGTAAATAATTTGTTTAAACTCGCTATGTGCATGTACTCTGCTAAATCTGTCAGCAAAGAAGCCACTTAAGAAAACAAATTTTCTGTTGCTGTAAGTATTAAGTTTTTGATTGTTTTTTTTTTTGCTTTTGATGCGCTTAAAGTCAGCAAGTTAACTTCTTTGCTGTTGCTGGAATTTAATATATTATGAACGAATTTGTTTCGAATTTTTTTGGTATTTTGCATTTTTTTTTTTAATAAATAGGAACATACATACATAAATGAAACTACACGTTTTTTTAAACTTCATAATTTGTTTATTTTGTGTTATGTAATTATGTATATATTGCCTGTAACAGCAAGCAACAGCAATGAAGTCAAAAACAGCAAAGAAGTTAATACTCGCTGAATTTAAGCACATCAATTTACAGTTAAGCCAAAGCAAAAAAAAAAATAAACAAAAACTTATTACTTACAGCAACAGCAATTTTTTTTTTCAAGTGGTTGCTTGGCTGGCTTTTTAAGCTGAGAACATAAACATGGTGAGAATAAATAAATTATTTACTCTCACTTTTTCTGCGTTTGCTTTTGCTTTTTGCTTTTACTGTGTTCTTTTTCTTAAGTTAAGTTAAGCAATTACAAAAACATTAAAAATAGTCAAGCATTTTTAAACACTGGTAGAAATACGTATTATTACACTCGAAAAAATTTGATTTGCTAAATAAATACATACATATGTATGTTTATATCAGTGATGTCATGCGTAGGGAAAAATTCCTATTCGTAGGGATTTACTTTGAAAAAAATGACCGTAGGTTAAGGAAAGACAGATATTTTGAAATCATTAATATGTAGGGACTTTTCAAAAATGTGGTAAAACTGTATATATTTGGCCATCTTTTTCAATTTGTTACAAAATACTATCGAAATTGTTGATACGGCAGCATTACAAATTGTTAAATTTCCTTAAGTGATTGCTTGTCCCCATTTCAACTTTGATTTTAAGGTATATTTGTGAAACTCACTTTTACAAGAATTTAGTTTTTCGGAACAATAAATAGATAATTTGTTTAAGATGGGCATCAAAAACTTTTGGGGTAAAATCACTAAAATGAAAAATTCGAATGAAAATTTAATTTCCCCCCTTTAGTTGAAATTAGCAATCTTTGATTTATCATTGCCACATGATAATAAGATCACGAAAGGTCTTCATACACCTATTGAAATATTTGACGTCCTACACGTGACCACTAGTTTTATTTAAAAAAATATATATAAAATGCGAATGTTGCTTCAACGATTGTTAGGAAATTACAAGTCAAAACTCATACGGACAAGCAATTAATTTTTCTAGTATCCAAACAAAATCTAAAAGTACAAAATACATACATACACATTTTCTGTTTCGCTTTTTTAACTAACCCAGCCAGCAAAATACTCCGACGTTGTCTGAATCAGATATTTCTTGCAAAAAGATTTCTGTCAGACAGTGATTATACGTACTGTCAGTCCTCTTTCTGATCGATTTCGAATGGATATATCGGAGGGAATTTATGTACCGATATGTCTAATAGATTTTTGGTTGAATTCATATAGATAAGTCTAAGTTGGCTTGTCTGTTTCTTTTTTTAAATAATTACAATTCTCAATAAGTTGAAAATATTTTTATATTATATTATATTATATTATTGTTTAAAAAAAGACTTAAAAATGACGGCAAAAAAATCAGAATTTCCCAAGACGTGTCTGCCAGAATTCGTGTCAACCACTTACACGATTCCGACATTTTTGTCGACGTTTCTCTCAGATATCTGGAAAACGTCGGACAATTTTGCTGGCTGGGCAATAAACTAAATGTGATTTAAAGTGAATATCACTTATATTTTTTGTGTTTTTTATTTTTTGTTTTATTTTATTTTTTAGTTTATAAAAAGAACTGATGTTATGGTATGTATTCATGTATACCAACTTTAAATATAATGTAACACCAACAGTCTTATTTACATTGATATGTTATCATTTAAAAGTTTTAGGGATTTTTTTAGGGACAATTTTTATGATTTAAGAAAAATAGGGATTCTCTCGCGCTGCGTAGATACTTTTCAAAAAAGTCATCATCACTGGTTTATATATGCAAATTTCTCATACTTTTTTTTTAATATCTTAAAAGCTTTATTTAATATTTATTTTCAATGTTATGAGATTAAACTTAAAAGTATTACAGCAATAAACATCTTAACAATTAAATAACAAAACTAGTGCAAATGGTCTTGCGAAAGACCAACTGCCAAATATCATAGCTCTTTTGTGAAACCCAACAACAAAATACCCAGAATTTCCGTTAGATTTCATAAAAAAGCTACGAAATTTGGCATTTGATCTTTCGCAAGACCATTTGCATCAAACACTGAACTCCGCTATTGTGTGGTTAAAATTACTATGCAATAAGTTAGTAGAATATCTGGGGTGTATGTTGTGAACTATTTTAGGATTTTTGTTTTGGATTATCTGTAATTTATCTGTAAGTTTAAATTTTCTATGAAAATTTGTTTAATAAGCCTTTTATTGATCAAAAATATTTTTTATGAATATGGGGGCTAGTATTTATTCATACTAGGGTTTTTGTTTTCCCTCACTTTTTTGATTCCCGTGAAATCGGGAAAACAAATAATTTTTCCGGGATTGCGGGACTCGAACCCAAAATGAAGTTCAATGTTCCCCGTTTAAATAACTTATTAAGGGTCTTCATGATGTCGCTTTAGAGTCTCGTAATCTGAGAAAGCTGTGCACTTTTGTTCAATTGTGCATTTATACAAACGACACTTCAACGCCGATTTTAACGAAAAATTCAAGTGTTAACATATCAAAAACTGAACAAATAAGCCTGTTGCCTTTCTTTAAGCATTTTCAAAAAACAATTTTCACTTTTTAGAAACAAATTCTAAATATTTTTTTTGTATTGACGTTTCTTAAAAACTGACATTAATTGTTTGAAATTGCACAAAAGTTAAAAAGGGCTTCATGCAAAAGGTCTCGCAAGCTTGCACAAATGGCCATTTTAAGCGGTTTCACCCTGATTTATTTACAGTTTAATACCCTTAAAGGGTACTTTACACTAGCACACAAGTCTTACGCATTTTGACGAAAATGCTTGAGTTAACCAAAAGTACTTGAAATATTGATTGAATAGGACTATTGCAAAGAAAGCTTTATAAATTTAAATTTGGTTCGTTGAACACATTCGAAGAATAAAAATAGCAAATATAATAAAAATAAAAAATAACTTATAAAAAGAAATAATGCTCACATTTTAAAATTAAACTTAATTAATTCTTTAAGGAAACAACAAATTTTTGCATACCTAAAGCATTTCTCTGAGTGTACCTGCTGGGGTCTAATGAATAAACACAAGCAAATACAACAATAATAACAATGGCATACAGAGCGCCACGTTTGCCACGTTTCATAAGAAAACTTAAAACAATTAAAAATACCAAAAATTAATACTCATTAACTCAAAAAGAAAATAACAACAATATTATGATTACGTGATATCAGAATAGTAAGCATATGTACTTTAAACATTTCAAGGAAGCTTTTTGTTACATATGTACCTAAATGCATAAGCATATATGTATGTATATTAGAGTGCTCCTTTATTATTATTATTATATATTTATTTTGTTGTTCCATACACAAGACTTAGAGTCTCATATTACAGTACAGAACTGAGCTTTTGTAAAAATTACAGGTTTTGTTATTTAAAACTTAAAAACTAATAAAATAAAAATATTACATATTTATAATCAATTTAAAATATTTTCAAATTGGAAACAAAAAAAACATAAAAACAAAAAATTAATTAAACATAGTATGTATAAAATCATATAATAATTAATTTCACAGAACCAAATAAAAAAAAAAAAAAAAAAAAAAAAATTAATAAAATTAACTAGCGAAGTTTGACCGTCCCCCTACAACTGGGGTATGTATTGTAGATATACGTTGTGTAAAATATTAGAATAACGCTCACTGGCACCACAACGCCGTTGAAGTTTTAAGGTGCATTTAAAATATTTTATTTTAGTTTTTTTTTTTTTGTTTTTGCTACTAAATAATTACTTTTGCAATTAAATGTAAAGTTCTAATAAGATATAAAAGACAAAATTTGATTAAAAAAATGATAAAGTTATTAAAATTTCCGCAGGCCATTTACATATCTCAGGCCACTTGAACAAGAAACATATTAAAATATACCCGCATTTACTTTTATATGAGTTTTTGTCCTAGTAGGGTACTGTTAACCTATTCCCAGGTATGACCAAAAAAAATAATTTTTTAACGGCAGTTTTAAAACTCCAATTTAAAATTTTTTAAAATGTTGTTAAACAAATTTGAGATGTTTGATCATCACATTGGGATTAAATGTGGATATAACAGGTAATAAAAATATGAAAAAATTATTTCAATACCTCCCATTGTTTATCCATACCTGCGATTAAAATTTTGTGATTGTCAGGAAAAACTAATTTTTAGGCCCAATTTTGGCAAATGAGCCCAATCAGTATTCCGACTGTTAGACATTTTAAGCAAAACCTATTCAGAGTATTATAGTCCCGATAATTTTAAATACGCTCTGAAGGTTTTACTAAAATCGAAAAACATTATCCCTAAATTCATAAAAGTCGAAAGTCAAATTTTGACATATTTGGATTTTTTGAAGTGAAATATTGAATGTTTGTGCGCCGATTTTGATGAAACTGGAGAAGAATATACTAAAGTCATACGAAGACAAAACAGTGCAAAAATGGAGAGTAGCCCTTAAATGCTCTTGGGACCAAATTCATCCCAAACTTTGAAAAATCCGTTAATTTGAATGGTGCTACAACTCATTTGATGCATTTTGATGTCGATAATCTCACAGTTTCACACTCCTTTTTTTTATTTGATCGATTTAAAAGAAAACTCATATACAAGCAAGGCGAATTCATACAGGTGACATTTTCGAGTCATCTGTTTATTGTTTATTTTTTTGTGTGTATACTAAATGTCAAACTTTGTTTATATTTTGTGAAAAAAAATAGTTAAAATTTAAAATTCAATAAAAATCTAAATACTTGAAAAAACTTATTTAAATTTTATAAAACAAAAAAAGTGGAAACAAAATTCAATTAAGGAATTAAAAGTGCGTAAGAAACAAGTGGAGCCACAATTAATTCGCATTATTTGCAATTGTGTATATTTTATTAACAAAAAATTCCCTTGTTTATTTTTCAACAAATAATTTTGACATTCACTCTAACTTTTTACAAAAACTAAAAAAAGGGATAGCTAGCATAACTCCAACTCATGATGCGGTCACCTGTATGAATTCGCCTTGTATAGAAGTAAATGCGGGTATATTTTTTGTAAAAATTTGCTCTTATTCAAATATTTCTCAAAATATGTTAATTTTGTTCCTACAATTCATATGCAAGTGGTCTGAGATATGTTAATGGTCTGGGGAAATATTAATAACTTTAACATTTTTTTAACCAAATATTTTGTGTATATCTTATTAGAACGATATTTACGTACAAATTTTGATTATTTTACGTTAGATTGTAAAAGTAATTAATTAATAGCATAATTTATACAAAAACTGAAAAAATGTATTTATCTCCCTGTTACATGCATCCTTTTATCCTAATATTTTACACAACGTATATGTACAATACATAAAACAGCGTAATGGGGGCTTGTGCCTTGACATTTTTTTCGTCCATATTCTATAAACATTGGTATCAATCATTTACTAAAATATTGCCATAATTAAAAAAATTACAAGGATTACAAGTTTATAGGTTTTTAATTTAAAGTTATTTTTAAAGAGAACCGACTTTTTGTTTAACTACACGAAATTGCATTAATTTTACCTATTATAATTACTATTAAATTTTCCAATTTAATAATATAAACAATTACATCTAATACTTTTATTTTAATTTTACTTTTAGGAATATATACTTGCGCCATTAACTTTCTTAATTTGAAGTATTATGGGTTTATTTATATTAGAAATATACAAGGTATTTATTTATAATGTTGGATACAAACGGGTTGGCAAACACCCACTTTCCGTTTGTGAGTAAACGACACAAACATAATTATTACATACATGTATATTCTATATACATAAATATATTCTTTTGCTTCTTTTTCACATTCACTCTGCAACATTTTTCCAGAAATAATGAACTGTTAGTATGAAAAACAAAAATCTTTGTTTTTCTACAAACATGCTTTAAAAATTTGCCCAAACAATCAAACACCTCAATTAATTAACAAATAATGCATACAAAGTTATACAAACATAAGCATGTTTGTGTGCATATTAAACATTTTTAATATTCACACAAACATCTTGTTGTTGTCAAACCGCTTGTGCCTTTTGTTTGGCCCTTAACGCAAAAGATTTGTACACACATTATAGTTTTACTTGTTTGTCAAGCCGCTTGTGTAGTTTCATGGGCCCTTATACAAAATATAATACAATTTAATTAAATTACTTAAACAATCTCATATAAGTATCGTTTCAAACTTGTGTCAATTACAAAAAAAAAAAAACGCACAAAAATTAATTTATGAAAACATAAGTGCTGTTTCTAAATAACAGGCAAGTAATTGTGCAGTAAAATTTATATGAAAAGCACTCGGTTTTTTGACAACCAATTGCTTGTCACCTAGAAACAGCATATTAATTTCCTATATTTTGATCAAACTTTGAATGCATTCATGTATAGATTTTATTCATAATGTTGATAAAATTTAGCATGTTTTTTACAAGCACTGTTAATGTATATACGCTTGTTTTATAATTGCAAATTATGCAAAAGAAGCAAAGGGTACTTTACACTATCACTCAAGTCTTCAGTATTTTCAGGAAAATGCAACCCTGTTATGAAAAGTTGTCATTGTTTTTTGAAAATATCAAACATTTATAAAATCAGGGAAGCATTTTCCTCAAAAAAATTAAATCTTGTATTATAGTGTAAAATGATCTTGTCCTATTCACAATCTCGTTGAGATTGCAAATTTATGCAATTGTAAATATTTCTCTATCAATTGTGAATGACTCTCTTAAGCTAAGTTTACAAATCTTGGTGCAAAGCACAAAATAAAACACGATCATACATCGTACTTCTTCATAAATTACATACATATATAAAAGCACAAGTAGTTTACGATTTCATACGTAAATTTCTCTGAGTGTCAGCTGTCGGTTTGTAACAGAGATAATAAAGTTAGTACAATTGTACTTTTTTCAGTACTATAAGCATTGCAAAAGTACTAAAGTACTCCAATGACATGTTAAGTACAATTAAAAAATTTCAAACGCTTTAACATTGAAGCTTTTTGGTCTACTTTTTATCATACCAAAATTTAATAAAATCAAAGAAAAGAAATATTCATTATGTAAATACTGTGTCGAATTTTTATTCGGTCGAATTTTTATTGCTATAGTCTTAACACGTTCACCACTCAGCGTCACATATATGTGACATAGGAATTTTTACAGAAACTCATGTCACATATAAGTGTTGGATTTTTTTGAAATGTAGTTACCTATTATTTCGTGAATGTTTGTTGGAACGTATTTTTTTGTGCATTTGAGTCTCTGTTGCAATGTGATATAAATGTGATGTATAGGCTAAGTAGTTATTTAAAAAATTGGCTTTTTTGGGTACTTCCTGAAATGTTAATAATTTATTTAATTTTTTTTTAACTTACTTTAAAAGCGTTTTTATTGTGCATTTAATTTATGCAGATATTTGTTTTATAGAGGCAAGTTCTACGTCAAAATATCTATGGGGGGATTTACAAGGTGTGCTATCAAGTCATATCGTCATAATGTCTTAAATAATATTTTACAATTGTTTAAAAAAAAAATATTTTTTTATGTTGTTTGAAACACAACAAAATTTTTTTTTTTTAAACAATTGTAAAATATTATTTGGGACATTATGACGATATGACTTGATAGCACACCTTGTGAATCTCCCCTATATATTTAAAAATTTAATTGCGTTTGTTTGTTTGTTGCCTATATACTCTTAAAATACTAAACCAAATTTTCTGAAATCACAGCATTTGTATGACTATCCGGCACTTGACATAGGCTTTAAATATTTGCAAAATTACAAGTGGGCGTGGCAGCTGATATACAAAAATAATATAGATTTCTGTATACCTGGAGTGAGGTAAAAGTAAAAGTATTCCAATTGGCTGGATTGGAGAAGTGGGCGTTGTACGTCCTTTACAAGGATAATATAAATTTCTGTGGATATGTTACAAAAGAAGATGGTTGAATTGATTTGGAACCTTAACAATAAAATATTTTTTGCATATATTTGATGATGCTTTATAGCCTATTTCCGATGTGCGAAAGAATTCTTTCGTTCGAATAACTACATTGAAAACAAAAACAAATTCTAAAAATTTGTTTTTGTTTTCAATGTAGTTATACGAAAGAAAGAATTCTTTCGCACATTAGAAATAGGCTATTAGTATGTATATGGAGTCTGCATAGACTGGGAAATTAATTGGATTATGTCCATATTCTTGTTTTAAATTTTAGCATGGTCAATAAAATGTCTTTATACATAAATGGCATTAAATTTTAATATGTTTATATTTTTTAAATTTTTGTTTTATTAAGAAAAATCAAACCATGTAGTGACTCATATATGTGACACCAATTTTACTTAAAACTCATGTCACACATGTGTGACATATATTTTTTGGTTCCTGAGTTTCTGTAGAAAACGGAAAAAATATTTGAGTGGCGAACGTGTTAAATTAACAAAACACTTATCTTTTCTTTAATTTAGGCGTATGTATCTTAAATATAGAATTTTTTTTAAGCAAAGTTCGATTGATGTCGGAAATTAGTTTTGTGATAAATTTCTACTTAACGTTACTTTAATTTTAAAAATGCGTATATAATATATATATATTTAAATTTAAGTCATTTAACTTACTAAAAAAAAAAAATATACAAAGCATATGTAAAGTTTTATAAGAAATGTAGGGCATTTCCTAAATTTTGTAGGCCGCTTCCTACATTTTTTATTGTTTTATAACTATACATAAGCTCTTTTATATATGTATGTATTCTTCTTTATCAAGTTTTGTTTTTTTTTTTTAATTACCAAATAAATATTTTAAATATAAATGTATGGTGAATGTGAATTTTAATGTACGCATGTTCGTACATTTTTTGTTATTATAAAAAATATTTTTTTTTTGTTTTAGTACAATTAGGTTGTAAAAAGTACAATTTTTTACTGAATTAAGTACAATTTTGAAAATTTCATTTTTCATCCCTGGTTTTTAATTGGTTTTAGGTGTTGCATATTAACAACTAGAGTAGGAAGTGCATTGCTGTATGATATGTACTTCGATGCAAAACCGTTTCCACAAGATACTTAGGGCTACAGTATTATTATTGCAAACATTGCGATATTATTTAACATTTTTTGGTTTAATATATACTTCATACATAAGTTTACCATATATCTATATACATATATATAAAAAAACAAGGGCTGACACACTCACTCAGTGACTCATCAGCTGCCAGACCAAACGGCTAAAGCTAGAGACTTGAAATTTGGTACAAAACAAAGAGGTACCTGCTTTTGATACGAAGATCCACTAAGAAGAGAAATTAAGACAGATGGAATCAAAATTCAAAAAGCATATGAATGCCATCAAAAAATAAGCTTTTGTGTATTTAATACTTTTTGATAATTGTGCTTTTAAAGGGTAAAACAGGCAAATATCTAATATTGTTACTTTCTTTAACCGTATTTATCTTCTTAAGTATAAAAGATAGGAATAAAATTTTAATCGAACTGTACTCTTCTTAAAAACTTTTTTCGGAGCGAAAAGGGAACAAAATGTATCTGCTTGTTGGTACTTTTTCTAACCAAATTTTTTTCTTAATGCACAATTTAAATTCTATGAGTAAAATTTCTTTTCCGCGTTTTTGATGAATTTTGGGACTTAGGGGGGGTGAAAAATAAATAGATAGGTCTCATTCCTGGTAAAACCAAGCTTTCCGCGTTTATTTGAGAGCATAGAGAACACATTAATGAATACCATTCGTCCGCACAAACACGGAATGCTACCATCTACGCCTGCTGCTCCATGATGTAGGAGGTCCAAGATCTTTTGAAGAATTAAATGCTGTAAACGGTGTACTCCATCCGACATTTGAATATGCATGTAAGGCCCTTGGTTGCTCGAAGAAGACAGACATTGGAACACTACTTAAGAGGAAGCTGCGTTAAGCAATTCTCCTATAAAGCTGCGTGAGCTGTTAACAGTAATGCTTATTTGCTGTCAACTCTCTAATCCTTTAAGCCTTTGGAACAAATACAAATATAGCCTCTCGGAAGACATTTATTGGCAAATGGAGAGAGAATTGCAAGATGCATTGTTAGCGCAAGCAGGACAAAACTAAGTATAATATGGATTCCCTCGACCCAAAAGGTCTGTAGATCTGTATCTGTGGAGACCATAACCATTATTGATAAGAGAGAATTGGTGACATCTTATGAAAAGTTACTGACGAATGAACAATATGACATATATCAGCATATTCTTGCCAATATAGACAAAAAAGAGAAGTAATATTTATTTGGATGTTTGGAATGAATTCATGATAGCAAATAAAAAGTGTTTCGAAGCGGTATGCAGAACTATGAAAGATATTAGTGAGAACTGGGAACGATAATATGATGGGTAAAGCCACGTTATTGTTAGCTGGTGCCTTCCGTCAGACTTTGCCGATAGTATTTTCTTAGGAGTACTCGTATTTCCTTAGGTCGAGTTTCCACGAGAGCTAAGCCGCGGGAAAAAGCTATTTCAATTTATAAATTTGTTTATTTGTTGGTTTAATTGTTTTTTATCCAATTCTGGAAATTAAAAGAAACCAACTTTCAAAATATGCCAATTTAAAGATACCTGATTCAATTTTAATATGATTACAAAAATTTTTTACAAAGTCTATCGATTTTTTCATCATGAGCATAATTTAATTGTAACACTTCCACTTTAATGGTATATAAACCCCAACTTTAAAAAAATTCAGTCATATTTATACACAGATGACAATAGCAGAGAGGATATTTTTAAGCTTCAGGTCAACACCACGCTGCAATTGTCATAACGACGAATTGCATTGAAAATCGGGAGAATCGGTTCCTAATTTCATATTGGTCTAAGAAAATCTTATTACAACATAAATAATGTTACCAATATTTTTGAAAATCGGTCCATATTTGACCATAACTTCCTGATAAATGTTTGGTATTGATATAACATTTCAAATTATAAATTTTTTAATAGTTTCTATATCATGACAAAATATTTTACCGGTAAGTCCATAACTAACCACAGGTCGCATATAAAATTCCTCTCAAAATAACTTTAAGACGAAAGTATCTCAAAAAGATGTTAATATCTCGATAATATTCGGCACAAAGAATTCTTATAAGAATTTAAGCCTCGTAACATACGTAATTTTGTTTTGTCGGGTGCATGATTGCCCTTGGGTCTCAGATATGGTACACTCTCGAAAAATTATCTGTATATAACGTGGTGGAGGATAAAATGGTCTTATTTGTTTAATACTTACTTAATAATTTCGTTAATTTTCCACTAATTTTATTTTTGTTAGTCAAAATTTAACGTAACTTAGCACCTTTTTAATAATGCAGTTACATAATAAGTAAAGAATTTTTCATAATAAGGATGACTATCAAGAATTGTTCATCATTTCTTACATTCTTACCAAAAAACTTTGCATCATTCTCATACTCATCATAAAATGTGTTTTGGGGATTGAAATGGTATGATTCTGCGTTAATTTCACCAGAAGTCAATAAATTTCATTAAAGAAATTGATATGAATCATTTGCGTCAAACTGTCGTGTTCGCAAACTTCCTCTATTTTTAAAGGGCAAATACCAAAAATGGACGTTAAAAGAGTCAATTCATTGTGAAAGAGGTTTTTATAAATACTTTTTTTATTATTTAAATAATTTTAACAGTTTATGCAATGTGCTTCTATGAGTCAAATTTCCATTTATAAAGCTAATAGTAATGGTCCTACTCGCTCAATATTTCACATACTTTTTGCTTAGATATGTACATATACACTGCGCTTCACATGAATATGTGCAGGGTTTTAGCAATCAAGTTAAGCTTCCTGCTCTCAAGATATATAATTAATGGAGATGATTATGTTATACTTTTTGTAAAAGGTTTAACAATTGAGAAAAAGAACAAAGAAAGGTCGAAAAAGTTCCGTTAGATTAAAACTGTGTTTTTTTATACATAATAATAATTTTTAAAGAAAAATGTAAATTATTTTTATCGCCTGCTGAATAGGTATAAACAGTAGTTGTTTCGTAATTTGTGTCAATTTTAACTACATACAAAATAGTTAAAAATTAAAAAAAAAATTATATCGGTGTTAATCAAAAATAGGCCGTGGTAAATTATAATCAGTTGAAGAGAAGGGAAAATTTATGCTTTTGATGTTTAAGGTCTGTTCGGCTGTAAAATATCTATAGAAAATAAAAGAAGTGCTAACGTTGTGTGGAATTACTTAAGAAAAAAACTTAAAACTTAAGAAAAATATGGAAAAAAAGCATGAAGTGCCGTCCAACAATTAAAACAACAGCTACGGAAAGGTGAAATTTTCTAAGAAAAGTCTACAATTCTAGTCCACAAATTAAAGCAAAAAGTGCTTCCGGTGCTGGTTTTTCTACCGTTAGTTAGATAGATAGATTTGTGGAAGACCATTCGCACCGCGACCCAGAGGATCATTTGTGCAGCCTATGTTTCTCACCATGTCAGGTTCAGGCTGCGTATAAAGCCTATCACCCTGCCCGGTGAAAATTTAAAGATATCAGTTGGGCTCATCATTAGCCCGAAAAATCCACGCCTGGAAGTCCCCAAGGCAGGACAGCAGAAGAGGAGATGTTCCGACGTTTCGTCATCCACCTCACACAATCTGCATATCTTGGTACTAACATTACGTATTATAAACTGATGGTAACTGAGACCACAGTGCCCCATAAATAGACCAACCAGTAGCCTAAGTTCCCCATTCTCAAGCAGAAGTAGTCTGATTGCCCTGCTACGGGACAGAGTCATAAATCCCTTGGACTGTCTTAACCCAGAAATGGTCGTCCATGTGTGAAGGAATTCACGTTCGGACCAGATTTGCAACATTTCCTTAATGTGACTAGCAGGGACGCTCAGGACCTTGAGTGGGCGCCGAGCGTCCCTGTTTGCCAAGCAGTCAGCTATTTCGTTGCCCACATGTCCCTCATTGCCGGGTGCTCAACACAAATTCAACTCATTGTGTCTCCCCAGAAACACCGTTTTCTACCGTTAGATGGATAATAAACGCTGCAGAACACTTAAAACTAGGGATGTAACGATACGCCTTTTTGCCGATACGATACCGAAACGAATATTAAATTTAAATTCAAGGTAAAATTAACAAAACTCAACTAGAGTAATTTCTTTTTTATACAAAATTACAATGTTAAGGAATCTTCAGACCAAACAAATGTTTGACGAAAAAAATCTATGTAAATTTATTAAACTTTAGCTTTATTTATTAAAAGATTTTGTTTGTTGTGATTAATTCCCTATTTTTAAAACACTGAAAATGTATTGTTGGAGGATAAGCTGTTTATATGCGCATTTCACTGGTTGTTCAGGCCAGATCATCTGGAAACGTTTTTTCCAACAAATTTTAGAAAAGCCAAAAATATCAGTAAATAAGACTACAGAGGGAATGAAAATTACAAATTCATTAAAAAAGTCTTATTTGCAACGATATCAAAAACTTTAACAAAATTCCAACAATAAAACAGTGATTTTATGTTTTCTAACATTCTTTAAATTTATTCTTAAAAATTTCTATTGATTTACGAGTAATTAGTATCGTGGTTATTTTATTGAACTGTAAATAATTTTCAATCCAAATTTCGATACATTAATCAGGCTTAAGTTCATTGAATTTAATATTCATTAAATTATTTTTATGAAGGAAGGAATTTTGCAACATGAAATTAATTAAAATTTATTAATAATTATTCATTCTTGACTGAGCTGGGAATTGAACCCAGGTTTTCACGGACAGGTTGCCCTGACTAGTTTCGATTGTAACCACACAATCTCTCAACAATCTGGACACCCTTATGCTAAGCCTAACTCGAGCATGCTGAATTAAATGGTGATAGCGGTTTTTCAAGATTAGCTCTCGTATTCGCGATTTAAAATTTCAATACTAATGTACTATTAAACGATATTTTTATACTTTTGGTATCATTGTACAATTTAAAGTAGGGAGGTAACGATACGCCTTTTTCCCGATACCTTGAACGTGTAGTAAAATTTATATTAAAAGCACTCAGTTTTTTGAGTGTTTTTCATATAAATTTTCTACTCGTTCAAGCATTCGTGTTGTGAAAACAGTACATAAGGTAAAATTAACAAAACTCAAGTAGAGTAATTTCTTTATTACACAAAATTACAGTGTAAGAGATCATTAATATTTAAAATTAGCAAAACAAAGATTTTTGTTTAAAAAACAAAGTATGTATTCTCAACTTTTGCGAAGATAATTTCGCAACTCCGTTTGAAGCAGGCCTGTAGTAGGAAATCGTCTCTCAGATGTGACTGAACTCATTCGACAACTTCAGTATTTCTGCGCCACATTCTTAAATTTTGGGTATAACATTTCATAGCGCCAGATCTGTGTCTAGAATAATTAGAAGATCTAAGGTATATCTAGACATCTTCTTTAGCTGAACCACAGTGAGGATAGACAGAGGATCATTATTCTCCAACTTTTCCTTTTACGGAATGCAGAGTCATATTAAGAAGCTTAATAAGACGTTTTCTCTTTGTAATTTTCGAGCTTTGTATCGAAGTACATATACAATAGATTTCATTATTCCTACTTTGATCATTCTTTGCTGGATTTCAATTCCAAACGGCTAAGGATAACTAGAAGCAATTTCAATTAAAAATATATTTCAAAACAACTAAATTTCATTAGATCAAAATAATATTTTTAATAAATTTTTCTTGAACTAAAAAAATAATTAATTCAATTCTCACATTAATTAAATTTAAATACTTTTCAAACTAATTTTTTAATTGATAAAAAAAACTACTGAACATTTTTTTTGTGTAATATATTTAATTAATTGAGAATCTTGCAAATAAATCATTCACTAGTTTAATTGAATAATTTGTAAGATTCAATTAAAATTCTTCTTAAATTAATTAAGACGAACAATTGAAATTTGAATTTAACATTAATTATCAAAATCAATTTGTTTAGTTAACCATAAAAATCCTCTTTAAACAAAAACACATTTTGTAGTAGTGAAAAAAGTGTATAAATTACACTACTTAATCTCGTGAAATCGGTTCATAATTTTCCGTTTGTCCCATGCTCACTCTCGAAAAACAATTAAATACGCTTAATCCGTACATATTTTGTATAGGGTGCATCAGTTATCTATAAGAAAATAAAATCATAAAAAATTTTTGGTTTTGCTTTTTGTTTTGTGCATTTCAAAAGAAATTTGTTTCTTTTATTATTTTCAGTACTTCAAACAATAAAATTTCTTTTCAACTGCTGGGCGCGCTTTCGTTTATAAGTCCCAATTTATACGATGCAAGTCTTATTGATCAGCTTGTTGTTAGTTTATGGGCGATAGAGACGAGGGGAAAAGAAACGAGTACTCAGCTTGATGTACTCGTCTTATCCCTGCAAACAATTTCGATGGAAAAATAATCTAAATAGTTTCCCCATTTAGCAAAAATCTATCGCTTTTGCTATTCAATTCTTATTGATGTAGTTACATCGTTCGGGAAGAAGTGTCCCACTATGGTAATATTTACTTTAAGAATCCACTTAGTGCCTATATTATATGACGAACTAGAGCGCTTTGGAAGTTTAATATCAATTAAATTTAGTAGTATCGCTGTTGGCTCCAAAAAACACTCTTTTGAAGTTAAATTTTTTCTTATTGTTCTTTATAATAAAAAGTGGGTGATTTTACTGTTTATTTGATTTGATTTTGTAAGGGAAATCTAAGTAATATATAGAATAAATGAGCTTAAAGTTAAACAAATATTAAAAAATCTACGTTACATTTAATCAAAATAGCTGTTAATGTTTTAAAGTTAAAAACCTAATGTGGACAAATTTTGTTAAAGAAAACTGTACAAAATCACAAATTTGTTCAAACACTAACTTTGTAAACTTTCATCATATTATAACTAGCATATCTTTTTATTGCTTTACATTACTTATTTTACAAATTTTCTTCACTCAACGTTATTATTGATCTTCACTAGAAAAATTTAACAAAAACACTAATTTTCATACTAAAAATTTTAAAGTCATTAAATAAACAGACAGTTTAAAAAAATCACTAATATCCTTTAAAAAAAGATAATTATCAAATTAGTATTTTTAATTTAATTTTCATTTGCTCTAAAAAAAATATGCATGATAAATTATTAAAACTTTAACCAATCTAACCGATGAATAAGTTTGGGCTGTTTTGTGCACTCATTTATACAACTTTCGTGAACATTTTTTTTCGGTAACATTTGGATTCCGCGGAGTCCTAATTTTAAGTACAATACTATAACTATTTAATTTTTCAAATATTAAAAATTTCACTCTATTTTACATAATTTTATATATTTATATTATTTTACACGCACGTAGCACCGATCACATGGCAACTTAAATACAAACTGTGCTCTTTTACGCATTTTGCTTTTGTAATATTCACTATTAAACAGCAAATCGTTGCGAAGAAGTCAATATAATATGTGAAATATTCAATTGTGCCATTGTTGCAGTTGTATAACTGTTATAATTATCTGAACAACTCATTAAAGTGACGAAAAAGTATAATTTAAGAACTCATAATGCGATTCTACCGTATTTTGTTGTTGTTAAATTTCGAAAAATCTACTGTTAAACTACCAAATGTGACGAAGTAGTTAAAATTCGTAGACAATCGAAAAACACTCTACCAATTGCTTGGAGGGATACGTTTTGTTTTCTCATTCGCAATGTAAAAAACGCGCACATATGTACGTATGTACTTCATACATAAAACAGTAATATATTAGCAATAAGATAATCATTGTGTGAACGCCGAAGCTGATACAAAGAAGAAAATGTGATAAGTTTATCAATAAGACTTGCAACGTATAAATTGGGACTAAGGACAGTATTAACAAAGTTAATCAAAAAAATAAAAATATCAATATTGTGTTCCCTATATACGCATACCTTTAAAAGGTATACCTTACGTATACCTTTTTTTTGTTTTAAAAAGGTATTTAGCAACCAGTTTCGGGATTGACTGAATCCCGAAGATCCCGGGATAAAAAAATATGATTCAGGGATTGGGGTTACTGAATTGGCATTACAAGCATATCAGTATTGGTACATAGGTATATTGGTACAGAGTTTTTTTTTACAAATTAACCAAAGCAAACAAGAAACTGTAAAACTTTTTTTATGAAATACATTTTTTTAATACCTTTTGCAAATTTATCGTTAAAACATACCTTAAGAAAAAAATTAAAAGGGAGTTTTTCAAAAACAATATAATTTTCTTAAAATTGATTTTTTAAAAGAAGTTCTTAATTAAAGAATAGGTATGTATAATTTTTTTAAATCTTTTCTCATGAAGATTCCACTCTTTCAAGCTAAGCAAAAAGAAAACTTTTTTTCGAGTTGATAAGACATTTGGGATTTCAAATCTAATAAACTAGCACTCGTCTGGCAAAACAAATAAAAATTTGCTCTTTTTTCTTTATCACCAAAAAATTTTGTGAAACCACCTCTTGGCTCTGCGACGGTAGTCAGTCAGTCACGTTACAAATATTTAAGTGTTCGTCAGACTTAATGATTCATTGGAAAATAGTAAAAAACAAACAATACAATATGTACATCTGTAAAATTAAATAAAAAAAAATAATTAATTTTACTTTTGCACTTAACGTTTGTTTTTTTTCTTTCTTGTAATTAACAAAGAATACCTATGTAATTCCTAAACACTTGTTTAAATATCATACTCATTATAGTTATCACTAGAAAAGTGACTTTGTTGAAGTTTAGGGCAATAAAAAATATATTTATTGGCGGAATGAATCTACTCACTAGAAAAGCATTTCACCTGAAAATATCTGGTAACTTTTTTTTGCCATTATATTTGTTTTCAAATAAAATATTTGCATTTTTATGTAGACAAGTATTCATATCTTTATTTTTTTTTTTAATATTATTTATATTGCTAATAATTGAATAAGTCTTAGGGTTTTCTTTATTCATTCTTTTATTTTACCCCACCGCAGAAGACCAGACAGACATTTTTTATTCACTTATGGCAATGAACTGTGCAAAAATATTTATTATCATACATTCAACTGTTTTCCTTTTTTTTTTTGTGCAAAAACATATTTGATAATAATATAAAAATAAAATGAAACTTCTAGAAATTTGTTAAAGTAAATTCTATATTTTATATTCAATGAGAAGAACTTATAATATTTTAAATTGCGCTCTTTTTTGAAAAGAAGAAGAACGATTCTATTGAGGTTGGTTAGTGTTTCTGCATTCATGATTTTTAAGTAATATGTAGTAGTAACTTTTTGTGTAAAAAAGTGGTAATTTATGTAAAAAATTTACTTTTTGTTAAAAAAAATTACTTTGTGTGTAAAAAAGTTAAATTTTATGTAAGAAGTGACTTTTTGCCTTAAATGTGAAAAATTACTTCTGTGTCAAAAAGTGACTTTTTGTATAAAAAGTGACTATTTTCGTAAGATGTCACTTTTTGTGTAAAATGTGAATTTTAGCGTAAAAACGCGATTGATTGTGTAAACAACTGCCTTTTTGTTTAAAAATAATAGTTTTTCTCTGAAAAATGGCTTTTGTGTAAATTGTAACCTTTTATGTAAACAAGCGAATTTTTGTGTATAAAAGTGACCTTTTATGTAAAAAAAAGTGATTATTTGTGTAATATAGTGATTTATTATGTAAAAAAATTACTTTTTGTGCAAAAAAGTGATGATGTAAAATGTGTATTTTTGATTCTTATTCCACCGAATTTATGCTTTAATGCAATGACAGAGAACTTTGTGTTAGGCTAGTTACTAGACTGTTCTTCTGCAAATTATCGTAACATTTTCTAATTTTTCGAATACAAAATTGTCTTACTTTTAATGTTTGTTTTTAATTCCAGTATTTTTTTTAAATATACATATGTAATCAATATAATTTTTTTGTATTTAAATGCTTTTATTTGAACAAGGTTCGCCCAGTGGCCGATATTCGACCACTTGGCATTTACTTTCGAGATAACCAGTGCGTAATGATGGGTACATCAATGCAATCTCAAAATATCAAAACGTCTCGAACAAATTAAAATGAATAAAATTTGTCAGATTGTGTAAATGCATTGCAAAGTGTGTACCCAGCATTATACAACAAAAAGATACACAAAAAGAGGAACGACAAGATTAAAATATAAAAATTGCAAGACTAAAATTTCATAATTTGGACACTAATGCAATTTCAAAACAGAATTTTAAAAATATTGCAGCAAAAAATATTGCAAGTCTGGACGATGACTAAAAAATTACAACCGCTTAAAGAAACACAATTTTATATAGTCGGCTTAAATTTCTGGCAACTTACTTGGGACTTAACGTAACGACATGTTTTTTACATCTGACTTGTCAACTTTTCAAGTCACATGTAATTGTGCATGTCTGTCAAAATTGCTGTTTTACAAAGGGTTTATAATATTTGGTCACACACGTACATGTAATTTGCTTCTGACATTGTCTCTGTTTTTTCGGGTAGTTATTGCAGAAACCAAAGTAGTTCTTGGTTTCAAAATATCGTGCTGCCGCCACAAAAATGTTTATTCAAGCCATAAAAGAGTTCAGCCATCTTAACAGTTTTTTCTTTAAATTCGAAGAAATCAATTTAGGATATTATAATATAACGTTTTTTATACATACATATATATATATGAACATAATTTATATTCAATGGTGACATTACCATACAACATCGGTATTGTAAAATATTTTCTTCAGCCGGCTAATGATTCAGTCAATAGAGCACCGCCGCTGCCGGTTTTGTCCCGGCATAGATTTCCGACACAGCTGATGTCAGATGGTTTGTCAGAAGAAAATAGAGCACGCTCTAATTTAAACTATCGACAGGTTCAGTTCACTAGTTTTACTCTCAAAAATTTTAATTATTGAAGAAGAAATAAAATTAAAAACAGTTTTAGGCAACTTATCATTGAAACTATACTTTTTTTAATAAGTTCTTAAATTCTCCTGTAAAATGTTAAAAATGTCAGATAGGGCCGTTTGCGTTTTAGGTTACGATATGGTAGATAAAAATATATATTGAAAACTTACTTTCTTGCTTCTAGACAGTTAGCCAATATAAATAATTTACTTATTTACCAATATTACAAAAAAATAAACAAATAAAAAAAATGCAAAACAAATAAATGCCAAGATAAAATTTGTTTGAAAGTTTTTGAGATACAGCGCTCATAAAGAGCACGTCATGACAACACGTGTATAAAATTAAGCAGGAACTAAATAGGTTTACTGTGTTATGTTTGGTTTAACCTTGTCAAAATAAAAAAAACTTAGAAATTATTTGTTAGTGTTTTCCGCCCATCACAAATATTTTCTTTGACTAAAAATCTAACAAATTTATGAGCAAACAACTTATTGTGTATACAACTGATAACAATTCATTATCATTCCATTTTCTTATAATTACGAGTTTAAATAGTTTTCATTTGAAAATTTTAAAAATAAACTAAAGTACTTTTCGTTTTTAGTCACTACCGTCTTTAGTCAAAAAAGTGATATAGTCCATTTAGCGATACATATAAGCAAATTTTTTTTCCAGAGTTTCTTTATTGAATCTTCATATATTAAATATGAACTAACAATAAGTAATCAAATCCTATCCTAATACTTTAATTCATGTCGTGCCAGTGCCCGACAAAAAATTTTCTTATCACGGTTTCTGTTCGTATACATATTTAGGGTTTATCGCTCTTCTGATTGGGTGAGTGCTGCAGTGTCTCTTCTCCTTAAGCGAGTGTCGCCGCCATCATTTAAGATATTTCGAGCTAGTGGATTTGGGTGCAGTTCAAGCCTTTTTAAATATTTTACTGCGTATTTTGTAATCATAGTTTTTACCAATGGCACGTTGAGATCCTTGTGGATATTCGAGTTTTTAACATACCAGGGAGCAGCTGTGATTATTCGAAGAACTTTATTTTGGCGCCTTTGAATTTTTTCGATATTAGACGCTGAGACAGTGCCCCATAATTGAATACCGTAGCACCAGATTGGTTTTAAGATAGAGTTGTAAAGAAGAAGTTTACAATCGAGACTTAGGACAGAATTTCTTCTAATAAGCCAATGAATTTGAATGGCTTTTAGTTTCATTTGAGTTAATTTTGCATCTATATGGTATTTCCACGTTAAACGGCGATCTAGATGTATACCGAGATATAGTATTATTTGATTATTGATTTTAATAGGGGGGGGGGGGGCATGAATCCCGACGCAAGGTGAATGTTATATGTACGCATTTTTGCTCGTTGACTATTATCCTCCATTGTTTTAACCATATTTCTAGTTGAAATATATGCTCCATGATGGTTCGTGATGGTTTTCATGCACGCTTAGGAAAGCTGTATCGTCCGCAAAAGTTACAGTTTGGGTGTAGTTGTTACCCAGTAAAAAAGTTGTTACCCAGCAAAATAATAAATGGCGTCAGACGAACTATTAGATTTCGATAAATATGTCCGTAAACCTTGCGCGCAAAGTACAAGTCACAATTTTAAATATTATTTCACATAGCGCCCAATAAAAACTGATTTCCATAACAGTCTTTGTGCCCAGAAACCATATTTTTATGTTAATATTTAGAGAAAATTGGGCCCAAAATTTTTTTATTTCAACCTTAATCATCTTATTTAATTTATATAAGAATCGGTCCAAATTTGACCATGGCTCCCATACAAATACAACATAACTCCCCAATAAATTTTTGAAGATATTAATATAAAATTTGGCAGCAATTACTTTTATATTAGCTACTATATCATGGTAAAATTTTGGCCTGGTAGGTACCAGCATTGACAATAGATCTACTAACTAAAATCAATTTAAGGCGTAAAAATTTCATACAGATGTACATAGATATCCAGATAATATTCGGCGTAAATAAATCTTATATTAATCTTTACATTATAACATATGCCGTATTCACAAAACCCATTGTATCGTTGCATCGGTTGTATGTTGTATTAAAAAACATAGTTCACACTTGGTTTTTTAAATAACATATAATCATAAAAGGGGTTTTTGAATAGCATAATTTTGTTTGCCGGGTCCATAATTGCCTATGGGTCCACACTCTTGAAAATTTATCTGCATATACTGAATTATTTCTTGTTCTTTTTTGTAAAAGTTTTTTTTATCCAAATTTCGATATTTTGATCATGGTTAAGTTCATTGAATTTAATTTTCATTAAATTATTTTTATGAAGAAAGGAATTTTACAACATGAAATGAATTAAAATATATTGATAATTTTTCATTCTTGACTAAGCTTTGTTCACATTGGGAGCAATAATTTCGTTTTTATACTTATTTCTTCCCAAAGTATTTCATATATTTAACTTTCATTTTTAAACCAAAAAAGTAACTAAAGTTTTTCTAAAAAGATGATTCTACTTCTAATTCTGCAACAATTTTTATGAAATTTCAACTGACGTTTATAATAATTTTATTTAGTTTTGAATGAAAATTTTAACAAAACGTTTTAAAAAATAATAATAAATACTTATTATTGTTGTGAGCAAAATTTGCAAATGTTTTCCTAATTAAAAATGTGTGTGGCTGCGAAAAAAACGTTGCTTTTTTATGAACACAAAGTGAAAATGTTGCTGCCATCAAATTAACGTTTATGTATTACGGCTTTAGGCGTACTAAACTGTTTTCCGGGATTAGGGTGTACATGGGGTCTAGGGTTAATTATGGACCGATCTTCACTTAATTTAGCAGTGTGATTTCTAGTCCTACAAAACTGTTCTTAACAAAATTTAATTATGATAACTGACAACTTTTTTTACGGTGGTGGTTCCACATTTTGATTCATTGTTCTGATCCTACGGAACCGATTTTGCTGGCTTTTAATCCCAAACTGCTTAGGATAACTACAAGCCATTTGAGATCAATTTTGTTCTTTTCTTTTGCGTTTTTTCAAAGTGAGCGTGTTTTCAACAGACGGACAGACAAACGGACATGGCTAAGTTGACTGAAGGGCCAACCATAATACATATGCATAAGTTAGCTTAAAGTACTGTCTAAAATTAACGAAACGTCTGTCAAATGCATGAGAAAATTAAAAGAGACTTTAAGGTGGCCATAATGTACTTACATAAACTTAAGGTCCATGTTGCATATTTGTGCAATATTTGGTTTTCTTGCAAGTACTTTCAATAATTACAGCCCTGTAATTGTTTATTTTATGTTTTATTTAATTTACCAGAAACATTTTAAAAAGAAAAAAATTGGTGATTGTTGTACATACTTATTAATAGAAAATGGATACAAAATTTAAATATGTAAAATTCCTCTTTTTCTATATTCTTGTTTTTCTTTATCCATCTCAATTTATTTTATTTTTTGTAACAACACACAAACAGCTGATTCCGCACGCAATGTGCGTTCAGTTTGGCACTTTGCTTAAGCAAATGACATTTGGCGAAACTTAACAAAAAGTTTCATTAAGTACATTATAGTTGGCCACATATGTTTTAAATGTATTCGCACAGTTGCTTAAGTTGACTTAAGTGGCCTCATGCATATTATGGTTGCTCCTTTAGAATTATTCAAGGAGACAGAATATTTATGAGGTCTTAGATATACATACATACATATATAATAAAAAAGTTTCACACGGAATGACAAACTTAGTATACCCTCATTCACCACTAGTGGAGGGTATAAAAATTCGTATGTAAACATAAATTTTTATTATTCAGGTTTTAGTATATCTAATCACTTCGAACGCTAGAGGCCAAATAAAAGTAACGGCGTCATTTTTATTTTCCGTCCCGCGTTGAACTTTTAACAATTGGCAAAAAAAAATATTTGCGTGGGAAAAACGCGTCATTTATATTTTCCTTTTGAAATAAGTGACACGCTTTTAATTTTCTTGAATTATTAATTCTTTAGATACCATTTTGACGACTATAATCGTAAAATTGTGAGTGTTTTTCGTAACGTAAATACAAAAAATACGTACATACATGCAAAATAAAATTAAATTTTTTAAACAAATAAATAACACTGTGCTACACAAGAAAAATTCAAGAATTCTCATGATCTAATTTTGTCCATAGATTAAGATACCAAAAATTTTCTTTCACTTCGTTTAATCCTAATTTTTTTTTATTAAATATTAATTAATATATAAATGTGACAAATTAAAAAAATCATAAATATCTTATTTCAAAACAGATTTTTAAAATTGTTTTTTAGTTTAAAAGGCGTGGATTTTACTTTTCAGATGAAGTAATGGGTTTCAAAATAACAATTTTTTTTATAAATTTTTCATATTCGTTAAGCTTTAATATTATTGGTTATCAAAAAGTAATATACATATGTATACCTTATTATCCCATTAATACCACTTGACTTAATCCTGTCCTTAAGAATCCAGTTCTTAATTAGTTAAAGAAGAGTTCCTAAAAATAAATAAAGTCAATTTCAAAATCGATAAAAAAAAATGTTTTGAAGATTATAAAGACGTATGTATATGCGTATTATGTTTAATGCAGAATTGGAGAATTGAAAAATTAAATTAATATACTAATATTTTGAGATATCAGTAGAATTGAAGCACAGCCGCGAATAACGTTTTGAGTTACAAAATAATTTTTTTTCAGGAGTCCAAAAAAGAATTGAGTAACGACCGTTACACAGACGTTTTCAATCCAAAAGAAAACAAGTTAGAGTGCTATATTCGGATATGCCTAATCGTATATGGCCTTCGTCATGATGCTATAAGAACAGTTATATAAATGACACAATCACACAAGTCTTACGTATTTTGACGAAAATGCTTCCATGATCTATTTATTGTTTTATAATTTTCAAAAAACAACAACTTATCATGACAGGGTTGTACATCACCAAAATCCTTAAGACTTATGTAAAAGTGTAAGGTACCATTAACACACATTGTCAAAAAAGCATTAAAATAAAATTAATATTGTTACGTTACTGCCTTTTCAATAACGTTTTTGGTAAATTTCCTTTATAATAAACCTCTTGAGTTCTTTTATTGCAACTTTAATAAAATAAATAAAACACTTTAAACACTTTACTTATAGCTGGTACTATAAACTATTCCCGCCACTTTATTTAGAACTTAGTCAATTATACCACTAATAATTGCGATGTACACACTTAAATAATCGTACTAATACTGATTATCGATGCCCACCTTCGCGAGTATTTATACTCTGTTTGCTGACATCTAGATGTCTCTAGAGCATTCGACTCGTCGAAATGTCTGTAACATTTTCGACATTTCTGGGCCAATCGAGCTTTTATTATCTTACAGCTAATATCATTATGCATTAACACTGTGGATGAATTTAAATTGATTTATACATCAATAAACTAAAGCATACTTTATGGGTTAAGAAAATAATCTTAACACTATTATGTTATACAGTTATCTATAACAATCATAACTTTACATTTGTACTAGAAAACTCTGTACAGTGGGTTTACATTAGAAATATGTGAAACTAATACAATAACATTTTAAACTTATAAAATTACTAATAAACTAAACTTATTCTTAACTAAAGTTACTTTCGTAACAATATATTTAAAACGGTTGTTCTTAATACACATTTCTCTATTTAAGCGGAAAATCATATACATTTGTGTGTGTTATTTTTAAAAAAAGTGAAAACAAATTCAACATATTAAAAACAAGAGATTTAATGGGTGAAAATTAGAGGCAGTGATTTTTTGCTCATATCTCAACCATTTGTAGACCGATTAAGCTCAATTTCAAAAGCACACTTTGACAGAGTATATGTGACATTACCCCCTTTGGGACCATATGGCTTCCACAAACTCTTTCCATCTTATAGAAGTTGTTTTTTACGTCTTCCCATGTAAGATTTCACTGTCCTAGTTATTGCAGCATCATTCTATTCAGTACTGCTATTTTGCCCTGTATCAGTTTCGTTAATCGGTTGTTGTTCCAGCTAAGAAGATTCTAGTTCTTGGAGTAACGATCCGTCCATTGTTATGTTGCCTTGTAGCAGTTTCATTAATCGGTTGTTGTTCCATCTGTCGTTGTCTAGAAAGCGCCCTCCGTGTATTTGGTGTAGTGGTTGTTGTTGTTGTAGCAGCAAGACCTGAAGAACAGGTGTTGCTGAGTTGGCAATCCTTGGTCGGTGATCGTTGAACTTCGAGTCGTTCCGGTGCGTAGAACCGATTGTCTTGGGAACGTGGTGTAGTGGTGGGGAACCTTGATTTTCTTTGATTCCTACCTTTCGCCAAGGGTTGGCGGCTGTATGACCTTTGCTATGATGTTATCCTCTTTTTCAGGGGGAGAGGAGTTCGAAGAACATGATTGAAACTTTTCGTGGTGAAGGGTATACAAATATTTACCTATTAAAGGTAAAACATATGTATGTATGTATATTAGGTGTTGTAATTATTGTCTCCTTTTGTATTTTAAATAAACGACTGTAATTAATATTTTAATAGTTAATAAGAGTTCATTTAATTATAAAAGGATAAAAACGATATAAACGATGGTTACAACTAAACTTGGAAAATCACGTGTGTACTTTTCTCTATATCAAAAACTTGATTGATCTACAAAATTATGACAGCAGATGTTTTACAATAAAGTAGTGATGTCAACTCCACTTATTGATACAACAATTTGGAATCTTAATTACTCCATTATATAATAGTCCAGGTGCTTTGGAAGTCTTCGTTGCCTTTGAGTTGTTCGGTGGCAACTCCGATCTTGATTTTATTCTGATGCTTGCCCTGGACCTTGTGTAGATGCTCTTGAATCGACCGCTTCCCGAGGTGTTGTTGCTATTTGAGACGTGCAAGGTAATTCTTCGTAATTGGGGAGACACGTTAATTGCGGTAATACACTCACTTGCTGAGGTAATGGTTGCTTTCCTTCTTCGTTTTCATAGCGCTTACTCGGGTGATGTTGAATATCTGTGGTATCAATGAGATTAACGTTAGTAAGCCGGAGCTGGTTTAGGTGTCTTTTAAAAATGTAGCCATCATCGAGCTAAACGATGTTATGAAGTAAACCTAGCTTCTTGAAAATAATGCCTGGTTTCCACAAGTTTTTATTCGACGTGTAACATTGAGCCTGAACTCGGTCTCCCTCTCGCAATTGTCTGGTCGGTCCTTGTGATGTTAATGATATCCCCAATGGCATAGGTTTCAATGCATCTAACTTTGTTCTCATCTGTTTTTCCAAACACAGTTCTGATGGACTTTTGACATTACGTAGTGGTGTGGCCCTGTATTTGAATAAAATGTCCCTAATCTTTGTGGATATCGGTAATGCCTCCTTCCCCATGGCCGCTAAGCTCTGCTTCAACATCTGAACGTTCCTTTCAGCCAATCCGTTCGTATCTGGATGACCTGGGGCTATACATTTTTCGAAAAAAACCGCTTCGTTGCAGAAATTAGTAAATTCTTCGCTTTAAAAAATCGTGGCATTATCCGAAACCATGTCGTCCGGATACCCATTTCTTGAAAAAATATTTTGTAAAATTTGAATTGTCGAAGCTAAAGTTGGCGCAGCTGTACTTAACCCCAATTCAGCCCATTTGGACTTCGAGTCAATGACAACAAGAAAATGATGTCCTTGATATGTACCTGCATAATCAATATGCACTCGCTGCCAGTTGTACTCAAGTTCCTCCCAAGGGTGAATTATTGCTTTTGGAGGCCATTTTGCAACGGAAGCTCATGCAGCACAGGAACGAACGTAGTTTTCAATGTCTTTATCGATGGACATGCCAATGTGTGTACAACTACTCTTTGGCCCCTGAACAAGATGTCACTATCAATTGTATACTCGGAATCGGCTACATTAGAACTTCGTAGCTTCTCCAAAATGTTAACCAGTACAAAATCCTTTCTTGTTTCCTCACGTATAGAATATAAATTTAGTTTCGTAGAATTAATTTGGTTTAAAGTTGAAATGCAAATAATATTTACTTCCCGATCTATAAAATTATGAAAAGTCGTACCTGAATTTATTGGTGCTCTCGATAAACAATCGATATTAACGTTTTCGTCACTTCTCTTCGTAACAACTTCGTAATTAAACCCACTTAAAAACGCGGCATATCGTTGAAGACGTGGGTCAATTTTGATTTCTGGTGGAAAATACGCGCTAATGGCTGATTATCAATCACTGGTTTGAAAAATCTACCATAAAGGTATTGGTGAAAATGTTGAACGGCGCACTGTGGCTGAAAATTGAATTTCATCGGCCAAAAGTCCAATGTTTTGTCATCGCCGATTTCAAAAATTTTAATGCCATTCGATAGCAAACATATTAGAACTAAGGTATCAAAAAAACTAGATTAAAATATTCGTAATTGCGGCTGTGGCATGCTACTGGAAACAAATATTTTATTTTGTTTTAGAAAAAAATTAGTTTTTGTAAATTTGATCAGAACTAAATTATGATTTCTCGCAAACCGTTATCAATAATTGGTCGAAATTTTTTTTGTTATATTAATGGGATAGTAGTCTTTAAGAAATGGATCATTACATCCATGTATCATTTATACCTGATGTGTTATTAAATGTTTCCCCAGGTTCTATATTTTAGTTAAATCCGAATTTTAGAGGAGTAGAACTTGTTAGGGTCAAAAAGGGTCAAAGAGATTTTAGTACCATCAGAAAGCTGAAGGTGTCCTCTTTAACCCCGTATATACTTGTGCAACTGTTTTGAACTGTCTGTTGAACACTTTTTTCATTTTAATGAAATTACTCGCAACATTTTTTTTGCTCTTTTTATTTAAGCTGCTCATATGACTGAAATATAACACAATGGTTTACAAGCGTTTTGTTTTGAAAAATAATTTTGCTTCTTATGAACGGCTGAACATATTTGAATGAAATTTTAAACTGTCATGGCCGGGTAGCTTTTGTGTTGAATTGGAAGAACGCGGGTCCATGGAGGGTCGGGAGAGTGACTTGCGGACCTCTAAAATTGGTAACCTCGGAAATTCAAACTTTTAAAAAATTCACCAAAAATATATTTATGGATTGCAAAAAAAAAATTTTACTTAAGCTGAGTTACAAGAAATATGCTTAAATGTTTAGGTTATCTCCTTTGCTTTTGGAGATATTCGGATAAAACGGATTTTTTGGCTTGATTTTTATTATGTTTTATGTCAAACTGTTATCAATAGTGGGTTCAACATTTTAGTCAAATTGAAGTTCAGAAGAATAGAATTTATGAGGTCAAAAGGGGTTAAAGAAATTTTACTAGCTATAGGTAGTTGAAAGTATCCACTTTAAACCCAAATGCACTTTTGTACCTGTTTGGACCAGCCTATAGAACACTTTTTTAGTTTGTGTGAAATTATTCGCCACATTTCTTTTGCTCTTTTAATTTTACTTATTCATATGACTGAAATATAACTGCCTATTTCCGATGTGCGAAAGAATTCTTTCTTTCGTACAAATACATTCAAAACAAAAACAAAGTTTTTAGAATTTGTTTTTGTTTTAAATGTAGTTGTTTGAAAGAAAGAATTCTTTCGCACATCAGAAATAGGCTATAAGTGTACCAAGCCAAGTATTTTATATTATATAATTACCAACACCTGTGGGATTTTAAGCGTATCCTTCTTAAGCCCATTTTAGTTCTTTATTCTACCTTATTTTGCTACCTATGAACACAGTTAACGCAAGCTATGTATAAAAGCCAGTGGTATTCGAATAAAATCTCAGTTGTTAAAATATATCTAAGCAATAACAATCTAATTTTTGTAATATCTATAAAAATGGAGAGCTTCAGCTATAAAGAATTATCCGAACAGTATTTTAAAAATAAAAAGGAGGAAGATGTTTTAAGTTACATTGAAGGAAAACTGAAATACGATCGGAACTGCAAAATAAAATAACCGATTTCGTCAAAAACTTAAAAAAGCGCTTCAAACAAGTTGGATGGAGTAAACCTAGATTTTACAACAGTTTTGCAAACTGGTTAGATGGCGAACTCAGTGTCCAGATATCTTCAGAAGGTACAAAAGAAAAGAACATTGGGAGACCAAAGAAATCACTTGAGAACTGTAGCGATAGATCTAAAAGGCGGAAGCTTAAGGATATCAACGAAGAAATCGGGGATAAAAATATTCAAGAAGCTTTGCTATATCAACTGCGATCCCAAAAAGAACTCACAAAAGTCGATATTATTGAAAAAGTGCTTATCGCTAGTCCCAAGAGAACAAAACGGATTCTTAAGAGTGTTCCAACGCCAATCGATGAAAAACAGTTTTCAAATGAAGAGGCATTAGCATTATTTTTAGATTTGAAGTTAACAAAAGAGCAATATATTCAGCTCAGAGTACGTGCAATTGAAAAAGGTTCAAATCTGTATCCTGCTTATCATCACATAACTGTTGCTTAGAAGGAATGTTTGCCACCAAGGGACACTATTAAAATCACACCAAAGTAATGTTTTCTAATATGTCCATTATTTTCTAGAAAATTCTGATCAATATCGAGTGGTAAATTGAACAAAAAAAAATTTAAAGCCGTTTTCCGGGATTGGGAATTTGGGTATTTCTTAATAAAAAAATGGGGATGTTTTTCAGTCCACTGTTTTAGGAACTTTTTAATCTACATAACTGCCAAAATTCATTATGATACCTTTATACATGTTAGATTAATAGAATGTCAAACATTAAAATTATTATTTATATGTATAGTGTAAATGAATAAAAGGGCTTTCAACATGAGTAAAAAATAATAATTTTAAGGTTTGACATTCTATAAATCTGACATGAACAAAGATATATTAATGAAATTTGGCAGTTATGTAGATTAAAATGTTCTTAAAACAGTGGGCAGAAAAACATCCCACTTTTTGAATAAAAAATACCATAATTCTCAATCTCAATCATTAGCATTTTCATACTAAATGCTAAAAAACATTAAATTTCTCAACAACTACTGAACCGATTTTAACAAAATTAACACTGCAAAAAAGTTCAAGAAGTCTTCTCTCCTGCAAAAAAAAATTGCAAAATTATCTCTATTGGTTCAAAAGTTACAGATTTTTGGCCGATGAAAAACGATTTTCAGCCACTGTGCGGCGTATATTATGGCTTAAGCCTCACGGTCAAGCTGCAAATAATTTCTTTACGCAGGAGATAGAGATATTGATGCAATCGGCTTTTCTTCCTCCTGAGCTAGGTGCGACAAAACTCCAACTATCCCTGTGGGACTAGCATCACAACCAAGCTGCACTGGGAGCTCTGGGTTAAACGGCATAAGCACTCTATCGCTGGATATCTCGTTTTTCAAACAATTAAAGGATTCTTGACAAGCCTGTGTCCATTGAAACTTTTAATTTTTCGTTAACAATTGTCGTAATGGCGTTGTTATTGTGGATGCGTTTGGAATGAACTTGGTGTAGTACGTAACCATGCCGAGGAAACGATGAACATCATCAACGCTTCCAGGCGTTGGCATTCCAATAATAGCCTTTATTTTTGATGCGGACTTTTTCACCTTGTTAAGCTACACTGTGTGCCCCAAAAATTCAATTTGGATTTTGAAAAACGTGCACTTTAAAATTTTTACGTGAATGTCGTTTTTGTGTAGTTGATTTAAACACTGCCGTTAATTAGCTCTGCACTCAGCTTTTGATTGACCGTGTACTACGATGTCATCAAAATAAGACTGTGTCTTGGGGACCTCGCGTAATATTTGGTCAATTATTCTATTAAATTTGGATAGAGCTGTCTTTATGCCAAATGAGAGTCTATTTATGCGGTAAGTGGAAATAGTTTGAATCTCACTTGATTTATCATCGACAGAAACGTGTAAATATGATTTATACAAAGCAAGACTGCAAAAGTATTTAGAATCCCTAAGACTGTTGAAGATCTTATCAATTTTTTTTATAGGATAATGTGCCTTAAACGTGACAAATTCCCCTATACGATACTTACTAACTTCAAATTAATTTTTAAATTATTATTTGATGTACCTTGACCAAACTCATGATGCAGAAGTTCTTCTTTTTGGGTATACTTTCATAAACAACTATCAGAATTGTGTCCCGAAATCATGTGTTGTACTGTGTTAGTTTCATTCAATTCCTCTAATTTCATTCCAAGCCGTCGGATCCAAACCCGGCCTATTAATGCAGAAAACCCATCTGGAACAACAACGAGATAGTCAACGATTAATGATTCATTGAATGTTACGTTTACTTGAACTTTCCCACATGATTGAATTTTGTTGTGATTAATTTATTATGTAATTTTAACGTGCTGAATGCACTCATAGGAAGAAACGTATAAGCACATCCAGAATCTACTTCAAGTTTTAATTCTTTACCTTCAATACAAACGTTAACGTAAAAACGCTCTGCATACGAATCGGAATCAATTATTTTACAAATTCCATATTGTGACTCATCTTCCTGGTTTGTAGAATTACGACCGACAAGAGATGTGATTCATACTTTTAAAAAATTACCCTTTTTGTTGACCAATGACATTTCAACTTTGATTTGTCATTATGAAAATCATTCGCAAAATGATTATTTTTCCCGCATCGTAGGCATAGGCCGGCAATCCCCAGCTTACCATAATCAATTTTGGATGGTTTTTGTGGGGTGTATTTACGCTGTGCGTTATTTAAACGTTTTGATTTAGGGGTAAACAAAACGACTCGTTTTGTGTTTTTCATGTCGTTTTCTTACAGCCAATTCACATGAGGGCTTTTACGACGTCGCTTTGTCGACGTCTCTTTTGGTTTGATGGCGAGCGGTGTAGAGAAGAAAGAGGGGTAAACAAAACGACTCGTTTTGTGTTTTTCATGTCGTTTTTTTATATTTCTCTTCAAACTTATTTCTCTTCTTCTAGTTTTGTTTTATTCTTTTTCTTACTTTGAAGCGTCAGGTTGCAAACAAATACGGAAATAATAAAAAAGAATACAAAACAAAAGTTTGAGCTTTAATTTAAACATATTTTTTACATATTTCTTATTTAAAAAAAAAACAGTTGATTTTTCTCATTAAGAAAAATATAAATTTCTTAATGAGAAAAATCAACTAAAGCAGATTTACCGATAAAACAATAAAAATCAACCCTGGTTGCAAATAAAAATTTAAATTAAAAAAAAGCGACATGCCACTAAAAATCATCATATAAATGCAATAGGTTTTTGGAAGTTGCTTCAAAAGGGAATTGAGAAAAAACGACGTCGTAAAAGCCTCCATGTGAATTGGCTGTTATATTCCTCTTCAAACTTATTTCTCTTCTTCTTGTTTTGTTTTATTCTTTTTCATACTTTGAAGGTTGCAAACAAATACGGAAATGATAAAAAAGAATATAAAAAAAAGTTCGAGTTTTAATACATATGTATTTCTTATTTAAAAAAACACTTTTTTATATTTTTCTTAATGAGAAAAATCAACTAAAGCAGATTTACCGATAAGGCAATAAAAATCAACCCTGTAGCTCGTTTCTGTATTTCTCGCATCGCAAATTTTCTCATATTAAGTGTGAAACAAAAAATTCCATCGTTTCTCGATTTGTGAGAAAAAAGTGTTTCACGCGGTTCACACGGTGATTTTTTCCATGTTTTTTAAGACATGATTTTTTGTGTTTGTAGGCGAACGGTGTAGAAAAGCAAGAGGGGTAGAGAAAAAAACACGTTTTCTGATATCTGTGTCTTTTTTTATATTTGTCTTTGCTCACATTCGTATTTTTGTTATGTTGCTTCATTTTATTTTTTATTTCAATGTGGCAACATCTCCTTACAATACAAAACATGGAGCGCATTAAAATTGTTTGTTTTTATAAATAAGCAAGTAAAGAAGAATTACCGATAATGGGAAAAAAAATCAACCCTAAAATCATGGGGAAAAAATCTTCGTTTGAATCTGTTGTGATTTTGGAAGCAACTTTCAAAAGGAATTAAAAAAAGACATGATTTTTAAATCACGGTCTGAATCTAGCCTTTCTGTATTTAAATGCGAGAACAGACAACACAGATTCTGTTTACTTCCAGTAATTAAGTGTCAAATGCAAGCGAAACGTCAACGAAAGAAATATATATAATAAAAATAAGGCTGCCAGATTTAAAGATTTATCGACATTTTGACGATTTTTTTTGTTCCAAAATTGGCAAAGTGACAATTTGCTGATTTTTTCTAGTGACGATTCAGTTTTTGCAATAAAACAATTTTAAATAGTTTTATATGTTTGTGTATTAGGCACCACAGAAAACCAATATCTTTAAAAACTAGGCAGATTAAAAAATGTATCGGCAAAAGCAAAATTTCGAACGGAAACTGTTTAATTTTTATTTGCTTGGATTATTTAATACATTTGTTTGTGTGATCAAAAGATTAAACTATTACCCCATTTTTCAGTCAATGCACTTTAGGAAATTTTTGCCTTTTACTTTGTCCAAAAGTGTTTATTTTATTTCAATATGATATTTTGTCACTCCTTTGTGTGATTTCTACAGGAAAAATAACAATCTGAAATTTAAAACTCTTATCGGATTAAGGAAAATTAAATAAATAATTTTATTTAAATAGACCACAAGCTTATGTATGTATAAAATATGTATTTTACCCATTACATTGTTTTTTTTTTTTTTTTTTTTTTTTTGTGTTTATATGATAAAAATTTGTGATTATATGATAAAAATCGAACAAAATTCGTCAAAATTAATTTTAAATTGTCCGAAAAAAATAGACGATTTTTTTTTATTTTTTCTTAGGATATTGACGTTTGTTTTTCACAAATGTATCTGGCAGCCCTGCATAAAACAAACACAATGAAAGGCCAAAAAAAATTTAAATAACAGAATATAACAATTGTGTTTTATATACTTATTTTCATCATTTAAATTCTTTCTTTTAAAATAAAATAAAATAATACACATTCTTGTGTACATACATACATAATTTGGGCTTCATTTTTTTAAATTTTGTTTTCTCGCATCAATTTCAAATATGACTTATTTTGACAGTTCTTGTGAGAAACTTTTTGCAAAATATTGTTACAGAAACACTTGTTCTCACATCCTTCCAATAATTGCTGGAAAATTATTTAAATGACAGATAATTCTCGCAAAGTAAAAGTACAGAAACACTTATGTGAGAAAAACCAATTTTTGTTTCATATTGCACTGTTTTTGTCATAATTCACTTGTTTCATGCGGGAAATTTTACGATGCGTGAAATACAGAAACGGGCTACTGGTTGCAAATAAAAATTAAAATTGAAAAAAGTGACATGTTTTTGGAAGTTGCTTCAAAAGGGAATTAAGAAAAAACGACGTCGTAAAAGCCTCCATGTGAATTGGCTGTTAGTGATTTGATACAACATTAAGCTTATAACTTTTTACAATTTTCGCAAATAGGGAAAATGGCATATCATAGTCGAATAGAGAATAAAAAGAAAAAACCTCCATTATAGTTTTTTTTTTTTGAAATTGCAAAAAAGTTTCCGAATCAAACGCAATTACTTTTACCATGTTCCCACGTCCAGCAATATTCGTGTTTCGCTCTCCCATTCCTGTTTCGCGCCAAAACATGATTGAAACATGTTTTGCTATACAATATTTTGGGAGCGAAACTATCATCTCCAATTTTGATAATAAATGTGGTTAGTTTATCTGAACTAGCTCACAAAAACAAAATAAAAATTCATGTTAAACAAAATAAAGTGATAATTATTAAAAAAAATAATATTCTGCCGCCGATATTGCTTTTGCTAAGACATTACAAATTACTCGTGTGGTCGGTGGGCTGCCACAAAAACCAAACTTATCAAATGCAAATCTGTAAAATGAGCACTTCGCCAACTTTTTTAGATGAATTCGCTTTGCCCACAGCTGATTCAATGACAACAAGCAAAAAAAAAACATCTAGTTTTCTCAGGCTGCCACAAAAAACAAGACGGACGGATAGTAAACTAAAATATTTTTGACCGTTTTAAAAGTTGTTTTTCTTTGAAAGGGAATAGTAAGTAAAAAAATAAATCTAGTAAACGAGTTTTGATTTGAATCTTTGTAATTAAATAAAAATCATACGTTTTCTAGAATTATAATAAGAAACAATGCCCGAGGCTCGTAGTCCCTTGGCAGCTTTTACTCAAAGTTTAAGTAATGTCATTGATGGGCCAATAACATGGTTTAGGGGTGAGTAAATAGAATCAGATAACTGTTTTAAAGGATTTGGTAAATAATCGAATTCTTTAATATTTTAAACAATTTCTGGCATTCAATTACATAATGACATAACCTCAATATTGAAATGTCAAAATAATTTTTAGAATTGATTGTTGATGTTTTGTTTACATTTTAGAAGTTTTAAGTCTTAATTATTTTTAACATTTGTTTTAGAATCAATTGTTGAACCTAACCAACAAAAGTATGCTTGGTATCATCAAAAATACCGTCGTGTGCCCACAATTGACCAGTGCTACACCGATGATGTGGTCTGTCGCTTTGAAGCCGATCAGCAATTCCGCCGTGATCGTATGGTAGACAATGAAATCGTTACCATTTTGCGTCAACGTTTTGAAGATTGCACCATGTATGAGGCCCCCGATCATATGGTAAAATGCAAACACCTTATGGAACAGTACGAGAAAGCTTCCGAAAATTGGTTTATTAAATGTAAGTTTGAAGCCAAAAGTCATAATAATATATGCTTACAATACTCAAAAGCAGATTTTTTTTTTTTGAACAAAGTTTTAAATAATGTTCCTTTTTAACAGATGGTGACTTAGGTGGTTATACCAACGCCAAGTCCGCCTACATGAAACAAAAGCATCGTCTTATATGGGAACGTCGTCATGGTCCCGTTGGAAGCAATAAGAAAGGTGCTGCTGCTCCTATTGAATCCGAAGAATAATAATTCTGAAGTGCTTTTTACAGAGAATGTAGAAGTGAGTTTTTTATATATGGTAGATCGAATTTCTTGTTTTGTTGGCCCAAGATCAGCTGACATGTTTTAGTTAATATATATATAATTTTTTTTGTTAATAACTGTCGATCATCCGCTTCGCTTACAACCAGATACTGCTTAACATAAAATTTTCAAGTAAAACACAAACAAAAAACAACCAATTATTATTAGAATAATGAAAATATTTAAAAATAAAATAACTTAAAACTCGATACATATTTAATTCCAATCTTCGTTTTATATAATGACTTAGTGGAAAGCTCGACTTGTCAAAATTTTTTATTGATAAGCATAGCTAAAATGTAAAAAGGCGTAACTAACAAAAAATTCAAAATCGAGTTTTCGATTGATTATTATGAATGCCATTAAACTGCATGGCCCATATGCAGTGAAAATATGGTAAAAAAAAAAAGTTAAAAAAATGTATTTGATATTGGTCGATATTTTGTAATTATTTGGAAGAAAACTTAAATGGAAAGAAACAAAATACATATAGGCCGTGTTTTATTTATTTTTTAATTTTCAATGCCAGCTGTTTAGCGGTGCCAATTGCATATCTTTTGTTGTATGTTGTATGAAACATTTTCTGCATTTAAGGTGGCACCCAGTTAAAGTCTGTTAAATTAAAAAAACACTTGAATTTCGTCTTTAGTAGCAAAATAATTAAAAGTGTGTGTTTTATTTTAAAGTTGTTATTAAAAAGAACCGACTTAAGCGCTTGATTCTGAGATCAAAAATTATGCTGTTATTAACAAAAAGCAAGGGACGTGGCAACAAGTGTGTTTTTTTGATAAATGCGAAACGACGTATTTACATATTTTTTTCTAACAAAATATAATGAAATGGTTGTCTTTGAAAATTGTTTGAAGTTTTAAAAATGTTTATAGTTTTAATTTTAAAAAGTTTTTTGTTTCTCCTGTAAAATTATATTTTTGTAAGTTACGCGTTTTGCATTTTAGCTAACGATATACGCATTTAAATTAACTATTTGGAAAACAAATAAATGCCAAAGAGATTTTAAAAATAGATTAACTTCAAGATTACCAGGTAAGTAATGAAATCTTAGCATTTTTTAATTATTGGCTGTTTAAAGAAATACGGTGTATGATGATTTTTTTTAATGTTAAAAAAGGTTCTTACATTTATTTTAAAAATTAGAAATTAGAAATCATTATGTTTAAGATAAAGTAAAACTTTAGTCATATAAGAAAATTATCAGCCTTATTACGGTTCTCGATTTTGAAAACAATTCTGTAGTAGATTAAAGGAACACACAACCCATGTTGTTTAATCTGCTACAAAATTCGACTTACGTTACCGCCATCGAGAACCGTAATAAGACCGAATACCACTAATGCATAGTAAATCATTTGTTTTATGAAGTGGTAATTATTTCGTATGAAGATATTGTAAACCCAACTCTTGAGAGAAGAATACAATTTTCTTTTTTCGTTATGTTATGTGTAAATTTAAAACTTTAAAGTCGTTTTTGTTTTTTAAGTTATGACGATGCTGAAGCAAATGAGCGATATGTACATAATCTCACAAATTATTGCGTCTTCAACAACAGACGTAACTAATAACTATATTAAAAAGTTTAGTAAATTTCCTGATATAACGTAAAGAAAACAAATGTGGACATGATTTCCATTGTCTTAACATACAAAGGCAATACATACTGGGTTATTATTCACCCCTATTATCGGGTATGTGATGAAAATAGAACGATTTCAAAACGAACGTTTTTAAAAGGTGTGATGAATTTCGAGCGATTTTAAAATCAATTTCTGAACGACAATTTCAATTTTTTGTTAAAAACACAGTGCAATTAACTCATGTAATACATAATTTAAAAGAATATGTACAGAAAATAAGAGGAATATGTATAAAAAAAACAATTTTAAAAGATTCTAAAAACGAATCGTTTCGTTTTCCAGTAATTGCACTGTCTTAGTCGTTATTGACAATAATGGATTACTATTGAGTCACTTCATATTTTCTTATGCTGTTCTAAGTCGACTTCGAGTAGAATTGACTGTTTTAGTTGGCAGGTAATTTAGCGACGACTCAAATGAAAGTTAAAGAAATTTTAGTATAAATGAAAACATATTTATAAAAACGTTTTAAATAATAAATGCAAATTAAAAAGAAGTTGTAGACACAAATGTTATTAGTAATAATTATTTATTTAATTTAAACAATAATTGCGACATTTTTATGTAAAAATTGCGTCTTGCGCAAAAAGTGATGTTTTGCGTTAAAAGTGATTTTTTATATTAAAAATAACTTGTGAAAAAAAATCTTTTTTTTGCTAAAAGTAACTTTTTGTTTAAAGCTGCGTTCAAACCGACTATTTGGTTTGAAAGCTTCTCTTTTCTTAAAATGGAATTTTTTTTCGTAAAGTGAAAATGGGTTCAGAAATAAAAAAGCTTAATAGTTTAGTATTTTGGACACCATTTGTAAGACATTTAAATTTTGTTTAATATTGGAATGTTGAATAAATGTTCGCCGTATAACTAAATACCCAGGAAAACTTTTAAGGTATCAATCAATAATTACACAAACGTACATATCGTCATATGATTCCGAAAAAGTCCTAGGTTATATTGAAAAAATTTTACGGCAGCAACTAATAAATAACTCTACTTTAAAAAATAACCCAAAATTTTCACAACAATATTTTCAATTTAATCAAGGTTTACTAAACAAATTTACTATGGAAATTTTACTTAACAAACTTTTGTTAAATTCAATAAAAAAATCGTTTGTGAATACAGGGGCTATTATAATGAAAAGAAAAACTAAATTTTGTTTTTTTTTTATCGAAAGGGGTTTGCACTAGGACCCTTTATAATTTTTTTAATAAGAACGCTATTTTTCATTGTAAGAGTGTAAAATTTTCAAGAATCATATGTTTTAATACGGATCATCATAATCATAATTATTCAGATGGATGCAATATGCAAATATACCTCCCACAATATGCCCAATCCAAATTTTATCGTTGTAAAATATATATTTTTATTAAAGTCAAATCAAATGGTTTTTAGGACAGTCTTAAGAATAAAATTGCAGTTATTTAAAAATGAATCGGCCTTACTGTGTAAGGCGTTTGAAGTAGATTAAAGAACACAGGTTGTGTTTTACTTTAATCTATTATAAAAACGACTCACTCGTTAACGACAACGCCTTTCACAATAAGGCCGATTATGTTCTAAAAAAAAGGTAGTTAAGAAAAGCTTCAAGTAATTTCATTAAAAAATTACTACATGGAAAAAATTAATGCAAATTTTCTAAACTAAATTTCCAAGAATTTTTTCATTTGTTAAAAAAATGTATTACTGCTAAAGTATACCATTATTAAGCATAAGATATATTTGTAGTTTTAAATCAGTTATAAAATTGTTCTATTGTTAAATAAACTTAATTTTAACTTATAGAAACTAACGGCTTGTTAATGAGACTCTTTTTCAGCTTGGCCAAAGCACTCGAGATCTTGGCGGCACCATCCTTTTTGCGTTCTTCGTTATTTTTTTTCCCTAAAGGAACCATAGTTGTGTCTAACAGACGACGTCTAAATAATTTGTAATACTGCAAAACTTGAGAATTTGCCCAGACTTGTTTGGCATCAAAATCTAAGATACGAACAGAATCTAAAGATTTTGCGCGGGATAAAGCGACGTAGGCTTGGCCAGCTTCAAATACTTTTGACAAAGACATTTCAACACAATCTAAAGTTAGACCTTGAGATTTGTGTATTGAAAATGCCCAGGCTAGTTTAAGGGGAACTTGCCTACGAGTAACCGTGCCTCCTGAGGGCGTTTTAATTATCCATTTTTCATGCTTGCAAACATATTCGGTATTGTTTTTAAATCTTACTACGGGAATGCCCTTATCAATGCGTACCACAACGCCTCGGGCTCCATTGACTAAACCTGTTGAAATGTTTATGTTTTTTAGCAACATCACCTGGGCATTTATTTTTAAATACAGCTGAGAGGGTGCTTGAACTTGAGAATCCAATTGTTTGCTCATTAAGGCATCTGAATCTTCCGCTCTGAAAAGTACTTTATCCCCAGATAGATTTTCCAATTTTGATTCATTAATAGAATTGGCGTCGTTGGTGTGGGAACACAGCTGAGTGGCTAATATACCATTGCCTTCGATAATTTGCTTAGAAGTTGCTATTAATCGTTTGGATATGTTCTCATTGCAATGGCCAATGCGCAAATGATTGAGTATTTTAATAAATTCTGGGTCCGATTGACGATGTACCTCTTTAAGTTCATAAACATTTTCAACGCATTGTTCCCATCCACTCGATTGAAAACAAAAACGGGAAGTTTGAGAACCACCACTCGACAAATTTTCTTCCTTCTTTATAACAGGCGGTAACTGAAGGAAATCACCGCAAAGTATTAGTTGAATGCCACCAAAGGGACGATCATTTCGACGTATATGACGGGCCACAGCTTCAATTTTCTAAAATATAATAAGTAAAAATTTTTGTTGAATTTGTTAAATAATTGTTAGAATTCGCTTACATCAAAATATTGACCATCCACCATAGAGATTTCGTCTATAATTAAACGCTTACATTTACGCCAAGCCTGAGCACTAGCTGGACGAGATGCCAATTCATAGCAACGTTGCAGAGTAGCGTCCCCACCACCTATTCCAGCAAAGGCATGCAAAGTTACACCACCTGCATACATAAAAAAATATGCATTAAAGGGCTTAATTAGAATAATTTTACTTCAAACTTACCTATTAAACAAGCTGCCACACCAGTGGAAGCCGTGGCTACTGTACCATCTGGTGGTAAAGCTGAAATTATTTTTTTCAGCAAAAAACTTTTACCCGTACCTGCGGAACCCGTAAAAAATACATTTTTCCCCGAGACACAAGCCTTCAACACTTCCATTTGTTCTTGACATAGTTTTATCGATTCCTCTGTTGCAATGGCTGATTCCTGATACAGTTTCTTTGAAGCTGGTAAGCAACTTTTCTCACTACCACCCTTTATTTCATCAAAACGACGTTTTTTGGCTGCCAGTGGAGAGGGAGTTGTGGCTGTAGCTCGTGTGGGCATTAGTCCAGCTTTTTTTCGAGCCATTACCATTTCTGCTGTTGTAACCGGTGAAACTTCTTCAAATTTACTAGGATTTCCCGATAACATATGAGCTCGCAATTGCTTTTGAGACGTCGCCTCATCTTGCTTCTCCCCACCGCTCATTTTTATGAACACAGTCCTAAGGAAATACATCAGGGTACCGGGAGGCGCATTCGAAATGTACATTGCACAATTTTCAGCCTTAAAATTAATAGAAGCTTTTCCTTCAGACATGAATTTTTTGTGAACCATGATATCTTTCATTTTAAATTTTGTGGGTTTAATTTTTTCAGAGGACAATTCAATAAATAGTTCTCTAATCTCATTTCGTATCAGTCTTAACGTGGCCACTTTATAGGCCAATTTGCGTCCAACAACGCCAACAGCATTTGTCCATTGTATGCTAATGGCACATGTCAAAACAGCATCATTTAAATCCATGGTTTCTACCTAATTTTTTGGACTATCTTAATTTTACCTAAAATTCCTAATAAGTTTTCTTCCCTGTGTTCAAGAATTGTAAAAAAAATTCTCAGTGACCAAGAATAAAACAATTATTTACCTACAGCCAGTATTATTAACAACACAACAACAAAAAACCATTTGCCGCCGTTTGAAAATTGGAAGAAGAAGAATTATTTGAATTCGCCTTGAATTATTGACTACCACATGGATAAAGCTGCCACACTATTTGATTTTTCATCTATGGCTATCTCAGTGTTGCCAAAATACAATTTTATACAGAAAAAGCATCGAAATTAACCAATATTACACAAAACAAATTTTCTGTTTGATAAATATTAACGCTGTTAATTTACGGCAGCGCAGATTGAGCTTTATTGTTTTAATTTTCGATACCTTTTTTATGTATGTGAATTCGTTTTTTAAATATAGTTAATTTTTGATTTGCTTTGAAAATGTATATGCTGTAGGTAATGAACTTTTTTCTGCTTACGTGATTTTTTTTAATAAATTTTTCATTGTATTTCGCAAATTTTGGCAATGATTTTATTTCAACCAAGGCCTATCCAATAGGTATGTTTACCGCTACAATAATACAACAGTACAAAAAACAACAGGCATTTTGTTTGTGTAATTTTCAAAATCTAACTACTACATAGGGAAAACAAAAGGAAAAACGTGTTTTGTAAGCAGACCTAATGGATAGACCTTGATTTCAACTGTTTGTTTTTATTTGGTGTATCTTTCTTGTCTTGTTAAAGTACACTCATTCTTTCAAATATCAGAGGCTGTTAATGTTGAATACGCTTGTGCGCAAAAAATTGTGGTCGCCGAATATGTGCATTAGCAAAGCCATTAAGGAACCTGCAGAATGTGCTCTTAATACAACAATATTCGATGGTTTTCCACGATGGTCTATTGAAATCATTAAAAAAAAATTTTTGCAAGGGAACAAGAAATTCCTTATGCCAGTTCGTGTTCATTTTAATTCGCTGAAAATTCGTTCCACTGAACAGTTTTAAAATGGCAAAATTAAACGGAAAAATTAAAACAGTTTTTAAATTAGCAAAGAAGCTCTCCAAGTCCTAATTTATACTATGTACATTTCTTGCCGGACAGACGAAGTTTGTGGGTAAGTGGGCTTAGTCTTTTATAGTGTAAATTAGGACCAATACAGTATATTACTCAAAAACTTGTGACCAAAAGTATGAATCTCCAAGTTGTCAAAACATAAAAAGAATATACCTTTCAAATGAAAAAAAAAATTATTTGATTTATAAATTTACATGTATGTATATGAAATATTGTTGAGCCAAAATTACCCAAATATTTTATGATCAAAATTTCAAGCTGGTTATTAATTCACAACATCAGACAACATGTGGGCGGGATAAGAGAAGTAGGCATGTCAGAAAAGAGTTTTTCATATGTATATAAAGAGCCATGGTGAAGGGTATATAAGATTCGACATAGCCGAATTTGGGACTCTTGTTTGTTAATAGCTTTTAGAATAAAGGATACATATCTTCGATCACGGCATTTTCTAAAAAATTTCCAATTTGTATACCCTTCACCACAGGTCGAAAGGGTATATATAAATTTGTCATTCCATTTATAAAAAGGGTATTCATCGTGAGGTTTGATTCCAATATTATTTTTTACAGATCACGCGGGTATCATACCAAACTGCTTTGTCATTTTTGTTTAGTATCGCTTGGCAAGTCATGATGGAAAGAATCACTACACAACAGCGTCTCCAAATTGGCTATGGAACAGATCAATGTACTTTCGGTGAAGCACATATCTAGCTCAATGGATACGTTAATAAGTAAAATCGCCGGAGTTGGGCCGATGAGCAACCCGAAGAGTACTAAGAGCAACCGTTACATCCATTAAAAACAATGGTATGGTGTGGTTTATATGCTGGTGGAATCATTGGTCCCTATTTCTTCAAAAAATGAGGAAAATCAGAATGTTACCGCCAATGGTATCCGTTATCGCACTATGTTAACGGACTATATGCTTCCTGAAATTCATGCGCATGGTCTTGGTGAAACAATGACCCTGTTAAGAAATCATTTTGGTGAGCACTTAATTTCAAGTTTTACTACGGTTAATTGGCCACCTAGATCGTGCGGTATCACACATTCGGACTATTTTTCGGAGGATATGTAAAGTGTGAGGTCTTCAAGAATAATCGAGCTACGATTTACGCTTTGGAAGCCAACATTACTTGTGTTATTCGCGAAATATAAGTCGCTATGCTCGAAAGAGTCGCCCACAATTAGACCTTCCGAATAGAACACCGTACACATAGTCATGGCCAACATTTACATGATATAATTTTTAAATACTTAATGTCATAAATTGTTATTTTACTCGATAATAAAAATTTTAAGTTCACTTTCAAATTTATGTGTTTTAATCTACATTATAAATCAAACCTAACGATAAATCTTCCGATATATATAATTTTTTTGGAATACAGGAAGTGTCGCGTCTACTTAAAATTTCGAAAAATGTATAGGATATTGTTCCTTGCAGAACATTTGTTACATAGGCTGAATTCCTAAACGCGGTTGCAATGTAACACTGAAACGGATACCTTCAAAAACTCTACTTCTTTTCTGTAGACAATTTCTTTTGCGATGTCTATACGAGACGATTTTTGTCATAATAAACGTCAAACTTCATATGTATATAAAAACGGTGATAAAAATATTTTTTATATAAAGTTTGACGTTTACTATCAAAAAATTGTCTCGTACAGACATCACATCAAGTGCATCACCGTTTTCACAGTACAACGGCTGCATTTGTTTTTAGTACTGCTTTGTAACACTTCGCTTAGGAAGTCAGCAAAACTGCCAAAATTTTATAATAATCCAGCGTCTTAGGCGCCTAAAAGGGTCAAACAAAAACATCTTATTTGAATAGGATACTGAATCACTGGCATTAATAGTGCACGGATAGAAGTTTATTTTCTAAAGTAATCAATTTCGTTTCTTAAAAAAAGAATATCCAAAAATAATTTCTTGATTTTAACTTATTTCGTTCGTATTTAGTAAACTTTTTTTAAATAAAGAAAAATTTTCTCTTCATCAAAAAATTCACGTTTTTGGTATACGAGTATGATAAAAATTTCTCAAAACAAGAAACGCAAAAGTATCTAGTTTTTCTTAAAAATAAAAAGCTATTTCTTGGTTCTAGCTGCATTTATTTAATATTAGTCTGGTTTTCATGATTTTTGAATAGAATTGAATTTCTTGCATCAAAAAGCAAATGCTAAGGATGTTTTAAATTTTTTTCAGCAAATATTCAAGAAAACTTGGTTTGATTCAAATAATTTTTATTTGAATCGACGTATCAAGAAAATCAATATCAAGTTTCTTAATTCATATTGAGATTTCTATAACACCACACAAGTGGTGTTAGTGGACTTACTTGTTTTGTAAAGAAACAACAACAACAGAACAAGAACAAAAACATATATGTTTACATGTATACATTATTTTTATCTTTAAAAAGTTCCCATTTAGTTTATATTTAGTTTAATACATCATTTTGGGCTTGATGCTGGTGTTTTATAATTGCAATTCTGTTAACAAAGGAGGCAATACAACTAAAGTGAAACAAACACACATATGTGAAACAGGTAAGTAAATTATCGATTTGAACATGACATGAAAATAACACCGCCAGAGCAACGGTCTTAATTTGTTCATGTTCGAATACATGTTGATGTTCATGTTCTGATTTACCACATTTTTTTTTTGTTGTGCGTTTGATTGTAGACAAAAAATGGCATTGCTAGGTCACCATCAAGGCGAATATGGTTTCTAAGACTTATGTTTGCATGGGGTCTTCACCTGAGATAATATATGAGATAACGTCGGCAAAATGAGAGAGTACATTTCTTCATGTTAATCTTAATCTTGAACAAGGGGAACATGTATCTTATAAGATTTCATAATTTACTGATTTTCGTACAGTAAACTTGTGTTGTTTTTTATTCTTTTTTTTAGTTTTTTCTTTGGTTTTAGTATTTAATATTGTTTTTAAGCACTTTTCACAAGATTTCCACTATTTGCACTAAAAAAATTAAACATTTAAAGATTTTTATATTAGCAAACGTCAAATTCAATCGCAGAGAGTATTATCTTACGTGTGGACTTATAATAAATGTTATGAGACAGTTGTTACGAAAAATCTTATAGCAACTATGTATCTTATAAGATACATACACATATTAAAACAATAATAAGCCACCATTATTAAAATGTGTAATTTATTAATGACAATATTGTGAAAAGTATTTAAAAAATAATATTTTAAACTAAATAATCAAAAAACTAAAAAAAGAATAAAAACGATACAAGTTTACTTTACGAGAATCAGTCGATTATGAAATCTTATAAGATACGTGCTCCCCTTGTTTAATTTTAAAATTAACATGAAGAAATGTATTCATTCTGTCGATGTTCTCTCAGATATTGTATCAGATATTATCTTAGGTGGAGACCCTGTGTAAGATTTTTCATAACAACTGTCTCATAACATTTATTATAATATTAATACTAACACTATTTGAGATTCCACACGTAAGATAATACTCTCTGCGATTGAATTTGATGTTTGCTGATATAAAAATCTTATATCTTATCTCAGGTGGATACCCTGTGTTAGCCAACGATGGCAGCACAAAGGACGAAATATGAACATGAAGAGTCTACACTAGAAGAATTAATGTGCAACATAGTGCTGGTTTACGCTGTTCAAGAGAAGGGAAAAAAGATTGCCATTTCCCTCTTTCTCCTAAAAACTCAAGACTTTGCGGCTAAGACTTGAACAGTGTGAACCAGCAAATACTGCTCTTACCAAGTTGATGGATAGTGGAGACGGGTAGTAATAATTAGGGAAGTAACCTGTGTGACAATACATTAAACATGGCCAAAAAATTATAAAAATAATTTTAAAAATGCTAAAAATAATGCTAAAATGTTTTAAAGATTTTTGTTAAAAATTTATTACCAATATAAAATTTTATTCTAAGCAAAATACGTTTTAGTGATTTGTTTTTTAAAAACATTTAAGTTTGTTGAATAAACTTTGCAACTTCGTTTTTTTATACGTCCAGAAATATTAAAAGAATAACTTAATTTTTTAATTTTTTATTATTTTTGAAGAAACAAAATTTTGCAGAAAAAAAATTATGTTTCTAAAACGACAGCGGAGATTAGAAAAAAGTTTAGTCTCTCTTAAAGGTAATCTTTTTGCGGAATTTCGGTTTTCTTAGTATATTCAATAAATTAAATCATTTTTGAGTTACGCGAATATATGTTGTGTCACCTCCTCCATTTTCGAAATAACGTTCAATTTTGAGTGTGGCTCACTGTACATGCACTCAAAATGTCTTATTTGCAACGATATCAAAGCTTAAACAAAATACCAACAATAAAACAGTGAGCTTATCTTTTCTTACATTATCCACTACAATTAGTTGGAATTTTCCAAACATTAATTGTAGTTGTAAGTGGGAAAGAAAAAAACCAATTAAAAACAAAAACAAATTGCTTTTATTGTTTTCGCAAAAAATCAAAATAAAAACAATTTGCCAGTTCAGTTTTTTATGCACGTGCACTTGCAAAAATTTTATTATTAAAGTTGTTTTTGGGAATACAATTATTTATTAAAGGATTTTGTTTGTTGTGCTTTATTCCCTTTTTTAATAATTGATAAAAAAAATACTGAAATTTATTGTTGGAGGATAAGCTGTTCCCATGCGCATTTCACTGGCAAAGTACCTACTAGAGCAGTTTTACTCTAAAATAAAAAAAAAAGTTTTTACTTGACTTTAAACTCAGCAGTTTAGATCCCTAGTCTGGCAGCATTATAAGCACACATTTTTCAGCATATTTTTTAATCGTCAAAATCCACACAACTACTGATGTGGCAGCACAATTAAAAGCTTAATTTTTAACATTGCTTTAAATGACATTTCTTGTTTTACTTTTGTCTAGATTTTGCATAAATTAAGCTTTTTTCACAAACAAGCGAGAGAATTAAGAATTTTATATTGTTGTTGTTTTTGATAGAGAAACAAATTGAGCAAGTGGCAAAAATTAACATTCGCAATTTTTTAATCGAACGTATGCCGCCGACATAAAAGCAACGTGCGGAAGCGCAGCGCGTGTGTATCTGAAAAATATATAGTTGTTTTTTTTATATTATAATGTATTGTATTTGTGCACATTAGTGTTGTTTGTGTATGAGTTAAAGAAGCTTGACGATAAAAATAAGAGGAAAATAACAAAAAAATACATAAAGTAATGAAAGAAACAAATTTTAAATAAAAACAATAAAACTACAAAAATATACAAATAAAAACGACGACGGTTTTTGACGTTTTAAAATAAATATGAAAAGAAAGAAAAAAAATTGAAGTGTTTTAAATAAATATTTAAGTAAATTCAACAAATTTTAACAAATATTTTAAGAATAGGTATTTAAAATAAGAAAAAGATGTAAGAATTATAAGAAAAAAGTTTTTTTTTTTTAAAGTAAGCGTTTGCAAATAATATTGATAAAAGGATAGAGAAAAACTAAAATAATGTTCGCATAACAACAACAATCAGTGAAAAATTGCAAGAAGAATGGTTGGTTGTGTAAAAGAATGCGAAACTTAAAACAACAACATTTTTTGACTGCCTACCTACCTATAACGTTAAAGAAAATCGTAAAAAAATCTTTGGTAAAAAATTGCTGCCACAGTACATATTTAAAATTTTTGTAAATTTAGACAAACAAAATTTCTTATTTTATTTAGGTTGGGTGTTTTGAGAAATATTCTTTGCGTTGGGATTTTTTACGTTTCATTTTGTATTTTAAATCACTTTTGTTGTTGTTTTAAGTTTCACAAACTCTTCTTTCTACATCGTTATAAAAATTGCTAGACAATTTATTTTACTATACAGATGTTTTTATCTTTTTTTAATGTTTGAGTGTGTTTTTGTCTTAATCTCTGAGTTCTGTCTGCATCTAATTTAAAAATTAGTGTAAAAAACAAAAATAACAAACTTGAATGAATTATTAAACAACAATAACAAAACTTAGCAAGGGGAGCAAAACACGCGCCATAATGCAACAATAAAATGAATAATTACAAGAAAATAATTCTCTTCATTTTATTTATAATAAAAAGAGGGCTCATTTGTAAAAAATAGCAAATAATATGCTCCATGGATAATATAATCATTAATAATAATAAAAATTTATTAAAACAAAACAATAATAAACATCTTAAAAAACAAAAAATGTAATAAGAACAAGCATACATCTTATACGAAAATTTGGCAAAAACCAATAACAACCATAAAAAATACTAATTGGAATTCATTTGACATTTATCTTGTTCTGTTCTTCTCGTGTGTCAAATTCTCATTTCTTAACATCCTCAATAATATCAACACCAATTGAAAAACAACAACAAACCCCCTTTTTAACAAATATGTAAAAAACGCCAAAAAAAAAGCTTTTCAACTGCCCGTCGGCTTTTGTGTTATTGTTGTTGTTACTTATCCCTTATAAAAATTTTTTTTTAAGGAGAGTGAGTGAGTATCTGATTATCTTATCTTAAAGTTTTTCCTCTCAAAAGTAGTAAAACAAAAAGAAAATCGCTATTCAAAGAAAATAAAAAAATTGTCACCTTAAAATTGAAAAGGAATATCCAAAAAGAAAACGAATTATTTCTATAAAAAATCAAAAAAGCAAAATTTTAAACAAAATAAAATTTGTCACAAATTATACTACAGAAAGAAAAAAAAAATGAAAAAGCATGAATATGTATAATTTTATAAATAAGAAAAGATATTTTTTCTAAAAAAAAAAATTAAGAAATTTGCTTATTTTGGTGCTGAATTTCTAAAAATAAAGTGTAACACCAAAAAAATCTACTTCTAGAAAAACGAGTGTAAAATAAAAAGGTGCAAATAAATAGCAACCAAAAAGAATGCAAAAAATAAAAATATAATGCCGACGGCATAAAATAATGCAATCAAGAAAAAGTGTTAAAAATAACAAAGATAAAAATAATTTTTTTTTAAAACGTGCCAAATTATTAAAGATAATAAGCAAAAATAAAAATTATAAACGAAAATATAAATATGTTTTATTTATGGTCCAACAAATAAAACAAAACCAATAAACAAAAAAAAAATTAAATTAATTCATAAAATGTTTCTACAATTTCCCCAGAAATTGACTTAACATTGAAAAAGAACTTCTAACTATTGAATAAACAATAACTGTAAAAAAATCAACAACAACAAAAAGAAATCATTCCCCAAATTGTTTGCTAACTCAACATGACCGAATACGTAACTCCCAACATACACACAGTGTTAAAAAAATATCAAACAAGTGCTCCAAAATCATTACAAGGACCCGGTCACTCGTTAAACGCCGCAACACAGCAATCGTCGTCAACATCCGCAAATAATGCCAATATAGCGAATTTATCAACACAACAACAACAAACATCACAACAGCCACAAGCGGGAAATTTAAGTTGTCCCTGCCCTTTAGATGCCAGCCTTAATAATGGCCCGATCTCCTTGGTATCGGATATACATGGATTGGTTACTATGCGTAATAGTCCGTGTGATCTTATTAAAACGGCTAATCACTGCCCCTCGATTAATCCAAATAATAACAATAACACTTCACCTCAAATCACAATGTCGTCGTCGTCTTCGTCATCGTCATCATCAGCTGGTTCTTCAGCAGCCGCCACAAATGTCGCTGCTTCAAATATTAATCCTGCCTTGCCTCTTATAAAAAAAGAAATAATGTCCTCACCAGAACCTGCTCTAACCAATGCACATGATCTCCCAGCAGAAAATCCCTTACAAGGACCGCTACCAAATCTTATACCGCCACCGGCCATCAAAATAATGCCGCCACCTCCACCTGAAGTATCACAGCCAATATTATCGGCTGCCGATTCAGGTTCCGGGGAACTATATGAGACACGGCTAGAGGGTAAAACTATAGGCTGCTTTTCCCTGGGCGGCGAAATGCGTTTGTGTTTGCCACAGTTCTTAAACAATGTCTTGGCCGAATTTTCTTTAGAGCAAATTAATCGCAGTTTTGATGATTTGGGAATTTTTTGCTCGCAGTGTACACCGGATCAGTTAATGGAATTTAAGGCCGCTAAAATTTTACCTTCTGATGTCAAGTCCAGTGGTTTAATAACACGTACCGATGCCGAACGTTTGTGTGCTATACTTTTGCATCGGTCCGATCGTAATAGTTACATTAATGTCGAAGATATACCAAAAGGAGCCATTTCTTTTAAAGTTTATCATCGTTGTTTTGGCAAGTGTGAAGGAATTTGCACGCCTGATATGTATTCTTATCAGAAACCAACTTGCATTATGTGTCTCGAGTGTAAGGGTTGGTTTTCACCACAAAAATTCGTCGGTCATGTTCATCGTAAAGTTGAGAATCGCACATGTCATTGGGGGTTTGATTCGCGTAATTGGCATGATTATTTACATGTCGCCTTGGATGTAGAGAATCGTGAGAAATATCAAAAGATATTGGATGAACTTAAAGAGGTGGAGTTTAAGGAACAGCAGAAGGCTCAGCAGGAAATTAATTATTTGAAAAGAAAGGTGAGAGGAAAGATTTTTTTTTAAATATTGTGTTTGAATTTTTCACAAGTTTATAAAAGTTTTGTGTATTGATCTTGCTGGTAAAACCATGTACATATGTATTCATATTTTAGAAAATTTCATTAGGGAATTTTTAATTTTAAACTAAATCTCAATAACTTTATAGAAAAACATATGGCTCATCTGCTTCAGCGTCGTAATAACTCAAAAATTCGAGTTGAGTTTACTATCTCTACATAAGAATGATTTACTATGCGTTAGTGATATTAAGTAAAAATTTGCGATTTTTGACGTATGACGTCATTGTTGCATTAGTTATACATATTAAGTAGAGTTTTTTTTATTCCCGCACTTTTTGGATTCCCGGGAAAGCGGGAAATAAAAATCGAATTGCCGGGATCCCGGGATTCCCGCCCAAAATTTTGTATTTATTTATTTACTTATTTCTCCAATGAAACTTATATTTCTTATTGGCTATTACGCTTAACATAATTAAACCTAGTATTTATTATATAACAAAAACTAAAAAATGTAAGATTCGAATTATTTAAAGACACTTAAGAGGTTATTTTGATGCCAATAGGATATTAGAAATCAATGTACGTATATACATTGTCAAATTTAGAGCTTATTTGCATAATTAGAATGAAAGTATTAGTCTTACGGGAATAAAAATTGTGGAAGGATGATTAGGGTCTAAAAGGTCAATTACGAAGTAGGAATTCTGAAACAATTTTATTGTTTAACAAATTCAGCTGAAGGGAAACATTTCATTTACTACATTTCTTTAATAACATATTTTTTAAAATTTTATAACCCTTAATCAGCAGTGGTGTAGGAAGGTATACTAAGTTTGTCATTCCATGTGATATTTTTTTAATATTCATCTAAGGTCCCATAAAGTATTTGTATTATTAGTCCTTAATTAATTCTAAGCCGATTTTCCATTTGGGTCTCAAATTGTTTCTAGATCTTTTAAGCTCTTTGGGATTGAATTCCAGCAGAATCGCTTCAATAGGAAAAGAGTTATGCACTTAAATGTGAAACTACCTCCCTTAAAACTCAACAAAAATTAACATAAATTTGTGGCGAAATGCACTCATATTTATACTTTCTATTTTCATAAGGTTCAAAATCACTTGAAATACCGCATATAAAACACAATCTAGGAAAACACTTTACTACGCCCTTAACCGCAAAGCTTTATAATAATGTTGTAAAATAGCAAACTGAAGCTAGGACAAGAAATAAAATTTCGGGATGATAGGTCTATAGTTTATCATAGGCCCAATATAAAGCCCATTCTCAAAAATTTGTTTAAAAGCCTTAGACTGTAGAAAATTTAAATATTGTGGTGAAATTGAGTTAGATAAAACAACTAAAGATACCAGTCTAACATAAATATACTAAAGTTTTAAAAAAAAGATTTTCTACAAAATTTCGGGAAAAAGCGGGAATTGAAAACCACTGAAAATCCCGGGAATTCCCGGGACGAGAAATCCCGGGAACAAGCTCTAATATTAAGTCAAAATTACTTATGACGTTGTACATCCATAAAAACAAAATTTTAATAAATAATACAATCTGCATAAAACTCTCCGATTGTCGGCCAATGATTTAATACAGGGGTATACTAACCCCAATTTTAATGCTGACGTCCGTTTTTATAAAGATTAATCAATAATATATAGATATCATATAGAGCCCACTACTGAAATATTCAAAATGTCAGTGGAGGGTATCAAAGATTAGGCACATCCAAATATTGCACTTTAAAATATTGTATTATGGTTTACAACTCTGTTGCACTCTTGGGATCTGACAATTCTTAAATTGTACCGTCTCAATGGCAAAATTGTACCAAATAGACATAAATTGTACCAATACTTCGCTATAAAATAATAAAGCATACCTAGTAATTCAAAGCACTTTTAAGTATGAAAAAAAATAAAAGAACTAGTAAAAATGTATAGTCAGTCATGCCCGACCATTTTGTACCCTACAGCAAAGTGTTGGGACGCACGAGAAATCATGGTCCCGCAAGAACAAAATTATGTTAAGATTGATGTCAAAGTTCTTTGTGCCGAATATTATTTATGTAGATATCATCATATATATGGTATTTGTTTGCCCTTAAGTGATTTTAGGAAGGGAGCTTATATGGGACCTATGGATAATTTTGGACCTGCCAGCACATCATTTTGCAGGACATAGTAACTATCGTAAAAGCTATTGTAGCTAATTTGTATGTCAATACCAACATTTATAACGTAGTTATGGCATTAAGAGATACTTCCGGGAGTTGTATGGGCGCTGTCGTTAATAAATTCCAAATCCAATAAACTCTGGTAAGATTCTATATATTGCAATAAAATAAGTTTGGCCCAAATGTAATCAAAATACTAACATAATAAGAAGGTTCATAGGCACAAACACTATTCCGGAAAGAAGTTTTTATGCGGGCTATATGAAATTTTGATCCAAATCCCAATGCTTTCAGTAGGGTTTGTCCTTTTGAAATAAAATTAATGTATGTATGTTCACAATTTCATCAAATTACCTTCAAAATTGGGACTTGTACTTTGCTCACATTTTTGGAAAATATACGAATGTTTTCAAAGAAATTTTGTAATCAACAAACATTAAAGTCGCACTTTACATTTTTTGGTATAGCCGACGGATGTATTTTCGCCGTTGTATTTGAAAATATTTCAATTTTAGTAAAATTTGGTCGCCGTCAACGTATGTTTGACTGGCGTTCTCAACATCTGTAATTTCATATCGGCTTCGAGTGGAATATTATGATATTTACAACGTAACGACGTAATCTCTTTTGATAGTTTTCGACATGAGTTACAGACACACTTTTTTCTCACTTTTCGAGAAACGATGGAATATTTTGTTTCACATGTTTTCGATGCGAGAGGATCTCACCAAAGTTACAGAACATGGGTACAGTACAAACGCATAACACCCTCTTCACCAGAGTGGCCAATTTAGCACCTCAGGCTCTAGATTTAGCGCTGTCAAAAAGGCCCATATTTTGCCCTTAAGCGCTAAATTAGCGCTTTTCTGGTAACATTTTTTTTTTAAATTTTAGATACCCAACATTAAAATACAATACAATGCAATACATGCATACATTAAAATTAAGGTGCATTAAACAAAACTTTGGTACCGTTTTTCAATTACATTTGATATATAGTTCACTGAAATGTATACCATATAACTACATACATATCGTCTGGTGGTTATTGGTATGCCCCTTTTGAATAAATCAATTCATTATAATAAGTGTGTCCTCTTTTAAAATCATTAATCCATTTTGTGTATATCGAACATTCATATTATGTATTAAGTGATATCGATACCTAACATTGCCTCATATCCACAATTTAAGAGTTCGGCACTCTTGTAAAAGTAAAAATACGTATTAATATTTGAAATTGTTATGCAGCACGTTCTTTTTAAGGAATTTACATCAAAATATTTTATTTTGTTTTTTCATATAAACGACTAACTTTTATATCTTAATTTTAAAGAACTCAAGAATTTTCAAATTTGTGTTTCTTTGTATTATAAATATTTTTTGATATTATTTGACTTTTTATTTCATATTAATTATAGTTTTTTACTTTGCCTAAAATATCAGAAAAAACTTTATAAAAATGTCAATGTTTAAATAACACTGGGCGGCAAAAAATAAAAGAAGTCGGGGGAGGGAGAACTTTATAATGTGATTTCAATGGAGTTTACCGTGCTGAATCCAAATCTGTTCATAGTTTAATTCAATCACGTCTAGTTATCATTTTGCTTACTGATTTTCATGATTCCATGGATTCCATTAATTTATTCGTAGTTGCCAGAATTTCTGGTAAATGATAAAAATGTAAAATTGTTGTCCTTATATTTTTTTTAATGAATTTTTGAAAAAAATTTCTAAATACGTGGCGATAATTATAAAAATAAGAAATATATGTATTATTATATTAAGATGACTCAAAGGAAATTTATTTCTTAATCATTTTGAAAGTGATCACAATCACACAAATCGTTTTCAAGTTATGATAAAATGTATTAGCATAACCGCCTTATTTCGTGCGAAATATAAGTCTAGCCCATAAAAAAACTAAACAGGAGAGAAAAGGCTAAAGACGGATTTGAATTAACGCTTTAAAATCTTTATATTTCATATATTTTTATTTTAACGATTTTTTGCCATCCATTTCATTAAGTTTCTTATTTAAATTTTATTTAGCACCTTTTAGTTGGAGGCACGATCAGAAATAGTTCACAACCCTGCTCTTTACTATTGTGGTGTGGGTATCAGCGGTGCCAGACGATTAAGATAGAAAATCGGCATATTTTCCAAAAAAGATCGGCATTATCGGCACTTCAATATAAACAAATCGGCAAAATATGGCAAATTTAAAAAAAAACCTACAACAAATCCTATTTCTATTAATGAAATATAACAAACAATTCAGCAATAACAAACGTTTAAAACGTATAAAACAACATAAAAATCAATCACAATAAAAGTTTTACAAAAAAATGTTTATAGCATTTTCAGTTTAAATAAAACCTTTTTCCAATTAAACGAAACCTTTTTAAAATACACGAAACGTTTTTCAAAATAAGCGAAACTTTATTCAAATATAGTTAAATATTTTTCAACATAAATTAAAAAATTTTTAAAATTTTGTAGGGAATTTGTTTTGTATTGCTTTGCATTACTGCAAATACTTGGGACTTATGGATTCTGGCATTATCCATAATTAAATATGGATTTTTTCTGCTTTCATTTTCATCTGAGAACTCCCAAAGAAGTGCTTGGAAACGGGACGAATTCACAGTGCAAATATAAATAACTTTATGGTAAACAACGCCAGAATTATCTGTCGTAGCAATTAGAGACATGTTCATTCTTCTTACGGTTGGCAAAACTACATAAGCTTTTCCACCTTCTTTAGCAAAAAAAAAAAAAAATAAACCCCTACAAGATTTTAAAAATGGTTTAATTTAATTTGAAAAATGTTTAACTGTACGTGAATAAAGTTTCGTTTAATTTGAATTTAGTTTCGTTTATTCTGAAAAAAGTTTCGTTTAATTTCAAAGAGGTTTCTTTTTATTTGAAAAAGGTTTTATTTAAACTGTACATTAGGGGTATAACTTTTGAACAATTTTTTAAATTATCAAAAAATACCTATCCATGCCATATAGACCATGAAAAGCTATGATGAAAAGTGGGGTCACTTTTTCGCGTGCGTTAAAAAAGTTCCCCCCCAAATCACTTTGAAGTTTAGTATTTGGTATTTTTTTGTTTATTGAAAATACAATATCCTTATTGTAAAAACACAAACCATTCATTTATATTTTTATGCTATTTCACAAATAAGACTTATACCACTAATTATACTACATCCAAACAGTTAAAGCTAAGTAATGCAAGATGGAATTCAAGAACAATACTTGCAATTCTATAATTTATACTCATTCCGAAATATCGTGAAAAGTTATACACAGTATGCGAATTTATATGTGGAGCCTGGTATAACGTTTGGTTTTCTGACCACTGCTTTAATGAAATTGATAATGAGTCTTTAAAGCAATCACTGGAACAATTTACACATGCTCGGGAATGCTTTCTTAAACATTGGGTGAGAGAAGACTCTAAAATTCACAAACAACAACGAAGTAACATTTGCGCGGAACGTGGAATCAAACTTGTGCAAGATATTTTTCAACATTGCAGAACAACACGCACCTTGAACTTAAAGTTTATTTCCTTCAACAAAGATAATTTGTAGTATCTGAAGTTAATATATAGTACATGACTGTATGTTTGGTATTTAAAAAATAAAAATTCAAATAATATTATTTTTTGGAAGCTTTAGAAAAAACGGTTGGGGGGGGAGATTTTTCTCCAAATTAATCGCAAAAAACTGTTTTCTTGATATATACATCAGTGGCCACCCCGTCGTGATAGGTATTTTGTTTTTGACTGACTTGGGTTATACCCCTACTGTACATGCTGTATATAGTTAATTTAAAAAAGCTTTTTTACTTTTTTATATTAAAGATACATATTTGTCAAACATTTTGTTAAATAAAAAAGAACTACTTGCAAAGATTAGTTTAACAGGAAACATTTGTGGAAAGACCAAAAATTGTAGAAAATGCAGCCATAAAATCCTCACGTTTTAAATCTGAAATTGTTTTCAAAAAAGTCTGCAAATTTACTTAACTTCCTGATATTATATTAGTTATCTGAAGTACCTGCATCTTCCTCAATTGCGTTATAATCTTAAAAAAATAATTTTTTACTTAAATTGTTTTCATTGATTTATGTATATAAATAAAGCATGCCTTTTCTGTTTTGTAAGTATCTATACATTTTCAAACACAAATATAAAGTATTTTATATTTTCCTTATAAAGGGTGGTTAAATTTGAAAGGCCGATGTTGATTTTGAATAAAACAAATTATTTAGGAAATTATTGTCATTTCTTTTTATTATGATAATATTGGTATGGTTCAATTATGTATGAAACAAAATATCGGCCAAACACCTCTATCCGATGGTCCAAATTTTCGATAACGCTGATGCATATTTGAGGTTTTATGCCGTTAATGTGCCGAATTATCTCATCCCTTAGCTCTTGAATTGTTGCTGGCTTATCGACGTACACCTTTTCTTTCAAATAACCCCAAAGGAATAAATCGAACTTTGACAAATCCCATCAGTGCTCTATTTTAGTGTGGCTAACAAAAACATTAATAATTTTAAATTTTATATGAAAAACACTCAAAAAATCAATCACTTGTGTTGTGAAAACAGCACATAATATTGAGTGACTTTACAAAAGTTCACTTAATGACTTATGTGCTGTTTTTAAATAACTGGCAAGTAATTACTCAGTTTTTTAAGTGCTATTCATACAAATTTGAATACACAATCACTTGCCTTGTTATTTAGAAACAGCACATTATTTTCTAGCAGTTGTTTACATTTTAACTCAACTGAGTTGAGTGTTAAACCATAATAGATGCATTATATGTATATGAAATTAAATAGCCTCAATATAACAAAAATAAAAAAACAAAAGGCAAAGTATAAAAACAATCAGCTGTTTCTTTTAGGCCCCCTTGTAAATAAATACACTGCTTTAAGAAGCACCTCAAAACTGAAACTGTTGTAAAATACAACTTTAGCTTAAAATTTTTTTTACTAAATACGTATTAAACTACAAAGCCATTAGATAACTCAAAAACTTAAACCAAAAAATTCTGAAATTGTAATAAAAAATGTGAAAGTGTTTGATCCATAATTCATTATATAAAATCCAAGGTATTTTTTTTATGAATAAACACCTCCATAATCTGTTATAGTTTTAAATATAATTCTTTAGTAACATTCCCCCAAATTCAAACAAGTATCTCCACCTCTTTAAAATTTATCAACAAATAAGACAATTAAATCAATTTTTTTTTATGATCAACATCAGATATTTACGACTTAATTGAGTTAAATTTATTAACGCCACCTAATATGGCTGCCGACTTGTCAAACGAATTCACTCACTCATAAACACACACACAAAAATAAAAGTGAAACACCAACAAAAATATTCAACGACAAGGTTCCATAGTTTAATGACAGACTACTACTTCTGTCTGATCTCAATATGTCTGACAGACAAAAAGTATATGTATGTGTAAGACTTCATCAATTACAGAATAAACTACAAAGATCTAAAAAGCAAAAAAAAAAAAAAAATTCATAAAAATCTTCACTTGATAAAGAAATAACTAATAAAAAAAAAACATTAAGAAAACGTAATAAGAATGTATGAGAAAAATAGTCAAACATCAAATATCACAAGACAAATCATCGTGAGCATCATCACTATCGTTGTCGTCTTGTACTCGCGCCCAAAGTTCATCATTTCACATCTGGGTTTTAAGCTTTTTCTTGTCTCTTTTTTATACGAGTACATATAAAGGGTCCGCCAAATAACTTTTTTTTTTTTGAAAATGCTATAAAAAAAAAAACTACTGAATGTTTTCTCCAATTTCTTTTTTTATTTGAAAGTACAATCCTTCCGGTTAATAATGGAAAATAATTTCATTCAAATGGCGTCATACCAAGGTCTTTATGCAAAATTCGTCTCAATGATGTCTCCGAAATGTTCAATTGTTGAGAACGACGGTGAATTGACTTTCTGCCACAGCAGCATTATTCTCGGGTGTACGCACTGTTTTTGGCTTTTTACGCTTTGGTTTATCGATGAGGATGCCAGTTTCTTTCACTTTTTTCACAAGATAACGAACATACGGAGCTGACGGAGCTGACGGTGCTTCCCTTCTTCCACAATCCGTACGCAATTTTCGCACACATTCTGCAACATTACCATGATTTTCAAAGTAATGTCGCAATATTTCCCAGCGTTGTTCAAGCGTATACACAACCATATTCGTTCAGCGGAAGGATAAAACTAATTATCTGTCAAATCAGACATGAGCTAAGCACTAGTTGAAAAAAAACGTTAGATGGCGGACCCTTTAGTTGTTTTTATTATGCTTTTTATGGCAAAATTTTGCTGTCGATATTGTTCAAATATTTTGTATTTTATTATTCTTGTTTGTCTAAAACATTAATTGCTGATTGAAGGAGCTTGTGTCGGATCTGAAGTAGTGGCAAATGGTTTTAACATGTAAAACACATTGGAATTGAATTGATTGAACTTTTCACATTTGGCTCGTGTTTTTGAGAAATCGAACATCAGTCGTTGCTTAATGTTTTTGGTACGTTAGTGAACCTTTAAGTTCTTAACAAAATCAGGAAAATTGCAATTTCTAGTCTAGTATTTGTTCAGTTCTAGTTCAATTCTACACGCAGAAAAACATGGTTAAATTGTGGTTTGTGATGTTTCTACTTAATAAAAACACAAGCATTTCCCTGATTAATAATAATTAATTGATTTTTATTTGCCACTTTCTTTAGTCTACATACTTCTTACGCGAAGTTCGCTTAAGTCAATGTGCTGATTTCACAACACAAGTGATTAAACGTGTAGTAAAATTTATATTAAAAATACTCAACAAAATGAGTGCTTTTCATATAAAATTTACTACTCGTTCAATCACTTGTGTTGTGAAGCACATAATATTGAGTGACTTTACAAAAGTTCACTCAATGACTTATGTGTTGTTTTTAAATAACTGGCAAGTAATTTCTCATTGCCATCGTTAAACCAAATTTGCTATTCATAAGGACTCAGAATATACATCACCCTCTGTGGGGAACGGTATACAAATTAAAAATTTTGTAGAAAATGGCCCGATTGAAAGTATCTTTTATTCTAAAGCCTTTGAAAAAACCATAGATTATTATAATATTGTAATTAAAGGTTTACAAAGCAAATCTTTTATGATAATGTTGTTAAATTTAACAAACAATTTCATAAATATACGGGGGTGGGGGTATATGTATGTTTATAATATTATGTTTTTGTTTGCTTGTTTTTAAATAAATATCGAACAAACTTTGTTTAAAATGTAAATAGATATTGTCCGATTTTTTAAACAGAAAGACAATTTTTTTATTTTTTCTCAGGAAATTGACGATTTTTCACAATTTTATCTGGCAGTCCTGTACGTAACAGCAAATACTCGCCAAAAATATTACAGACGAAGTTAAGTTTATTGTTTCCATTCATGACATTTTTTTTTCATTTCAGCTGAAGCTGAAAATATTTTAAAGAAATGCAAAATAAAATGCCAATACTAAATTAAATTTTTGCAGTTATGCAACATTTTTAATGCTAAATTTAGATGCAAAAAGGCTAAATGGTCACGTGATACTTATACTATAATTCTTTTGGATTTCGTTTTTCTCACTCTTTTTTGCGCTTTTACTTAGTAATTCAGTGTTGTTTCGAAAAAAATATTTTCTTACATGCTGCAACCACCAATGTCGGTGGGTTTTACATACATATTTAATTTAGGTTCTTTTTTCTTAACTTTGTTTTTCACAGTGCTTAATAAAGGATATCAAACTTTTTAGCTTCCCCCGCCCCCTAATTATTGTATAAAGATAGAACGAAAAGATTTTTCCGAGTAACTATAAATGTCTGATGCATTTCAATTATATTTTCAAATTTATTGTCGATAGATGACATACTTTGTTCAATCCACTGCAGCAAACGCATTTCCAATTTGTTAAAGGCAAAGGTTTTTTTTATAAAAATGGTTAAATATTAATATTTTTGTGTCATTTTATGTATTTTTTTTACAATTTTGTATATTTTTTGGAACGTATTTGCAAAATATTCGATTGAATTTGGCGAATGCGAAAACGAATGTCATTAACTTGGCGAATGCTCGGCTATACAAATACGAATATTCGTAACATCACAAGTACAAATCAGTAAAACCAAAAGAATGCGGATGAAGGCCGTCGCAGACTAGATACTGTCAATATATAGCAAAGGATAGCTTATAAAAGTGGAACATATCATGAAACAGAAATATTGAAATAAAATAAATTAACTTGATTTGTAACAGGAAACAAAAGAAAACGAAATTAAATTACAACTCAAAAGCACATTAAAACATTTCTGAATTATTTTGACCATAATATGGTTAACTTTGACCCAATTGCGGTTAATGTCCGACCAAATTATGGTTGGTTTTGACCATGTAATGGTTCTTTTTGACTAAATTCTGGTTAGTTTCGACAAAATTATGGTAAGTTTTAATAATATTATGGTCATATTTAACCCCAATATGGTAACTTACAAACACTAGCATAGGTAAAATCTAACCAAAGATTTCGCACGTAGAATATGTTAACAAGAGAGCTGCGCAAAATGTTTTAAAAATGTATTATAAATTACAGTGCTAACATAAATCAAAGGCAAAATCAAACGGTAAATCAAATCAAAGAACACATACACAATAGTACAATAGAACACATACAAAAAGAGTAATTAAAATTAAGCAGCAGTGTAAATAAATAATTGCTTTTATTATCAATTTATATGTCGATATTCATAAAAAACACCAAAAGTTTCTCTCTAAGCAAGTTTGTCTTTGGTCTATGTTTATAAGTCCCAATTTACATTATACGATTTTTGTCGTTTCTTCTTTGAAGGCTAATGTTTACGATATACGATTTTTGTCGCTACAACTTCTTGTGTATACATATATTTTGACACAGCGAATGATTGAACAAGACGATTCGATGAGTACACTCGCTTGTGTACCTATTTTAATTCCTCTCTCCCCTCACGCCTATAAGGTAAGAATCGCAACGGCAAAAATCGTATAATGTAAATTGGGACTAATCAAAACATTTAAATATCTTTTGAATGTTCTGTTTCAGTTTAAATGTTCCATTTCATCTTTGTTTTGTTTCAGCTTTATGTTATTCCAACATTGTTCTATTGCAGTTTTTTTCTGTTCTTTATGTGCTGTTTCCAGGCGACAGGCAATTGATTGTGTTGTAAAATTTATATGAAAAGCAATAAAAAAACTGAGTGATTTTCATATAAATTTTACTGCACAATCAATTGCTTGTCACCTGGAAACATCACATTAATGTTTTTGTCGTAAAGCAAAATAAAACTTTTTGGAAGTATATGTTTTGTAATGAGCGAGTAATATACACACCCTATTTTAAATTAATGAGATGGCATGTAAGCCAATTTATTATGCTTCTGCAGCTCTTTTATGTTTACCGGCAACCATATTTTTGTCTGCGCACCCAGAGAAAAACTATGTTTTAATACGGCCACCTCCAACAAAACTATTTTTAAAGAAAATTGTAAACATATTATGGTTAAATTTAACCATATTATTATCAACGACAACCATATTATGGTTAAATGTGTCCTCCATCAAGAAGGCACAACCATATTATGGTTGCCTCCGAACATGTTTTGGTCAATAATAACTAAAATATTCAACCATAGCTTGTTGCTCTTGGAGAAGAGGAAAATACTATTGTTAATTTAAAAACAAAATATTGTCATATTTAACCATAGCATGTTTAGAGGCAACCATAATATGGTTGTGGCTTCTTGATGGAGGACTCATATAACCATAATATGGTTGTCGGTGATAATAATATGGTTAAATTTAAACATAATATGCTTAAATTTTTCTTTAAAAATAGTTTTGTTGGAGGTGACCATATTTAAACATGTTTTTTCGCTGCGTGCGTGTAGTACATATTTTACTAGTTTAATTCTGGTTTATTTCTAGTTCTTCATTTAGTTCTAATTCAGTTCTATTTTAGTTGCAGCTTAGCGCTAATTCGGTTCTGGTTCAGTTCTAGTTCAGTTCTAGTTCAGTTCTAGTTCAGTTCTAGTTCAGTTCTAGTAGATTTCTCATCTTAAATCTTATTTATATTACTTAAACTTAGCTATGTTTCCTAATAAATAAAGAAAATTTTATAATTGCAAAACAAAAAGTTGGCGCAGGACATTTAATATCTATAACTCAAACCAATATTAACTAAAATAGCTCCACAAACATTATATTGACTAGAAAACTTTATTAATCCTACTTTTGAATCTTGCGTTAGTAACAAAGACTAAACAACATATTTCAGTATAAATTAAATACCTAAAATAGAGTTAAAAGAAAAACTCTAACGCAGTTATAAACTTTATAAGAAGTTTAAACAAATTAAATACATTGCAAGTCAATCGACAAATTTTCCGATATTTTGCAGCAAATAGCCCATTTTTAACTTTAACCATATGCTTATGTGTCTTAACACGAAGTAGCCTCATACTTTGCAACAGCAGAGTCTTACAATGTTTAAGACAAGCAACGACAACAATTCAGTTTCACCTTTTGGGGTCAATGAGCAAATATGGCAAAAAGCGAATGATAGAAAAAACGTTTTGGACACTGAATTAAAAGACATACACTTTTGAGACCTACGAGTAGTACTGATAAATACCTAGACACAGAGACAGACTTACCTGTAAATAAGCAACCAAACAAATGTAAAATAATCTGTATGAAAGGAGTGTTATAATGCTAAACGAGTACAATAGATACATGTGTGTGTGTACTCATATCTGTTCTATACTGAAATATAGACAACAAGCAGACAGACTGACATTCAGTCAGATAGATACAAATACATATAATATAAACACGAGCAAAGTTTGTTTGTAAGTTGTGGCAAAAAAAAAAAAAAAATAATAAAATATATGGAATGTAAAATAGCAACACAACAACAAACAATACAGATATTCTAATGCAAAAGAAATTTTATTTAAAATGCTTAGAAAGAATGAATGCATTAACAAACAGATTTGGTAACTCAGACGAGAAAAAAATCACAACTTGTGCACATGTGTTGCCAAATTTTGGCACCTCAGCTAATGTTACCTTAAGTTGAATGTAAAATAAAATAAAAAAAAAAAAAAACAAGATGACAAAGATTACAAATTGATTAGTTATTTAAGCAAAATTTGTTTTTCGTTTAAATGTACAGTTTTTGTTCACAGTCTATGGTAAACTGCCAACATTAGTTGGCTACACTACATGGAATTTTGAAAGTTGGTAATTCCAAAAAAAAAATTCCAAAGGAAACAGATCTATAAATAGAGAGAGAGAGAGAAAGGGAAGATTCTTAAAAGTTATTTTGATACATGATTTTTCACTCTATTAAAGAATTAAGATCTCTTAATAAAATTCATGTTTTCTTATCACATCCTAAAAAATCTTCTTTGTTAATGAAATGTCAAAAAAGTTTACATGTTACCTACAATATTCATCTATAAACATTTATCTTCATCGTTCTACCTACAAATTGTTGTAATCTGTTTTATTACACAAAATATTTTGAAACTACTATAATTCAAATTCAAAAAACTTTTTGCTAATTGATATTTTATGTTAATTTGATAAACTAAATGGGGAAAATGTATAAATTTAAGTTAAACTATTTAAAATCACTACGCTCCAACGACATGATAATTATCAAACAACAATTTGATTTGCAGTTTTTTGCGTTGGCGTCAGGTATTTTTTTTATTGACTTGTAATTTAAACATTCCAAAATCAACGGAGAAATAAAAGCAATAACAACTAAGAAAATTGTGTGTTGAGATAACACCTTAACACTTTTGAGATACGCAAACGCCAAAAGCTTAAAAACTTAAAGCATTATAAAATATATCTTTGAAATACAAATAAAAAAAACCTACAAAGGCTGACAAGAACTAGAACTACATTTCGAACTAGAAGAACAACTAGTATTGAAATGGAACTAAACTAGAAATAAACTAGAACTGAAATAGTACTGAACTAGAACAGAAAAAGGACGAACTTGAACTTAACTAGAACTTAGCTAGAACTTAGCTAGAACTGAACTAGAACGAGAACTAGAACTGAACTAGAACTGAACTAGAACTGAACTAGAACTGAACTAGAACTGAACTAGAACTGAACTAGAACTGACCTGGAACTCAACTGAACTAGAAGTAGAACTGAACTAGAACTGAACTAGAACTGAACGAGAACTGAACTAGATCTGAACTAGATCTGAACTAGAACTGAACTAGAACTGAACTAGAATTGAACTAGAACTGAACTAGAACTGAACTAGATCTGAACTAGAACTGAACTAGAACTGAACTAAAACTGAACTAGAACTGAACTAGAACTGAACTAGAACTGAACTAGAACTGAACTAGAACTGAACTAGAACTGAACTAGAACTGAACTAGAACTGAACTAGAACTGAACTAGAACTGAACTAGAACTGAACTAGAACTGAACTAGAAATAAACTAGAACTGAAATAGTTCACTCAAAATATTATGTTTTGCTACAAAAGAAAATTCATTTTAAACAAGTAAATATTTACTTCAGAAACGGATCATTTACATTTCATTTAAAATAAATGAATTTAAAATATTTTTAAAAGTTTCTCTTAGTAAACAGCATATTCCTTAAAATTTAACAGTAGTTGCTTTTAAAAAATAAATTTTAATTGACAAAAAATACATAACAATATAATTTAATAACCCACAATCAGTTACTGTAATAATTTTATCAGCTCTAGTTCAGGCGGAACTAAAGAGAGAGCCAGAAAAAACTTGTACTTGTAATAGGACGAAGTGATCCACTTACGCTTAAAATCGGACATATCCTGGGATATCTTTTCCTATGTTCTTTAACTCTTTTTTTACAAGAACCCAATATCTTTCAACAGGCCGAGGTTCTGGACAGTTGGGTGGAATTGCCTCCCGTGGTACAAAATTGACATTATTGCTTGAATACCACTCAAGGGCATTTTTCCATAGGGACTTGATGCTAAATCGGACCAGAAATATGAAGGAATTCTGTGCTGTTTAAAGAAAGGTAAAAGCCATTTTTCTAGACACTTTGTAATATATATTTATGTGTTTATAGCGCCTGATATCACTAATAATTGGCTTCTTTTGTCAAAACTGCAAATGGCTTGCAACACAAGAAACTTCTTAGGGAATTTTGTTTGTTTTTTTTTTGTCCAGTATTGTTCTTGAACATTACCTCGTCCATTAGTCACATAAAAATCTTGACCCGGAAGCTGTGACAAGTCTGGAAGTACATAAGTTTCATCATCCATCACACAATAGGTGTATTTTTTTTATAAAATAAGACTTCAATTTTATCGCTCGTTCTTTTGTTCTTAGTTCTTTACCGATTTGCGACCTGGAACTTTATACAACTTCAATCCAGTACTAGCTGTGTCTCGCACAAAAGAATCAGAGCACTTACCTTTATGAGCTGCTTTTCTGATGTAAATTTTCGGTGCTATTCGAAAGAGTTGTTCGCCTTCTTTTGCCAATACCAGTTAGACTTTTTCTCTTCCTGATGCAGGTTTTCTTTCAATGTTCAATACTTCCTTATACTTTTTAATGGCTTTTGAAACAGCGATGAAGCGCTGCACCTTCAGATATTTTGCTATTTTTTGGAAAGTCCATATTGGATTTTTTGATTTAGAGAGGATCATATTTTTTAAGGACATATTTTTATTAAAAGCTAACGTGATTAAAAAAATAATAATTTGTTGGGCCAAGGATAAGTTTTGGCTGGAATAGTGTGTATAAGTTTTTCACTCTTTAGAACTAAACTAGAACTGGAGAAGAACTAAACCAGAACTGCACTAGAACTAAAATCGTGCAGAACTAGTACTAAACTACAACGTAACTAGAACTTTTTTTTTATTACTATTTTTTATCATTTTCAATATGTACATTACAAATCTTAGATCTAATCTGAACTAGAACTGAACAATTTTAATAAAATTCCACGAAGTCTATCCAGTTAAAGCTGTATTCTAAAAAATGCTTAGGAAATATTTTTTTGAAATTAACGGTTAATCAATTTTATCTTTTGGTTTTTGCTAAAAATGACTCATGCGATCTTACGGTTATAGTATTGGTTCTTGAATTTTTGAAAAAATTTAAAACTAAAATATTTATCTTTACAAAATGCTAAAGCTTCAGCTTAACATTTTAGTCATTTTAAGGTATTTTCGAAAAAAAAGAAGAAAAAAAAAAACAACCACAACTATTTTCAATACAATTTTTTTTTGTAGTTTTCGCAAAGTCAACTTCTTTAAACCGACCATAATTAAGGTTTTGTTGCTGTTAATGTTTGTAACACACAAACGTAACAAAAACAAACCGAAAAAGTGCATACAAACATATTTTAGTATCAGGTTAAAAGTCCAAAAATAAATACTAAAAACACACATAAAGTTTGCAAGCATGGCAGAAAGAAAAAAAAAAACCAACAAGACAAAGCAAAATATCGTAAAACACTATTAAAGTCGCCTGTTTGCTGTTTGTTGTTAGCCTTGTTGCAAGTAAGACAACACTACAACAGCAGCAACAACAAACTCTTTGAGCATGCAGCAGTAATGACAGTCGGCCGACCAGACCTAGGACGACCGACTGGCTGGCTCTTAGGCGGTATACAAAAAGACACAATGTATACAACTCTATGTCTGGCTGAAAGATTTGTGTGTTGAGAAAAAAGCATGTGGCAAGTTTATGTAGTATCCGAATAGTATTTTGCTTCAAGATCTTACAACAAATAAAAGTTTAGGTTATTGTTTTCTTAGCTAAAAAGGAAATATCAAGCCAACACTTTGCGTTGTTGTCCCGCCAAAAGTCTAGCCTTAATATGCCGTGTATTTCCATTTTCTTAATGTGATTTGAAGTTTTTTTTGGTTTCTTCCAAAAAAAAAAAAAAGCCTAAACGTAAATGACAGTCCAGCCATTCAAAACATTTAAGCCAAATGTGTACGACTGCAAGTACAACAAACCCACAAACAAGTTAAAGAAAGACCAAACAAGAGGAATAAATACTCAAATAATCGTAAATCGAAGAAATACATGAATTTGTATGTGATATCGGGGTACAAGGCAACATTGTTTTGTAAGCCGTTAAACAAGACGACTTTACCATAAATTTCGGTTTTATTTGTGTTGCTGTTGTTGTTGTTGTCTCAGTTGATATTGCAGTTTTTAGCAAAAAAAAAAATTTACATTTCGAAAAACGTTCTTGTTGAAACGACGGCAACAATGGCACAAACTTTGGCAATATGGTCGGTGACGGCCATGGCGGCACAGTTAATGCTTTAACGAGATTTGTGCCCGTGACGTAAATTTTTGTGATTCACTCTAAATATTCATGGCGCTTGAGAGAGTGAGTGTGATTGCAATACAAAATAAAAGTGCGTGATTCAAGTTTTACACTCACGTACGATTTCAAATAAAGAATTTCGTAAGAAACTATTGAATATTTTAATATTATTTTAGAACATAAATCAGAGTTTTCGTATTTTAATAAATGAATTTTTTTTAATAAAATATTTAGCGTGTATGCGTGAATGTTGAACTTTAAAAACTAATCGTGAGTAAAATGCTGTAAAAAGAAAAATTTTGTCTGTCAACGTGCGTGTTCTTAAGACGAGCAAAGCTCTATATGTATGTGCTATCAATTGGTTTGTTGAAAATTGATAGTATTTAATGGAACATTTTCTTATTAAATCGTTAAAAATTAGTACACCTGTAAGGGAACATTTTCACATTAAAAAAAGGAATGGTAAATATAGCGGACACGTCTCACGTGGCTTTGAAATTAATACAAGAAAAAACAAAAATTTTATCAAAATTACTAACGATGATTACAAAAAGTATTTTTATACATTTAAGATTTTTCCATTTGTGCTTGGCGTTTTGTATTGTCGAAGACATGCTGGCTCTGTCAATAAACATAAAGTTCTTTAAAAGCTGTTACGTATCAGCTTAAATTTTTTCAGATTTATCAACAACGCAAAGTCGCTCTTTCGTAAAAGTTCTTATTGGTACATAATCTTGGTAAGCAAAACGGAACAGCCGATCCGTAACGTATGTGCTTATTTAAGAGTTACGAGACCTTTAAAAATCAAATAATTCATCAAGCCGAATAGAGGTGCGTTTCCGTATACACCGTAATCGGCGCCCAAAACCAAATTCCATACATTTTCGCCGAAAAGAGTTCGTTCCAAAAATCGGCGACGAAAATTAAGAATTTAACGGCGCTGACCAGCAACGAAAAACTAACCTTTTGCGGACGAAACGAAAACAACATGGGGTTGGTTGTTTTTGGTGCTGTAGCAACGAAATCTTATATGCAATTTTTTGTGTTAAGAGTTGTATTAAATCAAACATCGTCATATGTTATTTTTTATTCCAAATTTCAAGAAAAGAGAAAATTTTCTTTGTTCGGAGAGGAAAGAATAATTGATTTTGTAAAAAATAGTTATAAAGTTCGACATCCTAAATTCCGTGACAGTGATTAAAATAATGCCCTATGGTTTATTTTTTAATTGGTTCTCTATTCCACGCAGTAGGTATTTCTTCCAAATAACATTGGATTATTTCCAAAACAGATTCAAAAATATGATGACTCAAACGAAAATATTCTTTAAATTTCTTATCATCACCCATCAAATATCGCTCAATCAAGATATTTTGTTCACCTTCTCTGTGCCGCTGTTTGTATATCATGTGAACATTTTTCTTTTTTTGTGGCTTTCAATAATAAGTAAGAGCAATAACACATCTTCATATTGCTGCTGCGCCATGTTATAGGCTGCAATTCGACGGTTTCATCGACACTGTTATGCTCCATATTTTTTATTTTCTAATCAATATTTTTTTGATGCACAATATTCGAATTCACAATGACAAATAAGCAAATTGCGCACAATAATTCCATTTCAGTTTCTGTTTAATGCTGCAACGCTCCCAACTGAAACGAAAAAGACTTAGAAATGAGACGGAGCCAAACATCAACGTTTTTAAGATTTAGTTTTCGGAGCCGATTACTGTGTGTGCGGAAACCCGGCTTAAGTTCTTGTCTAGTTTAATTTCAGTTCAATTCTAGATGAGTTCTTGTTCACTCTTATTTCTGTTCAGTTCCAGTGCAGCTCAAGTTAAGTTCTTATTTAAATTATGTTCACTCCTACTGCAGTTCCGTTCTAGGTCTGTTCACTTTAAAAATAAATTGATTAACTAAGCAGTTGGTTTTTTTTTTAAATTTGAACTCAATTAAAATAAATGATTAATAAATAGATATTGGGAATTATTTCTTTTTATAAGCAACTTTATTATATTCAACATTTTTTATTTTTCGAATTTATTCTGAGTTAAATTTCAGCTATGTATTTTATAAAGCTTTTTGTAATAGTTCTATTCCTTTAATTTTTTATAAAATACATAACTGAAATTTAACTCATAGAATAAATTCGAAAAATATTGAATAAATGATTAATATTAAAAAAATTTTATGTAAGCAAAGATTTAATGATGGGGTTTTATATAATCACAAATTTTCACAATCACACTTGCGATTAAAAAATTATAACATGCCCCTTAAACAATCCAAAAAGAGAGGCATTACTCTATTTTCAATGACTCTGAGACATAATTGAGGTTCAATGTCGTTAATGTGCCGCATTATCTCATTCTTTAGCTCTTGAATTGTTCTTGACGTACATATACTTATTCTTTTAAATATCCCAAAAGAAAGAAGTCCGACGGTATCATATCATATGATCGTGGCGGCCAATTAACATATCCACTACGGTAAATAACACGGCCATTGAATTTCTCGCGCAAAACAGCCATTGTTTTCTTGGCTGTGTAGCAAGTAGCACCATCCTGTTGAACCATATAACGTTCAGGTCCATATTCTCCTCAATTTCTAGCCACAAGAAGTCCGTTATCATCTAGCGATTGTAAACACCATTCACAGTAACTTCTTGGCCGACCTCATTTTCGAAGAAGTACCGAAGACGCGGCCAGCCTATAAACCGCACCACACAGTCACTCTTTGTAGATGCATCAGCTTTTCAGCAATCACTCGTAGATTCTCAATTGCCCAAATGCGGCAATTCTGCTTTTTAACGAATCCGCTGAGGCCGATTATGCTGACCAAAAAAATCACCAAGTTCACGAAATGAAATTTAATTTGAACGCCCATTATCGTAAAAGGCTTCAACAATCTTAACGCGCTGCTCAATTATGTAGTACATAATATGTACCTCTTCACGGTCGAATTTGTCAAATACTGAAACAAAGAAATGGTGTGACTCAACTTACATCGTGAATTATGGTTGGACCACCCATTATATTGAAAGTTTTAATTTTTAAATGAAAATATTACGAATGTTTGAGCATTTTTACACAATATATTAAAAACGAGATAATATTTTGAAAATTCCATATTTTCCTACGCTTGAAAATTTCCGAAACATCCATTAAAAAGGCAAAATTCCCTACTATTGGCATCACTGACACCTACAACCAACTTTAAATTGAAAAGTGCGAATTATAAGACAAAACAGAATTGCTGATTACATGAAACTTTGTACCCCTTCAAAATCTTCTTACCTTTCTCACGAACAAACTCAACAACAGCTACATCAAAAACTGTACGTGCCCATTTACATTGTACGATTTTTGTTGCTGCAACTTTTGCCGGTTCTTCTTTAAAGTTGCTTTTGCGTTTACATTGTCAAATTTTTATCGCAACAACTATTTCAGTGCGACCGAACTTAAATACATTTTTCGTCCAATGGGACAACAATGAGTGAACAATGAGCGAACAAAACGAATCGAAGAGTGCACTCGCTTGTGTACCCCTTTTAATTTCTCTCTCCCCTTTCGACCATAAAGTAAGAATCCCAGCGACAAAAATCGCACAATGTAAACGGACACTATGTGTGTTTATATTTTTGTACATTAAACTCCACATGCAAGAGCTTGATAACAATGTTTCTTTGTTGTTTTTGGTACTTTATTTAAGCCTGGCCTGACTGTTTTGATTGCTCAATGGCATTTCAAGTTTGTTAACAATGTTTTTCTTTTTTTGTATTTTTTTCGTATTATTTTTCCTTTAAATAATAAAAAACAAAAAAAAAAGTCAAAAACGTTTTATTTTTTTTGGCGCATTCACGTTGTTTATGTGTGCTCCTCCGGTTTAAATACAAAGTCAAGAGACATTAACCGGTCGGTCGTTTTTTAAACCAGTTCTTAAGTTATTTAATTTTTTATTATTTTAAGATTTTGTTTTAGCTATTTTTTGCGGATTTTTTATTTCTGGAGAAGACAGGTCTGCTACTTTTTAACGAAAAAACAACCACCACCAAGTGCATAAGTCTTGTTATTGTTGCACAAAAAAAAAAAAACAAAAATTTAAGGATTTCCATGAACTTTTTACGGAGGGCTTTTTTTGTTGTATTTCTTGTAACTTTATTTCTTTGGTTATTAAACATTTTTGAGCTCTTTTAAAACCAGGAATGTTGGCCATTGTTAAAGAGTTTTTTGTTGTATTTTAATAAAAAAAATATAAAAGGGTTTTATTATGTCATCTTTAAGGTTTTACTTTCTCTTTAAATGTTAATACTTTTTTTGTTGCAAAATCAGAGATTTATGAATCTAATATTTCTTGTTGGGAAATTGATGGTAACAATTTTTTTTTGATTAATAACTTAGGCTCAACTAAAACTGAACTAGAACTGAACTAGAAATAAACTAGAATTAAACTAGAACTGAAGTAGAACTGAACTAGAACTGAACTAGAACTGAACTACAACTGAACTAGAACTGAACTAGAACTGAACTAGAACTGAACTAGAACTGAACTAGAACTGAACTAGAACTGAACTAGAATTGAACTAGAATTGAACTAGAACTGAACAAGAACTGAACTAGAACGCAACTAAAACTGAACTAGAACTTATCAAGAAATGAACTAGTACTGAAAGAATTGAACATGAACATAAAGTGACAAAGATCTTACACTGAAACACTAGTAAAACTGCAACTTTATATACATAAGCATCTACATTAGCTATGACATAGTGACGACTTTAAATGCCACAACCTCTTATTTTGTGAGTTTTAGAATATAATTCATGCGCCAAAATATAAGCGACGGGGGTTGGGAGGAAAATAGCCACTGATCGTGGTTAAAGTTGAAGGAAAAGGGGAAAAAATTCACAACATGTCGTATAATTGACGTGGAGTCACCCCAATTAATAAAAACCGTTTTACGTCGAAGTATATGACTTAATTACCATTTCCTTTGAAATAATTATGGTGGTGAAGATTCTTGCTACCTGCGATTTGCTTTTAGAATGATCGTTTGTAAAAAATTCGCAGAAAAAAATTTTAATTTCCACCACAAGAATCAACACGTGTTGCATTATGCAGTTGCATAAAAAACTGTATGATAGTGGACATTTTATATGGGAGCCACCTTTGTTTTTTGGGAATGAAAACTAAAGTGATGTCGGTCATGCATTTAACTCGTCAAGGGTATCAGAGGCGCTGCAGGGGTCAAATTGAAGAATTTCATAAAACCGCTATATCTGTATGGGAGGCCCCTAAGTGTTGGAGATAAGTGACAAGTATGTTTTGAGAAAAAACTAACGGAGGTCAGCCATACATTTAACCCTCCTAGGGGAACTCCTAGGCAGTTATGGGACTTTTTCTTTAATATATATCTAGTTTGGGGACTCCTAAGGGAGACTCCTAGGCAGTTTTGGGACTTTTTCTTCAATACATATCTAGTCTGTATTAAGAATTTTGTACGAGAGCCCCCTTGAGGAATGCAAATTGTGGCTAGGACAAAAAAATTTTGGGGCAGTTATGGTACATTTTCTGGATTGTTTTCTCTTTTTCCTTCAAGCGACCATTTACCACCAACCCATTTTCCACATTTTTTACCACATGAATTTTTATCCAAACTCCACAAAATATCAGTTTCTAGAACTTCGAAAACTTGTGTTGCCAAGAATCTCCACTTTTTCTAATTTTACATGAGAAGCAAAAACGTTATAAAATAAAAAATATTTCAGATATAGAAACAATTGATGGAATATGGCCTTAAATCAGAACAACTTAACTAATTCAAGAGAAAAAACTATATTTTTCGAAATATTTTTTAAGTTATATTTGTAACGATCTTTTGTTTTTGTGTTATCTGAAAAAAAGAACGTATCATCACAAATATTTTTTTTTTAACAAACGTGAAAAAGTTAAAAAATGAAATCATTTCTTAATTCTTTTTATGTTTTTAATTATTACCTTTTGATAAGAGGAATGAAATTTCACTAACAAAAATACAATAACAATAATAGTCTTTTTAATTTAATTGTTAATGATAAACATTATCAACGCTTACAAACAAAAGAAATATCAATTGCTTTTATATTTAAAAATTCAAATATTTTATTTTCATTTCTTACCCCAAGTTTGATAATACGTTCATTTGACTTGTAAAAATAATGAACATGTTGATACGTTATTTTGAATTATGCATATAAAGTGTTATTTTTGGTCGCAAAAATCTAAAAATTGATAGAGACATGTAAGATAACCTAGCGAATCATAATCAATCAAAAACTCGATTTTGATTTTTTTGATGATACGTACTTTTGGATTTCGACGACGATATATGTATCGCAATCGCATAGCTAATATATATATGCATGTATATCTATTATATATATCTGTTACATCTTAATCGTCCTTTAATGCTCAAAATATATAAAAACAAGAGTGCTATATTCGGCTGTGCCGAATCTGTAATACCATTTACCTAACGTATTGCAGCGTCTTAGAATACTGAAATGCTAACTTACGTTAACAAACAGAATTAAAAAAGTTTACAAAAAAAATTTATATATTTTGAGCAAATTTTTTCGTTTAAAACATAGTTTTCTATTTAAGCGGCAAATCATGTATATTTTATGTGTAGGAAAAGCAAAAAAAAAAAAAGTGTGCACCTTTAAAATAAAAAACAACAACAGGTGATATCTCAGTATTTATTGACCGATCTGGTGGAAGTGCAATAGCAAAATTTAACGGAGCATATGGGACAGAGATATATCACAACCTATCTCCTATCATTTACGGGGTCTCCCAAAATCCATTTTAACATCGTCAAATCAACTTCGCTACACCCAAAGAAAAAACATGTTTGTATATTGTCACCTCCAATAAAACTATTTTAAAAGAAAAGTTTTAAACATATTATGTTTAATTTAATCATACTTTTGTCACCGACAAACATATTATGGTTAAATTTGTCCTCCATCAAGAAGCCACAACCATAATAATATGGTTGTCGCTTCTTGATGGAGGACCAATTTAACAATAATATGGTTGTCAGTGACAATAATGTGGTTAAATTAAATTTAAAAATTTTCTTTAAAAATAGTTTTGTTGGAGGCTACCATTTTTAAACATGTTTTTTCTCTGCGTGTACCCATACGGACCCAGAATATATACAAGTTATAGGGTCTAAGATCCATATTGAAGAAATTACAAATGGAACGCCAAACTTATATACCCCCTCCACCTGTGGTGAAAGGTATTTCAAAATGCAGAAAACTTATTTTTTAAATCACTCGAAACTAATCAATTCTTATTTTATCCAGAACTCATATACATAATTTTTTTTTTGCTTAGAATAAAAGAAAGAAATGCATCTTATTATAATCCCCATCACATACACTGCTCAGACACATTCTGTTGTTATATCTGAATGCAATTTTTTCCAGTAAATTTTTTTTTATAATTGCTGCTACACATTTATAATCGAAACCGACACGCAATAAAACTCGTTAAATAATTACAATTTTTAAATAAAATGTTTTGAAATTTAAACAATTAAAAAAAAAAATTGGTAAAGAACTTCTATGACCATAATAATTTTTAAAGCATCTAAAGCCCTGAAAAGTCAGTAATTAAGAAAATTATCATAAGTTTTCGCCTTTAATTGGTTTTTTTTAACTACAGAACAAAAAAATTTGTTTAAGTGTTTGCAAAGGTTTTTTTTCGGGATGGGAATTGGGGTGTCTGCTAACAGAATTTGAATTAGTGAATGACTGCATGAATGTTGATTTAGTTGAAACGTAAAGGAATCATAACATAACAAATTAAAATAAATAAATTTCAAAAGAACACAAAAATAGTAATAAAATTGTAACATAAAATAAAATTATAATTATGAAGTAAATTGTAAAGATGTTTTTAAGAAAATAAAGGGAGGGGGAAGTGAAACAAAAAGAAAACTTTAAATTAAAAATATGTTATAAACAATTTTTAATATTAGACATACAGGGTTATCCATTTAATGGTTTCAAAAGCGCCGGTACGGCAAGACTGTCAGCTGTTAAATATCTGTCCTCTGAACAGTCATTTTTTTAGTAAAAGGTTTGCCACTTACATAGTGCGATTCTTGTCGCTGTGATTCTTACTTTATGGGTGAGAGGGGACAGAGGAAGTCGATAAGTTTTTTTCGATCATATGTTCTCTTATTTAGCGACAAAAGTTGCAGCGACAAAAAATGTATAAAGTAAATGGGCACTTAAGAAAATGGATCGTTTAACAACCGAAGAGCGTGTAAAAATAATTAACACTTATTACAAAAGTTGTGGTTCAAACATGGCCACTCCAGCATTATGAGGGGAATATGGTTGTCACAATCGCCTTCTGTGCAAGATATTGGTATGATTATAAAGAAATTTGAAGACACTGGAAGCGTTACAGATGTGACCAGGCCTGTGCATCAAGTCAATGTAGGCACTGCCGAAAATATCGGCAATTGAAGATTATGTACTGAACGATGTGTGGTTTCAACAAGACGGTGGCACAAGCCACACAACACGATCGATTTTGGCTTTAATGCATGGAAAGTTGCCCAAACGCGTAATTTCACGTTTGGCGGCGGCGTCAATTGGACACCATGATCATGGGATTAAAAGCCGTATGAAGGTTGGCGTTTAAGCTAAAATTGTTTTTGCTATAAAATCGTAACCGTACCTTATATGATAATGCAATTTTTGCCAAAAAATTCATTTATTAAAAAACGAAAATTTAAAATGATGCAGCAAGAGCTAAAGTTTCTAAACTCGTTACATATTTTTAAGCTATAAGTGTACAATATTTGACATCTGGGCGGGATTGGAGAAATGGGCATTACAAAAATATGATTTTTTTATATCTGGGGAACATTAGGAGAAAATTTTTCCAAATATTATCTATATATAATCTCTCTAATTGGTAGGACTGGGGAAGTGGGCGTAGTAATTCCCATACAAAAACATTATACATTTCTGTATATCTGGGGAACGGCAAGATCCAAAGTTATCAAATTAGGTACAAACACTTTGGTTATCAATGTAAAATAACTGTTGGCGGGATTGAAAAAGTGGGAACGGTACTTCCCATAATATAAAAGAGATTTCTGTATATCTGAAATATTGCAGCAGTAAAAGTTAAAAAATTTGGAAATTAATTGCTTCGATGTCAACGCATAACATCTAGCAGAAAGTGGACGGGATTGGAGAAGTAGGCGTGGCTCAAAATAAATTTCTTTATATCTGTAGAACAGTAGGAAAATAATTTTCCAATTATTTCCACCATAACTCAGTTGTAAATACCCAAAATTCTTCAAAAAGTGGGTGTTATTGTATGAGTAGGCGTTGCACCTCCCACACTGATAGAAAAAGCGTCATCTTGCTGATGTATTTTGACATCATTACTATGAGAAGTGTCTTCGTTTTTGACCCCATGACACTTTTTATCATTGTGATGTCAGAATTAACATCACTTGGCCAAATTGTCATCAGAGTCAAAAATTTTAATTATGTCATCAATGGGATGACATATTGGCATCACATTTGTGACGAAGCGGAGCCGGTTTTATAAAGCATGTCATCAGTGAAATTACAAACTGTCACCTTATTGAGTCATTGTAATTGGTCTTAAGTGAAATTGAGAATAACAGAAGAACTCTCAATTATAAGACACCAGCAGCATGATCGATATGGTTTTCGTAATAATTCTAATTTAAAAATTTGATTTACCTTAATAAATAATTTAAAAAAAAAGAATATGGGAATTTTTGCTTCTAATTTTACTTTTTAATTATGAGATAATGTTTATAATATATTATCACAGTTTGTCATCGTGCTGCTGATAGTTTGTCATTGCACTGATTACAGTTTGTCATTGCACTGATGACATGATATATTATGTCATCGCAGTGATGACAGTTTGTCATCGCACTGATAACAATTTGTCACTGCACTGATGACAGATTGTCAGCGTATTGATGACAGTTTGTCTGTACTGATGTCTTAATACATCAGAGTTATGACGCCTTTTCTATCAGTGTACACAAAATGTGGCATAGAATTGATGTCACTGTAGTCATAGCGTAGATGGCGCATAGAATATGACAAACTTTTAGGATGACGTTCGTCGTTGGATCGATGTCACTTTTTGTCTTATTGATGCCATTTGTAATAACATTGATGTCACAATTCTAATGTTAGGGCATCATCAATATGAAGATGCATTTTTCTATGAATGCATACAAAAATAATATAGGTTTCCGTATATCTAGAGAACGGCAACAGCTACAGCTTACAAATTTGGGTTATCAATGCACAACATCTGTCAAAAAGTGGGTGGCCTTGGAAAAGTGGGCGTGGAGCAATATAGAATTGTTTATATCTGAAGAACGGTAAGTGTAATATTTTTCGAATATGGTACAAAAAGTTGGCTGAATTTTATAAGTGGGCGTAGATCGTCCCATGCAAAGACAATATAAATATAAATTTCTCTTATAAAACTAAATTAAAAGTTGCCAGATTCGGTACAAACAACATCGTTATCAAACGAGATCTGTTTTAAAAACATTTTACTTATTTCTCTTCAATGAAGGTAGCGAAGCGCACTGGTTTAAAAAGTTTAGTTCTCGTTCAGTTCTACTTTTTTTAAAGTATGCGTGCAACTGTCGGGTTGACATTTTTGATGTTGACTACGACTTGAATTTCGACTTTGACATTTAGCTTGTCATCGAGTATGAACCATGGCTACGACTTTGACTTAAGCCTAGAGTACACACAATGGGCATTGTGGCTTTGTAATGACGTCAAAATTACATGCGCATGTGGCCTTTCACATTCCGTGTACTCTAGACTTATGAATAATCTATAGCATATTAAATGTTTCCTTTGTTATTTTTATGATCGCACCTGCTAATGCTTAAACCAATTAAAACATAGTTAAAGCTTCTTCTTCTTTTTTATGAATCACTATTTGTTTAATGATTTGTAAGTTTATTTAATTATAAAACGCACTTTTTCAAATTGTGGCAACCCACAGAGAATGATCACACTGCGCAATGCATGTTGCAGCAACACGCACTTAATTAATGTTACGCAAAATTAATATTTAAACAACTATAAACAGCAGTTACATTGTTTTATTTTAATATTTATGTTCATTTATTTCGTTATTTATTTCTGTTTGGTTTGTTGTTTTGTTGCAAGTGCAACTACAATTGTCTCAGTTAGTTGATATTGTTGCATTTTCTTATTACAACTGCAACACGAGCATTCGTTTCAAATAAATAACAACTAAATGGTATGTATTTTAATTGTTAGTAATGTTTATTTGTTTTATCGTTGGCTTTATTTCCTTTTTAGCAAATTAAGTTCTAGCTAGACACAGTTTTTTTTTTAGTTTAAAACCTTTACAGTGTGTTTGTCTGATAATTGTCCGTTGACGGAGAGCCCAACGACATGCAATTGTTTATTTTTTTCTTGCTAACTACAACATTGTAGTTTTTGTAGTAAGAGCAAAAAGACAGCCACGCCACTGCGAAAAGAACTTTAAATTATAAATAAAATAAAAAAAAAAAAAAAAACTAAAGAATCCACTTAGAACTAAAAGAGAGAGAAAGACCAGACCACACCGTTTGTTGAGTTGAAGGTCTACAACCTTAAAAATGTCGGAAATAGAGACGACTACAAAAATGCGCGCAAAAATATAAAAAAATCTATTTAAAACAACAAAATGTGCACTCGTTCGCACACATCGACATATATTTATTCACATCTCATTAAAGCGCTTAAAACTGAAGGAAAAAAAGCCGCCGCCGCACAAGGCATCAAAATTTTATATTTGCAATTGGCACCAAAAAAAAAAAATAAATACTCCCAATACAACAATAAAGAACGGGTTATCCATTTCTCGGTTGCAAAATTAAAGTTACATAAAACACAATTAAAGCTAAGATTTCGATGAAACTTTTATTTCATTATAATTAGGGAAGTTACGAATACCAATACAGTTATATCGGCGATATTTAAGGTTTGCCGATATATCGATATCAGTGATCATTTACTGTCGATATTACGGTACTTCTTAAATTTTTTTTCAGTCAAATAAGATTTTCCAGCCGGGTGATCTTGAATTTGCTTTCCAAGTGTTTGTGTCGTATAAACTGTATGAAACTGAGAAGTTTTGACATAAAAAACATTTATAGATATTGAAGGGCTTTATCACAGAGTAGTACGAAGGCTCACAAGTAAGTGCTTTGAGCTTCATAACCAAATTAGACCAAGTTTTTTAATAATAACCTGTTTAGTGATCCCTCATATTACATATTAAACAATTATTAAATGTGTGTAAAGCACATAAAAATCAAACAAATTATGATATAGAAACAGTTATTATTGAAAACAACGAGCAAATATCGCTCATTTCGTGCAAGACCGTCACAACTCAAAATTTGGCATTTTCGAGTTAGTAATGCAGAAATGTTCTCCTCTTAAATCTCTACAAATTGATCTAAGAACGGAGAGAATTATCGAAAAAATAACGGTAATACAGATGCTTTTGACGCTATGACCTCTTGTAACAAACTTGAGCAATTAACATCAACAAGGTCACATTTTAGTTTTTTTGTTGGCATTCCTCTTGTACATGTGGTTTTCTTTGTAGCAAAAAAGAAACATTTGATTTTATAACTGTATATAAAATAAATAATAAAATAAATAATAATAGGTTGGAATCTTAAAAAGGCTCTCCTGTAAAGTTTCAAATTTTGAGTTGTGACGGTCTTGCACGAAATGAGCGATATATAAAAAAAAACAAAAAAAAAAAATTAAAACGTTAATACTAGAGATGAGCGATATTTCTGTACCTGTGATTTAATCACTGTTACTAAAAATCACGAATCACAGTTGTGACCAAATTTGTCAAGTAACAGGTACTTTCTAAGTCGTTCTTTTTGTATTTTGTTACATATACAAATTTATGATATTTCACTGTTTGTGTGGTTAATAGCGTTTTTTGAATGCAATGGCGAATAATGTTGCTGTTCCTTTCATTCTATCTTCTACCTTATTAGTATTTTTTGTAAGCCAAAGTTTATTTATTCAAGTATGTATGTATATGAAGCTTTGGAAGCTCTTACAATTTGTTGTTGTTTCTTTGCAAAGTACTTACACAAGCTCTTGCGAAAGCTCGCTCATTGTACATATAGCTTAGAAGAACTAAAAACTGACAAACCGTGATCACAATCACAGTTTTAAGGAGCAGTGATTTTTAAATCACGCTCACTAATCACGATGTTCCTTTAAAATCACGGGATCGCTCATCTCTAGTTAATACAATGACCTTCAAGATACTTCACCCATGTATTTAGTTTTATTGCTTTACAAAAAGAAAGTTATAGGTTTTTGGCCGAAATCTACCCACTGTGCATAGTAGTGAAATGTTCTTTCATTGCTAAATCTTGTATTTATTTGTACTAGGGATGCCAATCAAGTCTGGTTTTTGCTAATCCCGGGATTTGGGATTTCAAAAAATCAAATTTTTCGAGATATCGGGATTTTTCGGGATTCGGAATTTTTTAAAGTCAAAAGATAAATGCTTTTTTATAAATATTTATTAAAAAAAACGTCTTTCATAATGATTTACAAACAAAAGTTTTATAGCCTATTTCTAAAAATTTGTTTTTGTTTTCAATGTAGTTATACGAAAGAAAGAATTCTTTCGCACATTAGAAATAGGCTATTATAATTAATTTAATATTACAAAATTGTTAAAAAATTATATTGATTACTAGAATTTGTAAAATATGAAAATGGGGATTTTTTCTTAATTAATGATTCATTTAATTAAAAATATGATAAAAAACAACGTACGATTTTCAACAATGTGTTAATTGAATCCATTAGAAAATAATTAACATAAAATCTATATTTAATTAATGATTCATTTAATTAAAAATATGATAAAAAAAACAACGTACGATTTCAAACAATGTGTTAATTGATTCAATTAAAAAATAATTAACATAAAATCTATATTTAATTAATGATTCATTTAATTAAAAATATGATAAAAAAACAACGTACGATTTCAAAAAATGTGTTAATTGATTCAATTAAAAAATAATTAACATAAAATCTATATTTTACTCAACTACATCAGTTGATTCAAACTAAATATAAAAAATAATTAATTTAGTAATTGAATAGCGCAAACTAGGAATTGATTTATTTGTAAAATTCTTTTGCAATTTTTATTAATTAAATTAAGATGAATTCTTGAAATTTGAATTCCAAATTAATTAACACAATAAATTTTTTTAGTTAAATATAAAAATCTTATTTTAACAAAAACACATTTTTATATCCACCATCACTGGTGATGGGAATTATGTAGTGTATAAATTACACTACTTGTTTTCTTGAAATCGCTCCACGAATTACTGGAGGTTCTCGAAAAACACTTTAATAAGCCTAAACTTGTAAAGAGTAAAGTTACAATTTTGCATTTGGTGTGCCGGTGGAATCAATTAGATAATAAAACCACATAGAACTTTTGGTTCTTCTTTTTGCTTCGTGCATTTCAAATGACATTTATTTCTTTAATTAATTTTCTACTTTTATTATTTTCAGCACTTCTCTTGTTAAAATTTTTATAATTGTTGGACACTCGTAGAAAGGAAAACAAAGTTTAACTTTTTTCTTTCGTTTTCAATGACAGTATTAACGGAGCTTCCAACGAAGCAGGTTTGTAAGGGGAAAACGTAAAAGTTTCGCTTACCATATCGCTTACGGAAGACATGAATTTTATATGGCAAGTTCCCACTTTGAAGCAATACATTTTTGACACAGAAAGCGCTTTATTCTGCGCATATAAAAATTGGTAAATATAATGATCAGCTTTGTACACTGAATTCTTTGTTACCGTTGGTCTTTTATATGCTCCCCTTACAAACCTGCTTCGTAGTAAGGGAATGTCGTGGTCCTTCAAATTTTATATATATTTTTTTAAATTTATTAAGAATTCGTTCACTTACCCTACTGCATTTCTGTATGCCTTACTGCGTAGCACCTACATGTGTGCTTACTTTTTAAAATGTTCCATTAGTGCTTCGCAAAATAAGAAATTTTTTTTATTGGGGAGTTAATCAAATAAATATAAAAGATCAATATTGTGTTCCCTTTCCTGTCAAGGGAGAATGTCATGATGAATTTTTTTATAAAAAAGGTAAAGCAAAGAAATTAACTTAACGATTTCGGGATTGACTAAATCCCGAAAATCCCGGGATTTTTGATGGGGATTTAGGGATTAGCATCCCTAATTTGTACGTTTTAAGATTTTCATTAATTTTCATTAAAAAAGAATTTAGAGATACCTTAGATCACCAAATATTTCTTAAGGTGCAGATCCGCTTGTTTACTGGGGCAGTGAAATCGTATACCCAAACTTAAAGAAAATGGCGCAGAAATACTCAAGTTTTCAAATGATTTTTGTGGCATCTGAGAGACTATTGTAGACAAGAAGGTCTGGTTCAAATGTTGGGAATACTTTTTTTTACACAAAAAATTTTATTAATATCAATTTTAAATATAAATGAGGAGGTTCTTTTTAAAATTTTTTTTTATATGTTTTGTGACATTAAAATAAAATTGGGAACAACTCTATAATAACAACAAAAAAAGAAACGAATAAAAGGCATGATTTCGTCAAAAGTAGATTATTCAAAATGTTTAAAATGGCATTCATTAAAAACTAATTAATTTTAAAATTAAAATAATTAATTTTTTGTTAATTTTAACATGAATGGAAATTAAGTAAATCTTTGTTTTTTAAATCCTTTTAATATTAATTTTAAATATTAATAATATCTTATGCTGTTATTTTGCATAATTTAGAGAGAATTGAGTTTTGTTAGTTTTAACTTGAATTTAAATTCAATAGACGATCTGTATCGGAATTGGTATCGTCGATTGTTCTTGTTATGTATCGGTATCGTATCGGCAAAAAGGCGTATCGTTACAACCCTAATTAAATGATTGGATTTTGCCATTACGTACGAAACACAATGTCATTTAAATGACCGCCTCTAAATTGGTTGCAGCCAGCGGTGCCGTTGGAAATTTTCTAAAAGGATCACAAAAAGGGTATTTCAAAGTAGGAAATGGTCAGGTTTGTTTATTTATTAATTTTTTAAGTTATTCAGTAAATAAAAAATAACAAATATGTATATTAGACCGACTCAAGTTGTATGAAGCCGAAAAAAGTGTTTTAGTTACCCCTCTGAAAATAAAGCTTGATATGTTTTATGATGATTCCCAAAATATTTTGGTTCTAGCGTTGACCATCCGTGAGTTGGACCATTTTGAAAAAAGGTCTTTTTTCAGTTTTTCGAATTTTTTTGTATTTTGCTCCAAGACGACATAAGTAAAATTTGGTATCATCGAAAAGGGTTTTTGAAGCAGCATCCAATGGTATATAAAACGTTACCACTTACAACCTACTAATTGAGATATTAAACTAAATACATATTTACATATTTTCGTTTCGTGTTTATTTATGTCGTCTTGGAGCAAAGTACAAGAAAATTCGAAAAACTGAAAAAAGACCTTTTTTAAAAATGGTCCAGCTCACGGATGGTCAACGCTAGAACCAAAATATTTTGGGAATCATCATAAAATCACTTTTTTTTGAGTCGCTCTAATGTATATGAGTAATGTTATAAGGAAAATTGTACTTTTAATTTGTATCGAAAAATTAATTTAATTTTCTAAATTATAAAAAAAATGTTTTACCAAAAACTTTTTACTTACTACGGTTTAGGAATGTTTTGAATGTTATGTTATAAATTCTTCCCTTTACGTTCATTCTTCTAGATCCGCTTAGAACAAATTACGACACGAAAGCATGGAATTTCAATTTTATACTTTGAGTAAGCAATGCTTATTTCGAAAGAACTTGTTAAAGAACAATTTTGAGTAAAAACAAAAATAAATTAAACGAATTTATTTAAATTTGATTAGCCTTAAATTAAAAGTTTTCCGCTGGCTTCATACGTTTTGTCATTTATCTTACATTCTTATAATTAATATTAGTTGACAAAAGCCTCTGCTTTAAATTAAAATTATATACTATTATTTAAAATTATGTCTTGAACTCGGAAACAAATTCAAGTTAATATATATCTTGCCTGGATTTGAAAATACGGGCTTTAGAAGTTTTAAAAGCATTCATTATCATATCTTTTTTGGCACGAAATAGTTAAAAATTATAAAATGGATAAATTATCAAGAGCGTTAAAAAGGGCCAAATTTATACTCGCGGTATCGCTGGTCTCAGCAGCCGATACTTTTGAGGTAGTTTTTGTTCACTTGTTCGCACATTTAGGGCGGTATCTCGACGATAACTTTACGAATGTTAGTTCTCAAATTTCCCAACCTCCAACTCTCCACGGTCTTCAACGTAGCTCAACCAAAAAGAGTGATCTTGGTGGCCAATTGGCGTCACCAAAACGTGAAATTACGCGTTCCGGAAACTTTCCATGACATAAAGCCAACATCAGTAGTGTTGTGTGGCTCGTAGCACCGTCTTGTTGAAACCACATCCGTCAGTTCATAATCTTCAATTGCACGCAAAAATAGTCGGTTATCAAACGGCCACAACGCTTCGGATTGAAGGTAACTATTCTTTCGATATTTTCGGTAGTGTGCACATTTCTGTTATGGACAGGCCTGACCACATCTGTAACGCTTCCAGTCTCTTAAAATTTCTTTATAATCATGCCAATTCCTTGCACAGTAGGTCGATTATGACGACCATAACCTCTCCGTAATGCTCGAAAAGTTGCCAAGCGTTCTTCGGTTGTTAAACGATCCATATTCGCAAACGACAAATCTATAATAAAATAAATGACACTTCAGATAACAGATATATAACAATTGACAGCCTTGCACGACCGGCGGTTTTATAACCACTTATAATTAACACTGTATCATGAAGAGTTTGTGTGCCTTATGTTTAGTTTTCCTATTCGGGAAAAAAAATCCCAGAAATTTCCGTGAAGAGTAATTGTAAATTCTTAAAAATATGAACACATTTCTTAAAAAAAAAAAAAAAGATTAATAACAAAAGCAAGGAGAGTACATTTATAACAATTTGGCAACTACATATGTATGCAGAAAATTTTTTCAACAAAAGAAACGTAGACTTACTTCTGTTGAGCTCGAATATCTAAAACCACTCACAAGACCAATCTTTTAAGTTTTATTTAGATAAAGTGCATTTAATTTTATAAAACCGATTTTATAAACGGTCATACGTCTTCTCTTTTCTACACTTTAACATTATTTCTTCCGGCAATGAAAGATATCATCTTTTTTTAACGTTCCCGGGAATACGAATAGTCCAGGAACCCTTCTTTTAATGCAATTGCTGTATTAGCAGCAACATTTACTTAAAACAACAACTACAACACACCAACATGTCTTAAATAAACAACATATGCCTATTTTTTGTTTCTTTGTTCTCTTGTACTTATATTCATATTAATTCTTTCATTACGGGAGTAATATTTGAAAACAACAACAGCAATAACAAAATAAGAGAACTAGATAAAAACCCCTTGATAGTACAACAAGAGTTAAACAAACATTAAACATAAAAATGCATTAAAGGAGTTTTATGGTTGTGAAAACTTTTAGAAACATAGAGTACGAATTTAAGGTAGGCTACCTTTAGGGAGTACCTATAAATATCCCTCCTCTAGTAAGCCAAATCTGTGGTTTTTCGTTTGTCTTTTTATTTACCAACTTATTGGAAAAATTTTGCGTGAAAGTTAAAACGTAATTTGTTAGTTCACTTTGAATAAATTATGGAATCCAAAGCACATTCTGCGTTTCCACAGATCCTTCTTTTTTTAGTTATTTTTTTTTCTCTTTTTTTTTTTTAAAACGAACGAAAGGTAGACCAGAAGGGGTATAAGCAGCCTCTTTCTCATTTATTTAGTTGTATGACAGATAACGGTCTCTACTCGTAAATGCCAATACTTCTATGGACAGTGAATGGCTAATGTGGACAGCATTGAATTAATCATGCAAATACTTCAAACCCCCTGTGAACTACTCTAAATGATTTTTAGGAAACTTAAAAAGATACTGGGCGATCATAAGGAAACGCATGGATCAATATGTGGTGAGCTGTCAAACAACTTTGTATACTTTCTCCTTGTTATTCTCAATTAAATCTTAATCCGCTATACTTGTATCGCCGATCTTATAAGGATAATAGTGACAATTTAAATGGTCACCTCCGATAAAACAATTTTAGTCACCGGCTACCATATTATGGTTAAATTAGTCTTCCTTTAAATATCCGCAACCATATCATTGTTACCTCCGAACATGTTATGGTGAATAATAACAAAAGTACGTTTAACACTTATAATAACATGGTTGTTTTTCAACCATAGCACGTTTCCCTTGGGAAAAAACATAAAATACTATGTATTGTGAATTCAAAACCAGCCACTTATTTGTTATAAATAATTTATTGTCACAATTAAGCATAACATGTTTAGAGACTACCATAATATGGTTGTGGATACTTAATGGAGAATTTCACCATAATATTATTCCTGGTGCCAATAATATGGTTAAATTAACCATAATACGTTTAAGCATTTTTGTTTAAAATAGATCTGTTGGAGACTACCATATTTAAAAATGCTTTTCTCTGCGTGTACGCGTTTTTAGCACACACTCTAGTAAACCGTCTAAAAACTTTAATTAACTAAAATTTCTATAGCGTACAATAATTTTTTTTTCCAAATTCTACCATCCATCTCCTTAAAACCCCAAAACAAACAAACAACTGGATTCAAATACTTTTGTGTTTAAAGATTTTACCAGCCAGATGCAACTTGGACTGCAAAAAACACACCTGTCCAAGCATGCAATCTGACATTTAGATTTCACTTGAATATTGTTGTTTTTCTTAAAATTTTTTCCTACTTAAATTTTATATAAACTTTTTTTTTTGCCATTTATTCATTTCTATAACTAGATCACTAAACAGTTTGTATGAAATAAAAAACTTGGGGTCTATTTCTAATGAAAATTATAAGAAAAAAATGCAAATAAAATTAGAGGGGGTCTCTGTATTTAACTTTGTTTATGGTTCCTAATGAAGTAAGGTTATGTTCTGTTCTTACTTACTTACTTACTGCCATTTGTTGTTTGTTTGTAGTAACTACTGCACTATGAGGTTGTTGCAGATGCTGATGTTATGTTTGTTGGCAGTTGCCCAGTGTTTTTTCTTCTTTTTTGTTTGTTGAGTTTGTGTGGATAGACCAGTTACTGCACTACTCTATTAGGTACTTCCCTAGTTCACTGTTTTGCTGTTGTTTTTGTAGCTTCCAAATGCATTAATGTTGTTGCCACTTGCAGATGACTTCCTTCTTCTTTTTGTTATTCGATTTTTTTTGCTTGGCTGATGGACTACCGGTTCTCAAGCCGTTTGTTTATGTCTCCCTGTGTAGAGTTTGTTTTTATAATCAAATAAAAAAGCACTTGCAAATGATAGACATTTCGTGCAATCTAACTAACTATCCATTCATATATTCAGTCATACATTCATTCATTAATACTTTCTGCCAGTCATTTTGAAAAAAAAAAAAAACAACGGAAACGGACGTGCTACAAACCTATTGCTCTAAAGTAGCAATTTTGTTGAAATAATTAAATTCGTTCTTAATTATATTTATTGAGTTTTAAAAATTTAAAACATTGGAATGCCATATATTCACATCACACATGCACCCCACATGCATTTATCGTCATGTGGGGTGTTCCCTTTTTTCTAAAAAAATGGATGGGGAAGGCTTAATTTCAAGGGAAAAACTGTTTAATTTTTATCCACGATACGCGTGATGGTTTGTGTCCTTAATAACTCATATGGCTTTTGGGAGTGTGAATAACAAAGCCATATCTTTACTGGCGATAAAACAATAGGTCCATTACTACAAATTAAAGCAAAGAAAACCTAGTATTATCCGGCCAATCAGCCGAACGTGTTGCACTCTAATTAGACAGATCACAATAATTTTATATATTAGGAACTGTTGAAATTGGACTAGATGATCACCAAATACGTTGGCAGAAAAACGCACACAATATGCGACTAGACATAAAGCCTAAATATTCAATTATGACATCGCTCTGTAACGTGTTTTAAGATCGCCCGATTACTATTTGTGTCATCGGTGCAGAACTGTCTCAGATAAGGGAGACCGAAAGTGGCTTGATTCGTTATTGGCTTGAAAGAAATAAGCAGTGATTTTTGCGTGGAATTCTTATGGCAGAAATGGCGCATTTTCAAGTTATTTCATGTACACGTACCATTAGAAATTTATACAAAATTTCTGTAGTGGGTGTTTCAAATCAATATTCTTATTTTTTTTACAAATATTTTTCATGCATTTTTTTAATTTTATTTTTTTATATTTTTTTTTTTGCAAAATATTCTTTGATTTATTTTAATTTCATACTGAACTGTCATTTAATTTTCAAAATAATATAATACAAAATTAAAAATTTCTACTTCTGACTGGCTGTTAAAATAAAATTGTATTAGAATAAACGAAATAAGAAAATAACTTTTGTTACAAACACGTGCAATAAAAATCAAATAAAAATTAAATAAACTCTTATATTCGACTCCTCCATGCTGAACAACAAATATTTTGTTTAATTATTCGTTTTTAAACAAAACACAGCAAACAAGCAAACAAACCTGTTATTAACTGCAAAAAATGCCAAGAAATAATAATAATAAATATTAAATACGTTTTTTATTACTATTTAAACAAAATAAATTTAAAAGAAAAAAATTAAAACAAACCTTTACTGGCTTTACTTGCAAAAGACAGAAGGATGGACAGACAGACAAACATCTAGAGTACAGTCACTTACTTGGTCAACTTATGAAATAATTTAATTACAAGTTTAAACTATTTAAAATAATTTTACTAAAAGTTAAAAAACTGAATTCATTTACTAATTAAGAAAAAATGTAGAAAAGATATCGATACCTGGAACTACACAGAAAAAATTACAAATTTTCATACCAAATTCATAGAATCAAGCAAACAATTTGTTGATTATGCACCTATTGCCAAAATAATTATATTGATTAATAAAAATTGTAAAAATTTAAAATTTTTTTATTTATTTTTCAATAAATGATATTTTTTATTTTAATTAAAAATATGATCAAAGAGTTTTGCCGTTTCAAACAATGTGTTAATTGATTTAATTAAATATAGTTCAGGTTTTGACAATTCCCAATAACAATTCTACAAGTTTAAATTATTTTATTTTAAACGAAAATAATCATCTAGGATTTTTTGTTATTAAATTTTTATTTTAATTAAAAATTTATTTCAAAACAAAATTTATTTTAATTCAAAATTAAATTTTTAATTTTCATTTAACTAAAAAAATAATTGATTCAATTATCACTTTAATTAAACTAAAATGCTTTTTAAACAATTGATAATTGATAAAAATCTGCTGATAATTTTGTCTGTGTAATCATTAGGAAATATAAAAAATAATTGACTTTATTAACCCTTCTGCACTCCTCCCTTATTTTCCCCACCTATGATCTTTGTGGGTTCATTTTACCCAACTATTACTTATAATCTATCACTTAGAATCCACGAAAAGATCAGATTATGAACATACTAGAATTTAAAACGGTACTTCGTAAGTGTCTCGTTTTCTTATTGCATTGTATGCAAATGTTCAGTCAATAGCATAGAAAATTAAAACGTACCACATGTATAATGGAAAATTAAAAGAAAGAAATTTAATTTTCCTTATTTCCCCTTTTTTATACTTTTTTCCTTCCTATTGAAGTATCAAAAATTTCAATATTGTAATGGGAGTCTAAAATTTATTACTTATATGAATGGAGAAACATGTTTTGTAAAAAAGTACCAGCATTAGAAACTGAAATGTTCGAATTTAAAAAAGTACCAAATCTATATTTGGGTTTTTAGATAGGTTACGAATGTGATATAATTTTTATTTTAACGGTTATTGGTTCAAAAGATAGATGGGGTGACAAAAAAGTTCCAAAATAAAGGTTTTACCCGGTTTCTTCCCAAAAGGGCCGACTTCAAAAAAGAACCAGACGCCTGTCAGCTTATTTTTTCACCAACAACCAGGGTTCCCAATTTTATTTTGAGCCTTATCTCCAAGTTGCGATTTCTTACCCCCAAAATGGCTATTTTCTTATTCCCAAAAATCCCCACATTTCCTTTAAAATAAAATACATCATATTATTTCAAAGGAAAAATATGCATACATTGACTTATTTAAATAAATCCATTTGTGTAACCCGGCCTTTACGTTGCCTTTACACATGCAAGTAGTGGCATGCCACTGTTCTATACATATTATCAACGAAAAAGTGTTCGAAATAGTCGAATCTCATGCCATTTGCTTTTCTGTTTACACATGCCACGGCCAGTTAATTTTCAAAATGTCGCCGAAGCGTCAACTTGAGATAATTTGTTTACATCTCAAATTAAAAAAAAAAAAGTACCAGAAAACAAAAAAGAGTTGCCGACTTCATCACATAGTTTTAGTTTTGGGGAAATAGTTTACATTTATTTATATTAGCATTATTTTAGCAAAATTAATGCTCTATAATTAGGAAACTTACTGATTTTAACGCCTGTTACCACAAATTAATCATAAAAATGCATTTAACAGTTAAAACTTTAATTACAATTCGACAACAATCCAGTCGATTTGCATTTAATATTGAACAGGGTAACATTGCTAATAGTTTTGACATTTAGTGGCATGCAAGTGCCAAATTTTCACTCGCATGCAATTTTTGCTGCCACTGGAGCTGCCATTGCGAAAAATGTGAGTGTATTAGTAAAAAATCGTGAGTGTATTGAGTTTTTCGAACTGGCAGTGGCATGTGTAAATGCTAGGTTACACATGCAAGTGCAAGTTCGAAAAACTCAATAGTACACTCACACATTTTTACTTCCACCATCACATTTTTCTTACTTGCAGCCCAAGCCAATTCTCTTGCAAGTAAATTTTTGACACTTGCAGCAAGTAAAATGACAAATAAAGAAACAGTGTTACCGTGGATACATTTGGTATCAATTTACTAGTACTTAGTAATATACAAATTATGTTTATAGTTGATTTTCTGTGTGTTTTTAAGAATAAAAAACAAAATAAAAACACTACTACAAAGCAACACATCTTCACGGTATTTTAAAACATAAATTGCAAGCATTTAAAAAAAATTGTTAATCAAAATATTTTCTCAGAAATTTTATGATATAGGTAACTACGGCAATACTGGATTCACATATTTTAAAAATATACATAATTTTTTCATTATTTATATTTAATATTATTAAATAAATTTCGTGATAACATTAACATGATAATGTTTTTTTAAACCCAAAAATGAAGCTTTTTTCATAAGATGTTTTCGCTTCGAGAACATTTGAAAAATAAACTTGCAACTGACTGTGTAAACACTCAAGCTACTTGCAAGACTTTCGGCTACTTCTTCGATATTTTCGTGGATAAAACATATACACTACTTGCAAGTTATTACTTGCATGAGTAAAGGCACACATGTAGAGTATCTATGTAGCAAGGGTAACGTAAAAACGCAAAAGAAAAATAATTATGAGTCAATATTTATCATTTTAAGAATTAGGGAATCAAAATCCTCTGATTCATCAGCCAATGCAATTTTGTTTTACATGTTGTTTGTTTAGAAAGTGCATTTGACATAGTATATAACTAGTATGCCAACTGGAGAGAGCGTTCTTAATTTTTTAGTTCACCCCTCACAAATATACGTTCAGTGTGAGTTCAACACACATAAAAACAACAAAAACCAAACAAAGTTTGAAATTTTTCTATTTAAAATTTTTCACAATATAATACATTTTGTTTAATTTTATGACGCAAGCACATAATTAATAATTTTTTCCAACACATTTTGCTTATTTGCTTTTGGAAAATGTTTTTTATTTGATTTCCAATACAACAAGATTTAAAATCTTATAGTTATAGTAAAGGATTTTTAAAATGTATATGAACATGACGTTTAATATATAGTATTAATTTTTTATTCATACATTTAGTGGAAAAAAGGAAAAATTTGTTACATTAAATAGAAATACAGTAAATATTAGGGAGATCGAACGGTTATTATTCGACCGGTTTTAACCGGTTATTTTAGCTTTGCCCAAGTCGGTTATTTTAAAATGCCCATTTTTCGAATATCGAATAAACCGGTTATTTTGGTATAATAAACCGGTTATTTTAGAACTGTGTAATTTACATACATTTTCCTTACTCTTGTTGTAGATGTACCCGTAATTTAAGTATTTTCTAATTGAATATTGGCCAAACTTAAACTTTTTATGAAGAATGTCAAAACAAAATGTAACAAAGGTCAAAAAACATTATGAACACTGTAAATACAAATCGCTTAAAAAAGCGTGTGTTCTTGTAGAAAAAAAAACCAAAAACTATTTAAAATACTACAAAAACGTGTGCAGTTAAAAAGTAAATAGTAATTTGTGCAATAGTATTCTAAATATTAAATATGTATATTTTTATATAAAGGTTATCTCTAGATATTTTTCGAACGCGATTAAAAAGTCAAAAATGATAAGTTACAAAGGTTCTTCCATGTCATGCTTGACATTAATGTGATCCAAATGAAGCTTAACTCCGTTCGAAGTAGTTCTAAGGAGACGACAAATAATACTTTACTAAAATAAGCTGCAAAAAACGAATCATTGGGTAAAATATTATCCCGTTGTGTTGCCGAGGACGAAATGCCCATTAAGGCACTAAAAACTCTTAAGAAGTTCTAGCATCTCTTCATGCTGAAAACTACAACATTATTATTTATTAAAACATCAAGAACTAAAAAACAAAATTAAAGAATTCAAACAATGTCATGGAATGTTTTAAATTGTAGTTGACGAATTGACAAATATTTTACACAAAAAGAATGTTCAGTTCACTATTCGTTTCTATGATGCTGAAACAAAATAATTTGAAATAGATAATTCTGGCTAAGAGGTTTTGTTTGCAACTTTTGAAAAATATGGTTGATTTATATAGATAGATAGCTTAACCACTAACAAATTAAAACTCATTCAAAATTAATTTGAGAGAATATTTCAAATAATAACTTTATAAAATTCCTATAATTTACTTGCTTTTGCAAAACGTATGTCTAGATCAAATATCATTCAACAGTTTCGAAATTACATTATACAAATTTCTTCTTACAAATAAAGTTTAGTAAATCAATAAAAAATTGTTGAATATTTAGCTAAAGTTTCGGTTTTCCATTTAGAGGCTGTTTAATTAGCGATTCGTTAGCAATTTGTGATTCGGGAATGTGGGCTTTGGTGATAGGGCTGCTATCTACGTGTCAAATCCCACGATGCAACCATGTTTCAGCGGTTATCGCCTACTTTCCTGAGACGTCCTTTCGACCATTCAGGATACATGGTTGTGGCGCCTTCTAACTCTGGCTAGCCTTAAAGCGGATGCTACAAAGCCATTGCCCGGGGGTACTTGGTCTAAGACCGGAAGTAGTTAGCTGCTTGGACAGTTCAACAAAGGAATCGTCCTGGCCACTCCCAAGTGAGTGGCAAATCAGAACTTTCCACCTCTGCGAAAAATCCCACCCCCCGCTCTATGCTCCAATGGGAGTTAGAGGAACACATATATACATATATATTTTTCTTGGACTTTATCGTAAAATATTTGTTAGGTCTGATCTAAGTCATATCTATCTATTTTGTTGGTTCCTTACCTTTGCAAATTGTTTTTTTAATTTGAATAAAAAAAACTAACGTTTTATTTTAAAAACTTATTTGATTTTTGTGTTTGTAAGTATTTGAATTAAAACCGGTTAACCGGTTATTTAAAAATTGCTTAACCCAAAAAATAGCAACTATTCGTAATATTCGAAAACCGGTTATTGAAAAAAGTCGAATAATCGATCTCCCTAATAAATATTCTAAAAAAAAAAAAAAAAAAAAAAAAATTCAACAGTAGTGTTTTAGGATTGACGAAGTGAATCATCTGAAATGCTCTTGTAATTCTTTTTTAAAGTGCAGTGCGTTGCGTATAAACTTTGTGGCCGGTGTTAACGAGTTCCAAAGACGGATTGCATGAACATAAAATTGCCACTCAGATACTAAAGTTCGATATCGTATATGAATTATATTATTTGATCTTCCTGATTGTGTAAATAAGATTTTATCAAACAGATAGACTGGCTCAAGAGTTTAGATAATCTTATGAAGAAGCATTAAGGTTCTTATTTTTATTAGGTTTAATAATGTGACATTGTAGAGTTTTGTCACATATTCAGAAATCCGTTCATATTTCCGCAAGTTAAACACATATCTCAAAATTGCATTGTACGTATTTGTTAGTTTTTTACGGCTAGCAGAATCACAACTTGCATATAGTTTACAGCCATATAATAATGTTGGCATAAGATATGTTTTTGCCAGCAAAATACGTATATTAAGTGGGGTTAAATGTTGAGTGTTCCATAGAGTCCTTAGCTTTGCGTAAGTCTTCCCAGCTGCAGAATTTATATGATCTGACCACGTTAGTGTTTTATTGAATATAATACCAAGGTTTTTAGCAGATGTTACAATATCAATGTTTTGAGTGTCAAGCACTATGCTCAGTTCAAAGGGTAACTTTATTGTTTTCTTAGTTATTATAAGACACTTTGATTTCTGTGGGTTAAGACACAAACCATTTGCCTTCGCCCATACATGAACACGTTTAAGCTCCATATTTAACTTTTCAACACCATCACTTATGTTACTAAGGCTACTACTAATATGAAGTTGGACATCATCCGCGGACAAATGGGCATTGCAATATTGTAGTTGAGTAGGTAGATCATTGACGTAAAGAGCAAACAGTAGTGGTCCGAGAATTGAACTTTGAGGTACACCCTTAAGGACTGGCAGCATTTGTGAGGTTTTATTGTTTAAGAATACTGACTGCTTACAACCTGTCAAGTAAGAATGCATTAAACCAACAGAAGCAGCAGTAAAATTTAACATTCTGTGCAACTTCAGGCAGAGAACTTCATGGTCTACCATATCAAATGCCTTTTAATGATCTAAAAGAACAAGGAACCAGACTTTGCCGTCATCCATATTTGCACGTATTTCTTCAGATACATCTATTAGGGCGGTAATACAACTATGCCCACGTCGAAATACTGACTGCCTTTTTGTAAGTAGGTGATTTTCATTAACATATTTGCTTATTTGATTATGCAGTAACTTTTCAAAAACTTTTGGTAAATAAGGAAGTATAGCAATTGGACGAAAGTCATTGTTTGTTTTCGGTGTTGGTATTATTTTTGCATATTTCCTGCTTTGTGGATAAGCACTATTTGTTATTATATTATTAAAAAGATAAGTTATGTGGGGTACTATTAACATAACAACCATTCTCAAGAATTTTGGGTGAATCTCATCCAAACAGACTGCATTTGATTTAATACTAAGACAACTAGCCAATACATCATTTTCATTTACACAATCAAAACTGAATGAACTATTATGACAATTTGTACTTTGACTTGAATCATAAAACGATAAATTTGAAGAGACATTAAGAAGATTTGTGAATTTTTCATTGATCATTTCCAAGTTTATATTTGAGGTATCCACAGTAGACGATTTTCCAACACCAATTTCGCGTATTTCTCTCCAAGTTTGTTTTGAACCAACGGCGGAGGAAAAGCGTGTGGCGTAATAGTCAGATTTTGCTCTTTTAATTTTTATATTTACTTCCTTTTGTGCGTTGCAATATTCATCATGAAAATCTGGGATTTTAAAAAGTTTTCATCGTTTATATCGTTTTATGTAACAACTTTTTGATAGTCATATTTACACCTCGTAAAGCAATTTTGTTAATTCGAAATTTCTTTTCGTGCTATGTCTTTTCCTAGAGAGCTTGTATAACTTTTTCTGCCTGCTGATTTCATTGTCGCACGTTTCGGTTCCAACATTTTTGGTTTATGGCCCGCTTTTGGGGTATGCAACATTTGTTTCATCCTCTTTCAGATAATTTTCATTGGTTACCAAACTTACATGTATTTCCTTGATAACTGCTTATTCCAAACTAATAACATTTTCAATAACGAATCTGACCACCACCCCAATGAAAAATTATTTCGCGAAGGACTAACGGTACCATTTTAAATGTAAGCGCACATGTATACGCCACGGAATAAGACAAAGGAAATTAAGTGAACGAACAATTAAAAAAATTTTATAAAAAAATATAAGATTTAAAGGGCCACAGCATTCTCTTACTACGAAGCAGTAGCTCGTTTCTGTATTTCTCGCATTGCAATGTATTTCTCGATTTGTGAGAAAAAAGTGTTTCTGTATTTGATTGCGAGAACAGACATTACAGATTCTGTTTCAACTGGAATACTTCCAGTAATTAAGTGTCAAAAGCAAGCGAAACGTCAACGAAAGAAATAGATATAATAAAAATAGGGCTGCCAGATTTGTCGATTTATCTTCATTTTGACGATTTTTTGTTCCAAAATTGCCAAAGTGCCGATTTGCTAATTTTTTCTGGTGAAAATAATTTTAATTAGTTTAGTATGATTACATGTATATTCTGCACCACAGAAAAACGATATCTTTAAAAACATGGCAGCTTAAAAATTTATGGGCAAAATCAAAATTTCGAAGGAAAACTGTTAAATTTTTATTTCCTTAGATTATTTAATACATTTGTTTATGTGATCAATACATTAAACTATTACACCATTTTTAATCAATGCACTATAGGAAATTTTGGCCTTTTTTTTTTGGCAAGTTCAATATGATATTTTGTTACGCCTTTAAGCGATATTTTCAGGAAAAAAACAGTCTGAAATTTTAAATTGTTATCGGATTAAAGAGAAAAATAAAATAAATAATTTTATTTAAATAGACCTCAAGTTTAAGTATGTATGTATATATGTATAAAATATGTATTTTACCCATGAACTTTACCAATTTTTTTGATTATGTTTTAATAAAAATCGAACAAAATTTGTCAAAATTAATTTTAAATTGTCCGAGTTTTTTTTTATTCTTTCTTAGGAAATTAACGATTTTTTCAAAAATTTATCTGGCAGCCCTGCCTAAAACGAAAGCAATGAAGGTCTTAAAAAAATTAAAATAACAAAATTTAACAATTGTGTTTTATTTATTTTCATCATTAAAATTCTTTCCCTTCAAATAAAAAAAAAAAAAAAAACACATACTTGCGTACATAGATACATAATTTGTGCTCCATTTTTTTAAATTTTATTTTTCTCGCATCAATTTTAAATGTAATTTATTTTGACAGTTCTTATGAGAAACTTTTAGCAAAATATTAATACAGAAACACTTTTTCTCACATCCTTCCAATCAATGCTGGAAAATAATTTAAATGACAGATAATTCTCCCAAAGTAAATATGTATACAGAAACACTTATGTGAGAAAAACTATTTTTTGTTTCATATTGCACTGTTTTTGTTATAATACATTTGTTTTATGCGGGAAATTTTACGATGAGAGAAATACAGAAACGGGCTACAGGTTTGTAAGGGAGAATATTAAAGTATAAATGTAACAACAAACCAGTTTTTATATGCGTTGAATAAAGCGATTTTTCTGTGGTACTCGTGGTGTCTTTCTACAAACCTGCTACATTTAAAGATGGGTTTTTGGCAATTAAAATCATGGTTATTCTATTCAACAATATAAAAGTTGTTAAGTTGATAAAATCTATTTTTTCAACTCAAAGTAGAGTTCCTTAAACTTAAAGTTGAGTAATTAGACACTTATGTAAGTCTTTGAAAGAACGTACAATATTCACCACTACTGAAAGTACCACTAGGTAAGGAAACCGTTTTTGAAAAAGTTTCAAGACAGTTGGTTCTATTTGTGTAATATAAAATTTTGAATCTGAACAACATATTTCTATTTGAAATTCAAGTTTCCACATAAAGGCTTTCTAAGATAACAAGGTTCTATCAATCAGTTAACTTAATCTCACACAAAAAACGTGTAGTTAGATCCTAGTTATGAAAAATATATCAGAAGCTGTAAGAGATAGATAAAAACTGAGAAGGCCAATCGAAAGACCGTAATTGATTTATAGCGATGTGATATATAACTCATTTTTGGAAACAATGTCAGATAGAACCTTTTTGTCCTAAGGTCGCGGCCTTTGTAATTAATGGACAATTTTCGCAAAAATTAAAAGACTTCGTCGGTTGATAATTTACATGTCGTATGTGGATTTTTTGCGATTTTGAGTTAAGATCGATTCCTTAGGTTTTCCGACCTGATCTTTCATTTGGCGTAATCAGTTTTTCGATACCTCATACCGGTTTCGAGATATGAAGTGTTTAGTTTGTCGTATGTGCTATTTGCTGAAGCAATTTTCAAATTAAATGTCGTATGTAATTGCCACATACGACAACTTTCCATATAAAACGACCAACAAAGTAAATTATTATTTAAATGTCGTATGTGGATTTTATAAGAGTTCAAACTCAATTTACTCGAAACTATCGGAATCCACATACGATAATTTAATTATCAGCCGACGACTTGTACTTAGTTTTGAGGAATGTTTTTCAACTTTATGGAGTTAAAAAATATGCAACATTTTTTTGAGACTCACTGTATATAAAAAAAATTGTCAAACACAAGAATTTTTCTATGGAGGAAGCTGTCGACAACTTTGATTGTGGTTAAAAAATTTATCGATAACAAAGTTATCTTTTGTTTTTTTTTCAAATCTTGAGATGTCTGTGTTTACATTTGAATATTTATCCATGTACATACATAATTTTGTTTAATTGTTTATGTCTGACCAACACCAATTGTTTATTATTTTTACAATGAATGAATGTAAGTACATTGTTCTTACTTTAATGTATGTAAATATTCTTAATACTGAAACAAACCAAGAGATTTATAGAAAAATTATAAAAATTATAAAAACATTATAAAAATCGCACGTCAAAGATTCCACCAAGTTAAGATGGATTTTTTCTATTTTGTTATTGTTTATTCCGTCTGCTCTCTGGATGCCATTGTTTATCTTTGTGCCTTGTTGTTGTAGTCTTGATTAATAATTCGTTATTTTAACGATTAGTTCCACTCATATGTGAAATTCTTTTAGTTAATACGCGAAAATAATTAAAAATTAGTTACCTTGAGCTTTTATTTACTATATTTTTCGTATCTTTTGTTGTTGCCTAAAATAAAGCAAATGTTTTTATTAAGTAGCTGCGTTGTTATTGTAATTACCGTTTTTTCTTTTCGTTTTTCACTCTTTCTATGGTTATCTCTTAAATATTTTTTTTTTTGATGTTTTCGTGTATGTGTTTATTATGGTTTTTTTTTTTCACATTTTAACTATATAATCTATAGCAAGGGTTACCAAATGGAGGTCCGCCAAAGAGAATACAAAAATATTCTCTTTGAAATTAATTTTTTTTCATTTAAATTTCAAAAATTCCAAAAATGTAGAACTTTTTTTAAAGTCTTTTAAAAGCACGAAAACTTTGGCTGAAAGTTTTGTTTGGACGAATAGTAAACAAATGCAATTTGGAGGCCCGCGGAAAAACATTGTTTATCAGGAGGTTCGCAAAGCAGAAAACAGTGGACACCCCTGACCTAAAGCATTTTAATCGGGTGTGTGTTGTTTTTGTTGTAGCTACAGCCATTTTCGTCGTCATCTTCGTTGTTGTCGGTTTTTTGTTATTTATTCAAAAAATTCTTTTTCGTTTATGTATCGTCTTGTTTTTTTCTCTTGCCTAGACAGTTTTTATGTACACAAAAGTCTGAATTTGTGTGTTTGTGTTAGACAAATAGCAAAAACAACATTGTTTTTTTAATTTTGAATAAAAGATTGCAATCTTCTCTGGTGCTCCACTCACCCATACAGGGAGGTTGAAAATAATGGTTTCTTATTAAATTGATTTTTTGTTGTTGTGTATTTTTTTACAGGGTGGCTGGTTAAAAGTGAATTATTAAGAAACTAAAATCACTCTTTTTTTTTAATTGATATAAATTATTTTATCTCTATTCATATACAAAATTCTCGTAACACATGTTAAGTTCCTTTTTTTTTTTGCCTTTTATTTGAAGTTATTGTATTTGTACGGTCGGTAACGCATGTGCGACTAACGAATACGAATACCGATACCGATGCCGATATATCGGCGATACTTCCCGTTTGCAGATATATCGGTATAAACGATATTTTACTGTCGATATATCGGCATTTTTTATAGTTTTTTGATCAAAGAATTTTATTTTCAATGCTTATTTTTTGCATAACAACTAATAGCAATAGATCAAACAGAATAATAAATTGTTTCTTTTAATTCTTAAGCTGGAGTTCGGTCCACACCACCTGTTTTTTTTTCTTTTTTCAAGACGCATGCTTAAGTAAAAAGTAATCCTACTTCATGCTTTCGATACGTATATGCATTTTACGCGATTGCTGTGTAACTTCTCAATTCTATTTTACATTTCGACTTTTTGGTCATAAACGCATTAAACGCTTGGTGTGGAGCTGCAGCATCATCCGTTTTATTTTTCATCATGATGGTAAAACGTTCTCTCGTTGATAAATTATTTATGTATATGTACGTTTTCCAAATTTTCTGCTAATTTCTAATGATTTTTGTTAAATTAAAAAATAATTTCGCTACAAATTTTGGGTTACTTAAAAGAGACCACAAAATCCATAAGCAAATCCACTGCTACCTTTTCTGATGCAATTTCGCTAGTTAACAGTCTTCGAATATAATTAGAAAATACGATAAATGAATAAACTGAGATGCAGAATAGTTTAGAGTCCCATAAATTGGCGACTTATGTAGCATTAACTCTAAATGAAAGATTTGAGGGCTTAGAGGGTAAAGAATTCTTTTGTTTATCTAAAATTCTTTACCTGCGATACAAAGCTTGAAAATTTCAAAGAATATAGATCGAAAAAACATTTTATTGGACTGCTTAACATGACTCTGCACTCCGAAAGTGTTAAAGACACTTCATCTAATAAAAGTTCTGATAAGTCTACAAGAACTGACCTTTGGAGCGTTTGTGAAAATCTTAAAAGAAAATTTGGAGAAGAATGATGGTCTGTCCATCCTACGCTGTGGTTCAGCTAAATAAGAAGTCTATATATACCTTAGATCTTCTTATTTTTCTAGAGACGCAGATCCGGTTGTTTACTGGCGCTTTTAAATATTCTACGAAGTTTACGAAGTTTGTGTAAAATAATTCTAATACAATTTTTGACAGTTCATTTGCGACTTTTAAGCGATATCATTTTTCGTTAAAAAAATAAATTAATTTAGCATGAATTTTAATTAATTTCCTTGTTTTTAAAATCTTATTAAAATCAATTTTAAATATTAATAATCTCTTACACTGTAATTTTGTATAATAAAGAAATTTTTCTACTTGAGTTTTGTTAATTTTACCTTTAATTTAAATTTAATATTCGTATCGGTATCGGCGATATTTCTTCTTGAGTATCGTATCGACAAAAAGGGGTATCGTTACGTCCCTATTTGTTACACCCTTAAGGCTTGCAGCGGGAATTGCCTCAATTGTTGTTTTAATGCATTGCTTTCAATCATCTTAATTTGTTGGTTTTGATTTCTAAACTTCCTGTTTGCAATAACCCCAAAAGAAAAAAATCAGTTGCACTTATGCCAGGAAATTATGTTATTGGAGAATTTTCGCTGCAATTCTGTAACAACCGGCATTCCTATATGACAAGTTGCACGCACCATCTTGTTGAAACTACACACTGTAATTCTGTAAAGAAAAAAAAAACTTTTAACATCTCTAAAGGCATAATTTCTCATCAAGCGCTATAGGTGTATTAGTGAAAATGTGTTTGGATGTGTGACACCGACGATGCTGGATGAAAAATTAAAAAATTTACATATGACGACGACTATTACGTCCAGCAAACGTACACGAGTGAACTCACCTGCATGACAAGCATTTTACCCATGTACAACCCCCATCAAGAAACGATTTGTTAGCAGCATTTAACAGTCACCCTGTATAAAAAATATTTTTTTTTATTGTAGTATGTATATCTATTGTTTCATGAATTGAATAATTTGGAATCCACCTTGCTGGTGTTTCTTGTTTAAATACTAAAAGATTGTTGATGATGTATTTACCATACAGAATATTGGAGGATTGACTAAATGATTTTAATAAAATCTATCGATAACATTTATTTTTTTATAAACAATTTATTGATAACATACTGTTTCTATAAAAAATGTATCGAGAACATACAATTTCTTTTATAATTATATCGATAACATAAATTTTTCATAGAAAATATATCGATAATAAAAGCTTTCTATTGAAAATGTATTGATAAAATGAATACTCTTAAGGAAATTGATCGATAAAATGCATTTTTGTTTTTTGGAAAATTTATCGATAACATACATTTGCCATGGAACATTTATCGGTAACATAAATTTTTCATAGACAATTTATAAACAGCTTAAAAACTGAGTAGAAAGTCTTTCGATAACATAAAAAATATTTTCTCAAATTATGGACCGAAATATAAGTTATCGATAACTCCTTAAACATTTTTTTTTTTGTAAATTCATTTATTTATTAACATTTTGTTTATATACATTGAAGACTTATATGTGTCTAATAATTTGTTTTGTTCTTTTTTATTAAAAGCAGCGATCTTAACTGCTGCATAAAATTTAAAATTCGCTTTTGGTCATTTAGTTTCACTGATTTCTATTGCGATTAGCAGCGTAATTTATTTGATCGTGCACTCCCCGCACTTGTTGTTGTTGTTGTTGTAGCTGTAGTTTGCGTTCTTCGTAAGGATTATCTAATTAAGAGATTGATTAAAATTGATAAGCACTTAATAAGAAAAATTCCAATAAAGTTTGTAAACATTTTTTAATTTTTGTTTTCATTAAAATTGTTTAACCTTTTTTGTTTAAAGTCATATAATAAATATTTAATTTTTGTTCTAAAATATCTATTGCTTGGAGTTTTTTTTACCATAAAACCACTGGAAAAGCATTTTGAAAAGACAAACTAAGAAGTTGTAGGAAGGTGTTGTCCATCTGGTTGTTTTTTGTCAACTCTCTGCGGTGTCTATTCTTAACTTAATCCGATTTTCGATAACGAATTAGCAGATCGAAGGGATTTTCACTTGGTATTCGATAAAAAAGTACTACTGTGATTTTGTTTATTCACAGTAGTACATTTCCTATCAGCTGTGACTTAAAATAAAAAAAATTTTTGTTTACAAATTTTAAAAATAAAATTAAAGTTGAATATGACAACGACGGAATTATGGTTGTTTCCAATTAATTTTGCTGATGTGGGGGTATCATACCACTTTTTTACATGCTGAACTTTTATGCAAATCCTTTTGTCAAAAAAGAATTTTGTTCCATAAGGAAAACGAGCCTTTCTAATAGCTGTTAACGACCTTGGACTTGCATAAAATTAACATAACCGATTAAGAATATGGCATTTCGTATAAGAACACAAAAAAAAAAATTACAAATATATATAAGTTTTTAAAATTTATTTGCACCGTCGCACAGTGATTCGGCTAGAACATGCTAGGGGACAAAACTCATGACGTTATTTCCAGGAGCCACTGATAACGAATTGTAAACAATAATTGTAAACTTTAAAGAGTAGCAAGTTTTTTTATCCTTATTTATCCACCTAGATTTTTCTATATGTAATGCCTACAACATTTAAGCACAGATTCCCATATATTATAAACCCCGGAAAGGCCCGAAAATAAAATTATTTTATTTTTTCCAGAACAAGAAGCACACTGCTTTGTCCCCATATAACGGGCAAAAATAGAAGGAGTTGTCAGAAATTTATACACTATAATAACATAACTAAGTTAAGAATAATACGAATTTTTGGAGAAATCGGTCCTTGGGTACCTTGCATGTGTCCTGAAAATGAAAAATATAATTTTAGCTTCAATAATGCCCATTAAGTTACAAAAGTGGTCATGCTGATATACATAAAACTAGCAACGTGTGTGTAAATTTTCATTTGAATTGGACTAAGGACTCAAGGTCCTGCCATATATCCTTTTTCTTAAAAACTCTATAAAACCTACAAAAATCATAATAAAATTTGGTATGTAAATTGATATTTGTAAGATATATATTAATGCCAAATTTAGGTAGATTCGGATTATTAATGTTAAAAATATAAAAACATGATTTATTGGAAAATTGGTTAAAAACGATTAACGATTAGTACACATTTTTCAGCTTATTTTTTCTTCAAATAGCTTAAGATGCCTGGAATATACATAAATAATTGAAATAAGTAAAGAAATAATTTTGTTCCGCTAGCTTGTGCTAGTCGAGACACTGTGTCGTTTTCGTTAAAAAATTCGATGCACAACGAAATTTTCGACAGTGCTGCCAGCACATAATACAAAAGCCAGCGAAAATCGATTGTCGAATGTAACTCATAATAGTGGCCTTAATGTTGCAAATAGTCCATTGCCGATGGTATAAAAATCCAAATTATCGATAACTTTTCTAAACAATAGACAAAGCTATCAAAAGGTTTTCCATAAAAACTCATAGTTATCAATAACTTTTCTCTAATGATCACAGTTATCGCTGTTATTTTTTTAAAGACATGAAGTTTTTCGATAACTTTTCCATAGAAAATAAAACTAATAATAATACTATTGAAGAAAATCAAAGTTGTAGCTAATTTATCTACAGAAAATCAAAGTTATTAATAGCTTTTCTATTTAAAACCAAAGTTATCTATAACGTTTCTATTAATAACAAAAATAGCCCGTAACATTTCCATCCAAAGTTTTCTATAGTTTTCTTATAAATTATTTAAGTAATAGATAACTTTTCTCTGGAATATCAAAGTCATTTATAAATTTTCTATAGAATATCAAAGTTATTGATAACTTTTCTAAGGAATATAAAAGTTAACGATAAATTTTTAAAGGTATATCAAAGTTATAGGTAACTTTTCTATTTAATATCAAAGTAACCGACAATTTTTCTATAGATTATCAAAGTTTTCGATTACTTTTATAAAGAATATATAGGGTTTCGAAAACTTTTCTATACTAATTAAGATACATAATTTATGAATACATTTCTTTAAATAAATTTCAGTTATCGATAACTTTTTTTAGTTATTGATGCAAATATTAGTGCAACCCGTGCAATTTGTCTGCTAGACAAAAATATTTACTTTAATGTAATAAATAATAAATACTTTGTTATTATTTTGAACTCTGAAACGACCTTGTAGTCTCTAATCGGAAAATAAAATATTATTGTAATTTTTTGTGTAAAAAATAATACAATTAAATTAAAATAATATAAAAAAATACAATAATAATAAACAACAAAGTTGCAACTGTAACGAGACATTTTGTATAAATATTCAAGTGTTCAGACATTCCCTTACACACACACACACACCTGAATCTAAATATATTTCAATAGAAATGCAAATGCAATTTTATGGAAAAATAATTAAAGTTTTCAGTTTGACACATATTCACTAACAAATTTTTTAAATTCGAAAATATATTAAATTAAAAAGGAAATTTCGAACACATATCTCATATATTTAAAATTTTTGCAGCACATTAAACAAAATATTTAATAGTCAATGACTCCTCCTAATATAAATTTGTGTGTTTTGTATTATGAATGAATTGTGCTAATCAATTTAATTTCAAAGTACACAAATTTAAAAAGAAAAAAAAAAAAAAAAATATTAATAAATTATATATAAACTTTTTTTTTAAATTTTTTTTTATATTTTGTTATTTAATAGAGTTTTTATATATAAAGAAATTATTTGAAGCGATAATTATTGTGCCCTCAATACAGACCTGCTGATTGTTGCTCGATTCTTCATCTATCTTATCAATTGACGAAAAGCATAAAATAAAAAAAAAGTATGAAAAATATATTGTAAATTTATTATTTTTATTGTTTTGTTTATGAGATTATTTTGAAAGTAAAACAAAACAAACCAACGAAAGAAAATCAGATTGACGACACTAAAAACCACAAAAAATTCTAAACAAAAGTGATGCAAATTATATTATTGAAAATAGTATTTGATAATTTTTCTAAAATTCATAACAATAAACTACAAAGCCAACATTTACTACAAAAATGTGTTAGAAAGTGAAAACAAATTAGAAATATATAATAATACTTATTCAGATGTGCTATTGGTATCCAAATATTTAACAAGCTGATATACAGATCATATTAAAAAGTCATGATATCGAGAAGTTTTCTAAAGAGATGTCTTAATATTTTTAACTTTTTTAAAGAAAAGTCGTGATATCTCAAACCTTTCTACAGATAAGTCATAATATCGAGAACTTTTCTATAGAAATATCATGACATCGATATCTTTTCTATATAATAGTTATGAAATCAATATGAATTTTATAGTTGACATTGACATCTTTTGTATACAAAAGTTATAACAGCGATGACTTTTTTTATAGAAAAGCCATGATATTGACAACTTTTCTACAGAAAAGTCAGGTTATCGAAAACTTTTCCAAAGAAAAGTCATGATATCGAAAACTTTTCCGAAGAAAAATCAAATGCGCATAGAAACTAGCTTTCCCACAACAATAAATTTCAGTGTTTTCATTAAAAAATTGGGATTATTAGCACATCATTAATAAATGAACTAATTAATGAAAAATCATGACATTGATATCTTTTCTAAAGCCATCGATATCTTTTTCATAAAAAAGATGACATCGATATATTTTCTAGTACAGAACTTTTCTAACAATAAGTCATAATATCGGGCATATTTCTTAAGAGAGAAAAAAAAAAAACAATGATATCAAGAAGTTTTCTATAAAAAAAGGCATGGTATCGATAATTTTCCAGATGAAAAGTCTTGATGTAGGGAAGATTTGTTAAGAAAAGTCATGATGTCATTAGTTTTTTTTTTTTTAGGATAAGTCATGATAATGCAAACTTTTAAATAATATAGTCATGGCTTCGGGAACTTTTGGTAGAAAAGTAATGATATCGATAACTTTTTCTATGATAATAAATAAAGATGAGAACTTTAATCTGAAAAAGGCATGATACTAAAAACTTTTCTATAGAAAAGTCATGATATGAAGAACTTTGCTATTGAAAAGTCATAAAGTCGATAGGTCTTTATAAAATAGTTATGTTATCATAAATTTGTCTTTATGGTTTTCTGTAAGAAAGGCAACAAGTTATCGATAGCTTCCGGTTTTATTTCCTCCACCACAACTAGTGGTGAATGAGGGTATACTAAGCCTGTCATTCCGTGCGAAACTTTTTTATTATAAATCTAAGACCCCATAAAGTCTATATATTCTGGCTCCTTGAGTAATTCTTAATCGATTTAGCCATGTCCGTCTGTCTGTCCGTGTGTCCGTATGTTGTAAAGAACAAACTTGGTGTCAAATCGCTTGTAGTTATCCTAAGCAGTTTGGGATTGAAATCCAGCAATATAGGTTCAGTAGGATCAGAACTATGAATCAAAATGTGGAACCAGCCTAAAAAAGGATAATTTTGATACAAAAACTAACATAACTGGTGGAATAATGCACGGAATGATAAAAAATTTTGCACGAATTCGCTTTTTACGACCGCAAATTATACTGTTAAAAAAATACTGTTAACCATAATTGACCATAGGCCCCATTCCCCCGCGCGGAAAACAGTTTAGTACGCCTAAAACCGTAACCAATAACGCTATTACCCTAAAATTTGGTTCGTCACAGTTCTATAGGACCAGAAATCACACTGTAAAATTTTTTGAAGATCGGTTCGTAATTTGCACTAGGTCCCATATAAACCCTATTCCCGGAAAACAGTTTATTATTATTGCTATTATATTATTTATTTCAAATAAATTTATGTAACAAAAAATAGCTTAAAGCCTCAGCACCAATATTGGCAGTAAAGAGGCTAAAAGGCAACTAGTGTTATTCATTATTTATATTAAAATATTAACTATTTAAATTTAAAAATTTATTATTTACAGTTTTTATTTTACAATAAAATTAAATTTATATCACAAAATATTACTAAAGAAGTGTTTCGAGATTGGTTAGCAAACATTTTTTTATTTTTTATTTAAATGTTGACAAAAGTTCAATGGTCTTGAAAAAAATTGGTAAATCTTTGTATTAATTTGGACCAGCAAAACAAATACGCTGCTTTGACAATACATGGCTGCATTTAGATGCAGACAAGTTTTGGCTTTGTCTTGTTAACCTTTGTGTTATTTGAACATTCTATTGGAATTGAACTGATGAATTTTCAAGACTTTTAATTGATTTAAAAGCAAACTTTATTATTTATATTTTATACAATGCTCTTACAGGTGAGACGTTTATAGCATAATTCTCAACAAGATCCAAAGTATGATATCTGGTTGGCAGATTAAAAACCAACTTCAAAGACTTATTTTGCGCCGATTATTGGCTCTTCAGCGATGCATTATTCTTTAACTCATATTTTATAGGAAGGAAGGTGGCTATGTATTATACTCTGATATATTAGCATTTTCGTTTTAACGTCAAATTTATTTTTGAACTCATATAAAACGCAAATAGCAGAAGATATTTTTGATTTAATGGAATCAATATGATTATCCCATTGTGAATTACTACAAAACAACATGCATAGATACCGTGTGGTATTGATTTCTTGGATTAACACACCATTAATATGATCTGCAACTTTTTCATCGTTCTTTAAAATGTATGGTCTGAACCTTATAAACTAGGTCTTAGCTGCGTTTAAAACAAGCTTGTTAAGTCTTATAAAGGGTCCGCCAAATAACTTTTTTTTTTTGAAAATGCTATAAAAAAAATTACTGAATATTTTCTCAAATTTCTTTTTTTATTTGAAAGTACAATCCTTCCGGTTAATAATGGAAAATAATTTCATTCAAATGGCTGCCTCGGCTGGCCATGCAGTAGCCTACACGATCGGTCCAATTTTTAAGCATCGATTGTGTGCAGCTGTATTTCACCAATGGCTTTACGAATATTGTCTTTTAAAGCGTCAATTGTCTCTGGCTTGTCGGCGTAACACTTATCTTTGACGGCACCCCACAAATAATAGTCCAACGGTGTCAAATCGCAGCTCCGAGGTGGCCAAACGACATCAGCTCTGCGGCTGATAATGCGATCTTCAAAAACAGGACGCAAAACATCGAGTGTAGCTTCGGCTGTGTGGCACGTAGCGCCGTCCTGTTGAACGATCGCCATTGACTGTAACGGCCACTCCTTGCTCATTTTCGACAAAAAATGGCCCAATTATGCCTCTGGACCAAAATCCGCACCAAGCAGTGACTCGTATTCGGTGTATCGGCTTTTCAATGTATGCGTGCGGGTTTTCTGTTCCCCAAATGCAACAATTTTGCTTGTTTACATACCCGCCAAGATCAAAATGAGCTTCATCTGAAAAGATGATTTTTTTTTTTGGCAAAATCGGCATCTTCTGTAAGTCGATCGCAAGCCCACTTAGCGAAGCGAAAACGCATTGGATGGTCAGTTGGCTTCAACTCCTGAACCAATTGGACTTTGTATGGCGTCATACCAAGGTCTTTATGCAAAATTCGTCTCAATGATGTCTCCGAAATGTTCAATTGTTGAGAACGACGGTGAATTGACTTTCTGCCACAGCAGCAATATTCTCGGGTGTACGCACTGTTTTTGGCTTTTCACGCTTTGGTTTATATGAGGATGCCAGTTTCTTTCACTTTTTTCACAAGATAACGAACATACGGAGCTGATGGTGCTTCTCTTCTTCGAAATTCCGTACGCAATTTTCGCACACATTCTGCAACATTACCATAACTTTCAAAGTAATGTCGCAATATTTCCCAGCGTTGTTTAAGCGTATACACAACCATATTCGTTCAGCGGAAGGATAAAACTAATTATCTGTCAAATCAGACATGAGCTAAGTGTTACCATTCACGAAATAAGTACTAGTTGAAAAAAAAAACATTAGATGGTGGACCCTTTATATTCCGCTTATATTGCTGAATCATACTCTACATGAGTTTTTAACACCTGAGTATACTTGTACCGATATAGCAAGCAAATATCATCCGCAAGCATGAACAGTTTACCATTAAAGTTTATGTTGCCAATATCGTTTATAATAATTTTGAATAGGAGTTTAGTACGCCTAAAACCGTCCATAATATACCCTAGCCCCCATATAAACCCTACTCCCGTTAAAAACGTTTAGTACGCCTAAAATTGTAATTAATAATGCAATCATAATAATATCATATCATAGAAGTTGGAGTGTAAAATTTCGTGAAGATCGGTCCATAATTTACCCTAGGCCCCATATAAACCCTACTCCCGGCAAACAGTTTATTGCGCCTAACACCAAATAAAGCCCACTTTGGGAAAATAATTAAATTCGCCTGAAACCATAATATATATGGATATTGCGTTAAAATTTCTTCCAACTTAAATTTATATGGCCAGAAAAAATATCGTACAATTTTGTGAAATTCACTGTTAACGCTAAAACTTATTACACTGCTGTATTGAAATTAATTCTAATTTATTTTTTGCAATACCAGAAATCAGTCTTCAGAATTTTGGGATGATTGGTCCATAATTTACCAAAGGTCCAATACAAATAACCCTCCTAAAAATCATTTTAGTTCGGCTAAAACTGTTACGAATCATGATATTTTACTCAAACCAGTTCAATCAAAGTTCTCAAAAGAAACGCATATAACTTTCTTATTGTCGGTCAATCATTTAATATAGGTCTAAACCGCAACCAATTTTAATGCTAACGTTCGTTTTTGTGAAGAAAAGCAAATGTGACAGCAGGTAAAATTTTTGGGTAAGAAGATGCGTATTATTAATGTATTAATGAAACTTTATTGTTTAACGTCCACAAACCTAAAAAATGTTTTGTTGTTTCGAAACTGCAATTTAAATTTAGAAGATATTATTGGTAAATAAAAGTATATTTTTATAGGCTAGTAAAATCTTCTCTTTTTATAATGGTGGTTAATAATTATAGAATATTTTTAAACTTAATGGAGTTATTATTTGCATTAGCATGTGCAAATGAATTTTCATTGTTGGCATTCGCAAAGATATGTTGAGCACCAAATTAAAAATTTTGGAAAGAATTGTATAAGGTTGTAAAAAGACTTCAAATATTGTCAAATGCTCAATTTTTCCAAAAAATAAGCAAAGTTTCTGCGAAATGCAGGTTCCAAATTAAATTTATTTAAATAATAACTGAGTGTGTCTGTCCATAACTCAACATTTTTCGATAATTGTATTATTATTAATTGCTCTAAAGTCTTCATAGCAAAATATGTATGTTAATTAGGCCTCGTAATAGGCCTCGCAACCGCAGACTCCTCCCGCTGGGAATGAGAGAGACAAGAGTGTTCGCACCAACACAATCATAATTGACACCACTGTTCTTAATTTTAAATGAGTTGTTGTAAATAAAACACTTAATTACATAAAAAAATTAATAAACAACACATTGAATATTTTATTAGGTAATTTATTATGACGGTCATCTTACAATAGTCGCAAAAATAGCAAAGTGATTTTAAAAAGTTGTTTACGTAGCTGAACGTTTTGAAATCACAAAATAATTTGCCCAGAACACCTTTCTTGTGGTTTCAAATCACTTTGATAAAATGTGATTTTCAGAACAGGCGTGTATATATGTATTTATCATGTAGAGCCCACTCCTGTCGGTGCAGGGTATTAAAGATTCGGCACAGCCGAATATAGCACTCTAACTTGTTGTTTTTAATATTTTTTACCTGTGACTAAAGTGATATCTTTTTTGCAACGTTATAAATATTGAATATTGTTTGATTAATGTTTTGATTAAATTCATTAAACTTTGTACAATTTTTGCTTTATATTAATTGAATAAATTTTCATAAGAATTTGTGTATCATTTTTCTCTGAACTATTTTTATCTGTCTAAATTGAAAACATCATCTATAAATATCAGAAATGTGTCATGAGCTGTCAAAATTAAAAACCGCTAAATCATCATCATCACAGTCGTCAAATCTAAAAATCATAAGGAAAAAAGCAGCAGTTTAAAACTAAAACACATCTCAATCTATTTGTCGTCGAAAAAATCACGTTTTGTAATCTTCCCAATGAAATTATTTTGTCGTTTCGTAGATTCAATGTACGTGTTTGTAATTTCTATATTTTTTTCTTTTAAAATTCGAGATTTTTGCATACTCAAGGCCTGTTTTGTTTGTTGTTGTGCCAAAACTATTTCCTCAGAAATGATCACAACTCTACGAATTATAAAATGTCTGTCTGACGAATGTCTGTCTGTCTGTCGGCCAGTGTCATGCAAATAAACGTGATTAATTTAATTGGGTTAGTTGTATCGCATATTCTATCTCGTATATTTTGGATGCTGAATGCTGGCTTTTGCCTCAAAAACAAGAAATTATTTCAAAACTTGTAAGAAAAAAAAAAAAATTATTCAAAATCATAAAAATCAACAACGATTAATAACAAACATTTTATCGAAGCAATAGACGCAGCAGCAGCAGCAGCAGCAGCAGGAAAATAAAACTACATGAACCAATAATTATCTAGATTTCCGCTGTTAAAATCTTTCTTTTTCTTCTTCTTTAACTGAAAAGAAATAATGGACAAGCCTTCAACTCCTTTTAAAAAAGTCAACACTGGAGAAACGAATCAAAAAGCAGACTTTCTTTAAAAATCTTCATCCAAATAAATATTTTTGTGGTCTGTAATTTAAAATAAACAAAGTCCCGTTGGGCCTGTTTATTTTGCATTTTGTTGCAAAGCAGCCACCAAAAAAAAGAGATCATAGAATTTATTTCAAATAATTTTAACCTGCTCACCCAGCTCTCAAATATCAAGAAAGAAAAAACTTGTCCAGTTGGCTCTTTTTTTTTTTTTTTTTTTTTTGAACAGAACCATCAACATCCTACTCCTCCTTTACATGAAAAGAGTTTTTTAAGAGCTGTTTTTCTTGAAGTGTTTTTTTACGTCTGCCTATTGTTTAGTCCATACCCGTCCACAGTCTTAGACATCTTTATTGCTTCGTCTTAACAGTTGAATGGTCAATTTACTACATTTATTGACAGTTTACACCTGCACCGGTGACAGCTCAAACTCTTCTTCTCATGCTGCTTAATTTTTTCGATCTAGTTTATTCCTTCATTCGCTTTTTTCAGCGATTTTTTCTACGTCTTTTTGTGCATAAATAAATTTTTAACTTGTTATTGTTGCTATTTGTTTTTTCAATTTTAAATCGTTTGTTCGTCTTTTGGATTCTATTGTTAAAGTTTTTTTTCTTGCATTTCGAAGTTTGTTTCCAAATGACTGTTTAAATAAGTCTTTTATTGTATTTTTAAACTACTAAAGAAGAAATAAAAAAAAAAAAAAAAATTAACAAACAAGAAGGTTTATAAAAACACAACATTGAAATTCATTAAAAATGTACGATCTTTTGAATTTTAAAAGAAAAAAAAAATACAGATTAGACGACATTTGAAGAATTATTTATCGATAACATGATGTTTTTAAAAAATATTTAATTCCTACTAAATCTTTTTAAAGTATAATTGTCAATATTTAAAAAAGTTATCGATAACTCAGCTTTGTTAAGCATACTTATTAGGACAATTAAGATGTGCTAGACTTGCATATTGATTACTTTGTTAAGCATTCTTATCGTCAACTCGACTTTTCCTAACAAAACGTGTTTAAAAAACTGTTACCGATAACTTAAACTTTAAATAGAAAAGTTATCAATAGTGTTTTATATTCTTAAAAATATAATAATTTTTAATGAAACTTTATTGTTGAAAAGGAATAAAAAACTTTTTACGGTTAAATTATCGATAACATCATATTTTCAAAATATATTTACTGCTTACTAAACTTCTTCTTAGAATAAGTTCTAATCCAGTAAAAAAAGTTATCGATAATTAACTTTTGTAAAGTTATCGATCACTGATCTATGAAACATTTTTCGATAACTTAACTTAAACCGTACTATTCTATAGACAAGTAATCCCTATTCTAATAAAATTTATGTATAAATTAGGAGGTAACGATACGCCTTTTTGCCGATACGATACAGATACTCAAGAAGAAATATCGCCGATACCGATACCGATACGAATATTAAATTTAAATTTAAGGTAAAATTAACAAAACTCAAGTAGAGTAATTTCTTTATTATACAAAATTACAGTGTAAGAGATTATTTATATATCGGGTGGTTAAATTTTAAGGGTCGATGTTGAATGTGAACCACACCTAAACGTCAAGCTGTTTTCTGCATTTTATTTGACATTTCTCAATTTCAGACTAGCTCAATTTGAACCATGGAAAGATACACAATCGAGCAACGCGTTAAAGTTATTCAGGCTTATTATAAAAATGGGCGTTCAAATCAAAATGCATATCGTGAAAATCACTTCAGTGATGAGGCACATTTTCACAGTGGACTCGTCAATAAGCAGAATTGCCGCATTTGGGCGAATGATAATCCAAGAGAGATTGTCGAAAAACCAATGCACCCACAAAGAGTGACTGTTTGGTGCGGCTTATGGGCTGGCGGCATCATCGGGCCGTATTTTTCCAAAATGAGGCCGGTCAGGCAGTTACTGTGAATGGCGTTCGCTATCGTGAGATGATAACGAACTTTTTATGGCCCGAATTGGAAGATATGGATGTGAACAATATGTGGTTTCAACAGGACGGTGTCACGGTGCTACACAGCTAACGAAACAATGGCTCTTTTGCGCGAAAAATTCAATGGCCGTGTTATCTCACTTGGTGGCGATGTCAATGATTTGACACCGTTGGACTTCTTTCTTTGGGGTTATTTGAAAGAAAAGGTGTACGTCGATAAGCCAGCAACAATTCAAGAGCTAAAGGATGAGATAATTCGGCACATTAACGGCATAGAACCTCAATTATGCCTCAGCGTCATCGAAAATTTGGACCAGCGGATGGTGGTGTGCTATTTGGCCGATATTTTGTTTCATACATAATTGAACGATACCAATACTATAATAATAAAAAGAAATGACAATAATTTCATAAATAATTTGTGTGTTTATTCCAAATCAACATCGACCCTTTAAATTTAAATTGATTTTAATAAGATTTTAAAAACAACGAAATTAATTTAAATTCATGCTAAATTAATTTATTTTTTAAACGAAAAAAACCGTAAGGGTTTTCATAATATCGCTCAAAAGTCGTAAAACTCGTAAATGAACTGTGAAAAATTGTATGGGAATTATTTTACACAAATTTCGTAAATTTGCCGAACAATTTTGGCTCGTAAACTTGCGCTGTTCAATTGTAAATTTATATAAACAGATTTTTGTCATTTATCCAATGAAGAATTCAAGTGTTTATAAATCACAAACAATAAATGCTTCCAATAATTTAAACAAATTAGTCTTTTGGCTTTCCTTATGCATTTTTAAAAACAAATTTCCACTTCTATTTTTAAATTTATTTTTGCATTGACGTTTCTTCCAAAAAGGGCCTTCATGAAACGAGTCTCGCAAGTTTGCCCATTTGCACAAATGGCAATTTTCAGCGATATCATGAAAACCTTTGGTGTATGCAATTATTAATATTCCAAATTAATATTAATAAGATTTTTGTTTAAAAAACAAAGTATTCTACATTTTCAGAGATAATTTCACAACTTTAAGCAGACCTGCAGTAAAAAATCGTCTCTTAGAAGTGAATGAACCCATTTGACAACTTAAGTATTTCTGCGCCATGGTCTTAAATTTTGAGTACAATATTTAATAGCGCCAGTAAACAAACGGATCTGCGTCTCTAGAAAAATGAGAAGATCAAAGGTATATCGAGACTTCTTATTTAGCTGAACCATAGCGTAGGCTGGACAGAGGATCATTTTTCTCCAAATTTTTTTTAAGATTTTCACAAACGCTCCGAAGGTCAGTTCTTGTAGACTTATCAGAACTTTTACTAGATGTAGGGGGTGACCGTGCCTTTAACACTTTCGGAGTGCAGAGTCATGTTAAGCAGTCCAACAAAATGTTTTTTCGAACTATACAGGGGTGTTCTGGAAATCGAAAACGCAAAACGCAAGAATTTTGAAGTCCTTTTAAATACACTATTAATCCAATTTTTTATAATTTTCTTATAGAATTCTGTTTAATAGAGAAATACTTGTACTGCACTCTATTTGTATTTCTTTTAGTACAAAAATCTTATTAAAAAACGACTTTTAAATTCTTGCGTTTTGCATTTTCGATTTCCAGAACACCCCAGATAGTCTTTGAAATTTTCTAGGCTTGTATCGAAGGTAAAGAATTTTAGATAAACAAAAGAATTCTTTACCCTCTAAGCCCTCAAATCTTTCATTTAGAGTTAATGCTACATAAGTCACCAATTTATGGGACTCTGAACTATTCTGCATCGCAGTTTATTCATTTATCGTATTTTCTAATTATGTTCGAAGACTGTTAACTAGCGAAATTGCATCAGAAAATGTAGCAGTGGATTTGCTTATGGATTTTGTGGTCTCTTTTAAGTAACCCAAAATTTGTAGCGAAATTATTTTTTAATTTTACAAAAATCATTAGAAATTAGCAGAAAATTCGGAAAACGTACATATACATAAATAATTTATCAATGAGAGAACGTTTTACCATCATGATGAAAAACAAAACGGATGACGCTGCAGCTCCACACCAAGCGTTCAATGCGTTTATGACCAAAAAGTCGAAGTGTAAAATAGAATTGAGAAGTTACACAGCAATCGCTTAAAATGCATATACGTATCGAAAGCATGAAGTAGGATTACTTTCTACTTAAGCATGCGTCTTAAAAAAAGAAAAGAAAAAAAAACATGTGGTGTGGACCGAACTCCAGCTTAAGAATTAAAAGAAACAATTTATTATTCTGTTTGATCTATTGCTATTAGTTGTTACGCAAAAAATAAGCATTGAAAATTTAATTCTTGGTTCAAAAAAACTATAAAAAAGTATCGGCATGTCGTAAGTAAATATCGCCGATACCTATATATCGGCAAACGGGAAGTATCGTTATCGACATTCATTACATCCCTAGTATAAATTATTTGCTAAAGGGCTCTGGAGACTTTCAAATAAACCCGTCAATCAGTGCATATGTCTTAGTGTTGTTTATTTGAGGCTTTTTCGGAGACGTACAATTAAACACGGCAATCAACAATTGTATTTTGTAAAAAACCAAAATATTTATATTTATCATGACAACAAACACAAAGAAAATAATTTTTTTTTGTCAATCACAACAGGAGACTATCAAATAATCAGCCATCAAATAAAAAAATCAAAACTTTTTGATTTTCATCAAGCATTGCCGACAACGCGTATGTGTACCCGAAAAAGAACGACTTCACGCACACCACCAAGTGATTGATGTATTTATTTGATAGTCTCCCGGGCGTTTAATTTATAATAAAAACTATCGATAACTTTACTTGTCCATAGACAAGTTATCGTTGAATTAATTAGTCTATATAGAAATGATCGATTAATTTACTAATCTTTGTAAAAGTTAACGATAACTTTTATTAATTTATAGAAAATTAAATATTATTCCTTCGACCTTTTTTTTTTTTAATCAAAAATAAAAAGTTTTTTCGAGCTCGAGGCCAATTATTTGTAAAAAATATTTATTATTTATTTACTAATCTTCTCCAATATTTCAATATCCATCGGATATCATTATCAAGGAATGAGTTACAAATATATTCGTGCAGTGCAATATTGAATGTTGAGAAGGTCATAAGTCTCTTACGAATATATTTGTAACTCATTTTTTGATAATGATATCCGATGGATATCGAAATATTGGAGACGATTAGTAAATAAATAATAAATATTTTTTACAAATAATTGGGCTCGAGCTCGAAAAAATTTAAAGAAAAGTTATCTATAATTTTACAAATCTATAGAAAAGTTATCGCTAACTGTGTTATATTATAGAAAGTAATCGGTTAATTTACTAATTTATAGAAAAGTTATCACTAACTTTAATGATATAAAAATAATTTATCGATAACTTTGCTAATCAAAAAAAAAAAAAGATTATTGATAACTATTAATTCTTTGAAAATTTTACTTATCTATTGAAAAGTTGTCGATAGCTTTACTTATATATAAAAAAATATCGATAACTACACTAATTTGTGGAAAAGTTATCGATAATTTTTAAAAAACTTTAAAAAAATTTGTCTATAACTTTACTAATATTTAAAGAAGGGCTTAATTTTATTGAGATTATGTGTTTTTTTTGGTTTTGCTAACAAAGTCCATTTAGTTTTTCCCCTTTGCTTTAATTAATGCCAGGGTTTTTATTGAGACGGATGTTCAATTCTCAAGATTATTTTGATTTTTGTATATATTTTATTCTGCAGCATCTTTTAAACATTTTGCAAATTTTTTTTTTTTTCAGCTAAGGTTTCTTATATAAAGTTCGTTAAACAAATTTAACACTCAGTGACTGACTGGGGTCGATGATATGGACCGTTGCGTTTTGTGATTTTTTTTTGTTGCAAATTATCATTTGAAAATCTTCTAGCGAGGAACCGGTCAAGCGGTTTTAATTTAAATTTAAAAGTTTTAAATCGTTATTTGTTATTTTGTTTAAATAATTCTGAATAAATTGTAGCATTTATAAATGAATTTTAAATAACTATGTTTTTCTTCTCTTTCTTTGCAGGTAACTGTTTGCTTTTATTATCCCACAAGTTAATGGAATTTTTTAAACTTCTAAGGTAAAATTTAAGATAAAAAGCTGTGATTTTTACAAAGATTTTAACGGATGTTCAAAATTTTTGATCTAAAACTATTACCTATTAAAGTCACGTGACTGTTGCTAGCCCACTTGTGGCTAATTACATCAACCTCTTAAAAAATTTATTATTCCCATTTATCATTCTTATTCTTTTTATTATTTATTATTTTTTCTGTTATTATTTCCTGTAGAACAAGACTGGGTCTTATATTTATAGTACAGCAACGTATTGTTTTGCAACCCAAATTTTATACAAGTAAATATAACATTACCGATATAAAAAAATTAGATTTAAAAATTATAAACTAAAATTAAAATTATTTTCTACAAAAAATCTGGAAGAATTAATAATCACCAATCAAAAATTTAGCTCGTTATGGTATCTTGTTGACATCATCTGTAAATGGTTTTTACTAATGGCTTTTTTGCGATTTTTTTAATCTATCTGTGTACCCATCGTGCTGTTTAGTCTAATCTTATCTAACCCCGCGAAGCCAATCGGCTTGTCTGCAGGATAAAGGTTAGGTAAGGTGGATATGCCGGTACGAAGTTAATCTACACACCCTCACCCAGAAACCGGCATGGTCCAGTGTGACGCCCTAATTTGTTTGTTTGGTATAAAACGAAACGATTACACCCGTTTGCCCCTAATTAATTTACTTAAACCCCTTAAGAATTGGTCACTAAAAAGTTCTTTACAAAAAATTTAAAGAGACGTTTAATTAAAATTAAAGAACATTTTTTTATAACTGTGAATAGCGAAAGTTTCGAGTTTAAAGCAGAGTGCTTCTCGAGAAAAAAAATTTTTCAGGCCGCAAAGGCTGATATATCAAACTTTAAGAAGCTGTTCAATTTTTTTACTACAACAACAATTAGAGACGTCAATGATCGACTAATGGTACTATAATATATTTCTTCGTCTACGAATGACTATTGCGTGATTCACAAGGTGTGCTATCAAGTCATATCGTCATAATGTCCTAAATAATATTCTACAATTATTTAAAAAAAAAAATATTGTTGTTTTCCAAACAAGATAAAAATTTTAATGCTGTGTTCATTGATTCGTCATAACTGTACAGTAGAAATCTAAATTATAAGCGGTTGCCCACAACAGTCATATATATTTCTTGTAATTATTGTAAGACATATGACTTTACAACTTAAGACTACCTTGTGAATCTCCCATATGTATGTAATTGCGTTTTGTGTAATAATTATAAAAAATTATTAAATAGCAACAAACACCATCCATGCTTAATAAGGACTAGTGACTAGGGATGTGCAATAAATATCGATATATCAAAATATAGATATTTAAAAAAATTATAATCGATATATATCGCCGATATTAAAAAATACCCATATATCGATACATCGATTTTTATCTACGACTATCGAATTCGATATTTTTAAGACTCTTAATAATAAAATTCAACATTTTAACCGTTGTTCAACTAACTGCTTACAATACTGTTGTTTTTTAATAATTGCATTAAATGTTTTTTAACTACATAATATTAAGAAAATATCGGCGCTTTTCCATTTTAAATTTTCATAGATTATACAGTTCAGTTTTGTCTCGGTTTTTTAAGAGATGACAACAAAAAAACAAGCGCGGAAAAAATATTCTGAAAAGGGTTCCTGCAATTATGCAAAGATTCGCCTTAATTATGGCGTATTAGCAGCAATAAACTCATGAAAGTTGGAATGTTAATAATAAAAAAAATATTTTGTTGTTTTTTTTGCACAGTTTACTTGTATAGTATGTAAGACAAGTTTATTTTACCGGCATTATATAATCCCAATGATTTTTTTTTTTTTTTAGATTTCATATGGCGAATAAATAAAAATTTTTTTGTATTCTTTACTTTTTATTGAATTTTTTTTTATTGTAGAATTAACTGCCGGTACCTCGATTTCAAACGAAAACTTCGTTCGCATAACTTACCTTAAAAAACTAAATTTTAAAATTAGTTTTTGTTTTAAATAAAAGTTAAGCGAATGAAAGTGTCGTTCGAAATCGAGGGGCAGGCAGTGAATTTGAAATTAAAAGAAACAATAAATGTTTTCGATAACTTTCCTATAGAAATGTAATGTTATCAATAACTTTTCTCTAACAAAGTAAAGTTATCAATAACTTTTCTCTAAAACGTAAAGTTATAGATAACTTCTGTAAAAAAGTTAAGTTAGCGATTACTTGTCTATAGAAAATAAATGTTATCGATAACTTTCCTATATAAATGTAAAGTTATCCATAACTTTTCTGCAAAAAAGTAAAGTTATCAATTACTTTTTTGTAAAAAGTAAAGTTATAGATAACTGTTTTATAGATAATTTTTTTCTCGAAAAGTAAAGCTATCAATAACATTTCTATAGAAAAGTAAAAGTTCCCGATAAATTTGCTATAAAAAAGTAAAGCTATCGATATATTTTTAATGTAATTCATAACTTATCAATAGAAATATCTTATCGATAACTTATTTAATGAAAAGTTTTCGGTTACTCTATTTTTCTATTAAAAAAGGTATAGGCCCCTATTATGAGTTACATTCGATTAACAATTTTCGCTGGCTATCGAACATCGACTATCGAATGTTAATTTGGTATTATGAAATAGCAGCACTGTCGAAAATTTCGTTGTGCATCGAATTTTTCAACGAAAACAAATTTGTTTTCGACGGTCTAAATGATTGAAGAAAAAAAATTAATGAAAATGTAAGTTTTTGTTAATTTATTAGTTATGTGTAAATTCCACATTCTTAATTATTTTTAATTATTTTATGCAAGTCTAAAGTCGACAGTAGTAAGCAGCAGTTGGAAAAGCTTGTTTCCCTTATGGAACAAAATCCTTTCTTTGTTGGCAAAAGGAATTTTTACAAAAGTTCAGGCTACAAGTACAGGCCAGTTCCAGTAAGCTTCATCTTCATCAGATGAATCATCGTACCATAATTCCGTCGTTATTATGATTTATATTAGTTTTGTTTTTTACATTTTTTAACAAAATTTTTTTATTTAAAGTGACAGCTGATAGAAAAGGTACTACTGTGAATAAACTAAATCACAATAGTACTTTTTTTTATCGAACGTAATATCAAATGAAAATTCTTTCGATCAACTAATTCGACTGCTATCGAAAATCGAATTAAGTTCATAATAGACACCATAGATATCGATGACTTTTTTACAGGAAAGTATGGCTATCAATAAATTATCTTTTTTTTTGTAATCGTAATTTTGCAAGAGTAACATTTTTTTTGTTAAAAATTCTTCACTCAGAGAGTTGCCTGAACTAAGTAAATTTGCTGTCAAGTAAATTTGCTAACCTTACGGGGATGCGACTGCTAGCGATGGCTAATGAGTGTTCTTAAACATCGACAGAAATTGTAGCTAATGACTAACACAAAAACTCATAAGTACATACGTTAAGAATTTTTTACCTCGCTCGGTTTTTATATCAATTAGGGTTTTGCTTCAGTATTTATTACAATATTTTTCTTGCAGCAACAACAACAAAAACCATGTCAAGCAATCATATTTTCCATGTTGTTGATTTTCACAACAACAGAAAATACAACAATATATTTTTCTAATTATAATTATAAAAATGATTTTAAAGCATAAATATGGAATTTTAGTAGAGTGGTGCATATTTGTGAAAGTTGATAATTTTAAAGATATTTCTAAAACACCTGTTTTCCAAGGTAAAAATTTGAATATGAAATTAATGCGCTTATAAATTTATTCCTTGCTTTCATTTACAATTACAAAATGTGTTGCGCCCTAATAATCCTAATAGGAAAACTCATATATACTGTTTACCACTTGATATGATACTCTCTTGTACAACATGCCATTTAATTCGTTCACACATCAGTGTTGCATCATAAATGACGATAATGATTGAATATAAAATACTGATTCCAATGTACAGAATATTCATGGGTATGAAGCCATTCGCAGCTTAGAAAACTTGGGTTTTTTTTTAGTGCATTTAGTACATACAACCTGACTGACTGCATCGATGTAATACAACTCATTAACGTTATTATCATCAATTTGTAGTTGGTGTTCACTCTTTTTCTCTGTTTTTACGTTTTGCAAAAGGTGTCAGTTTGACATGTGACGCTGTAGCACGAGAATGAGTTAAAAACAAACAAAAAAATATTCTGAATTTTAAATGTTTGTGAGAAAGCAATTTTAGAATTTTCACAAAATAAAAAAAGTGTTTAAACAAAAAATGTTATAGACAAACTAAATGTTTGTTATGAATTTCATGATTTATGTACAGAGAATTTATGATATAATTTTATATATTTTAGGAAGAAAATTAATTGTAATATTAAATTGTTTGTTTTCAATTAATTTTAATCAATCATCTTTTTTAATTTGTTATCGAAAAGTCAAGAAATTGAGAAATTTTCTAAAATTATGAAATCGAAAATCTTTTGTACAAAAAAGTCATGAAATCGAAAACTTTTCTTTAGAAAAGTCTAGACTAAAGAAGAGTTAAGTTAAAAGTCTTGATACTGATTACCATTCATGATATCTATAACTTTTTAATAGAAAAGTAATGATATTGATAACTTTTCTTAAGAAAAAGTTAGGTAATCGATAACTTTTCTGTAAAAAAGTTATGAAATTGAAAAATTATCTAAAGAAACGTGATGGTTTTTTTTTATACAAAAATCATGACTTTTCTATAGGAAATTAACTTTATTGGCAACTTTTCTATTGAAAAGTCATAATATTTTTAACTTCTCTTAAATTAAGTCAAGATATCGGGTACTTTTCTATAGAAACGCAAAAATACTAATAATCTTTTTAAGGAAAAATCATGATATCACTGAGTTTCATATTAAACAGTCATGTTGTTGTTAACTTTTTTAAAGAAAAGTCATGACATCGATAACTTTTTCATAAAAAATTGACTTTATTGATAACGAGATGATCGATAATGTTTCTACATAATAATAGAGTCAATGACCGATTTGTAGAGATTTTTATATTTCAGATGACATTTCTTCTTTGGAAAAATCTTGTTATCTGTAATTTTTTTTTATAAATTGAAGTTATTGAATAATTTTCTATGCAAAATTTAAGTTATCTCAAACTTTGCATGGACATTTCTTTGAATGTTAAAAAAAACTTAACTATGCTATTGTAACAATTCGAAAAATTCATCGTTATTTGGTTTTTGCCATTTCCAGTTTTTTAAATAAATAAGAATTTATTGTTTATAACTCTGACTTGTCACGATTGCCACCTTTTTCTGTAGCAATTTCGTTTGTTTGCTTTTTTTTGTGGTGTTTAGGTTACTACTTCTTTTGCAAGAGTGTTTATGTGTGTGTGAGTGGTTGTATGGTTGCATAGTTGCACTTTAACCTTTGCTAACCTCAAAAACGAGAAAAAAAAACAAAAGTGGAACTAAAGAAAAACTAACCTGTGTCAATGCCACAAATGTTGTTTCGTTGTTGACGTTTGTTGGCTTTTCTTCGTAACACAATTATAATTTCCTGTTGGTGTGAGTGTATTTCTTCTTTTCTAAGTTGTGAAATTTAACAAATACTGAGGCAAAGAATTCTTGTTTAATTTGTGCTTTATAAAGTTCAGATATTGTGGTGTCAATGGTTTGTCTTTAAATATGCAAAATATCGGGTGTTTTTAACTGCATGAGAATTATCGACCAAAAAAAAAAAAAAAAAAAAAAAAATACTTTGAAAGAAATTAATCTGTTCGGCAAGTTCATAGAGCACTTTGTCCATTTTACGAAGCTTAAAGGTTAAATGGCTACGCCAATAACCAAAATTGCCGTATTTGAGGCAAACACAATCCTCAAGCCGTTAACGAATCAACCGCTTGTTGCGGGTTACGCGTTTTTTTTATTATAATAAAATTCGTTCCAACAATATTTCTCTCTTGTATTATAATTTTAAGTTATCATGCAGCTAAAAAAAGAACCCTTTACATATGTATGTGTTTTTTGTTGGTTGGATTTATATTTAGGTTGTAATTTTAGTTCATTTTATGAAAAATTTTCTTTTAGGAAAACATTTTTTTTTTATATTTTATTTTCAATATAATTTATGTTGCTGTTTTGTATGACCTTAAATATAAACCTTAAAAAAGACACTGATAAAATGTCGTAAAAGAAAGATTTGTTTTTAATTTGGATATTCAAATCGTTTCTAAAGAGCTGTGTTGAGTTGTGTGAGACCCATAAAGATCTATGTCTAAAATTTAAGAACAAAATACAAACTGAACTTGATTTGAACTAAAAACTAAACTAGAATCCCACTAGAACTGAACTATTACTGAACTAGAACTCAACTACAGCTGAAGTAGAACTAAACTAGAACTGAACTAGAACTGAACTAGAACTGAACTAGAACTGAACTAGAACTGAACTAGAACTGAACTAGAACTGAACTAGAACTGAACTAGAATTGAACTAGAACTGAACTAGAACTGAACTAGAACTGAACTAGAACTGAACTAGAACTGAACTAGAACTGAACTAGAACTGAACTAGAACTGAACTAGAACTGAACTAGAACTGAACTAGAACTGAACTAGAACTGAACTAGAACTGAACTAGAACTGAACTAGAACTAAACTAGAACTGAACTTGAACTGAAATAGAACTGAACTAGAACTGAACTAGAACTGAACTAGAACTGAAGTAGAACTGAACTAGAACTGAACTTGAACTGAAATATAACTGAACTAGAACTAAATCAGAATATAATTAAAACTCAGTATTTTGAAGCAAAATTTTCAAACCGTTTTTAAATTTTGTTGAATTTTACATCTAAATTTTAACTTATTTGTTTAATCTTTAGTATAGTAAGTAAAACCTTTCAAATACAGGTGTAATAATTTTCTATAAGTTTTGAAGGAAAATGAAATCATAAACACTTTATGTTTCAGTATCATTGTCATTATGACATTTGCATGAGAAATTGTAACGTTTTTGCAAAAACGTCTATTATTGACATGGGAAAATTGTTTTAATTTTTAAATAATCGTCCCCCAACCCCTAATCATGCTTACCCAACTAACCAATACACCACAATATCACCTAATACCCCTTTACGACGACAAGTGGCTGTGTAGAAAATATTGATGTAAAAAATCATGAAAATATGCTTATATGCAAAAAAATTCCAGTAATTTATATTTTATTTATATGGCTCTGTATGTATTAAATGTGTAATTAATATTTATTGCCATACAAACATACAAACACTCTCATTAACAAAATGTCTGTTAATATTTCAACCGGCAAAAGCCCGGACCAAAGAATAAATAAAATGTGCTAGAAGTTGCGAAGCAAAATGAAAAAATTCCCTAAAGAAACTTGAGAATATTCAACAAAATTTTTCGTTTTGTCGTCATTTGAATTGTTTTGTTTGTTTCCAATTTTTTTTACACTTAATATAACGAGACATTCTGAATGTGTAAATATGTATTAAGAAAGAATAAATAAATATTCAAAAGCAAATAAGTGTAAAAATGTACCAGCTGTTGTAGAAATGTCTGTACTGGAATGTAAGCCCCATTTCTATAAAATATTCAATGTAATTTAAGTAACCCAGTTAACCGTTTTAAGCTTATAAATAAAGGAAAGATGAGTCATTAAAATTTTTTTTCATTAAAAAACTATTCAAAATGAATATTAATAGCAAAATGTAAAGAAAAACGTGTTTGCTATTGATATGTTTTTATACAATATTTTTGCTATCGATAAATATTCAATAAAATTTTATAGCTAGCAATATTAATGAATTGTCGATAAATGTTTTGTTAATTTGTATACGAATGCGAGAATTTTGATTAATTGAATGTTTCTACGTTTTAATAAAGTAACCGATAATTGTTCTATATATGTATTAGTTAAGTTATCAAATCATTCTGTTTAAAAATTTAAATAAATAATAAAAAATTTTGTTATAGAAAAGTTAAGTTATCGATAACTTCTGTAGTAAATATATCGACTACATTTCTATAGATTATTAAAGCTATCGCAAACTTTTTTGTTCACATTTTTAATATATATCGATAAATTTTCTTAAAATTTGTAGGCAATAACTTCTCTGAGATTGATCGTTTTTGATTAGTAACATAATTTTTCTATAAAACAGTTAAGTAATCGATAACTTTCCTTTAGTATAGTAAAGTAAGAAATAATTTTTGGTTAATAATCGATTTTTTTCTTTGGTATACATAGTAAATTTATTAAAAGCTAAAGTTTCCGGTATTTTTTTTAGGGCATATCGCACACTAAATCATTAAACAGTCACAACTCAGAATTCACAAATGTTCGGGAGAGGGAAAAAACTGTTTCATGTCTGTAGTTTTTAAACAAGTTGAGTGCAAGAAGACGGTGACGTAAACAGAATTTTCGTGGTCGTTAGAGATTGGATTTGTGAACTGGACTATGACAAAAAAAAAACAAAACCATTTGATAAATTTTGAGTTGTAACTGTTTATAATTAAGTGCGCGATATATTAAAGTTATCAATAACATTCTTTTTTTCCGTTGAAGTTATCAATAACTTTTTTTTGGAATAGTTTAGCCATCGATAAGAATTTCTTAGTAAAATCATGTTATCGCTAATTTTGCCTTAGTACATTAAAGTAATCGATAATATTTCTTTAGTACATTGAAGATTTTCTTAACACTATAGGAAGATTATCGACAATTTTTTTTAACTGCTGGGTTTATTGATATCTTTTCTTTGGTATAATAAAGTTATCGATAACTTTTCTTTAGTTTAGTAAAGTTGTCGATAACTTTTCTTTAGAGTATAAAAGGTATCGATATCTTCTCTTTAATATATATTAAGTTTTCGATAACTTTGACAAAGAACCGTAAAGTAATCGACAGTATTTCTTTAGTTTAGTGATGATTTTCCTTACACTGTAGTTAGATTATCAGCTATAGTGGGCTATCGTTATATTTTTTTAGTATATTAAATTTATCGATAACTTTTCTTCAGTTTAGTGAACAAGTCGATAAAATTTCTTTAGAATATTAAAGTTATCGATATCTTGTCTATAGTATGTCTATAATATAAAAAAAATTAGCAAAACTTTAAAGAAATGTTATCGATAACTTTTCTCAAGTATATTAAAGTTATCGATAACTTTTCTTTAAAATTTTGCTAAATTTTTAGTATAGTTAATTATCGATAACTTTTCTAGATTCCAACAGAAGTTTAAATATTTTTTTTCTAATCTAATAAAGTTGATAACCTTTCCATAGTTTAGTGAAATTATCGTTTTTCTTTGTTTTAGTAAAATTATTGACGAGTTTTCTTCATAATAGTAGAGTTCTCGATAACAGTTTTAATAATATTAATTTGATTATGAAATTTTAGTTGAGCTAAAAACAAAATTTGCTGGGGTCTATTACAAAACTGTTTGTTCTTCTACGATTATAATTTCAATAGACGAGACTATTTCTATGAAACTTTAATAACGTGACTACGTGTTTGTTACGAGTACTTTGCGTGTCTATTACAAATCAGTGGCAAAATGTACAAAGCAAAAAAAAAAAAACAATTTTAGTGTTTCTAAGGTTAGTAATGAAAACTGAAAAGCTATTTTTTAGTTCTAAATTTTATAAAAAAAAAACACTTAATGGAATTCTGTGGGTAATAAAAAAGGGCGAGGAAGGAATATGATGAGACACTTACAGTCATATGTATTGGTATAGATGTCTGTCAAAGAGCTAGACCAAGAGCTTTGAAAGATTTATATCTTTAGAGCAGGTGAACTTAAAACGGAAAAAATATAATTAATGATCCATTTAATTGTTTATTGGCTAGAATGTTTTTCTTAGTGGAATTAATATGTTGATGGCTCTGATTTTTGCTGATGACTTTTGCAAATATACAGGCAATGAATTGCTATTATTCTAGTACACGCTTTAGTTATTTTGTTGCTGTTGTTCTCTCATAAACGTCATACGGCTTTAGTAGACGTGTCGTCTTGTCTCCATCCACCAGATACAAAAACTCATCACTACAACTACAAATCACACAGCTCGATGATGATGATGATGATGATGGCACATACTCGTATATACAATATAATATGACATGATGTTGATGAGATGCGCTGCGATATCATTTACATTTAACGACTAGAAAAAAATCGACTAGTCAGGCAAATAGACGGGCAGGTCGGTTGGCTTACCGGCTACCACTAGACCTAGAGACAGACAGGCGAACCTACAAATATTAAAAAACAAAAAATTGTCGTTATTGTTTTCTGCTGCATGCAACGTCTAAATGTTATGAAATAGTTTTTATGTAATGGAATTGATTTTGCAAAAGGCAGGAACAAACAAACGACCGGCTAGCCAGTCAGTCAGTCAGCCAATGGCAGTTAGTTTTAGCAGCCGCAGCGCCATTACTCAGAAGAATAGATGCGTGATATCAAATCATTAGAAATATTTAAGTTTTTATTTATTTTTAATTTTTTTTTTATTTAACTGAACATTCAACAAAAATAAATGAATAATTATTGCAGAGAATTTTTCGAACCTCTTATTTTTAAATGACTGGAATTTAAAAGATTTTCTTTAACAAAGTTTTCGATATTTATGATAAATAACAAATAAATTTGAGGCAAGTTTTGTGAAATTTACTTGCCTCAAATTTAATTTTTGTTAGCAATAAATAGAAAAAAATTCAAATTATCAGCAAAATTTGTGTGAAAAAAGTAAATTTTTAGCAAAACCTGTGCAAAATTAGAGAAAAAATTGCTATACAATTGTGGAAAATTTTCTATGAAATACAGAATTTCAGTAAATTTCCTATAAAATGAAAAAAAACTTTTAATAAAAAAAAGCAAATTTTTATAAAATATTGAATTTGGAAAATGTTCCTAAAAAAAGCAAAATTGGAAAAATTTTCTATAAAAAAGGAAATTTCCATAAATTTTCTACTTTAAAGGAAATTTTTCCATAATATAGAAAATGTTCTATAAAAAAGTAAACCTTAAAAAAATTTCCTTTTTAATAGCAAATTTGAAAAACTTTCTATCAGGCCTTTTAATTACGTGACTTCAAATCACATGTGCCTTTAAAAATCACACGTGTGATATTTTTCTGTTCCGGTTTTCGTGTGTTTCGGTGTGATTTTCAATTACCGAAGGCACACCGAGAAACATAAAAGCGAAATGATTTTCAGAACACCAGAAAATCACACGTGTTTTAAAAGCCCGTGATTTGATATCAAGTGATTTTCAGAACAGATCCGTACAAAATAAAAAAATTTAAAAAAATTACCTATAAAATAGCAGATTAAAAAAAACCTTTAAAATAGCAAATTTTTAGAAAAAGATTAAAGCAAATTTGGGAAAATTTCCTAAAAAAAAAAAATAAATTTTTTCAAAATTTTCTACAAAATAGTAAATTTACTACGAAATGCAAAATTTCCCAAAAAATAGTAAATTTTTCAAAAATTACCCAAAACAAAATAGTACATTTTTTGAAAAAAAAAAAAAAAAAAAAAAAAAAAATAATACATTTTTGCAAAATTGTGCATTTTTTTAAAATTTTCTATAAAATATTAAATTTTTGAAAAATTTTGTATCAAATAATAGTTTTTGGAAAATTTCCTATAAAATTATAAATTTTTTGAAAATTTTCTCTAAAATTGTAAATTATTTAAAAATTTCCTAAAAAGTAGTAAATTCTTAAAAGAATTTCGTAAAAAGTAGTAAATTTTAGAAAAAATTTCCTTTAAAATAGTAAAGCAAAATTTCTATTAGTAGCAATTTTAAAGCTCATCTCTCTCTGCTTTAAAATTCTAGAATTTTTCAATATCAAGAATTTTCCATAGAATCTTCTCAATGATAATAAATATAACCCTTAATAATTTACATTATCATTAAAAATTTTGTATTCAGTCATGCGTTTGAAAAGAAAATTCCAATCAAATGAAAAATATCCTCAATAGACACATTTTTTCCATAACAAAAATTTTACTAAAGCGGGTGTATCAGTGATAATTTTATTACCCGTCCTCGTTTTAGCTTTACATTTATTTTTTCAATATAATTTTTCCTCTTTGGCTGTTTTATCTTGTTGCTATTTGGCAATTATTTAAACAATATAAAAGTAAATAAATTTTTAGCTTGTTTATTTCAATTTTAATTGATTATTTTCTTTGTTTACAAGCAAATCTCTGAGGGATCTCATTACAATTTTGGCGCGACGTTTTGCATTCAATCGAAAAATTTTCAATATTTGTATTAGATAATATTTGATTGCGACTGCCTTTTAAATTCAAAAGATTAAATGGAATTTCAATAAAAGCTAAACAATTTTTTTTTTATGGAAAATTTCTAAAATATATAAAAACCAGTGGAATTTAAAAATTTAACAATTCCCACAGAAATTTTAATACTCACACGATTTGCCTATATTTTAAAAAAGTTTTGCTTAAGACCATAAAGAACTCAAATAAAATGGCTAGACATTCAACGAACAGGGTTTCAAAGAACTTTACTCAAAACAAATAAATATTTTAAATTTTTTTATTAAAAAAGTTTTGTAATTTTTACTTCTGATTTCCAAAAAATTATATATTTCAATTGCAAATAAGTGCACAATCTTTTCTAGATGATTCCATTGTGAAATCGTAGCTCAACTATCGATTGCAATTGGCGCTGCATTCAAGTACATACTTTAATATTATCAATCATTTGAATTGTTATTGTTTGTTGGTATGATTTAAGAAGTTTTTACAATTTAAGAACCAGAAAAAAAAACAAAATAACAGGAAACCAAGGAAAAAAGTTTCAAAAAATTCTATAAACGATATTTTTTTATAAAAAAATAACCTAAATGAACCTAAAGAATTCTGGTTTTTAGGTTTTGGATTTAAAAAAAAAAAAAAAAAAATATCGATAAATTTTTTTTTATGAAACATTCCCTGTAAATTAATTTTTGAAGTAGATGGATTGAGATAATATTTCTAAAATGTCAGTAAACGATTATTACCGTAAAGAACTTTTGTTATCGACAGTTTTTATTAAAAAAGATTCTAGTATTATTAAGTTTTCTGAAAAAAAATTCTTTAATCGATTTATTTCTAGAGAATAATTCTGTTATCGATAAATTTTTAGGACAATATTTTTGTTGATTATAAATATCCTAAAAAATTGGGTTATCAATAATTTTGAAAATAGAAAATGTGTATCGATAATTTGTCTATAGATTAGTAAAGTTTTCTATCATTTATCTAAGGATTAGAAGAGTTATTGATAACTTATCTATGAATTAGTACAGTCATCGTTATTATATTCAATAGATTATTAAAGTGATACATAGTAGTATCTTTACAATCGTAAAGCTGTCGATAACTTTTCTATAGATTCATAGCTATCGATGACTTTTCTATATATTAATAGTAATCAATAACTTTTCTATAGTAGGGTACAGTTATCGATAACTTTCTAACGTGTGGTAAGGTTATAGATAACTTTCCTATAGTGTGGTAATGTTATAGATAACTTTCTTATAGAGTTGTTAAGTAATCGATAACTTTTTTTATAGAGTTGCGAAGTTATCGATGATTTTTTTTGATGTAGTAAAGTTATCGTTAAGTTGTTTATGCATTAGTAAAATACTAATTTGTTCTATAGATTAGTTCAGCTATCGATATTTTTCTGTAGATTTCTAATTTTATCGATAACTTTTTTAAAGATAACGTAAGATAACTTTTCTATAAATAAGTAAAATTATCGATAGCATTTCTATAGATTAGATAAGTTATCAATAACATTTCAATATATTAAGAAATATTTCGATAACATTACGAAAGATAAGTATTGTTATCGACAAATTTTCTATGAATTTTTAAAAACTTATTTTAAAATTAGTGAAGTTAGCGATAACTTGTCTATAGATTAGTTATGTCAATAGCTTGTCCATAAAGTTGAAAGTTATCGAAAATATTTCTATATAGTATTAATGTTATTTATAATTTTGCTATGAGTTAGTAAAGCTATCGACAACTTATCTATATTGTCGAAAAGTTTTCTATATATTCGTCAATATATCCAAAACTTTTCTATAGATTAATAACGTTATCGATAAACTTTTCTGTATGTATACGAATACGCTATCGATTACTTTTTTGTATATTTGTAAGTTATTGATAACTTTTCAATAGATATTTTCGTAAAGTTACCGCTATATTCTATATAGATTCGATAAGCTATCGATAATTTTTGTATATATTAGTAAAATTATCGAAAAGTTTTCTATATGTATAGTAGTAAAGTTATCGATAACTGCTCTATATTTCAGTTAAGTCATCGATAACTTTTTATATATAAGTAAAGTTGTCGATTACTTTTTATATATTAGTAAAGTTATCGCTAACTTTTCTATATATTAATGAAGTTATCGATAACTTCTCTACATAAGTAAAATTCTTGATAACTTTTTTGTACATTAGTAATAACTTCAACAACTATCATCAACTAACGATAACTTTTCTTTATACATACTTTGAAAAAATTATGACTATTTTTTATAGGTAGTAAAGTTATCGATAAGTTTTCTATAGATTGCCAAAGCTATCGAAAATAAATTTTTAAGCGATCACTTCTATAGATTAGTAATTTTGACAAAATTTTTTCTAAAGCATTTGAAAGTTATCGAAAATATTTCTATAAAGTATTAAAGTTATTGAATTTTTTTTATAAATTAATAAAATTATCGACCACTTATTTGTAGATAAGAAAATTAACCGAAAACATTTCTATAGATCAATAAAATAAACAAAATGTTTTTATAGATTTCTAACGTCAAGTTATCGCTAAGTTATCCTTAATATTGTAAACTAATTATTTCGTAATCAATTTGTTGTTGTAGTTTTTAAAATTATAAATCATTCTAAATAGTTGGCCATGCTTTAGGCGCAATACGAAGTATAAATGTATGAATATTTTTTCCAACTAGCTGGGTAAAGTGGCTGGTTCTTTTTGTTGTTGTTTGAATTTTGCGGCATCCGTATCAGTAGTGTTTGCTGGAGTCTATTATAACTATTATCATCGACAGTGTACAACGATTACGACATTGCCAGTTTAGGAGTTTTACGCTAAATGAGTAGAAATAAATTTAAGCTTGGTGTTGTTGATTTTTCTGCTGCTTGCCCTAAACAACCTGTTCAATTATGTTGTTTCATGTTGCAGTTTGTTGTGGTTTGTAAAAAAAGACAGCTGTATTGTTGTGTTGATGCGTTCCAAACAGTTCAGGCGATTTGTTACCATGACCTTATAAATGTCTATAATTTTTTTCTCGTTTTTTTTTTGATGGACTGATCATTAAACAGCTTAACACTGGCTTGACGCTTGTTGGAGTTGTTCTACAACTCCTCCCTCTGTTCCATATTGGGATGAGTTGGAAATTGTTTGAATTTTTTTTGTTATCTTTAATTTTGTTTCATATTTTAAATTGTTTTGTCTTGTTTAGTGTTTTTTTTTATTTTGGTTTATGTTGTTGTTGTTTTAGTTCATGTCTTGTATTTTATGGTTAAATAAAAATGATTTGCTTGTTTAAGTTAGTTTGTTGTTGTTGTTGTGTGTTGCAGTTGAAATGTTTTTGTTTTTATTGTTGCTGCTGTGTTTTAATGGCGCATGTTTTGCACTTGTTTTGACCTTTCTCGGGGTTTTATTACTATTTTAGGTCCGTGTTTATAAAAAAGTTATGGATGCACACTGTCTTAGTTGTTAGAAAAAGTGGAAAAGAACACTTTAATGAAAAAATTTCAAAGTATTTTTAAATAAGAGTATAGTTTCTAAGTTATCGTTTAATGTTTCTAGTTAAATGATGGTACTGACAACTTTTTTAGTTGTGTCGATTATTTTTCTTTAATTTGGTAAATTAAAATACAATCTGGGAATTATTTCTTTTCATAAGCTATCCAAATGATAGCTAAGGTAAAATGTAACAAGAAGATACAAGATAATTTAAGGAATAGAACTATTACAAAAAGTTTATAAAACACATTACTGAAATTTAGCTCATAGAAAAAATTCGAAATATAAAAAATGTTGGTTATCAAATACATTTTTTATGTTAAGTATACAATTGTTTACCTAACTCGAGTTGGAAACAGTTCTTTTTAGTTTCGTAATATAATCAATAAAATTTTCTTTCAATAAATACGTAAAGTTATAGGATAACTTTTCTATAAATAAGGTAATTGATAACTTTTATCTAGGTTAGCAAAGTTATCAATTACTTTTCTTAGAATAGCCAAGTTGTCGGTATTTTTGCTATAGAATTTGGTATAGAATTTCGCTTTAGAATTATAAAAATTGATAAAGTTTTCGATAACTTTTCTAGTAATAAGTAAAGTTGTGCGTAACTTCTAGTAGATAAGTAATGTTATCCATAACTTTTTAGTTTTTGCTAACTTTTCTATAGAATACTAAAGCTATCGATAATTTTTCTATAGAATATACAGTCATCGTTTACACTTCTAGATAAAAGTTGAATTGTGCATAACTTTTGAGTAGATTGGCAAAGTTATCGAAAAGTTTTCTATTGTATATAGGGTACTCATTTGGTTAACCGTTAAACGGTTAACCGATTACTTACTACCCGATTAGTTTAAAATTACCTTTTTTCGATTAACGATTAAACCGGTTAATTTCAGTCGATTAACCGATTAACCAATGTAACAACATTTTGAATTTTTTGTATTTTTGTGTTTTTAATTATTTGTTTCGCTTCATATACAAAAGATAAGTGTTTAAGTGTTTTTTTCATAAAAACAAAGAAGGCCGATCTTCATTTTAAATAAGTGTTTGCTGATAAAAGTTTTTTGTTTCACTTACTTTTTATATGTATGCGTTTAACAAGTTGTTTCTTCTCAAATCAATCTCTTAACAGAATTAACCGAAACAATTAGAAGTGTTAAACAATTTAAAAAATTAAAACAGGACTCTAATGACGTAATGGAAGTCGTAATTTTAACCATATTATTTCTCTAAAAGATTATTTTATAAGATCTTCTTAAACTATTGCAATAACTAATAAAATGATCTCACAGTTTATTTTTTATATTTGTATTACATATTTATGAATTATTCTTTTTTTTTTGGCTCGTCAAGAATTGTTATGTGTCTAATGTTATTGTTTTTTTTATTAATAAACTCCAAATAATGAATTATTTATGCATTTTTGTATATTGAAATTACTTAATCTATAAAAAAAACTTTATTAATCGGTTAACCGATCAATAACAACATTAACCGATTATCAAACGATTAAACCAAAACTTCGGTTAATTAATCGAGCGATTAACCGATTAAAGCAACAGCCCGATTAAATGAATGCTCTAACAGAATGTTTAACTTAGCGATACCTTTTTTTTACAGAATAGTAAAGTTATTGCTTACTTAACTATAGAATATGAGAGTTATCGATAAATTTTTCTATACAATATTAAAGTTACTTTTCTAGTAATAAGTAAAGTGTGCATAAATTTTGAGTTGAATATTAAAATTGTTTGTAGAAGAGTGAAGTTATCGATAAGTTTTCAACAAAAAAGGGAAGTTCTTGATAACTCTTCTATATATAAGTAATCTTATAAATACCTTTTTTTTAGAATATTAAAGTTATCGATATCGATTTTTGATATACATATCGCACTGGTTCCTCTAAAGGGGGTTAACTCGAAATTTATAAATTTTCGGTAGAGACAAAAACCTGTTTTCTTTTTAATGTACTCCTTTATCACAAAGCGGGATACAATTGCATATTTTTGCCAAAATACTAGAGCAAATGATGTAAGATTTTTACACTGGGTAGATATGATTTCTTGCATAAAGTGAAAATTGAAAAATGTTGAGTTGACTCTCTTTAGAGGAACCAGTGCGATATTTTTTTTTTCATTATTTATTTATTGAATCTTCATATGTTAAATATGAACTAACAATAATTAATCAAATCTTATACTAACCCCCGTATTTATAAAAAATATTTTAGGTTTATGAAACGAATTTTCTATGAAAATTTGTTTAATAAACCTTTTTTTAATCAAAATTATTTTTTATTAATATGGTGGTAAAAGTGTAAGTGTCCTGCCAATGCTAGACGAAAATTTTTCTCCTCACGGTTTCTTTTCACATATGTATTTGTTTAGCGGTCTTCTCGTCGAATGAGTCCTACTCCTTAATCTAGAGTGGCCGCTGTCATTTAAAATATTTCGAGGTAGTGGATTTGGGTGCGACTCAAGACTTTTTAAATATTTTGCTGCGTACTTCGTAATAATAGTTTTTACTAATGGCACATTGAGATCCTTGTGAATATTTGAGTTTTTAACATACCAGGGAGCGACTGTGATTATTCGAAGAAGTTTATTTTGGCGCCTTTGAATTTTTTCGATATTTGAGGCCGAGGATATGTGTTACTACAATTATCGATAAATTTTGTTAGGATTATAGATATTTTCAGTAACTTTTCTAATGTTATTTCACTAGGCTTAATTTCTTTCTTTTTATTGATTTGTTTTACATTGTATCCGAATTTAAAGTATAACCGTTCCACTGTTCGCACCCTGAATTATTGCTGTAGCTGTAGCCTGTCTCTTAAAAAAAAAAAAAATAAATCCAACAAAAATGAAACTTATGTAGTATGAATTATAATAAAAACTACTGTTGAAATATTCATATTATTTAAACTAAAACAAAAAGTTTTTTTTTAATATTTTGTTTTTCTTATTTTTCAAAATTACAAAAAATACATGCAGTTAAAAAAGTTTAAGTTTTCCCTTTTTTTTAAGGAATTAGCATTTAAATAAAATCATTTAAATTAGACCTGAAAAACTTTTGCGATAGAAATTTAGAATCAAAATAGAAAAATTTTATTAAAAAGGTGCCTCTAGGTAGTCTAAAGCGTAGGCAGTTTGGTGATTTGACTTGGTGTTTGTAGGGTCTAGTTTTTTTTTAATAAGTCAAATTTGTTGGGTTTATTTCAAAAATTTAAAAAAATTGCTTCAAAATAAATTTATTGAAAGTATAGGCCATCGGTTGCATTGACCTTTTCCCATCTATTTGGGCAACATATGGAATCTTGGAGGGCTACTCTCTATTGCGATGCGAAAGAAAATTTTGTGATTGGTACTCCGTAATTCGTTTGCGCATTCCATTTTCGCATCTTTTATTTTTTTATTTTCGCACATCATCGCTATTTATTTTATTTAAATTTTCCAATTTCAATATTTTTACATATTTTGATATTTCATTACTGTCAATCTGTGCCATCTTTAATTTGTTTTGCCAGTATTGCTTAATTTTCAAACAGTTTTGCGAAAGTGATAGAGAGTACCAAGTTGGCATTTCGCTTTCGCATCGGAATTGTATTCGCATCGCAATAGAGAGTAGCCCCCCTGCTTTTTTGTCGATTTGGCTGGTTAGCCGGGCTGGCTTCACATGTGATTTCGTTCGCTTTTTGGATGTGTGAGCCTTACGATAAATAATTTTCTGTTTATTTTCGAACACTAGCTTAAATACTCTTTATGATTTAATCGACTCTAAGTAATCAGTTTCTTATGCGGATTTTAAAAGGCTGTTCTTCTCTTAAAATGTGCGCTTTTTTTTTTTGAAAATAAATCAAAATAATTAAATTATGTTGCCTTTTCAAGCTTTTTTAAAAGAAGCAAATTTTTAGTAAAAAAAAAAAATCATAAAAAATAACAATTAATATTAACAAAAGGGTATGTCTTGTTTGAACGTCAAAGCAAATAAAACAACTTAAACTTCTAAACATTCTCTTGCAAAAAGGACATATGATGCGTGTTCCTTCAAAGAAACATTCCTTAACCCCTTGTTATTCCTTAATTTCTGCTTAGCAAAAAAAAAAAAAAAAAACTCATTTCTATTATAAAAAAAAATGCCGCATTGGAAAACAAAAAGAATTTTAATAGAAATAAAGCACACAAAAGATTGTTTTAAGTAGAAAAAAAGAACATAAAAGTGTAAATGAACTTAAATAGCAAAGAATTGTGTAAAAAAAGAAGAAAAAAATAAAAATCCTTACAAATAAAAGTCAAAGCAAATAACGTTAAAAAAAAACTAAAGCTTAATGGAGTTTACTTCATTAAATCTACAATAAATTTTTAATAAATTCTTAAATCAATAGCACAACTTTGTTCGCATATTAAATAGAAGTCATACTAGAAATCGAACATTAAGACATCCTGTTATGAGTCCTTTTTTCTTAAAGTTTTCATGTCAGTGTCGTAAATGAAAACAAATTTCTTCTTTTCTTAGATTAATTTTTATTTAATATCCGAATAAATTACAGCTTAAAAAAAATTTATTGATTTTGAAACGACTTGTTTTGTAAATATTACAGAATGTGCTCTCGTAAACGACAATTAAATGCCGAGAACACCATGTAATTCTGAAAAGAATGTTCTTAGAAATCTTTCTTCTAGAGAGTACACTGAAAATAAAAATCAATTCATCCGTTCTAAAATCAAGCCGAAGCGGTGTCAATAGTACGGTAAGTACGAATTTCCTTAAATCAAGTACAGAATGCTTGACTTACGTATGGATTTTTAAAGTGCCCCGTTCTTAAAATAATCCGATAATGGAACTGCCATAAGTAAAAGTGAGATAAAAAATGGACCTCAATCTGTGCTTGATTCAAGAATTTCTAAGCTGGGTTTAACCCGAATTCGTACTTGAAAAAATACGAAAGTGGGAGATTGATTCTAACTTAAGCACTTAACCCCGAGAACCAAGAGGGGGAAAATATTATTAATTACTGACCCGTTTGCGCAAATGTTTGTTTTTCCTTTCTTTCATTCTTTCCCCCCTTTGTTTACAGAAGAACTCACAATTATAAGACACCAACAGCATGCCTGATATGGTTTTCGTAATTATTCTACTTGGAAAATTTTATGTATTTAAACTTAATAATTTTAGCAAATAGTACAGCATATAGGCACAGTGAAATAAAATAAAACGTGGAAAATGGCGATGGATTGTCCATATATAAGAAGAACCAGCAAAAGTTTTGCTCAACAAGCGCTTAGTTGGAACCCTGTAGATAGAGGACGCTCAGTCGCACCCCTGAAAAAAAGCTGGATGAGAGCTATTGATGAGGCACTGTGTCCCGCAAATCACAATAGAGCGAATCAAATATTGGAATACAGTTGCACGGTTGAGGCGCAGTGGTCCAATACGAGAAAAGATTAACAGTGATTTTTGGTAATAACTTGATATACATACTACCAAAAAATAATTTTTATTTAATACATGATAGATTTGCCAAAACAATTATGAAGTTTTTTTTTAACAAAAAAAAGGAATGTTGCAAATAAAATTCGTGTTTAAAACAGTGAGAAAATTACATTGAAAAATGTACATTGTAAATATAGTAAGTTGAATTTTGATCTGAAAGGGCCAAAATAGATTAGAAAGTACCACAGGGCCATCAAACACTCAAAAGTGCAAAAAATGGCCCAATTGTGCCACATTTGGCATCACTGGTTTAAACTTTATCTCTCGCTCTCTGTCTTTTTTGTTTTTTGTTTTTGTAGCCAATGAAGTTACCAGTGTTGCCACGACCAAACAATTCTAAAAAAACCATAACTTGGAATATTAAAAACAAATATTCACTTATAATTTTTGAAAACCTTGTTTTTTATAGAATCGAAAACGAATCTATGCCAGAACTTAATTTTTAAAAATAATTTATGTAATTAAATTGTTAAGAAGACTGAGTTAAATTGAAGTTGTATTCTAATCCAATTGCAAATATTCAAAATGAATAAAACTTTTAAGACATTTATCCTTTGGTTCATTTCTTGTCGAAGTAACATTATCTTTTAATGAAAATCGAGAACAAAATTTTACCATATTCTGACTTATGTTCACATAGAAAATCACGCTTATATAAACTAATTTTTTTTTGCATCAAACCCTACTCATTTTGGATACATCATAAAATTAATATTTTTGCAAAATTTAATTAACTGATCTCTAAAGTTCTAGGTTTTAAGATATTCAGCCTTGTTATGACAATCGCACGATTTAAAATCGCAAAACGCCAGATATATTTTGCGGTGTTCTGAAACTTGTGCGTTTTGCTTGCGGTCTGCCATAGTTTCTTACAAATATGTATTCTAGTTTCCTTCTGCATACTTATGCAATTGAAAGTCGCCAAACTTCTTGCGATTGCGATTTACAGAACACATGTTATGCGATTTCAAGCCAGAATCGAAAGTTTTAAGCGTACAACGATTGTCAGGGCATGCCCGATTTATTTTTAAACGTTCAAAATACCGTAATATAAACACACTAATAGAATACACCGAAAAAATTAAAAATTATCTCTAATCAGCAAATTCATAGAATCAAGCAAACAAGTTGTTGATTTTGCACCTTTTACCAAAATGATTATATCGATTAATAAAAATTGTAAAGTAATGAATATTTTTTTTTCAATAAATGATATTTTTAATTTTAATTAAAAATATGATCAAAAAACTTTGCCATTTCAAACAATGTGTTTATTTATTTAATTAAATACTGACAATTTCCAACAACAATTCAACAAGTTTAAATTATTTAATATTAAACGAAAAAGTCAATTAAGATATTTTGAGGTTTAATTAATATTGTAATTAAAAATTTACTTCAAAAGAACCAAAATGTTAATTAAATCAAAATTATATTTTGAATTTTCTTTCAAATAAATAATAATTGATTTAATTATCACATTAATTAAATTTAAGTGCTTTTTATTCAATTTTTTTAATTGATAAAAAACTAATGATAATTTTTTTCTGTGTAATGCTAATTACACTGTGCTACACTCGAAAAGCACTTCTGAAATGACCTAGCGTGCATTAAAGGTGTTGGTGAGCATGTTACGAATTCGGGCTTAAAAGTTTCAAGATACCTCCAAATTCCCTAGTTATAGACCAAAGAAATTTTTTGGAGGCTGCTACATTTAAACATTTATAACTTTTTTATTTATTAACCGATTTTTGAAATTCAAACGGTTTTGGAAAGCAAAATTTTTTGTTATAATAGCTCCTCATAAAAAGTACTGTAACTTCCTCATTTCTTAACCGATGTCAACAAATGATGTCTGAAAAATACTGTCTATAATATATTTGTTGTCTTTAAACTGAATTCGGAAAAAAGTGTCGTAGAAATCTTAAAAGTTTAAAAAAATTAAAAATTTTTCATATAATTGAAAAAATCTATTCATATTTGTGTTAATATTGTATGTGAAGTATACATATATATTTAAAAATAACAATTATTTTGCTTTCCAAAACCGTTTGAATTTCAAAAATCGGTTAATAAATAAAAAAGTTATAAATGTTTCAAAGTAGCAGCCACAAAAAAATTTCTTTGGTCCATAACTCGGGAATTTGGAGGTATATTGAAACTTTTAAAACCGGTTTTATAATACACACATCTAGACCTATAACATACACTATGTCACTTTGAAAGTGCTTGCAAAAAAGGAAATTTTGTAGCACCGTGTTATTGAACATTTTTATAAAGGCTAAATAACTTGTAGACTTGGAGGTTCTTGGCAATTTTTTTTTTATCTGAAGTAAAAAAGCGATGAAGTGAAACAAATCTGACAACCCTGAAGACAATCGAAAAAGATGCTCATTAAAATTGTTATTACCTGGGGGCTAATTCTGGCAGTCGTGATCGAATACTTTTTCGACTCGCAAGCAATTTTATTTATAATTATTTCAGTCGATACAGAACGAATTGAAAATATATTTTCAGTACATGAAACAAAGAAAACAAGATAGTGCATTGCGCAGGTCCGTTAACTTTTTACTCTCATTTTGACGTCATTTTTACGCAACTGTAGTAAAGAGAATTAAATGTAAACAAACATTCAGCATAGCACATACACGTGTTTGTGTGATCATGTTTGTGCTCATTTGCTACTATGACGTACATGCGCAGAAAAAGAATGTTTTTTTAAATTTTAGTGCACTATCTTATTTTCTTTGTTTCATGTTTTCAGTATGGTAAAGCATTTATTTGAGTTATGACAACACTGAAAAAATAAATTTGATTGGCTCAGTATTGACTGAAAGAATTAGAAACCAAATTTCTTTCGAATCGAAAAATTATTCGATTACTACTGCCAAAATTAGCCCCCTCTTTCCTTGAACGTAAATTAAAACACTCAAATTGAAAGAGAAACTGAAATAAAAAATTCGATTCAATTTTAAAAAGTATGAGAGAATTGGTCAAAAAAGAGTTTGTGCTAAAAAAATTTCAAAACATAAGCGTCTAACCCCCAAGTGTAAAACAAAAATTAGTTATTTTTTAGCTGAAAAAAAGTAACCAAAATAGGAAAAAGTTCACAAGTAA